>JARBWK010000004.1:78732952-79332952 GCA_030556195.1 Anolis apletophallus
GGGACTGGGACTTGAGACTGGGATTTTGGTGTTCATCTCTATCTCCAAGTCAAAGCCCCAGTGTCGTCCACAGACACCTCCAAGGCGGGGAGGGGGTGGAGCTGGGGGTGGTGCAGGGGTGGAGCCGGGGAGGGGGTGGAGCCGGGGCGGAGGCAAACCCCCCAGGTCATCAGTAACCGGAATTCCGGCCACAGGTCCGGTAGAAGTTGGACAGCCCTGCACTATATCAACTATTGCTGCAAGTAATGACTGTGAATAAATTGTCAAAATTTCTTTGAGATATTGCTTGCAGTTCTGGAGGGACTTGTTTAATTTTTGCTTCTCATAGACTTAGCAGGGGGGATGTGGTTAATTAGTTAAAATTCATTAGTAAACCAGGTTTTTTTAACCTGAAAAATTGGGGGGGTTAAACACTTACCCCCTCTTTACTATAGTCCTGGGGCCAGTATAATCTCTCTAGGGAGAGAGTTCTTGGTAGTGGAGGGCCACTACCAAGAAGGCCCTCTCTCTCGTACCCAGCAAATGTGCTTGTGATGGTGGCAGAAGCGAGAGGAAGGCCTCACCAGCAGATCTTAGAGCAGATCTTGGCTAGAGCTACTAGGACTTGCAGCCTAACAGTATCTGGAGGGCCAAATGATTCCCAGATCAAGCAGCTGCTAAAGGCACCAGGACATTGCTAGAGGGTAGTTTCAAAACTGGCTACATTTCAGGGGCCATAGTGAATACACAGAAGAGCAAATTCTTGCTGCATTAGTCTCATGTGCCTGGAAGGGGGATCTTCTTCAATATATAAATGCATTCTTGAATTTAGTATAAAGCGTTCAGACTGGAAGCCTATAGTTCTGACTTGGGAGTAAGCTGCTCAGAACACCACAGGAACACACTTCTGAAGTGTCTCGTATTCTTGTGATTTCACTGGCTTTGCCCTATTAAATTTTGCCCCCCTTTCTGGAATCCAGACATTGCAAATATCTGGTCTGCAAACATGTTACTCATTGCAGCCAGAACATAAGGTGCTTCCTCAAGAGCAGGGGTGCTCACACTTTTTCAGCATGCGAGTTACTCTTAAAGCAACCAAGTCCAAAAGATCTACCTGCCCCCACCGCCGCATGCTCCCACCGCCGCGCACTCTTGCTACTGCGTGTGCTCCTGCTGCTGTTTTCTGCCCGCGCAGCGCTTCTTCCGCCTGCGGGGCATTGCAGGAAGGAGAAAGCATGAAGCGGGACATCCAGAGGGAGCGCTCCACCCTGCCTGTCTCGCCGGCACCAGAGGCTGCACAGCTGCTTCTGGACAAGAGAGAGGCAGGGCGCTCCCTCCAGAGGCCCCGCCTCATGCTTCCTTCTTCCTGCAATGCCCCGCAGGCAAAAGAAGCACCACGAGAGCAGAAGCCAGCAGCAGGAGCGCATGTGTGCGCAGGGTGTGTGCGCGCATGGCAGGAGTGCCCCATCCGGCTGGTGAGGCCCGAAGATCACCTGGAAGAGGGCTGAAGATCTACTAGTAGCTCCCGAGCTACCTAATGAGCACCCCTGCTCAAGAGGGATTTTGGTTGGGAGGCAGTAGTGTTGCAGTAATATGAAGAACTTCTATTGGACCGCATAGATTGATAGTTTGTAAAGTGGAACCTAAGAGTACCTCAGAAGCCTGTTTTAATATTCCTGCAGCAAAAAAGAGCTTAATAAGAAAATAGATGGAGAAAGTGTTTCACTATTCTTCTTGTTTGTTACCTCTCTTGTTCTGGGTAGAGTAACTATAACTCTTTTCCATATTGTTATTTCATTATAAACTGTCATTATCTGAGAACAGTAATGCCTAACTTTTGTACAACTTCAGAGATCTGTGCCACTTTTTCCAGGGGTAAAGATATACATAATTCCAGGATGCCTCCATAGTCCTCATATCTCCTGGTTGGATAAGTTTCCAGGGCCTTGAGACATCATTCAAGTTGGCTAATGCTAAGGGATTATGAGTAATATAGGTCAAAACATACAGATGGCCAAAGGTTCCCCTCTCCTCATGTTTAGAACTGCACTATCTTTCAGTAGTTCTCTGAGGTAGAACGGAATGATTTCTCCATTTGAATTCACTGAGATACTGTATTCAAAGATGGCAGGAGCATTTCCTTTGAAAGGGTTTCTGCACGGGTTCCCAAGGAAGGAGCTACTTGCTGCTGCAAAAATAGAAAAACTACAGAAGTTCAACCAAAGTGAAATTTGTGTTGAATTTTCAGGGCCTAGCTAGAGCCAATTTCCAATTTGTTTGACATTGGAGGAGAGCCAAAATCATTTTGGGAAGATAAGACCAGTTTTCAAAATGCATTGTTATTGCTGAACACATTTCCAATGGCAAGTTTACTACAGACTCTCTGGTTCCTGAAGCCTTCTGTTCTATTTGATTAGTTGTGTTGCCTCAACGTTTTCATGGCCGAAGGGCTTCAATTAATCTTCATGTTGTTTTTGATAGTCATTCATGAAACTGTATCCCAAATGCAATGTAAAGGTTCCTTAGTTCTGCTTATGATCAGCACTGCCACTGAATAATGATTGGTGACCAAAATTATTTCTATAGATGGGACATTGTGTGTGTAAGCTCTAGTGTCAACTTGTCATCCTGCCTTCAGCTACAGCTATGGGGAAAATATAACAAATAACCTTTCAAAAACTGCAGAGTGCATTTATTTAAACTTTCCAGCACAGAGTGTTTATTGGCATGTGTTATGTTAAAATAAATGTACTCCACAGTCCCTAATTCCACAGAGACTGCACACATCTCACTATTATAATTACCATCGTTTTGAGGGAACAAAGAATTTTCAAATTGATCAATCTGTAATTAGTTGTATTGAAATTGTACACACACCCTCCTACATGTAATAGCTGGGTTGTAACAAGGTCTTCAATGGTTTTGGACTAGTTATTTCAGTCGAAAAATTGATGTGGATGTAAATTATAGGTGAGGAATATGTAGGCATAGTTTTCATCCAAAGATGTGAGTATTTGTGTGTATGCCTGTTTGCTGCATTGGTGTGTTTTTTAAATAAATAGTTTCTATCAGCTGAAAAAAAACTGGACTTTCCTTTCTGATACCATTAATACTGCAATTTCATTTTGATGTACTGGTTCTGAATACTTAAAAATGTCAATCTCTAGTCAAAAAATTCAGTCTTAGAATTATAGAACAACAGAGGTGGAAGAGACCACAAGAGCCATCCAGACGAACCTTCTGCTAGAATACACAATCAAAGTACTTCTGATGGATGGCCATTGAGACTCTGTTTAAAAAACTCCAAAGAAGGAGACTCATCACACTCTGAGGCAGCTTATTCCACTGTCAGGAAGTTTTTCCTAATGTTCTGATATAAACTCTTTTTTATCACCTCCATCTTGTCAATATTCTTCCTGATTTGTGGTGCCCATAACTGCACATAGTATTCCAGGTGAAGCCCAACTAAAGCAGAATAGAGTGGTACTATTTATTTTATTTATTGTGTCAGAAGCAAGTTGAGGATAAAAACACAAAGTTTTTTTTAAAAACTTGGCATTATGCTCAATGTCCTTTGACCAGAAACTGGCCACTTGGAGTGCCTCTGGTGTCACTGTAGGAAGGTCCTCCATTGCGCATGTGGCAGGGCTCAGATTGCATTATAGTAGGTGGTCTGTGGTTTGCTCTTCTTTGCACTCACATGTCATGGACTCAACTTTGTAGCCCCATTTCTTAAGGTTAGCTCTGCATATTGTGGTGCCAGAGCTCAGCCTGTTCAGCACTTTCCAGGTTGCCCAATCTTCTGTGTGCCCAGAAGGGAGTTTCTCATCTGGTTTCAGCCACTGATTGAGGGTGCTGGGTTTTAGCCTGCCACTTTTGGACTCTCACTTGCTAATGTGTTCCTGCAAGCATCTCTGTAGATCTTAGGAAGCTGTTTCTTGATTTAAAGCATCTTCGTAGGCGGCTGATTCTCTCACACCAGAAGCAATTTGCAGCGACTTGCAATGGTACTTCTCTTGATCTAGACCAGGCATGGGCAAACTTTGGCCCTCCAGGTGTTTTGAACTTCAACTCCCATAATTCCTAACAGTCAGCAGGGCACAAGACAAAAGTCCTAGCTCCCACTTCCTGAAGTGGAATATGCTCTCATGTGTTTTTTCAATACATTTTGCAATTTTCTCCTTAAAATAGGAGAAAATGTATGGCCAGTGTGTGGCTCATGAGACCCATTTTATGTTCTTTGAAGTCTTGTAGGAGAACCCTTTAGCCTTCAACTTTCCTCTCAAATTATAAATGCCACCAGGTGTTTTTTTTTTCTGGTTTCTTCGTTAGTAATACTTAGTGAATATCAGCTGGGTGCTTTCAGCTAGCATATTCAAATGGTCTTCCACTGTGGGACATTCATTTATTTGTTTGCTCTTTTCTGAATATATATTGGATCATCCCATGTTCTCTTGTAGACATGGCAACTTAGGCAGGGCCACAGATCTCAGAGCCTGACCAAAAAGAGTCACAAACAAAGACAAGGAAAAACAATTCAAAGGCAACTTGGACAGCAAGAAAGTTGTTTTTTGTGGAGGTACTGAGGTACAAGGGTGTGCTAGAATCATGGAATCATAGAATCACAGAGTTGGAAGAGACCTCGAGAGCCATCCAGCTCAACCTCCTGCCAAGAAGCAGGACAATCATGCTCAAAGCACCCCTGGCAGATGGCCATCCAGCCTCTGTTTAAAAGGCTACAAAGAAGGAGCTTCTATCACACTTCAGGGTAGAGAGTTCCACTGCTGAACAGCTCTCACAGTTAGGAAGTTCTTCCTAATGTTCAGGTGGAATCTTTCCTGTAGTTTGAAGCCATTAATATGGACATGGTGGTGCTTTCTACATCTTGGCCTCTTGTAGGTTTTGGGGACTATTTTCCAGAATACTTTGGGGGAAATGAGTGGCTGACAGCAACACTCGATGTCCTATTTCCCCACTGGAATTCATTTTCAGCCTGAACTTTACTGGACTAAACCCAGGTCTCATGAGTCAGGAATACAACTGGCGGAGGGGTTTAAAACATTCCTTCCCCAAATATGGTTTCAGCTCCACCTGCAACACTTATATTCATTGTGTTTGTTTCATATTTTCTTGCAAACTCTGCCTGCATCTTTTCTTTAGATACCCAAGTTGTATTTCTAAAAGCTCAGGTGAATCTGTAAGGTAGTGTGATTCTATAAATATAAAGACTGAATGAAACTTTCTTTTCAGCCAGCATTTTTTGCACTGGAGGAGACAATACCCCCATTTTACCCCTTCCCAAGAGTTACATCTCATCCCAGGGCTGCATTTTGTAATGAGAAATTTAGGGTTTCATATTGTAAGCATTATTTGCATTTTACACAACACCCCTGTGCTCCTTTCCTACCTCTTGCATCTCTGCCTAGGATGTAGTTGATCATTCAATTTGGAAACACGAGAGAACTCTATCTGTTGCTATTCTATATGACTCACCTCTCTATTTTTATGTTTTTCTTAGCAGACCCATTGGATGCATCCAATTCTTCCCCATCACCACATCACATGCAATGGACTATTCAATCACTCCATGGCAGAGTCATGACACTATATTCCACCAAAAAGGCTGCCCTATTTCTATTTGTTCATGCCACCCATCAATCTTTCTGGAATAAATTGTGTTTCTAATCTGGAGTCAGACAAGGAACTAAAAATAAAGGATTATTTAATCAGAAAGCTGGAAACCACTAGCCTGAAGAAATAAGATCCTTGCTAGTGAAAGGTTTTAATGAACAGAGACTGACCTCTTTCCATGGGTAGTAATAAAGTAAATAGAGTATGGATGTGCTTGTTGATATATTGGTCTGCCAGCACCAAGAAAATCAATATCAAAGCAACAAGTTCTTCATTCATTTCAAAATTATATTTTCAGAATTCCTAGACAGAGTGATGTTAAATTTGTGTGTTATTGAGATGGTTAAGGCATGATGCCTCCCTCAAAAAAAGGCTGGCAATTATACTTCAGAAAAGCCCAGAAATGGCAACTGAGGGGTGGTGGTGCTTCTTTTAGCTTCTCCTGGGTGGAGCTCTTGCCTTTCGCCCCTCTTCTCAGGGACAGGGATGGTTCCTTTTTTCATAAAAGTACAATACTCACATTGACCCATGGGTAGTTTGACCCAGGTTTTTGGGGTTGATTTTTCAGATTAAATTTTCCAGATTTATAGATTAGGATATAAGGTAGTTATGTATATAATAAAACTGAGCGTATGTATGTGGGTGGCAGAGTATGTTTGTGGCAGCACTGTGACTCCCACCAATTACAGAACTGGATCAAACTTGGCACACAGAACCCCCATGACTTGTCGGAACATACTGGAGGAGTTGGGAGCATGGACTGACCCAGCCGGGTGGAGAACCCCTCTGCCTTCTGTGAATGTCAACCTTGCCTTCCCACCAAACACACTTTCTACCCAATGGCTTTTTTAAGTCTCTACATACAATGCATGCAGTTACTGGGCGATCCTACTTGTATTGCCCTCTCTGTGCTTCCACAGTGCACCACATTTCTTTCTGTCTCAGTTTTTCTGCCTATAAATCCTTTTGTCTATAGGTCCTATGAGGTCTTATTTTCAGCCTAGCTAACCTTATTATCTTTGGACAATTGTGCCAGCTCTTAATATTATTTGACGGCTGATCTCTGCCCTTCATAATTTAGAATATTACAATACGCCCCCTATATCTGCGAGCAATACATTTCTGGACTTTGTGTGGGTATGTGAAAATGCTGATAATAGCAAACTTTATTGAAATTAAGGACTTCTATCTTAAGAATACTAGAGTCATAATGGAAGGCCTAGAAAATGACGAGAAGTGACATATTTTGTCTGATGTAGATAAATGAAACAGGTGGATAGTGATCCCGTAGATACAGTAGTTGTTTTATAGTTAACATTCTATTATATCACAGCAACTTGGTCAATGGCTTTGGGAAGAATAAGCTGGCACCATGGGAAGGCAGGTAACAGTTAAGCTTAACTGTTATTAAAACGACAATCCTGAAAATGATGAGCAGTAGGTAGGGGAGAATGCTGGTCATGGTTAAAGGATTTTAATCTGCTATTTATCTCTTGTGTGATATTAAAGGAGGTCTTAAAGGTTGTTTCTCTTCTTACAAAACATTGCCTCTTTAATTTCATTGTTCCCATAAATCCTTCAGTCTGACCAGAATGAGACTTCTGAGCATCCATATGTGTCATATTTTATCTGTCCCAAATCAAGAAAAAGAAGTAATGTTTTCTATTTTTGTTTGTGTCACTAACAACACTAGCATTTCCTGTCCTCATTTTGTGATCTGATGGGAACTCAGATTATACCCAGGGCAGTTGACCTATATGCTCCCATCATCACACTGAAGCTTTATCAGTGTGCACAGATATAATTCCCTCCCCCACATGACATCTTTTTGAAGCAGATTGGTATTAACATTAAAGCTTGCTTCAAACCCATACCTAATTTTTTAGCTAAATTAATAGAGCAGGACACAACTGTCAAGGAGAGCATACCTCCCACCTGAGTTACTGCAGCTATTCCACTTTCCACAGTGAAGTGTTGCAACTAGGGTTGATGAGAGGTATTATCCAAACAGAAATCAGAGAGCAAGATATTGGGGAAACAACTACAACAACATATTAAAATACATAAAACCCAGCATAAAACCACATCGCCATTAAAAACAATTCCACTCAATCTGTAAATGTGGTCATACATTCAGACAATAGCCAATCTCAGCCTATTCTGGGAAGGCTTGGTTCCACATCCAGGTCTTCACCAGCCTCCTAAAGGACAACAGAGAGGGGCAGATCTAGCATCACTTGGTAGAGAGTTCCACAGCCGAGGGGCGACCACAGAGAAGGCCCTGTCTCTCGTCCCCCACCAGCCGTGCTTGTGAAGCCAGTGAGACCGAGAGCAGGGCCTCTCCGGAGGATCTTAATGTTCTTGATGGTTCATAGGGGAGAATTTGTTCAGACAGGTAAACTGGGCCAGAACCATATAGGGTTTTGTAGGTTAAAACCAGCACTTTGAATTGTGCCCGGAAGCTAATTGGCAGCCAGTGGAGCTGGCACAGCAAGGGGTTGTATGCTCCCTGTTCCCACTCCTGTTAGTAACCTGGCTACCAAACGTTGGACTAATTGCAGCTTCCGAGCAGTCTTCAGAGGCAACCCCACGTAGAGAGCGTTGCAGTAGTCTATTCGGGGATGTAACCAGAGCATGGACCACCGTGGCCAAGTCAGACTTCCCAAGGTACAGGCACAGCTGGCGCACAAGCTTTAACTGTGCAAAAGCTCTCCCAACCACCGCTGAGACCTGGGGCTCCAGGCTCAGCGATGAATCCAGGATCACTCCCAGGCTGCGAACCTGCGCCTTCAGGGGGAGTGTAACCCCGTCAAGCACAGGCTGTAACCTTATGCCCTGTTCGGCCTTACGACTGACCAGGAGTACCTCTGTCTTGTTTGGATTTAATTTCAATTTGTTAGCCCTCATCCAGTCCGTTACAGCGGCCAAGCACCGGTTCAGGTCTTGAACAGCCTCCTTAGTAACAGGTGGAAAGGAGTGACAGAGTTGGACATCATCTGCATACAGATGACACCGCACCCCAAAACTCCGGATGATCTCCCCCAGCGGCTTCATGTATATGTTAAATAACATAGGGGACAGTATTGAACCCTGCGGGACCCCACAGTACAATGGCCGTGGGGCCGAGCAGGAGTCCCCTAGCAACACCTTCTGGTAGTGACCCTCGAGGAAGGACTGGAGCCACTGCAATGCAGTACCTCCAATGCCTATTCCAGCGAGGCATCCCAGAAGGATACCATGGTTGACGGTATCGAAAGCCGCTGAGAGGTCCAGCAGAACCAACAGGGACACACTCCCCCTGTCAAGCTCCTGAGGTAAATCATCCACTAAGGCGACCATGTACAGTTTTAATTATGACTTATGTTAAATTGCGGTTGCATTATTGTGATTGTCATGTATCAGCATCATATCGGTGCCTATTGTAAACCGTACTGAGTCCCCCCTCCGGGGTAGAGAAATGACGGGGTAGAAATACCAGAAATAATTTAAAAAATTAGTTATAAAGGCAGTGGTCATGGAAAGAATGCTGCTATAGATGTGATAGTTACTGTAGCTTCATATTAAAACAGAGTTATTACTGCATTTATAGTCAAGAGTCAGGTAATAATGAGGTAGGTGACCTTATAAAATCTAACACAGAGTGAAAATAACAACTCCGCTATTGCTGAGGGCACCTTCATGAGAGAAGCAATTTGTCCTTTGTCTGAACTTTAGGGTTTCGCCCACTACATGTACCCAGTTCATTTCAGCTCCATTCCATCTAGTTTCTTTGGAAGTAGTGACACCAGTAAAAAAAATTGCAGACTTATTAAATCAATAGAAAGAGCACGTGAATACTTCCACAACTTCTACTCAATGTTGTTATAGCGCAGGCAGAAGAAAGTTCTGGGTACTTAACTGAAATGCTATGATGATCATGGAAGGAATGGGTAGATATTTCTAAGATGTTTAGAATACAAAAACATGAAAAGAGAACTGCAAGAGGGTGGAACAGGGCAGGGGAAGCACAGTTGATGAGGAAATATTTGGATTGCATCTACACCGCAGAATTAATGTGGGTTGACACCACTTTATGTGCCATTACTCAATGGAATAAAATCCTGGCTGTTGTAGTTTAATGAAACACCAGAAGCCAGTGATAAAATATAGGAAAGAAGATATTATTTGTGGCCATGATTGCCAGAATCCTGAATTAAGGGAAAGTTCCTTCTTTTGGGAAAATACCCCCACGTTCTGGTGGATCACTGGATAGGATGCCTTAGGGCCCTGGCCAATGAGGATCCTGCCCCCTCCCCCCCCCCACATCTAAGTCCATTCTCCTCTTTGACAATTGATGCCCCTCTGCCCCCTCCTTGCCAGGAGGGGGCAGAGGGACGTCAATTGCCAAGGAGGAAGAGGAGCTCGGCTGAGGGGGCGAACTTGGAGTCCGCTTCCTCCTCAGCCCCTTCTCCTCCTTTTATTTAACAAGGAAGAGAAGGGGTGGAGGAAACGGGACCCTCTTTGGCTGAGTCCCTGGAAGTCCCACCCCCAGAATTCCCTGCCTGGAAGCCCAACCTCTCCCTGCTGGGTGTCCCTTATTTTTTAAGGCAGACATCTGGCAACCTTGGGCATCAACCCATGGGATAAGTACAACATTTGAAATGATTGTGTTTACATTAAACTTTGCAAAACCCTGTTTTGAAATGAAATGGATGATTTTCCTAACTCCCATTACATGGTTTCCCTCTTTCTGCTTTCTTTTCTAATTATCCATTTGCCTTCTCATCAGACAGGAGACATATTTCTCTCCCCCTCCCCCGACTTTGAATATTACTATTACTATTTCTCTTTATAAGTACAGATAGTTCTCAATTCAAAATATAAGTTCATTTATTTTACATTTAAAAAGAGATATAAATTACCATTTCTTCCTCCTAAAACAGTAATGGCTGAAGAAAGGAATCAAGACTGCCCATCTCAGCTCCATCCTCCATGATGACATCATTGTTATCTTTACAAACGGACAAGGGGGAATTCCCATCACATAATAAATTGGGCATTTTCACATGTCTCTACATTGGGAATTGAAAAAGAAGTTGATTGCCAATTGACTTAGGAAGCATAGAGGGAAATACACACTTTAGACATGACAAAATACCTGGAACCCATTGTACAATATTGTGTCACTTGATGGGCTCTGTCAGTAGTCATTTCTAAAATGTATAGAAATGCCAGTTTTATTGCATGTGATGAAGTCCTTATTTGTAGTGCCCTAGCCAAACACACCTCAGTTACAAATCAGTTCACATCACCTTGTGGGCGACAAAGCACCACAAACTCATCTCATTGCTAAGAAAAGAGAGTCATACAGTGTCTAAATAAAATTTAAGGAAAGTGAATGAAACTTTTCCTAAGAACTTAGCTGATGGGGCATTTAAAACATGCCATATCTCTTGCCCAGTTTTTTTTAATGGAATTGAACTAGGAGGTGGATGAGGTTATGGACCAAAAAATCTACAAAAAGGGCAGGTATCATTCTTGTTGTTTCAGCAGCATTCAACAACTACATCCAGAGTGATGCCAACAGTAACAGAGTGGGATGACTTTATTAGGCAATGTGTACTAGAGAAGTGGGAACTTCCCTTTTGCTTATTATAAAGCATCTAGCCATGCTCCACTGTTAGAAGGGGGAACTGCATACCATTTTTCACCACATAATCATTGCAGAATTTATGCCATTTTTTTCCATTATGTGAAACTTTTTTTTTATAAAAAAAGTAATATTTAAAAATCAGAAAAAAATAAAAAAGGTCA
Organism: Anolis apletophallus; assembly: GCA_030556195.1. Taxonomy (NCBI): domain Eukaryota; kingdom Metazoa; phylum Chordata; class Lepidosauria; order Squamata; family Anolidae; genus Anolis; species Anolis apletophallus. Next base: position 78,744,356 of record JARBWK010000004.1, read on the forward strand.
GGTGGCTGTTGAGTTTCTGCTACAGCCGGCTCATTCCTGACTTTGGTTCCTCCCCTCAACCCTCCTTCTGGGTTTTCAACTTTCCTACTCCCTCCTCTCATTCACTACCAGAAGGCCCTGCCCACCGCTCTCCTTTAAAGCAACATGATAGAGTTATACCATATGACCATTACTCGATGAAAGGCTAGAAACCATGATTGAATTTTAAAAAAAACCCAGGATGTGATGATTATGCAGTGGTGGTGATTATTCTGTGAAATATGGTTTGCTATGCAACCTGTTCAGATCCTCCTGTCTCAATAAAGTTTGATGTAACAATCAGCTTCTACCACATTCCACTTCTGTACCTAACAATTTTGACTTAAAAAAGGATGAAAATGGCTCAGGATTTTATTGTACATAGCAATTGGACCATCAGCTTTGGTGACAGTCCCTATCACACAATGGTGTGCATATCCTGCTGTTAGTTTGCCTTTTTTCAATATTTATCACATCCCAATCCCACAACATTCCTATCACTTACCTTGGTGCAATGGCTCTCTTTCACAACTGTGCCAACATGCTGACAGTAAAATGATGCCAGGAGGTATGATTTGCCTTTTCCATTTGTTTTTCAAAGCTGTAACTGTGAGACTGCACTACATTAAACATAAAAGTAAATTAAGGAGCAGCTGCAGTGTGTGAAGGCAAGTTATAAGTGTATGCAAAAGTATGATTGTGGGACAGTGAATTGCCAAAACAGCTCAATTGTATGAATGAAGAGAGGCACAATAGTGAAGGTGCTCAACCTGATATATATCCACGAAGCATGGTTATTCAGATCAAATTCATTTTTAAAGCGATTTCAAAGCAATTTGGGAACCAGGAAGTATCCTTGCCCTTTCAAAGCAACTGTCACCATATTTATTCTGACTCAGGAAGTGAATCAGAAAAGACCCAGCGTTTGGAGGCAAGCAGCTGATTGCATGCTGGGATGCTTGCCTCCAGCCAATGAAGGGAAACCATGTGGGGAGGGGTGGGGTTTCAGCATGGCAGCCATTGCCCTTTACAAAGGCCCATGCATGCCTTGTGTGCTCATTGCGAGCCAGGGATGCGATCTGGAAGGGACTAGGCAGGTTGGGTGGGAAAAGTGCCATGCCACCACTTTGCAAGGGAACAACAGGGTTGGGAACAAATTGGAGAAACTGGCTGGAAGCAGGCCCCTTGCCTGCAAGGCTTCCTTGTGTGTGGGGAAGGAAGAAAGGCAGGGCAGGGCAGCGCAGGGCAGCTGGGAGAAGTGTTCTTCTCTTGCATGCCACTGCCAATTTTCCTTTTTGAAGCAGTGATTTTAACTTTCAACAGACCTCAATCCCCTTTGGGTTACACTTTGGATTTTGGGATCCCAGAAAGTCCCTTTGGACTTTGGAAAGCCCATTTTCTCCTTTAAAAAATCCTTGGGGAACCATACCATACCACTTTAAAGCCCTCTTTGTCTGCTTTGGGTTTCACATTGTACTTTGGAAACTAGAAATCTCCTAATATCATAATTTCCTTGGGGAAGCATACAATACAACTTTGGATCCCCCTTTGTCTACTTTGGGTTTCACGTTGTACTTTTGGAAACGCTGGCCAATGGTGGGCAGCCACAACTTGGGATGCTGCTGTCCACAGGATGGTCTGGGGATTCCTCCCTCTTGATCTGGGAGGATGGCACAGGGTTGAACAGTGGCCTGGCCTCCATTTATCTTGGAAACAAGCAAATGTAATAAATAATTTAATGTTATGAGATAAATTCTACTTTCTCATATTCAGCGAGGTGTGCTCTAGACAAATATGCAAAACAGAGAGATAGATTTAAATTTTCCAAAAAATCCTGGAGGCAGCACATTTCTTCTTCTTGTAGTTTTTCTTGTATTGCGCAATTGCGGCCACCATTAATTAAGTGATTCATAAATTTCGGAAAATTCTGACTTTTTGGAGAAAATTTTGGAGATCACTTCTGAATCGAATCGCCATTGCCCCCTACATCCGAAACAAATTTGGAACCATTTGTTCCTTGATCAAACAAGCCTAGTATCCAGTATTGATAGTTGCATGGCTCCAGTGGGAATAGCAGGGTCATGCGATATATTTTTCAGGCTGCTCCTGATAGCATCATACTTCCAGAGATTTGGATAAAAATTCTTGTGGCATCAACATGTCAGGTTCTGGGAAGGAACAAATAGTTGCTACCTGGTGCCTGCCTAAAATAGTCCAGACACATATGTGTATTTGAGAACCTTGACAACAGCAAGAGAAAATGGGCTTTCTAGTAAAATAATGTGGTTGCTAAATTTGAATTTTTTGAACCAGAATCAAAGAAAGTCAGTGTGATATGTCCATAGAAATACAATCTGTCTGATATAGAAATATGATTTGCATTTCTGTTGCTACCTTGTCTGCTCTTTTCTCTTAGGCCAAAGGGTTTATATCTAGTTTGAGATGTATGCCCACTCTTTAACTACTGGTGTAACTTTTATATTCCATTAATCTGTCAGACAGATTGTCAAATTTTGCCTCTTCTCCTCACCCTTGATACCTGTCCTCCAACACTTCTAAATGAGTTCAAACAACCCTGTGGGCTAACTTCCCTTCCTGCTGTTATTCTGCTTCAAATCTGAACCAAGTGTGTATTTTTTGAAATGTTAACACTTGTTTTGTAGCTGCTCTGAACAAAGACTACATGATGGCAGGGGTCCCAAATGAATATGGGGTAGCATTCACATTAAACAGGTCTGTGCTTATTACTCCTTTCTTCTAAAAGCATACGTATTCACAGATCCATGCTGTGCTACACATGGAGAGGTAAATCACACTAGAGGAAAACTACCCTAGAGGGAGGAATTTAGTTTGTAAGTTTTTGGTTTTTTAAAAAAAGATCCCTTATGCCCAATTTTACCATTATGGAGACAGGTATGTATTTAAACATGTGGATCTGATGCCATTATAGCTAATTTGGTCCTGGGGATATGGTTTGCTGAGAAAACTTTATTCTCAGAACGATAGCTGTATGGCAGAGCTTTGAAAAATTATATTTTTTAGACTACAATATCTCGAATTTGCCAGTAGACATGCTAGTTGAAAGAATCCAAGAAAAGGTAACCTTTCCAGGGGTGAATGTTCCAGAGTTAAGTGTGCTTTCAGGAAGTAACTAAAAACACTTGATCAATAATAAGTGTATATGTGTCCATGTTTCCCTAGCATATCTTCAAAATTGTGAAATGTGAGCTTGTATGCTAATGGCACCCTGGGGCTGTGCATCTCAGGTTTATTTTGTGCTTTAAATACATTCATTATTTTAAATCACCTGTGTTGCTCCAGAAGTGAGATAGATCAAAGTGCCACATTGAGTGATACTAGATAATTTGGCCACTAGATGGCAGGCAGAAGTTCCTCTGTAGGAGTCAAGATGATTTGGTCCAAATGCTGAGCATATAGAAAGGAACAGAATATTTAAACTCCCGATTCCCTTGTTTATGTGGGCCTTTTCAGACAGCTCCTATATTCCAGGATCTGATCCCAGGTTTTCTGCTTTAACCTGGATTATACAAGTCCGCACTACCAGATAATCTTGGATAAACAGAAAACAAAAGAGATACCTGGTGAGCCTTGACAGTTTATTTAAGGAAGTGTGAGCAATGCATGCATGAATGTGTACCACAGAGGAGAAAAGTGAGTACAAGTGCATCAAACTGTGCAGTCAAATCAGTTACATGCTCCATCCTAAGCAATCCTAAAATCTGTAATACGTTGAAGCACCTAAAAACTACCAAGACACTCTGAGGGCCCTTCCACACTGTCCTTTATCCCATGATCTGGGATTTAATTTTAAATGCCTCAAGTAGGATATCAAACTTTGTGTTTCTTCCATTCCTGAGAAAACTACATATGTTGAATGTTTGCATCTTCTGCGGTTTATTTATTTATTACATTTATATACACAAAAATCAGTGTGTACAGAGCTATTGTACTGTCTATTCTCCTCTATGGGTTTGAAACATGGGTCACCTATCGCCAATACCTATGATTCCTCGAATGCTTTCATCAGCACTGTCTTCGCACAATCCTAAATATACACTGGACTGACTATGTGACGAATTTCGCTGTCCTTGAGCAAGCAGGGATCATCAGCATTGAGGCCATGCTATTGAGAACACAGCTATGCTGGGCAGAGCACGTCTCTAGGATGGAGGACCACTGCCTCCCAAAGATATTACTCTATGGTGAACTCGGCATGGGTCAGCGCAAGAGAGGTGCCCCCAAAAAAGAGATATAAGGACTCCCTGAAACAACATCTCAGGCTCGGCCAGATTGATCACCAACAATGGTCCACCCTGGCCTCACATTGGGAGGCATGGAGACACACTATCCACAATGCTGCGGCCTCTTTCAAGAAGTCACGCCGAACGAGTCTCGAAGAGAAACAACAATGCAGATAGAACCGCAAGTTGGAAACAACATCACCCAAGGAGACTTTCTGCTGTGCTTTCTGCAACTGGACTTGCCTATCTCAGATTGGCCTTTTTAGTCATCAATGCACTTGTAGAAAACGTGAGATGAGTCTTTCCTGAATCTTCGTTCATGAAGAAAAGCCAAGCAGATATCACCTTTTCAGCCCTGGGGGAACTCAAAGCTGTTCACAACATAATCAATGACAAAATGCAATGCTTCATGTGTATAAAACATCACATATCAAATATGATGATAGATGAAAACCATTAAAACTATAAAATTATAACAACAATCACAGACATAACATAAAACATATAGAGATTGCATTGATCCCAAAGTGTCTTTAGTTACTTCCATTTTTCCATATTTTTGTCATTCACTGAATGCCTGCCTGAATAACCAAGTCTTAAGTTGTTTTCTAAACACTAGGAGGAAGGGGGCCAATATAATCTCACTGGGAAGGTAGTTCCACAGCCTAGGGGCCACCACTTAGAAGGCCCTATATCTTGTCCCCATCAATCACACTTGTGTATGTGGCAGGACCAAGAGTAGGACCTCCCTGGTAGATCTTAAGTGTTCTAGTTGGCTCATAAAGGGAGATGCACTTGGACACGTAAGCCGGACTGGAACCATTTAGGTATTTCTAGGCCAAAGCCAGTGGACTGGCAGCCAGTGGAACTGACACAATATGGAGATTGTATGCTCCCTGTATGCCGCTCCAGTGAGCAACCTGGCTGCCCTTATTGGTCTACTTGAAGCTTCCGAACAGTCTTCAAAGGCAATTGTTTAAGTAAAAAGAACCCGGGGAGATAAAGAAAAGGAATCATAGGTATCAAAACTCCTTGGCTTACAAGTTGGGCTCCCCAGAAAAGAAGATAAGGTACTCCAACCTTTCATTCCCTATGTACAAAGCTTGTGAATCGATATTGGTGATGTGGATGTCTTCAGATGTGTCTGTACTATTTTGTTCTGTTATATGATTTGGCAAGCTAGAAAAGGGATAGGATGTGGAGGGGAAAAGAAAAGAGATGCAGAGAGAGACAGAAACTGCTGCTACATTTGGGAATAAGAGTTTAGAAGAGGGAAAGACTGAGGGGAGCAAAGAGAAAAACCAATAAAAAGAAAAGTAAATGGGTGGTAAAGAAGAGAAAGAGAAAGGAGGAAGTGAAATGGTATGAAAAACAATCAATGGGGTTTTGGATACTGCTATTACTGGTACAGAATACTTATTGTAGTGAAAAGACAATGCTGGGGTGAAAGCAGGGTCAAAATGCAAGTTTGAATGCAAGTAAAATGGCTAGTTCTGCGAATTTAAAATATTGCTAATGGCCCTAATAGTTTCCCAGCATTAAGAAAATAAAGCATGCTAATATGCAATAAAACCTCAGTAACAAAACACACAGGACACAGAAAATATTATAAAATATCAACTTCACCAGCAACAAAATTCAAAAAGCTTAACTTAGCACTTGAAAGACTGTAATGTTGAATCTGAAGGTGCTTCTGTGGGAAGTGGGAGCTATTGTGCCACCACAGAAAAGAGCAGGCTTTTTTGTCGATATGTCTTTCTTAAATGCCATGGGGAAAATCCCTTCTTCAGGAACTGACAAATGAGCTCTTCTACCACTTTTTACAAGAATATAGAACAGGGGCTTTTGGAGTGCCTGTGCCTGTTCGGCATCTTGGGAACTGTAATCTTAAAAAGCAACTTTTTCTAGCTCTTGCTTTTTATCCTTATTTTTTTCCCATGGCCTCCTTGGGGATAAGGTCAATTCCTATCTGGTTCACTCTCTCTACTCCCACACTATAAAGAGACTGCTAAATTCATCTCTGTGTAGATGAGAAGATGCTTTGGGATACGGAGAAACAAATCAAGCCCCGTTTCCCCCTTAAAATGATATCTACAAAAGAAGCATCTAGGCATGCCTTTAAAAATCTGATGCCCCAACATGGCCTTGGTTTAAACGGTACGTGATCAAATCCATGGAGTTCAGAGAACTTTAAAAATAAGTAATCTGCCTAACCTAAGAACGTTTTTCACTTTTAGATGGGTTGCCTTTTGGCTTTCAACATACTAAATCACCATCAGTTCCAAAAACAGCTCCCAAGTAAATGCAGAATGTCAGGGCTAATCACTGTTATCCTTTTTAGAGATGTTGGAGTTTAAAGAGAACCTCAAGTACTATTCTTATTCCTGCTGCAACAATCTTTCTTACGTTACATTATCTCTGTTTATTTTTACCATCCTTGAAAGGAAGCAATATAGTTGGCAAGCTGGAAGAGTATATGCTAATAATTCTTCCTTCCATGTTAGCACTATAGCTTTATTAGGGCAACCCAAAGGGCATAACATGCAGCAACCTTCAGATAGCTCCAGACATTTTCATTTAATCAAAAGATTACAAAAAAAATATTTATGAGGAAAGCAATGGGGGAAAAAAACAATGACTAAAATTCTGCTACAGATAAATGTCTCCTGCCACTGTGTCTCCCTTTCAAAACATACTCTTTTCGGTAGTATAGTACACATTTCCTCCAACACACCCATTTTCATGTTGCCAGAGAGCAGGGGGATGAACTGAGACATTCTCTTCCTGACTCTAATAGCTAATTGCGATTACATAAGGCAGGCTTGCCACATCATAATTACTGAATAGGATGCCAGCCATTGACTTAGAATTAAACACATGGCCCTAAGTCCAATTACAAAGTCTCTACTAATGTAGGTCCATTGAATCAGCTCAAAGTCAGCGTTTGATTATATCTCATCGGTTTGAAGAGGCTGATTTATCTGGGATTAAACATTGGTTTTAGGCCATCCAGTCTACAAGGCATGACACAGAAGTGGAAAGGTCTGCAGACATTCAAATAAGGCTCTACTAGGCGATAAGACGGTTTTAGCATTCATCAAGGGCAATCCCTAGACAAGCAGGGAAGAAGAAAATACAGGCTTGATCCTTTATTTAGAAAAAGCTGGAAGTACAGATTTTTCTCCATTTTGGTCAAAGCCTGTTGATTCCTTTAGCAATGGCAAAAAGAAAGAAAGAGACTAGCTTTAGATGCTTCAGTAGATGCTGGCGTTGCAGTATGCTTTTTAATTTTATTTTTAAATACCTTGTATTAGCCCATCAATATAAAGCATACTTCACATTATTGCAATGTGCTAGTAAGATTACTGTCCTAAAAGCACCACTGACACCTGTATTTCTTTGTTTTGTTTACATTTTAATTCTGGAACATGGTAGGAATTTTGTATAATCATTATTACACCCCACTTGAGAAAATTCATGGGTTTCTGTCTTTTTATGGCTTTTATTTATTTATGTATTTATTTACTATATTTCTACCCTGCTCTTCTCACCTCGAAGGGGACTCAGAGCAGCTTACAATTATGGTAAAATTCACTGCCACATTACATACACAGATAAACAGATAAAACATATTGAGCAATAAAACAGATTAAAACATAGTGTCTAGTCTCATAGTCATTATTTGTGCTGCTACATTCAAGTTGAGTTCTATATTGCACTACTGTCCAAACACCTGTTTCAAAAGCTAGATCTTTAACTTTTTCCTGGAAATCAGGAGGAAGGGTAACAGTCTCATATCACTGGGGAAGGAGTTCCATAGCTTAGGGGCCACCACGGAGATGGCCCTGTCTTTCGTCCCCACCAATTACACTTAGAAAGGGAGGAGGTCAAGAGCAAGGCCTCCCCAGCAGGTCTTAATGCTGTAACTAGCTCATAGAAGGAGTTTTCCTCCTTCAAATTCTTCTATGAACAACCCTAGAAGACCACCCATCATGTTTTATGCAAATCAGTGATTGTGCAAAAAGCGTGTGCAAAAGTAACCCCCAAAAGCATATCTTCCTAGGGTTTGTGTGTACATCAGGGAAAAATTCTGCATTCCAAACCTTATCAGGCTAAAAAGAAGAGGGCTTAAGATGTTCGAAGAATAAGTAAAGTATTCTGGGAAGAACTAAGTGTTTAGTTTTGGAAGTATTTGCTTTCTCTTATCTCTTTCAGTAAGTTCAAGGCAAATTTTTATGAGAATAAAATACCCTCATAATTTGGAGAAATCTTTTAAAGAATTGCAGATCTCAAAATGCCTCAGTTACCATGTACAACTCTGTTCTTCCCTTGCTGTGAAAAGAAATGGGGCAATTATTGAAGGCTCTCTATTGAACCTAAGTAGTTAACAAATCTTCAGGAGTGGTGAGATTAGATGTAGTCCACTTCAAAGTACTGTTTCAATTTTAACATTTCCCATATTTGTTCAAAAGTTTGGGGTACAGAATTATCCCAAATTCAAAGCATGGCCCTTGCTCATTGTAAGACGATAGCAGAAAGTAGAAACTTGTAGTCTGAAATAACATTTATTGTTAACATCACTTTTAGACATTTTCCCAAAAGATCTCAAGACAATGTACAACAACTCAATAAAAAGACCATATTAAAAACAACTTCTGAAAATTACAACATGAAAGGCCTCATGTAAGAAAGTCAATAACTATCCAAGGAAGAACTTGAAAAGGTTTTGTATCTTTACCAATAAATACACTTGGAAAGGTCTAGGCATCTTTCCCAACAAAATACACATACTATCGGCTCTAGCTTATTCTGGTTCTGTAGAATTAATTAAAGTGGGGCTATAGCAAGAATTCTCTCATAAGTAATGCATTGGATTCCTGTTTTTTGTAAGGAACACTAAACCTTAACCCACTTGCTAGAGATGTTGAGCCCACTAGTTTTACAGTAAATAAGCATTGACTTATCATTCAGCAACTGAAAGCTCATCTACACTCCTGAAGTTTCTTGCAGTACCTGGTTAGGAACAGTCAGGAGATGCTCCAGAATTTGCCTAAAACTCTAGCATTGTATTGCTGACAGCAGGATCAGGTCCAATTCAGACCAGCCTGTTGTCCACAGAGAGCACTACCACCATTCATTCACCCTGTGCTCATCAACACAAAGAAAAGGAGTTTGATCATCCTTGAGCGGCTGCCATCACTTCTCCCAACAAGTTGCAAAGCTCTGTGTGAGCTCCTGGCCATTGTGGGCACCCATGATGTAATGATGAGAGGTGTCGATGTGACCAGGAAGAATAGGGGAGACAGTGATGCAGACTGTGAAGTCTAACTGGACTATGTAGACTACATGCAGAGGGAAATGAATAAGAAACTGAGACTCACAGATACCTTTTCCCCTTTTAATTTTGTGGTGGGGGACGAGATTTGGGTATGAAATTGATCTGGGTATGATATTTGGTGCACTAGGTACACCATTACCGCCATGTTCATTTGTTTTTGTTTTTTTTTTTTTTTTTTTTTTTTTTTTTTTTTTTTTTTTTTTTTTTTTTTTTTTTTTGCTCTGTGTGAGCTCCTGGCCATTGTGGGCACCCATGATGTAATGATGAGAGGTGTTGATGTGACCAGGAAGAATAGGGGAGACAGTGATGCAGACTGTGAAGTCTAACTGGACCATGTAGACTACATGCAGAGGGAAATGAATAAGAATCTGAGACTCACAGATACCTTTTCCCCTTTTAATTTTGTGGTGGGGGGCGAGATTTGGGTATGAAATTGATCTGGGTATGATATTTGGTGCACTAGGTACACCATTACCGCCATGTTCATTTGTTCCATGCATCTGAAGAAAGGGATTTTTGTGTACTATGGCTCATTCCCTTTAATTTTGCTCCCACACCATTTGTCTTTTGCAACTCAAAGTGCAACTCCTCTAGACATTTCCTTGAACTATGTGGGCACAATGCAGATCCTAAGATATTGTTTGACTGCAACTCTCAGAATCCTTGCCAAAACAACCAATACTGATAAGTCCTTGAAATTGCAGGCCAAAAATCACCAACACGGTAGACTGTATTGTGCCTGTCCCTTGCCTTAAACTGTTATGATATCTACTCATTTTACATGCAGAATCCAAGCTACCCTTGAGCCAATTGTTGTTGTTTATTCATTCAGTTGCTTCTGACTCTTTGTGACCTCATGGGCTAGACCACGCCAGAGCTCCCTGTTGGCTGTGGCCACCCCCAGCTCCTTCAAGGTCAAGCCAATCACTTCAATAATACCATCCATCCATCTTGCCCTTGGTTGGCCCCTCTTCCTTTTTCCTTCCATTTTCCCCAGCATCATTATCTTCTCTAAGCTTTCCTATGTTCTCATTATGTGGCCAAAGTACTTCATCTTTGCCTCTAATATCCTTTCCCCCAGTGAGCAGCCAGGCATTATTTTCTTGAGTATAGACTGGTTTGATGTTCTCATAGTCCAAGGAACTCTCAGAATTTTTCTCCACCACAGTTCAAAAGCGCCTATCTTCCTTTGCTCAGCCTTCCCTATGGTACAGCTCTCACATACATAGGTTACAATGGGGAATACCATTGCTGTAACTATGCGGATCTTTGTTGCCAGTGTAATGTCTCTACTCTTCACTATTTTATCAAGATTGGTCATTGCTCTCCTCCAAAGAAGTAAATGTCTACTGATTTGAGCCAATTGCAGACAGGTAAGTCCATGCTAATATAAGTTCCTTTGAATCAATGGGACTTATGAAAGTGTTGACTTACCAGTCAGTAATTGACTCAAGGGACCTGCTCGAGCTGAAACTTGCCCTTGGTTTTACCCCCAATGATCTTTCTGTTCATTAAATTAGCGTATAATTGGGATATTCAGTTTGTTCTGTGTAATTAAGGGCCTTCTTCCTGAAGCTCATTTTGTGAAAGAATGTAGTCCATAATCAGGAATAAAAGGTGGAATTTAGCTGTTATCAGAAAGAGTTCACTTTTTGTGTCTGCATAGTCTGACCAGTGGCTCCAGCCCCATGTACTCTTCTTACCTTGGAATGCATCTACTGGGACATATGAACACATAGAGTTATGAATTTTGGATATAGTAGGCAGGCTCAAGCTATCATTGATGGATCTTCTGAAATAGAGACTGGGAAAATACTCAAAATATTTGGAAAAAATTATGAATGTAAAAAAAAAGATTTTTATATACCAAAAACCCTAAAAGACAATAATCACCACAAAATTGGGGATTTATTCTGCACAGAAAGCAATATTTTGTAAATAAAGCAGCCTTATTTATTTATTTGTGTCATGTGCAGATTCATTTTTATGCAGAAAACTCTTGCTTCTATTTGAAAACTTCATAGTTTTTGTTTGTTTGCATGGAATAAGTTCCAAACTGTGAGTATCCTTTGAAAACTACACAGGTTTCAATTACTTTCTGACAGCAAGAAGAAAAATGATAAATTTATTCATTCTTGCCTACAAGAGTAGAATTTACAAGTAGTTACACCCTTAAGTCACACATTCATGTACAAGTGAATATATTGATGAGAGATACACAAACTTTTTGACCTGTGCATATAGAATCAGAATAGTTACCCAAGATTGGGACAATTCAGAATTATAATGAGGAAAAAACTTGTTTCTGCCTATGTTAAAGTCTCTCAGAGTAGCAGTTCTCGAATTACCTGTTAAAGAGACTGAATTTTAAAAAGAGTAACTCATTGTCAAAAGAACTGGGAAAAGGCGGCCCTCAATTTGAAGATATTGTCTTCTCAAACATTTGTGAAGTCTAGATTTTATTGAACGATAAAATAATCCAAGAAAGAAGAACATGATCTTGACATTACCTGTCAGCCTTCAGTATCAAAACGGCAAACAGATGAGTCATACGGGGCAAAGTCTTCCCCACTTTGGTAAGAAGGATCATATTTCCATTTAAATAATTTTAGTTATATATATATATATATATATATATAACATAAATGTGCACATGCACATACACATATAGGTTTATTGAAGTACTAAGCATACCTGTGCCATTTTTTGTTCTTTTCTTTGGGATGGTGGTGTATATCCTCTTTTTTATTGATATATAAGTCATCACTCTAGGAGTTTGGCAGCTGATTTAACAGATTATACTGTGTCATTATTCTGATAAAGAAAGCCAGTAGCTCAGTAGAGGAAAGCATACTTTGCATGCTGACAAGTCTGAGGTTCCTTTCCAAAACTGACTGGATCTGGCTGGGAAATATTCCTGGAAAGCAACTTCTGGCTGATGATACAAGATGACCCAATAGTCTGAATCAGTATAAGGCAGCTTCCTGTGGACTTGAATATGAAGTCTAAGATGTTGGTTGTTTGAAACTGTTGTGGATTTGATGGCTTATATTTCTCTTGGAAGCCTGCCCCCCTTTTTGTTTTTGTTTTTTGCTGTGGTCATCACTACTGGTTGCCATTTCCTTGGCATAACCTGTGAACATATATACGATCACACTATAAATAAGCAGACTTTCACAGTAGCAAGGGTGGTAGAATTAGCCATAACAAATATTTAAAAGCTATGTTTAGTGTTGAACAACTTTCTTTGGTCTATATGGAGAGCCCAAAAGAGATCTCCCAATCTCATCCTTGAGCAAGATGCCACAACAAGCAGATTGGGAAGAAGGAAATAAAAAGCTCCCTCACAGACATTGTAGTCCCTATTCTGTGTTTTTAAACAACCAAGATCCACAAAACAAACTGCTACAACTTCATACTACAAGTAGGGGGAAATAAAAACTATCATTTCCATTTGCACATATGCATCCACAATTAATATTATTTATTTAGAATTTGTTATAATGATTATGCCAAAGGCAAGAAAAAGCACCCAGCTGATAAAAGACATAATCGTCAGCAATAAAAAAAAATATTAGAAAAATCCAGTTTGCCCTGAAGATGCTTTGTTACATTCCACTTAAATGCTCCTCACTCAATAATTGATTCATATCCATGTTTTTATATATATTAAAACTCTGTAAAATATAAATGGTCTTCGGTCTTCTGCGTCACTTCTCCAACAAAGTGTTTTCTCACTTGTCCACACAGTGCCAGGAGCACTTAGCTTTGCTCTACCATTTCTCCATGCTCCAACACTTGATGTTAAGTAGAAAGAATGGGGAGATAAATAATGCTGCTATTGACACAGTGCTGAGCTGGAGGATCTTTAGATCTGGACTTTCTGATGTTTAACAGAGGCTGGATCAACACTGCCATATAATTCAGTTTCTGAATCTATCTGTGTTGAAGACAGAAGGCAGGAGCAGAATTCAAAATGATCTTAACAATGTTAAGATTAGAGAGATTGGTCAAAACTAACAAAATGAAGTTCAACAGAGACAAATGCAAGATACTCCACTTAGGCAAAAATAAAATAAAATGCAAAGATACAGAATGGGGGATTGTGCTTGGCTCAATAGCAGTACGTGTGAAAAAGATCTGAGAGTGCTCATGGACAAAAAGTTAAACATGATCCAATGATGTCATGCAGCAGCAAAAAAAGTCAATGGTATTTTGGCTGGCATGAATAGGATAGTGTCTAGATCCAAAGAAGTTACGCTACTCCTCTATTCTGCCTTGGTCAGAGCACACCTGGAATACTGTGTCCAATTCTGGGTACTGCAATTTAAAGGAGATGTTGACAGGCTGGAATGTGTTCAGAGAATGGTGACTAAAATGATCAAGTGTCTGGAGAACAAGCCCTATGAGGAGTGGCTTAAAGAGCTGGGCATGTTTAGCCTGTAGAAAAGAAGACTGAGAGGAGACATGATGGCCATGTATAAATATGTGAAGGAAAGTCATAGGGAGGAGGGAGCAGGCTTGTTTTCTGCTGCCTCTGAGACTAAGACACAGAGCAATGGCTTCAGAAATGGAGATTCCACCTGAACATTAGGAAGAACTTCCTAACTGTGAATGCTGTTTAGCAGTGATTCCCTGCTTCAGGAAGGGAATTATTAGCAGCAAAGGGGAATTCTGGTTTTTCAAAGCACAGAAGTCAAAGCCCATGAGAGGAAAGGCTCTTAAAAGTTGTATTCCCTGCTTCAGGAAGGGAACTAAGCTGATTGTAGTAGATTTCTAGTTTCCAAAACTACAATGTGTAACCCAAAACAGACAAAGGGGCCTCCTTAGTGGTATTTGTGTGGTTCACCAATGATTTTTTGTTCCCAATCCTGTCCTTCTCTTGCAAAGCGATGGCGTGGCACCTTTCCCACCCAAGTAGCTTGCCCTAATCCCTTTCCCCTCGCGTCCCCAGCTCGCAATAAGCCCATGAGGCACGCGCGGGTCTTTTTAGAGGGCAATGGCTGTCGTGCCAAAACCCCGCCTCTCCCGACGTGGTTTCACCTCATTGGCTGAAGGCAAACATCCCAGCATGCAAGCAGCTGCTTGCCTCCAAACGCTGATACATTTCTGATTCACTTCCTGAATCAGAAAAAAGATGGTGACAGTGGCTTTGAAAGGGCAAGGATACTTTCAGGTTCCCAAATCGCTTCGAAATTCCTTCAAAAAAGGATTTATTCCAATTTTAATCCAAATAACAAAGATTCCGAATGAACCTACCCATGTCTAATATCTACCTCTGGGTTTTCTTTGGAAAGAGGTAATCTGTGCAGCCCCTAACCTGTCCTGGGGCAGAAAATGTCAGAAGAGAGTGTTTCTTTTCATTGTCCCATAACTAGTGTTGAAGTAGAATCAACGGGCTACCTGATGAAGGTTTGTGTAGATTACACCTTCCCTTTATCTCAAGCAATAAAACATCCTTTCCTTACTCTTCCCTTATAAAGTGGCTAATTTTTGCCAAGAAAATCTTCAGTCTCTCACGCAGGTTGTGCTTGAGAACATGTAGAAATAAGCTGAAGTTGAATGTGGTAGAATGAAGACTAGGCTCTGAAGAACCAGATGGCAGTCTTGAACCTCTCAGTTGTGCCAACAGCTTTTAGCTACAGCTGGGCTTCTGCTAATGCCCTGCTGTCCAGTGACAATGTTTTCCGGAGAGAGTAAAATAATGGTCTCACAGGATAGCAGCAGCTGAAAATGAACAGTTGGCAAAGAGAGAAGGATGAGAATGGAAGCAGCACAGGGAAGACTGATTCGGTTATGTCACGCCAGACAGACAAAACTGTGCTTACAAACCATTTTCCTCTTCCACTGGCATGGTGACAATAGCAAAAACAGGACTGGGACTAATTTTCATGGCTGTGAGCACTGCTAGATCATTCAAGGACATGACACCTATTGCAAAATCAAATGAACTGGAATCTCTAAAGTCATATTTAGCGTTTGGGAAAGTTAGTTTTTGGACTATGGTTTGCAGAATCCAGCAACCACCAAAGCTACTCATTATGCTAATTCTGAGAGTTGTAGTCTGAAAAGTAACATGCCCAGGGTTTGGGTTTATATGGTCATTGTCCAGTGACACATTTATACCAAACCCTTAAAAACACATGCACAAAATTGCATATACAAAGAGCAACCGGGGGGTGGGGGGTGGGGTGGCTGCTTTTTTGAGATTTTTCCCCCAGAGTTTGGAAATGCCATTTTATTGCACTACATCTCTCAGAATCTCCCACCCAACTTGGACTGGAAAGGGAACTTTTTCAAACTCTTGTTTTTTCCCCTCTTATATTTCAAGATAAAGATCCGCAGATTGAATGAAATAATAGAACCAGAAAAACAGTTGAAAAAAGTCTCCTTATAAGCCCATTTTAAAGACATTTGCCATAGCTATCAATATCTCAGAATGAACTCCATATAAGAAGCAACACACACCCATACCATTCTTTTCCCCATGGTATGAAACAGGATCACACAAATAAAAAGATTCAATAATTCTGATTTACAGTTGCATTCTTTATTAAAGGCATTGAGTTCTTTTGTTTTGGGGAAAATGAGAATGGTTTTTTAACCATAGGTTATTGGGCGGACAAGAGTTCTTTATCCCATGCTGGACATTCCACAAATATATAAACCCCATTTTCCTAGTTTCCAACAGACCTCACAACCTCTGAGGATGCCTGCCAATAGATGCAGGTGAAACATCAGGAAAGAATGCTTCTGGAACATGGCCATACAGCCCAGAAAACTCACCAACAACCCAGTGATTCCAGCCTTGAAAGTCTTCGACAATACACTTTGTGTCATATGTAAGCAGCCCCAAGTCCCTCCAGGGAGATGGAGGTGGGGTACAAAAATTAAGTTGTTATTATTATTATTATACCAGATTGCTCCCAAATATGTTGCATAGATACTTTTGTGATAATGTCTTAGACTGTGTTTATGACTGTATTTGTTGGATTAGAAAATATGAATGAGTGCAATAAAAGATCAGTCAAAGTTATAATATTATAATCACATGTGTATTTAGGCATCATAATTAAGTATGTACTAAGTACTTTCTTATTATAATATAAATGTTTCTTCTTTTTTAAAAAAAACTAAATCTTTTGATAATTACTAGACCTATAGGCTCCTCATATATAAACATTAAAAAAGTTATGTCCCCCACAACACCTATTGTGCCATAAAAAGGAGATATGTACAGTACATCTGTATAAAAGCAAAACAGCCTTTTAACAGGTTCACCAATTTCCACTGATAAGTCAGTCAATGCCAGTGCATTTTTAATATCCTGAACCTTTTATACATAACTTAGATGTTTTGCTTTGGATATTGCGAGAAATGATTCCCTTGATAGGTCTCTAGGCTTTAAAACTAATCAGACTCTTTCTATTGTTAAAAAAACCTGAAGTGTTTGATTGAAAGACTGCAATCATATAGCTGCTGTTGATCCTGTTAGATACCTGCAGCAATGAGTATGCATTGAGATTCATTGCTACAAATGTCAAGTATCCCCCATTTTGAACATAAATGAGAGGAGATTGATTTCACGGGGCTTAAGTGCATTCAAGTCTATATTGGACTGGAGCCAGGCTTGATGGATGCTAGGATACGGTGCAGGAATACTGAACTACTGGAAGAGACAAGATCACTTCAGCTTTATTTAGTTATCTGATTCATTCCACTGATCTCAGCAGAGTTTGGACAATTACTAGAAGCCAAAGCCTGAACAAGAATAGTAGAGATGAGTGAAATTTGCATTGCTTAAAAAAAACCTGAGTTGACCTTTCTCTTTATTTTAAAGAAATCTTCTTGACCATGTCAGTAACAATGGACTGTATCTATTTATCTAATAAAATTTATTTATTTACTTACTATATTTATACCCCACCCCTCTCAACCCTGTAGAGGACTCAAGGCAGCTTACATATATAGGCAACAATTAGATGCCAAAAAAACCCAACAACAACCACATAATAAAATATAAGGATTGAAACAATCATTAATACTAATGCAGTGTAAAATTTAAAACAGCAGAAAGAAATACTTTTTTTTTTTTTTTAAAAAATCTTTTAAATAGTAAGTGCTCAAGTGGAGCAGACGATGACTAGTTGATCATAGAAGACACAGGGGACAAATTAAGTAGTCATGACTTTTCTTGGGGTGGGAGAAAGTCTTCACCAGGCATCGAAGCAACAATAATGTCAGAGTGAGGTTCTGTACTGAAAGGCAATCTAAATATATGTCCAAATGTCTGAGGAAAGTCCTGCCTCTCATCACTATCGGTCTGAACTCTTACTTAGGGTGGCAGAATGCAGAATGTAACAGCAGCCAGAGCCTTCCTTGTTAAGGTTGTAATAAAGGCGCTGTCCAAGGTTGTAACTTCTCCTTCAAATAGGCTTAGCTCTTTCGATGATTCCTGTAATATCTAAAACAAAACAAACTTGGATTCATTGCCCTTGGTTGATGTGGATGCCACCTACTATCACTGTTCAGAAGAAAGCTTCTAATGATGGCTTTAAGAAGAACTAGGGCAAGCACATATGGTAGGTAAGACAATGTCCTTCAGTTTACCAGATTGCAGCCTGGTTTCAGATGGGATGAGCAACCCTTTGAGTTGTTTCCAGAGGCAAACAAACCCTTGCTGTAGCTTTGAAAGTACAGATGAGATGTGTTTCCCAAAGACAGTCCAAGTTGTAACTTAGCAGGAGTGTTTTGTACTATCTGAACTTTCTGAGCAGTCTTCAAAGGCATCCCACGTACAACACATTGTGGTAGTCCGATCTAAAGGTTAGCACTGCAGGGCACTGTTAATCTCGGGCATACATTTGGCAAACCTCCCAGAAACCAGCTGGCTTAATGGGGCTATAATGCTTGAATATGAGTGGTGTTTTTTTAAAAAAAGATACATCCTTTTCCCCATTTTCCTATACATGTATCAATAAAAATAAAATGAGAAAGCCAGGCTCTTGAACAAAGTTTCAGTGTTATTCATATTCAGATCATTAATAACATCCCAATGACTCCATAATTCTTTCCAAGAAAATGGCAATGAAATTTGATTTGCTAAAAAGAATGATCTTTTAGACTCTTGCTGAAAACATTAATATATTGTTATGAATGATAGAAACAAAGAAAGTATTTGGCAAATATTGTGCCAGATGAAAATACAGCCAATTTTCTTTTATTGCATTTATTACAGCTTCTTTATACCACTTTCACTCACTTCTTATAGAATATTCTACACCAGTCAACTTTCCTTGGGATCTTTAGTGTACACCGTATTTTTCTGTTCCTACCTGCATTCTCTTGGCATGTGTCCAGAAAGTTAGAATTGTATTTTCTTTTGCCTGATGATTAGTCAGCGGTGTCTCATTTTCTGAACTCAACCAGAAATACACTGTTCCTCTCCCCTCGCCCCCAGTTATAATTACATGAACTTCACAGTACTGCAAAGGGATGTCCTTAATGACAACAAATTGAGAAGACATCCAAAATGAGAGGGGCTTAACCCTTTCTGTGTTGATCTAGCTGTATCTGGCTAACACAATATCACATTTTGGAACGGTTGATTCTTGTTTATGGAGATACTTGCATCCAGCCATTCAGGAGCAAAGCACAGGAACAAATGCAACTGAAGTTGTCTTAACAAGCAGAATGTTAAGGAACCCAATGCATTTCAAATTATATTTAAGACAGCTCCCACCACTAAATATGGAAGCTGTTTTGATTACAGAACTTATCACAGGTTTGGAATGCATTGGTTGTCAATTTTAGCATGTAATGGGTCACTCTTATGAACCAAGGGTGTGTTGGGAGTGCTATATGTGACCATCATTGCCAGTGGTTGTCAGTGCTTCCTAAGATTTTATTTGGTGAAGTGTTAAGGCCTTTACAGAGCACACTTGAAAAGCACAAGAGGAAATGTGGTTTTGAAAAGACAGAGCAGCTAGCATTGGAAGCTAGACTGTACAAGTGTACTTCCTAAACCTTTCTTTTAGGGGTTGTGACTCAGTAAGTTATAGTGGTTATATATCTGGATTGGAGCTGGGGGACCATCTTTCATATTCTTGCTTAGCCATGAATTTCACCAGTGTCTTTAATTTGCTATCTTAATCTACCTCATACCACTTTGAGTTCCTTGGAGGGGAGGGAAGACATAGATAACTCAAATGTAAGTAAATACATGCAGCCCTCCACATTTGGGGATCTGCTGATTTAATTATTTACATATACAATATGCCCTTTCTAGGAATCTCTAGATCCTACAGGGTAAATTTATGTTCAATTTCAAAAAGGTCAGCCATAGAGTCATCCTAGAGAGCTTAGAGACTACTAGAAAGCTGTTTTCTCAGGTCAAAAACATAGATCTTTTATTCATGGCACTTTTTGGGAAGTCCTCTGGTTCCAACGCAGCAAAAGTGAAAGATCTATTGTATACTCAATTGATTAAAACAGTCCAGACATGGTTGTATTTGCCATTTCCCACCCTACCCCATTGTGGAAATGAGATTTAAGGGAGGAAAAACATTACTTCTTCATAATGGAAAGACAGGCTAACAGCACTGAACTTACATCAGGTCAGTCATCTTCTTTAAGTCAATCCTGCTATTATTATGCACTTTCTCTCAAGTATATGCTGTTAAAAGAGCTGCATTGGCATAAGTGGTTTATCTGAGGACTAGGCTCAGAAATAATATGGCAAAAACATTTCCTGGATTGCAGCCTGAAAGACTATTTTGATGCAATTCCTATTTTCCTGGATGTGCGGTAGAGGTTAAGCATAGTACTGGTTAAATACAGTGCTATTCCCTCTGTTGTGTATAGAAATACATTTTACTTTCATTTTGCTTCGCTAAAGCTGTTTCTGTATTGTGAGTCATAGGCAGAATCATAAAACACCAGTTTTCTCAGCATCACAGCACTACTGACGGTAACAACAGCCAAACCATATGCTCTCAGTTTGATTTACTATCAGCCACAACATGCCTTTCTGCCCACAGTTATTCCTTGCTTGATAATATTGCCTCATAATAAGTGCATGCTTATTATGAACTAGTCTAATGCGGGTGTGAATAATTTTAATAGTAATCACGATGCTTACAGTTCTGTACTTTTGTCCTTTATTAGTGCTTTGTTGGAGGAAAAATTGTAGCACAGCAGTTCTCGTTTGTGCCTGGAGGGCTGGGAATAGGTCCTGGGGTTCCATTAGCATTAGGGCCTGCAGCAGCAGATGTGGATTCAGAGGATGAGCTAGATGATTGGGGCGAAGCACAGGGCCCTTCGGATGGGCCTCATTCGCCCACGGAGAGCTTGGCATGGGATGAGATGTTGTTTGGGCCTAGCATAGATTCCGATCACCAGGTGGAGATGGGAAGCAGCGAAGGGAGTTATGAACACCCCGGGGGGAGGAATTCCCAAGACTTGAAAGTGTAAACATGGACGAAGCCGAGTGGGAAAGTGCCAGGGAGGAAAGTTCTCAGGAAGATAGCGACACAGCTGCTGAGAGGCAAGGTCGCTCCTTCGATAGGGAGACGGGACATTGAGTCTACCAGGAGGGCTTGGTCTAGGGTCCTAGACCGACCGAGGTCCGTGAGTAGAGATTGGAGACGAAGAAGCCTAGAGCGCCGCGGACCTCGGCCGAAGGATTAAGTACAGGATCCGTGGGAACGCATCCTCAGTTCTCCGGCCACGTCTTTCCTGAATAGGCGTGAAGCGGAGTAGGACCACAAGCCAGCCGTGGTCATCAAGCCTTGCCTTGCATTTGCCTTGTTTCCTGATCCGCATTGTTTTGCGGAGCCTTGCCCTGTTCCTGATCCGCATTGGTGAGCCGCATTGCGGAGCCTTGCTCTGTTTCCTGATCCGCATTGAATTGCGGAGCATTGACTAGCTTCCAGCTTATTTGCAACGTTACTTTGGACAATCTTGCTTAATACCTTTTGGACACTTGCTTATTAATTGACTATATACTCTTTGGAACTGTTTTTATACTCAATAAAGTAGTTAGCCTTCAGTACGTCTCTGTGTGTGTGATTAAGGGGCCCGCTAAGTCCGTGATCGTGACAGCTGGCCGGAGAACTCAAAGAACCCCTTATCACACCACGGGACGGCACCTCGGGGTGAGCCCACGCCCGCTTCAGTGGCAACCCGGCTCAGGTGGAGGTGTTTGTTTGCCAAGTGGAACTATACCTGAGCAGCGCCCAACGAGTTCGCCAACGATCGCGCCAAGGTGGTGTTTATCTTCAACCTGATGGACGGGACCGCAGCAACGTGGCCACCGCGCTGACCCGGCCCAGTCCCCCCATACCAACACGCTGCGGGCTTTCTTAGATGCGATCCGGGCGACATGGGGGTCTCCCGTGAATGAAGAGCTGGCTGAGAGAGATTTAGCCCGGCTGACCACCAAGGGTCTAACCCTGTCCCAGTATATTTCCCGTGGCGGTGGGACAAGGCCCCGCTGGAGAAACCAGTGGCCAGGAGGGAAGGGGGGGCCGGGCAGTTCCAACCCCGGCAATTGCCGATCCCCGCTGGCCCTGACGACCCGGAGCCCATGCAGTTGGGGACAGTTCGGCCCAAAGTAGACCAGGCGGAGAAGGCTCGGCGTCAGCGACTCAACCTATGCTGGTACTGCGGGGGGGCTGGACATTTTTCTAAGGAGTGCCCCCAGAAACCGCGTGGAAAGACTCCTCGGGCCTCTGCCGCCGGAGGGGCCCCAGAGGCCGAAGAAGCCATCCAGGCGACGGGGAAGGGGCCGGCCGGGTGTAAGAGGGTTCGCCACTGGCCGACGCCGCTAACCTCCCCCTGAACCCAAGACTGGACAATTGTTCCTTGTAATGGTCAGCCTGTGGTCACCCGAAAAAGGGGCCGATGATGGTCCATGCCATGATTGACTCGGGCCACCAACAACTTCATCGATGCAGACTATGCCAAGTCTGCTGATTAAAATTTCTTGATCTCCAAGAGCCCAAGGGTGTCCAGACCATCGATGGGAGAGTTTTTGAAGACCGGGCTGTGACTCAATATACAGCCCCTACCAGGATGTGGACTAGCTCCCATAAAGAGGACCTTTCTTTTCTTGTGACCAAGCTCCCAGATTTCCCTATTGTCCTGGGCATTGTGTGGCTCAAGCGCCCATGACCCCCAGATTTCCTGGGCCAAGAGACAGCTAATTTTTTCTTCTGAACATTGCCAGGGCCACTGCATGATGGCCCGGGCGTGCCAGGCTCAAGAAGTGGAAAATGTGGCCACCCTGCCCAAGAAGTATGCCGGATTTTGGGATGTCTTCAGTGAGAAGGAGGCGGAACGCTTGCCTCCGCACCGGCCCTATGACTGTGCCATTGAACTGCAGCCGGGAGCCCCAATCCCGCTGGGAGACTCTACCCTCTCTCGGAACCAGAGCAACAGGCTCTCCGAGATTTCCTGGATGAGAATCTGCGGAAGGGGTTCATTCGCCCTCCCAATCCCCGGCCGGGCACCGATTCTGTTCGTCAAGAAGAAATCGGGGAGTTGCGGCTTTGCAATGACTATAGGGAACTCAACAAGATCACGATCCGGAACCGCTACCCCTGCCCTTGATCCCCGAGCTCCTGAGCGGATGCGGGAGCCAAGGTGTTCACTAAACTGGACCTGAGGGGGCTTACAACCTTGTCCGGATTCGCCAGGGCGATGAATGGAAGACGGCCTTCCAGACCAAGTGGGGAAGTTTCAATACCTGGTGATGGGATTCGGTTTGTGCAACGCCCCAGCCTGTTTCCAACATTTCATGAATGACATTTTCCGAGACCTGCTGGACCGCTATTTGGCGGTCTACTTAGACGACCTGCTGATCTTCTCTCCAGATCAGGCGACCCATGACCGCCATGTCAAGGAGGTGCTCCAGAGACTCAGAGCTCACGGGCTCTATGCTAAGCTGGAGAAATGTGCTTTTGATCTGCGGGAGGTGGACTTTCTGGGCTACCGTATCTCTCCTACGGGCATCGCCATGGATGACACCAAGGTCCAAGCCGTGGTTGACTGGGCGGCCCCGGCCAGCAAAAAGACATTCAAAGATTCCTGGGCTTTGCCAACTACTACAGAAAGTTCATTCCTGACTTTGCCAAGTGGGCTGATCCTATCACCCAGTGTTTGCGGGGAAAGGTGCCTTTCCGGTGGACTCCGGAGGCAGATGTGGGGTTCCGCAAGTTAAAGCAGCTGTTCACCACTCAGCCGCTTCTGCAGCACCCCAACCCCGCACCCCTTTCATCGTCCAGGCCGATGCGCCGGATGTGGCGGTGGGAGCGATCCTGCTACAGCCTCAGGGGACGGACTTGTTGCCCTGTGCCTACTATTCCCGGCAGCTGACGGCCCGGAAAAGAACTATACCATTTGGGAGAAGGAACTTTTGGCCATCAAGGTGGCGTTTGAAGTCTGGAGACACCTGCTTGAAGGGGCCAAGTTCCCGGTGGAGGTTCACACTGACCACCGGAACTTGGAGCACTTGAAGACCCAGCGCAAATTGAACCAGAGGCAACAGAGATGGTCCCTGTTCTTTGAGCGATTCACTTTCCGCATTCACTATGTGACCCCCAAGCAGACCAAGCAAGCTGATGCGTTGTCCCGGAAGCCGGAGTACGTTCGTGATGGGGCCGGGCCGCCGGAGGCCGGCTGCTCAAAGCGGAGAACTTTGCGGCTGCTCGGGCGCTCCCTGTTCACCCTCCTGCGCCCCGCTGGCCCCTGGAGACAAGAGGCCTCTGAGTGTTCGTGTCCACGCTCGCCAGCGGACCGACCCGTGGGTGCAAGAGCAGCTGACCAAGGGGCCCCAAGCCCCTTTCCAGGTAAAGAACGGGGTGCTCTACCACCGGGACTCTGTCTATGTTTCCCCTGGGCCCGAGCGGGAGGACATTCTCAAGCTTTGCCACGATAGCCGGGCCGCAGGCCATTTCGGGCTTTTCAAGACTCTGCAGCTGGTCCTACGGGACTTTTGGTGGCTTAAAGTGCGGAGGGATGTGGAGGACTATGTGGGATCCTGCCCTGTGTGCCAACGGGCTAAGAACCAGGGGGGCAAGCCGGCCGGTTTGCTCCAGCCGCTCCCGACCCCCTCTGCGCCCTGGAAGATGATTTCGGCTGATTTCATCACCGACCTCCCCAAGTCCAAGGGTTTCACCACGATACTGGTCGTGGTGGACTGTTTCACCAAGATGGGACACTTCATCCCCTGTGTGGGGGTGCCTACTGCCAAGGAGACTGCTGATATGTTTGTGCAACATGTGTTTCGGCTGCATGGACTTCCACAGAGCTTGGTGACGGATCGGGCACCCACCACTTCCCAGTTCTGGAAGGCTGTCCAGAAGTTGCTGGGGATTGATGTGCGGATGTCCACGGCTCATCACCCGCAGACCGATGGGCAGACCGAAAGGGTTAATGCCACCTTGAGCAGTACCTGCGCTGCTATGTCAACTATCAGCAAAACAACTGGGCGTCCTTGTTGTCTTTGGCAGAGTTTGCTTACAACAATGCGACGCAGGAATCCATCAAGGAGACTCCTTTCTTTGCTAACTATGGACACCACCCCCCGGTTCTACCCGCCGGTGGACCCGTCTGGGGACGTTTCGGAGGCTAAGGATTGGCTTCGAGAGCTCACTGCACTCCAAGACTTGCTACGCACTCAATTGACCAGGCGAAGGCCGACTACAAGCGGATGGCGGATCGGCGGCGCCAGGAGGGTCCTGAGATTCTCGTGGGGGATAAAGTTTGGCTGTCCACCAAGAATCTGCCCACGCAACGCCCCTGCCGCAAGCTGGACGCGAGATTTTTGGGTCCCTACAAAGTTTTGGAGAAGGTGGGGCCTGTTTCTTTCAAACTACAACTCCCAGCGGACATGAAGCTCCACCCGGTGTTTCATCGTTCGTTGCTCCGCCCGGTGATGCGCGATGGCGAGGAGGAGTTGGAGGTCCAGGACATCTTGGATGCTCGCATCCGCTACCGGAAGTTGGAGTATTTGCTGGACTGGAAGGGGTTGGGCCCGAAGAACGCTCATGGACCCGGCTCGGGATGTCCATGCTCCGGATCTGGTGGCTCGTTTTCACCGCAAGTACCCTGACAAACCCAAACCTCGAGGGCGGCCTCGGAGGGGCCCTGAGGGGGGGGGATAGTGTAGCACAGCAGTTCTCGTTTGTGCCTGGAGGGCTGGGAATAGGTCCTGGGGTTCCATTAGCATTAGGGCCTGCAGCAGCAGATGTGGATTCAGAGGATGAGCTAGATGACTGGGGCGAAGCACAGGGCCCTTCGGATGGGCCTCATTCGCCCACGGAGAGCTTGGCATGGGATGAGATGTTGTTTGGGCCTAGCATAGATTCCGATCACCAGGTGGAGATGGGAAGCAGCGAAGGGAGTTATGAACACCCCGGGGGGAGGAATTCCCAAGAACTTGAAAGTGTAAACATGGACGAAGCCGAGTGGGAAAGTGCCAGGGAGGAAAGTTCTCAGGAAGATAGCGACACAGCTGCTGAGAGGCAAGGTCGCTCCTTCGATAGGAGACGGGACATTGAGTCTACTAGGAGGGCTTGGTCTAGGGTCCTAGACCGACCGAGGTCCGTGAGCAGAGATTGGAGACGAAGAAGCCTAGAGCGTCGCGGACCTCGGCCGAAGGATTAAGTACAGGATCCGTGGGAACGCATCCTCAGTTCTCCGGCCACGTCTTTCCTGAATAGGCGTGAAGCGGAGTAGGACCACAAGCCAGCCGTGGTCATCAAGCCTTGCCTTGCATTTGCCTTGTTTCCTGATCCGCATTGAATTGCGGAGCCTTGCCCTGGTTCCTGATCCGCATTGCTCTGTTTCCTGATCCGCATGCGGAGCCTTGCCCTGTTTCCTGATCCGCATTGAATTGCGGAGCCTTGCCAAGCTTCCAGCTTATTTTGCTACGCTACTTTGGACAATCTTGCTTAATACCTTTTGGACACTTGCTTATTATTGGACTATATACTCTTTGGAACTGTTTTTATACTCAATAAAGTAGTTAGCCTTCAGTACGTCTCTGTGTGTGTGATTAAGGGGCCCGCTAAGTCCGTGATCGTGACATTACAATCCTGTTTGTTTTTTTGTTTGGGCATCTAGGGTACTTTTGCTATTCTGTTTTGGAAGAGGAACTAAAATATTAAATAATTAAACGTGAGGAGTGGGAAGTAGGTCTCTTTCATTATGGTTTAAGACATGAGAGGAAACACAAACTTAACATTTGAAATATTTAATCTGCCATTAATACTATGGAAGTAAAGTGAGTTTACTGGAAGGGGTTAATTATGGACATCAGTGGGCCCTCCCTTGTGGTTTGTATTCCTTCCCTTTTTTTCATCACACTCCTTCACCTCTCTAGCCTTCTTGCCAACACAATCATAGAAATGGCTGCTGGTGCTGCTTTGCACAGTCAGCTCCTTTCTATAAGAAGAGTGCCTAGACAGAAAGGAAGCAGTGAGGCAACTAATTATTTTACATCATTAGAATTTGTTAGGGAATGGGCAGGTGAGGTCCCTATTACAGGTTAGGTAGAATAGGGGGCTTTAGGGGAAGGACTGGAATTGGAGAAATAAATCACAGATTGTTGTTCTGTCCTGTCTGCAAATTTTAAAAGAAACCACAAGGGTGGCCTAGTCTGAGGTGGCCTAGCATGGGATGTGTTTTGTTTATTTGTCAGCACTCAGGACCTAAGGATAGTTTTCTTTTATTTTCTAGGAATGCTGTTGAAGAGAACAAAAAACTGTATGCGATTTATGACACGAGGTGAGTAATAAAATTACTTGATAAATACATTGGTCTTGATCAAACCTTTCTGAAGGAAAAAAGGTAAGTAGTATGGATGACTAAGCCATGATATATGCACTAACGTATACACTACTGCATCCTTCCATAGCAAGAATATCAATGGTCTTAAGCTTCAATGTCTCTGTATTGTGAATTTTATCTTCTACATTCATTAAAAAATAAAGGGCTAAACTCTTAATGGAGATGACTTCTTCAGATGAGAAGAACCAGCAGCATCCTAGATCCCATAAGTGAAAGGTAGGCAACCCATTGCCCTCCAGATGTTTGGAATTGCAAGTCCCCGCCAATTTCTGGGCCAGTTAAGAGTTGTGGACTCTTGTTCTTCTAAGATGAGTAGTTTAGCACTATATAGTGTAACAAAGGATGGTCTTTGACTATATGGATAAAAATAGGGCCTTTCAGTTTCCTCCATTGGGAGGCCTGAACATCACTACATTTTTCTTATTCCATGCTGGCTTAAGTAATTTCTCAGATCTCGGTCTTAAGCCTAAGGTTTCTTTCCACACAGCTGAATAAAATCCCATATTTTCTGATTTGAACTGGAATATATGGCTGTGTGGACTCAGGCAACCCAGTTCAATGCATATATTGTGGGGTTTTCTGCCTTGATATTCTGGGTTCTAGGGCTGTGTGGAAGGGCGCTAAGGCATACCTAAATGAAGCATCAACAAGTTTGAAAGGTTTCAGAAGGTTTTATAATAATTTATAAAGATTTCACTCATCAAACCACAGAATTTGTCTTTTTTTTTTTAAAGCTGCAACTCCCCAACCTTTAAAGAATTATTATACAATATAAAATAGGTGGTATTCTAAGCTTTGACTCATTTACCATGACAAAAGTACATCAGAAGTAAAACCCAACTAGAAAAGCAGTTGGGCCACTTGACGAAAATGGTAAGAAAGGGACAATAAGTGAAGACAAGGAGATTGCCGAGCGGCTAAACGACTTCTTTGCCTCCGTTTTCACACAAGAGGACAGACAACAAATGCCTGCAGCTGAGTCAGTTTTTTCAGGGAGGGAATTAATGGAATTAAACCAGATAGAGATAAACAAGGAAGATGTTCTCACATGCCTTACTAAACTAAATGTCAACAAATCACCAGGGCCAGATGGCATCCACCCCAGAGTTCTTAAGGAACTCAAGTGTGAAATTGCTGAAATTCTAGCCAAAATATATAACCTTTCTCTAAGATCAGGCACTGTACCCGAGGACTGGAGGGAGGCAAATGTAACTCCGATCTTCAAGAAAGGATCCAGGAGTGATCCAGGAAATTATAGGCCAGTTAGTCTAACCTCAGTTCCAGGCAAAGTGATGGAAACCATTATTAAAGAAAAAATTACTAAGCACATAGAAGAACAGGCATTGCTGAAGGAAAATCAACATGGTTTCTGCAAAGGCAAATCATGTCTTACTAACTTGTTAGAATTCTTTGAGGGTGTAAATAAACACATAGATAAAGGGGACCCAGTCGATATTATTTACCTTGACTTTCAAAAGGCTTTTGACAAAGTCCCTCACCAAAGGCTCCAAAATAAGCTCTTCAGCCATGGAATCAGAGGACAGGTCTTGTCCTGGATTGGAACCTGGCTAAACTGTAGGAAACAAAGGGTGGTAATAAACGGACATTTCTCTGGGTGGAAAGAGGTGAGAAGTGGCGTACCCCAAGGTTCAGTTTTGGGTCCTTTACTTTTTAATTTATTCATGAATGACCTGGATGTAGGAGTAAATTCTGAGGTAGCAAAGTTTGCAGACGACGCTAAATTGTTCAGGGTAGTTAAAAATGAAACCGATTGTAAAGAGCTCCAGAAAGATCTCTCGAAATTGAGTGAATGGGCAACAAAGTGGCAAATGCATTTTAACCTAAACAAGTGTAAAGTCATGCACATCGGGGCAAAGAACCCCAACTACACCTACCAATTGATGGGGTCAAAGCTTTCGAGACAAACCAGGAAAGGGATCTTGGGGTTTTGGTGGACAGCTCAATGAAGATGTCAACCCAGTGCGCAGCAGCAGTAAAAAAAAGCAAATTCTATGCTTGGCATGATCAGGAAGGGAATCGAAAATAGGTCGTCAAATGTTGTATTGCCTCTCTACAAATCTATGGTGAGGCCACATCTGGACTACTGTGTACAATTCTGGTCACCGCACCTCAAGAAGGATATAACGGAACTGGAAAAGGTACAGAAAAGGGCAACAAGAATGATCCAAGGGATGGAGCAGCTCCCTTATGAAATCAGGTTGCAACGCCTTGGTCTTTTCAGCCTTGAAAGACGGCGGTTAAGAGGTGACTTGATCGAAGTGTATAAAATCATGCATGGGATAGAAAAGGTGAATAAAGAAAAAATATTTTCTCTGTCACACAACACTAGGACTAGGGGGCACTCCCTAAAGCTCCAAGGTAGGAAAGTTAGGACTAATAAAGGGAAATATTTCTTCACCTAGAGGGTCATTGGGTTATGGAACTCACTTCCAGAGGAGGTTGTGACAGCTGTCAGCCTGGACAGCTTCAAGGCAGGATTAGACAGATTCATGGATACCAAGGGAATCAGTAGCTACTGAAATGGACATCCAAGTGCCACCTCTGTGTTGATGGAGGCAGGCAGGATTTTCCCCGGTACTGGTTGTGGGGGTCGGGAGCAGGTGGGGGTTTTGCCCTCCTTTCTGCTAAAGATCCCTGTGTACAACTAGTGGGCCACTGTGTGACACAGAATGCTGGACTAGATGGGCTGAGGCCCGATTCTTATGTTCTTATGTAAAAGGAATTCTTTCATTTCAAAGTGGAGACTTAATGGCCTTAATGGGAATTTAATCCTGGCTTCTAGTAAAGACATCTTGAATCAGGTTATTCTTTTCAATCCAGTTATTTTCACAGGGACTTACGCCCAGTGAAAGTGTCAGAGGGAAAACATGAATGTATCTTCCCTACCATTAATTAACATTACATTTTTATACATTCCCATACAGAAGTCCAATTGAGCTCAATGGGACTTATTTCCAGGTGATAGGCCAAAAGATTACAGTCTTATTGGAAAATAAATTCCTTTGAAGCTAGCAGGAAATAGTCAAGGAAACACGAGGAGGACTGGAGCCGATAGGTTTACAAACTAGCTGTTCCATTTTGCAGGGATTTTTTTAAATCCTGTTAATCTTGGGGAAACATAATGTGGGGTGCTTTAAATATTGTGATCTAAACTGAATGAGGAAGCATTTATTACTCTCGTGATGCATACACATTCACACACACACACACACGATGGAGTAGTCCTGAGGTTTCAGAGAGGAAAAAAATGAAAGTGAGATGAGGGAGCCCAGCAAGCGAGCTGTATACAAGCTAGCCAAAGGGAATACAGGTGGGTGGTAAGAATAACAAGAAAACAAGAAAGGCTCTTGCTTTATATGAATAAACATGCATACGTATATCCACATGAATGATGGGAAGGAAAAAATGTAGCTTCTGGAGACATGTGGCCTGAAATAATCTAATACGACGAACACATGAACATGGTGGAAACACTCTTTTGTACTGATGTGGGAACTGTGTGATTTTGAGATCAATTTGAATTTATCTTAAAACAGGTGAGCATGGCATTAATGGAGTCAAATCAGGGCAGGATATTGCACATTGAATCTGGGATATAGCCCTCTGTGCACTCAGGCAATGCATATATTCATATATCCCCCCCTCCCCAATTCCATTAAGTGGAAGTTTGATGGTCGTGGTGAAATAGTTAAGCAGCTTCTCTTTCATAGATGTATCTTCCTCATATTGCTCTTGGTGTAAGGAGAAAAAAAGAAAGAAAAAACCAAGATTAGGAAAAAGATACACACAGCTGCATATCATGACTAGTTTGGCCCTGAAGGGGGGAAATGATAGTGAAAATGATGCATGGCCTGTATGTGTGTTTTAATCAGAGCACATGGCTATTCATAGACGCTGACATTTGCTTTCCTAAGAACTTGTGCTTGTGATTGATGGTTTTCTGGAGAGAGACCAAGATGATGTTTGTAACATATTGGCTTATCAGACGTGGTGATGCCTTAAAGATTTTTTTAAAAAACTTTTTTAAAAGGCAGAGGATTAAAAGTATGTCATGCACCTTCTGATTTGGTGTGTTCTTTATTTGTCTATAAATAAAGTGCATGTCCAGGCACAGTTCTGTTCTATATGCCCGTAATATTCTATGTAATAAAATTTTGACATTGGCACCTGTCTTGCCATATGCTCTAGAGAATATGAAGTCTGCAGTAGAAAATTCCGTTTTTATGATCACAGTATACAACTGTGCCACTGATTAATTTCTGAGCCCTGACTAGCAAATGCAGTGTTCATCAACAGGCAAGAAATTACCATAATGTAACAGAAAACAGGTGAAGAGTCAGACACATAGAAGAATTAAATGCAGCAGATTTAATAAGAAGAACCTTGACAAGGAACAAGCTTTCCTGGAGTAGCATTTTGAAAAATGAGTTGGAAGTGATGGGGCTACATGTAAGCTGCTATCTCTGCCCCCACATTTATCATCTTGTTGTGCAAGATTTGCAGTACATGTCAGATAGTCATCTGCTAATCAACAATACTGTATTTTAAACATTCATGATATGTGATTTCCCCCCTGCCACTTTTCAAAGTGACCTGCAGCAGTTCTGCTGAGACAGATATTGCATTCTTTACTTTTGTCTCTGGATCAATGACAAAAGGTTGGGCAAAAGCTCTCAGGATCTAGGAGTTTTGATTTGGCCCAGGGGCTTCGAGTCACAGATTTCAAGTGCAACATTAAATGATTTCTGGGGACTTTTTGGAAGGCACATACAAATCTAAAAAAATCAAGCAGTTCTTTGTCTTAAAAGGGAATACTATATACATGGATGAGATCTTCATTTATGGAGACTGTCTTTCAAATGAATTCACAACTTCTGTCTATGTGGTTAGATGTAACTGTGTGATTACATCCCGCACAGAGATGAGTTCAGTCATTTTCCTGGGTGACTGACACAGACAGAATAGGTCGAGTTGAGTGAATAGTGAAGGCTTCACTAGAGAGTGGCACAGTTCCTTGTTGTTGTTGTTGTTGTTGTTGCTGTTATTTCTTACTTGCCTCTCCTTACAGATTGAGGTGTGTTACAACATGCATGGGCCTTTTGTAAGAACACACACTTTGAAGAATCAGATTTATAGTATGGAGGCGCTTTTTATTCCTGCTCACTAGGTTGTGTTAGTAGCCAAGAATGCTTTGGTCAGCTGAGTCTAGTGCTCTGACTGCATCCATGTTTGAGGGGGCCAAATGTGGGCAAGATAACATATGCCATAATTACATATGTACAGAAGAGTGCATCACAGCATACTCTACATGTGGCTGGTTTAGAGAACTTATCCAAAACTTTAGATGCTCCAGAACACAAGTGCAGGAACTTTGACATGCATATGATGGCTTCCTGAAGATGACAAGTAGACAAGTGGGATCAAGAAATAGTAAAATATTCATCATTATAAAGGAAACTCCCAAGTCACTGAATATACTCCACTGTCATTTTCTGTCTATTCAAAGAAACATGCAACTCATATTCAAAGAATATTTTATACATTGTGACTATTTCAAATTTATAAGGCATCACATGGAAATGTGAATCTAGAAAAGCAAGCCAATGTTCCATATCTATCATAAATTAATTTCCTCTTCTCACAAACCATCAGCCAAAGATAGAATTTTTACAGTAATGCTGAATGGGAAAAGCAACCTTAATTGGATAAATATCACACATTTTACACATTTTGCACAAGTGTTGATTTATTCATGCCTTACATTTCCATCTAATTTGTCTAAATAGGCCATTACTTAGCTTCATAGTGTTTGATTATATATATTTCCTTAATAAAATAAACCTCTGTGGAAAGTCCAGGAACAGGATTTGAGTGCAATGGCACCCATCCATTCATGTTCATCAGCAGCTGCTCCTGAGTTATATGGCCTCTGACATTGGAGGTAATACTCAGGCATCATGGTTAGAATTATTATCTTTCATGAATTTTCTCTTGTAAAGCTGTCCAAATCTGTGGCTGTCTGTGCATTTTATGGTAACAAATTCATAGTTTTATCTATGGACTGTGTCAAGACAGACCTCCATTTGCCCATCCTGTATCTCTCACTTGTCAGCTTCATTGGATGGGCCAATTTTCTAATTTTATGAGAAATGGGAAAATGTCAATCTTCTTTTTCTACACCATGCCTGATTTTATGCACCTCTATATATTTCCCATTAGTCATCTTTTTTTCTAAATTAAACACATGCACACACAATAGCTTGCAAATTAGGATTCTGCACGATTATATTTTTGTGTACTGGATTCAGAGGATTCGGCTGATTCGGTCACTGAATCCATTAAAATGAGCCAGGCACAGGGAAGTCAAAGCCTTAGCAGTTACAGATCACAGGAGCCATATCTTTTCTACCAAAGGGGGCTAATAATGGGGACTCACTTGCACCCGGGCTATAGAAGTCTGATCTAATAGAGTTACCACAGTTGAATATTAGGATTTGATTATGTAGCATGTAAGAATGAATTCCTTTCTTTGGAAAGGGTGCAGGGAAGCCTTACCTTCCTGCAAGGAAAAGCCATCATGTGCATGTGTGTTTGCCCTCCAACCCCCTGAACAAAAGAGACGAGACACAAAGTATTGGGTTCAAATTGAGCAACTTTTATTTAAAGTTACCTATTTAATTTTCCTTAAGTCTAACTCAGAAGGTGTCAGGAATCAAGGTGTATTCTAGCCGGGTATCATGCCCCCTCGGCTAACGACATCGATTTCGGGCGAAACACCTGGATTCCCTGATTATCCAACCAGGGCAACCCCTTTTAGGGAAATGAATGAGAGGTCTGTACTCGAGATCTTGAGATCAGCCTCTTTCATTCCAGGGCCATTACACTTTGTTAACCCCTCAACTTGAACTTTGAGGTGAATGTTAACTTGATGGCCCTCACCCCTGAAGGAGGTGCCTTAGGTGCACACCGACAATGGGCTTTCCCTAGCTATTTTCCGCTAAGCCTATTTAATACATACCGCTCCCTTACTAGCCCCTACACCGTAAAGGGGTAGGCAAAAAACTCCCTCCACAGTTAAGGTGGCAGGGGAGAAAATTCCCTCACCCAATCCTCTTAGTTAAAGAGCGATCAAAATTCTTTACTGCTACAGGGGCGGGAGTGGTGGGTCAACCGTCTCCTCCGCTTGCTGAGCTCCGACTGAGCTCTTCAGGGGCTGGCCTTCCTAAAGGGAGGCCACGCCCCTGCCTCCCAGAGGTTCTAAGAACCTCCTCTTTCTCCGTGGGAGGGGGCAAACTCCTCTCCCTCTTTAGCCTTCGGCTAAGAGGGAAATCCACTTAGAAGTCTAAATCTTCCTGCAGTTTTTTCCCCTCTATCTCATTCTCCTCCACCTGAGAAAAAGTAAGGATTCAATTGGCTCAAGTCCAGGGGGAACACCTGCATGCTCAGTTGAAAAGATGTTATGTTTTTAAAGAAAAAAAATCTGGGAGGTTACATTAAACATAGCATCTATTTTAACCATTAACTGGTTGTATTCCACAGTACCTGTGCTTCGGATGGGAAGATAAATCACCTCATCTGCTTGGACTAACAATTGATGGTGTCTGGCATGTATTATCCTACTGACTCAAGACCAGTGTACATACAATAGCATTTTTTTTGTTTTATCAGCAAGGACAGCTGGACAATCTTGACTGTGTTGCAGGAAAAATTAGTTTATCCCACACCCCCATGTGCTGCAATCACTCCAAACGATCCCTCAAAACTGCTATTCAAACTTTTTAAAACGATATATCCTTTGAAGTCCACTTCATATAGTATAAACCTGAAATGTCTCCAAGAAATTAGAGGGATAGTAAAAGATACTGCTGAGCCTGCCTGTGAAGTCATGAGTCTTTCCACACAATTGCTTTAAATGTCCAGTGAGCATGGATGTGTGCAGAGGGCAAATCTTATGGGCACACAGCTCTGTCTGTAGGATTCCCTTTCCCCAGCAGATGTCCAATATGTGGACATCAGGTGAAGGACATCTTGTGAGTTAGAGTGCTTCCCCACATAATAACACAAGAAAAGGTCTGCTATGACTCCAGGATAGTGTAGTGGTTAGATCACTAGGGAGACTCAGGAGACTGCGATTCAAATCCCCATTTATCCAGGAAGTCACTTGGGGCTAGTTAGTTACCTTCTTCAATTTGTCATATCTTTCCCAGTTGCTATGAGGATAACGATGGGAAAAAGGACTATCTACCACCTTGAGGCTGTTGGTAGAAAATATGGAATATATACAGAGTTTAAACCATTTCATTTTCTTCCTCTTCCCCACTCTCCACCCACTTCCCCTCTTCTACATCTTTTTCTCCCATCCCTCTCAATATTTGGCTGTTACAGAAGTGATTGGGACCTAAGATGCTGTGGTAAAAAGACTTAAAAGACAGGTGGTCTATATAAAATCAGGATTTGAACGTTGGCTCACAAATGTGTTCTCAAGTGTGCCTAGTATGGTCAGGCAGCAAGAGAGAAAATGTGGGTGTTTTTTGAGGGAGCACTAAGACATCTGATGGTTATGGATAGCGGAGCCAGTAAAACAAAAGTCATAAACATGAATGTAGTGGAATAAAAGGGCCAAGAGATAACTGGAGAAAGTATTAAAAGAAGGATTTGTATTGAAGGACGAACACTGGATCCGGGATCAGAAACAAAGCCACCACAAGCATGGACCCATAGCCATAGCATACTAATGGCTGTTGCCACCAAGCATTGTATAGAATGTTGAAAATATGACCCACACAGAGGCTCCACAAGACTACTCTGCAATGGCTACCATTGTTCCAGGGGATAGCAAAGTAAGTATAGTGTTCACAATGAGTAGGAAGAAGGAGTTCTGACAGAACAAGCTTTGGGAATAGAAATTCAGGGGCCCACTGAACTGAAGAAGAGCTGGTGGGTTGTGGCAATAGAGCAAAGAGGTGGCGGCTACTTTAAACAACGGGAGTAGAAAGAGCCAAGGAATATACACTTACAATCAGAATGATGCGAAAAAATATATTGTGTAAATAACACAGTAGAGCTTAGCATATAAGATCAAGCATAATAGACATAATATATAAAGCAATCAAAACTGAACATAACACTTGCTGAAAATAGCAGTAGCAGGGGAAACAATCCCCAAGCGCGGCGAAAGTCCCGTGTGTTGGAACTCCGAATGGGATAAAGTTTAAACAGACATAGTCCGCAACGGCGAACAGGTCGGCGAGAAGGGGGACGCCAAGCGTCCAATTCAAAAACAATATTTGTAATCCAAATGGGGGATCCAACAGGTCGACGAATCTGGAAATCCAAGCACAATCGTTTCGCCTGTGTAGGGCTTCCTCTGGACCCGGGACGAGTATGAGTAGCGGGTGCGAATGCCATTAGATCATGCTAAGAAAAACAAATGCATATATACATGCGTATATCAGTATCAATATTAAACATAGCTCAAAAAGGAAAAGCACGCCAGGAAAGGCAGAATACATACCAACGGAATATAATAGACATATATGCCTTCTGGTCAAATCATGGACAACCAATGAGTTTGCATTCAAGCATTATATGCAGTTGAAAGGAGGAGTGGAGCACACAAAGGGGAACCAGGTGGAAAGGTGTTACAGGAGAAGTTGATTGATAGGTAGTTTAAAGTTTAACCCTTGTGGTGCCTCAGTGCCGAGGCGTAAAATCCAATCACATTCAAGTTGGAGTAGCCTTTTCTTCATGTCCATATGTGGTTTGGGGGTCACTCTTTCTAAGACGGTGACAGTAAAATCCAAGTGGTTGTGATTAGCAGAGATGAAATGCGAATAAAGGATTGAAGTGTCATTTTTATTCTTGAATCGAGAACGATGTTCGCAAATTCTTTTGCAGATTTCTCTGCTGGTCTCCCCGACGTAGAGTTGGCCACACCCACAGGTGACGCAGTAGACTGCGTACCTACTCCCGCACATGGACCATGTTTTGATCTTGAAGCATTGATTATTGTATGGACTGCGGATGACTTGCTGGGGATTAATATGCCGGCAGATGGAACACTGGCCGCATCTATGTGTTTTAGTTTGAGGTTGGGAGGACACAGTTGTGGCAATCTCAAAAAGACTTTCACATTCCAAAGCATAACATTTTAAAATACGTAACAGAACAGAAACAAGGCACTTTATGGCCAGGAAATTAGAAGATATTTACTTCTTGGGAGGAGAGCAAAGACCAATCTCAATAAAATAGTGAAGAGTACAGACATTACATTGGCAATGAAGATCTGCATAGTGAACGCAATGCTATTCCCCATAGTAACCTATGGATGTGAGAGCTGGACCATAAGGAAGGCTGAGTGACAGAAGATAGATGCTTTTGAATTGTAATGTTGGAGGAAAGTTCTGAGAGTGCCTTGGACCGCAAGAAGATCCAACCAGTCCATATTACAGGAAATAAAGCCCAACTGCTCATTGGAGGGAAGGATATTAGAAGCAAAGATGAAGTACTTTAGCCACATAATGAGAAGACAGGAAAGCTTGGAGAAGATAATGATACTGGGGTAAATGAAAGGAAAAAGTAAGAGAGGCCAACCAAGAGCAAGCTGGATAAATGGTATCCTTAAAGTGACTGGCTTGACTTTGAAGGAGCTGGGGGTGATGACGGCCAATAGGGAGCTCTGGCGTGGGCTGGCCCATGAGGTCACAAAGATTCGGAACAAATAAACAACAACAAAAATGCTGCCATCAGAGGGGCAATTGTTGTGAGATTATTACAGTGGGTGGCAGAACTGCCCCTGCCAATAGGCAAACCCTTAAGTTGAATTCTTTTGGGTCCTATTCAAGACCAGGGCTGCTGTTATTGTGCCTAATGCCATTTCTCACTTATGGCAAGCCTAAGGAGAATCTATCATAGTGTTTTGTGGAGATAACTGTGTGTCTCACCCAGTGTGTTTCCAGGGC
The DNA here is from genome assembly GCA_030556195.1 of Anolis apletophallus. Classification (NCBI taxonomy): domain Eukaryota; kingdom Metazoa; phylum Chordata; class Lepidosauria; order Squamata; family Anolidae; genus Anolis; species Anolis apletophallus. The sequence goes on from JARBWK010000004.1 coordinate 78,782,809, forward strand.
CAAAATGGAATTGAACCCTGGTCTCAAGAGTCATAGTCCTATGCTCAAACCATTAGACTGCACTATGCTGCCTATTTTATTTCTTATCGCTGCATTTTTTCTGCTAGGAAATAATTCATGGATGATTATTTCTCTCACCCTTCAACATAAAGTGGGTGGCTTTTAGTGCCTTGTATCAAAATATAAGCAAGTGAGTGTTCTGCTTCAGGCATCAAAATGTATTGTGCCATTCCTGCTGCACCAACCTGCATTTCCAAGACAAGCAGGATTTAAAAGGAAGAATACAAGAAATAAAGAACAGCCAAGCAGATACTAAGACACAGGTTATTGTTTGATTAAAAGGACCAAATATATAACCCGCTGCATTGATGAGAAGCCAAAAAAGGAAAAGCGTAACCAAAGATTTAGTATTTGTGTCAGAACAACAGCCAGAGATGAATGACGTGACTATTTCAATTAGAGAAAAGCTGTCAGTAACTTTTCTAAAGGGCTGGAAATGTTGAGTGGACTTTTTGAGAAAAAAGGAGGGGATTGATTATGAAACAAATTTTGGGAAAAAAAATCTGTTCCTGGTTTGAAAATGTCATTTCCTGTTTAATTGTGTAGTACTTACTTTGGAGCCCCCAATGGCTCAGTGGGTTAAACTGCTGAAGTGCTGAACTTCCTGACTGAAAGGTCGGCAGTTCAAATCCAGGGAGCAGGTGAACTCCCACAGTTAGCCCCAGCTTCTGCCAACCCAGCAGTTCAAAAACATGCAAATGTGAGTAGATCAATAGGTATCACTCCTTCAGGAATGTAATGGTGCTCCATGCAGTCATGCCAGCCACATAACCTTGGAGGTGTCTATGGACAATGCTGGCTCTTTGGCTTAGAAATGGAGATGAGCACCACCCCCCAGAGCCAGACACGACTAGACTTAATGTCAAGGGGAAACCGTTACCTTATCTTAGTTGGCATACTCCAGAAACTTAATTTTTGTGGCTGAGGGTAGTATTATGTTTTTCTTCAGTCTAGAGCACTTTGTAATTTTTCATAATGAAAATATGCCATTTTTAATCTGAATGTGCAGATGAAAACTTTCCCATGGTTTTTATGATAGAACCAATTAGGTAAATGACATTTATAACCCAGGAACAAAAATCATGTTACATCGTGTTACTGAGTTTGGATATGTGTGAGTTTTCTAAAGGAAGAAGTCTAATTATTTAGGTCAAGAGACAGGGGAGACAGAAGGTTCAGAATTACTATGTAAGTGTGGGAAAGAGGGCTGAAAGTGGTTGTTTTTAGGTATGCAACATAGCTTGAGTGTGTTTTTCTTTATTGTGTCTTAAGTGTCTGTAGAATATTTAAAATAATACTCTCTCTCTCTCTCTCTCTCTCATATATATATATATATATATATCAGGAGTGACTTGAGAAACTGCAAGTTGCTTCTGGTGTGAGAGAATTGGCCGTCTGCAAGGATGTTGCCCAGGGGATGCCCAGATGTTTTATCATCCTATGGGAGGCTTCTCTCATGTCCCCGCATGAGGAGCTGGAGCTGACAGATGGGAGCTCATCCCACTCCCTAGATTCAAACCACCAACCTTTTGGTTAGCAGTCTTGCAAGCACAAGGGTTGAACTCAATGTGCCACTGGGGGCTAGAATAAATAATGATGATGATGCCAATGTCATCAATGTGGCAATCCCAGGAGACAGCAGGATTGAAGAGAAACAACTGGAAAAGCTGACACGATACGAGGATTTAAAGATCGAACTGCAAAAGACTCTGGCACAAGCCAGCAAATATAGATCCAGTGGTGATCAGCACACTGCGTACACTGCCAAAAGACCTTGGCTTGCACTTAAACATAATCGGCACTAACAAAATTATCACCTGTCACCTGCAAAAGGCCACCCTACTGGGAACTGCATGCATTATTCACCACTTGGGAAGCGTGTTATCCAATGCAACAGCATTGTACTAATCTTGTGTTTCTAATAATAATAATAATTATTATTATTATTGTTTGGTCAGTTGGGAACAGACTTTACCTGGCATTATTTGCTTTGTTGGTTTGTCCACTGATTGAATGCCCTGATCTGCCAGATAAGTCAAGGCCACTGGTTAGTGACTCTCTCATCAAACATAGGAACTTTGAAAAAGGAGATGGAAGGCCTGACTCTGGCAGCTCAAGAACAAGCCATTAAAGCAAATGCCATCAAAGCCAGAATTGAAAAGTCGACAACAGATCCCAAGTGCAGACTCTGCAAGGAAGCAGATGGAACAATAGATCACATCCTCAGCTGCTGCAAGAAGATCGTGCAGACAAAATACAAGCAGATGATTCATTGGAACGTGTGCCACAAATACCATCTGCCTGCAACAAAGAACTGGTGAGATCACAAGCTTGAAAAAGTTACAGAAAATGAACTCGTCAAACTACTCTGGGACTTCTGAATTCAGACTGATAGAGTTTTGGAGCACAATACTCCTGACCTCATGCTCGTGTTAAAAAACCAAGTATGGATCGCTGATGTTGCAATCCCAGGCGACAGCAGGATTCAAGATAAACAACTGGAAAAGCTGGCACAATACGAGGATTTAAAGATTGAACTGCAAAGACTCTGGCACAAACCAGTCAAGGTGGTCCCAGAGGTGACTGGCACACTGGGTGCAGTATAACAAAACGGGTGTGGTCGCTGCAGATCCAAGAAAGGAATCTGAACACAAAGTTTCTCAGGATATCAATGTATTGTGTTATAACTGCGACGTAGTATCAGGCAAAATAAACATATAAACCCAAGTCGGGTGCCCGACCCCCACAGCTGGGCAAACGTAAATACAAGTGTCATAGAATTGAATTATAAGCACATCAGCAAGTGGGGTAACAACACAATAGTCAAGGTGACGCCGCTGTAAGGTAAAGTAATCCACCCCGATGGGTGTTTGTAATCCAATGGTTCCAACACCTTACCATTGGATTACAAACACCCATCGGGGATGACACTTGTATTTACGTTTGCCCAGCTGTGGGGGTCGGGCACCCGACTTGGGTTTATATGTTTATTTTGCCTGATACTACGCCACACTGGGTGCAGTGCCTAAAGATCTTGGCCTGCACTTAACACAATCGGCGCGGACAAAATTACCAACTGCCAGCTGCAAAAGGCCACCCTACTTGGATCTGCACGCATTATTCACCGATACATCAGAGTCCTAGACGTGTAATCCAATACAACAGCCAGCAGAGAGAACATGTTTGCTGTGTGCTAATCTTGTTGAGTTTCTAATAATAATAATAGCAATAATAACAATAACAGACTGACAAAGTTTTGGAACACAATACACCAGACATCAGCATTATGGAAAATAGAAAGGTTTGGGTTATTGATGTGTCCGTACCAGGTGACAGCCGCATTGAGGAAAAACAACAGGAAAAACTCAGCCCTTATCAAGACCTCCAAATTGAACTGCAAAGGCTGTGGCATAAACCAGTACAGGTGGTCCCAGTGGTCGTTGGCACACTGGATGCCCTGCCGAAATATCTCAGCCGGCATTTGGAAACAGTAAACAATGACAAAAAAAACAATCTGTCAACTGCAAAAGGCCCCCTTATTTGATCTGTGGGCATCATTTGAAAATACATCACACAGTCGGGAAGTGTTCGACTTGTGATACGAAATCCAGCATATAGATCACGTTTGCTGTGTCATACTGTGGTTTCGTGTCAGTACAATAATAATAATAATAATAATAATCCCCGAAGGCCAAAAGCAAGTGAAAGACAGGTCAGGCACCCACCGCTGGCGAGGACGGGGAGGAGTCAAGCGGCGGCTACGGCTTGGCCTGGCCCGTCTCGCGCGGCCTCTCCGTCCCCGCACGCGCGGCGCTCCATTCCCGCGTGGGCGCTGTGGGGAAGGGAGAGGAGGGCGGGCGAGCGAGCGAGCGGGGCCCCGCGTTCCTCGGGCGCCTCGGGCCACGCTGCACCTGTGGCGGCGTCTGAGGCGCCTCCTCCGCTTTGCCCCGCGCCTGACTTGGCGCGCGCGGAATTGGCCGAGTCGCCAGCAAGAAGCAGCGGCGGCGGCGGACGGGCCGGAGGCAGGGAGGGCGGGCAAGCAGGAAGGCGGCGGCGGCGGCTGCCTCTGCGACTGGCGGCGTGAGCGAGCGAGGAGGCGGCTGCGGCGGCGAATGTGTGGGACGCCCCCGGGGCATGGGCTCTCCTCGGGGGCGGAGGAGGAGGAAGAGGAGAAGGCGCCCCTTGGAGCCCGCGCCTTGAGGGGCCCCTGCCTGCCCCTTTCCCAGGCCACCGGCTGGGCTGCCCCTCGAGCACGGAGAAAGGCCGGGGAGTGAAGGAGAGAGAGGGAGAGAGCACCTTGCCTCCTCCTCCTCTTCTGCTTCTCAGGAGCTTCGCCACAGCCTCCTGCGCCGGACAAGGAAGAGGCGGGGGGGGAGAGGAGAGAGAGAGAGAGAGAGAGAGAGTCGCCTCGCCTCTTCCTCCTCCTCGGCTTTCCTCGGGCAGCCGGAACCGCGCGCGAGGAGGCGGCGGCGGCGGCGGCGAGCGCGAGCCCCGAGCGGAGGGATGTGGGGCTTTGGGGGAGGAAGGCTCTTCGGCATCTTCTCCGCTCCCGTCCTGGTGGCCGTGGTCTGTTGCGCCCAAAGGTAGGAGCGGCGGGGTGGGAGGGGAAGGAGGGAGGCGGGGAGGGAGGGGAGGAGGGCGCCCGGACGCCTCTCGCCCAGCAGCCCAACTGACCAGCGCTTTCTTGGCCCCTTTTTCCCAACCCCCGCCTTGGCCCTGTCCCTTCTTCTTCTTCTTCTGCTGCTGCTCCCTCCTCCTCTTCGCCCCCGCCCTCCTCGCTCGCCCTCTTCCTCCTTTCTTTCCCCCTGGCGACCCTTTACTGACCCCTTTCTCCCCCTCGCTCTCGCTTCCTCTTTCCCCTCCCCACTCTTTTCTCTCACGCTCCCTATTTCCCTAACCCTCTCCTTGCCTCCCTCGGTCCCCCTCCCTCTCCACCCCCACGACCCCTTTCTGACTTCTCTATCCCCATTTCTGCTCCCCCTCTCATTTTCTCTCACTCTTTACCCCTCACAACCTCTTTCTGACTTCTCTATCCTCATTTCTGCCCCACTTGCTCCTTTTCTCTCTTTACCCCTCACAACCCTCTTCTGACTTCTCTACCCCCAATTCTGCTCCACTCTCTCCCCTTTTCTCTTCCTCCCCCACAACCCTTTCTCAACTTCTCTACCCCCATTCCTCCCCCTCTCTCCTTTTCTTTTTTACCCTCACAACCCTTTTCTGACTTCACTACCCCCTATTTCTGCCCCCTGTCCTTTTTTCTCTTTGCCCCCTCACAACCCCATTCTGATTTCTCCACCCTATTTCTGCCCCCTTTCTCTTCTCTCTCTCTCTCTCTCTTTACCCCTCACAACCTCTTTCTGACTTCTCTATCCCCATTTCTGCCCCACTTGCTCCTTTTCTCTCTTTACCCCTCACAACCCTCTTCTGACTTCTCTACCCCCCAATTCTGCTCCACTCTCTCCCCTTTTCTCTTCATCCCCCATGACCCTTTCTCAACTTCTCTACCCCCATTCCTCCCCCTCTCCTTTTCTTTTTTATCCTCACAACCCTTTTCTGACTTATTTCTGCCCCCTGTCCTTTTTTCTCTCTTCCCCTCACAACCCCATTCTGATTTCTCCACCCCATTTCTGCCCCCTTTCTCCTCTTCTCTCTTTTTACCCCTCATGACCCTTTCCCGATTTCCCTTCCCTCTCTACACTCATTTCTACCATCCCTTCCGTTCCTCCTTCCTCTTTCCCTTTTCTTTTTCTTCCCCCACAGCGTGAACGATCCTGGAAACATGTCCTTCGTGAAAGAAACTGTGGATAAATTGTTGAAAGGCTACGACATTCGCCTCAGACCCGATTTCGGAGGTGAGTGGTCTTGGGCAAAGCTTGCACAGTGTAGCCTAGCCTGGTTTGTCTGGCTGTCTTGTGTGAGTGTTGTATTTGGGGTGGGGTGTATGTTGTATCCTAGCCACAAAGTGGCAAGTAATTGAATCTCTTGTGCTTCTTTAGGCCCCCCAGTCAATGTGGGGATGAACATCGACATTGCCAGTATAGACATGGTGTCTGAAGTCAACATGGTGAGTAGGTCTCTGGTGACTTGGGTGTGAAATGGATTGAGGTGTTGTTATCTTTCATTTAAGTTTTTTTTCTCAATGCTTTCATATTTATGATTTTTGAAAAGACTGGCTTCACATGCAGTGGAGACCTGAGTGTGTTTAGGGACGAAGGAGAGAGGCCCTTGTTCAGCAGGACAGTTGCTGGTGAAGGACTCTTTAGTAGTGGCAACAGTCCAGCAGCATCTCAAAGTTCCTGCATGCAGCTTTTTGTTTTTCCTTCTCCAAGTGACACAGTTATGTATTGTACCTCCCCAAAGGTGATTTATGGTGGTGCATTTCTCCGCTGGGCAAGGACCTTTTGTCGATTGAAGGAGTTTAATGCAGCAAAAGCAGGCAGAATGGCTGCCATGGGTGTGCCATATGCAGTTAGGACAACTTGGAGCTTGCTGAAGCATCCTGAAGGGAATAGAGCCAGATTCTAGTGTGCTGTCTCAGGTGCTGAAAGGAAACTTCTGTTGCTTATCTACAGCTGCTCTGGTTGCTGCTTGTTGGGCTTGCAGATGTCACCCTAATCAGAGTTTTACGACTGTACTGCTTTTATTGTGTGTGAAAGAGCAGAGTCTCAATTGTGATTGGGCTCTACTTTAAAAGCCATGTTGTTTGTTACTTCAAAGTCAGAGCAAATAATACTGTAAGAAAAGTTTGTCCTTTATCAAAGGCCACATATGACTGTTGTTTTTAAGTGAACTTTATTGCAATCCCCTCATGTATGTGAGGACTAGCTGGACTGTGTGATTTTAATGTTTATATTGATGTTTTTTATTCCATGGTTTAATGTTAAATGATGTCGTGTTTTATGATTTAATTGATAATAGTATGTTGTTATCGTTATGTTAGGTTTCTGTATGTGAGGCATTAAATTTTGCCATAATTATGTTGGAAACCGGTTTGAGTCCCTCACTGGGGGCAGAAAAGTGATATACAAATGAAGTAAATAAATAATACTAGTTGTTTACACCTATACAAAAGCAGGGTTCACTTTGTTCAGTTTGATGTACTAGATAAGGGAGGATAGGGTGGCAACTTTAATATACTTCAGTGAAAGAAATGATTACTTTAGAGTGAGGATAAATTTTCCTAACATCAAAGAAATGTTCTTTTCAACAGCCAATGCAATCATAAAAATATATTTATTTTATTTCTACAATTATGCTGAAATGTTTTATGATTTAATCTGGTTTAGAGAAGCAATCTCCACAAGACATATAAATGCAACATAAATATGAAATGCTTACACATATATATGGCACTCTCACCTCCATATCTTTGCCTGGACAAGGTGTGACATGCATTTTATTTATTTATTTTATTTATGACATTTACTGTATATCCAAAGGGGACTCAGGTGGCTTACATAATCGGTATTATTCCATGCCTGAACAACAACAGCAGCAATTAAACAATTTAAAACAACATTAAAACAACATAAGTAAACATTAGATGGCTATTAGATGACATTTGCATAAATGTTTTTAGTAATAAAAATGTTGGGTGTTTTAGACTTTGGAAATAATGTAAAGAAAAAAATCAGAAACAGGTACAAACATGCACCCACAACCCATACATTCTGAAAAATAAATGGAATGGAGGAAATTGAGCAATTTTAAGATTATTAAGTCTTTTGCAAAGCTGGACAAAATATTTCATGGAGTTTCATTTTGTTATGTTTTATTAAATGCAGAACCTGTTAGGTATATTTGATCTAATGGATTACTGTATTTTTAATATACAATAATAACATATACTTCAATCCGCATGATTACTACATTTTCATACTTTGTATCAATGCAGTAATGATTAAGAGTAAATATATATTTTACTGTTTGCTTGTTTCGTAATACTTCCTTACAAAGTATATTTTTGTGCAGAAAAAACTGATTTTAGAATGACAGTGTAGGAACTGTTAATTGAGTAGCTGAAGGACTTAAAGTTATTTTTTATTTAACTTCATACCTGTCTACATTGCAAAATGATTTTGAGTTTTACATTTATTAAGTTTAAAAGGAAGCATTCTTTTGTGATGCATAATCATCTGAAAGGAATGGGGAGGCACAAATATGTATTTGCTAGTAGCAGATATGATACTGTCTTGTTTTCAAAATGATGTTGAGCATATAACAATGTGTCCTGGAAAAATAACCATTTATTCTCTCACCCATTTCTGTTTTAACGTTCCTATCCCCACACTGTGATCCTATTTATTTGAAAATAAAGACATTTCTTTGAATGTGATAGAAAAGTTCAGGGAGCAGGAAACAAATCAACTATACTTCCTTGTCATCCTACTTATTGTTACATCTGAACCAACGTCATATTCCATTATTTGTAAAGGATATTATTTTAGAGTAAGTCTGTGTGGGACTACATTGTAGATCTACACTGTAGGATCTAGAAAGCTAGATGTATATTACATGTTTCTTTCATATCGATGGTTACTGTTCTCTCACTTCAGGAAATGTTAGTTTAACTTTCCAGAATATTTTGCAAATAATTGTTGGTGCACCCCACCCCCCTTAATAAGTAAGGTTGATTTTCTGAAATATCTAGTCTAGCTTCAAATAAAGGTAAAAGAGAAAATTAATGTATAACAATTCTTTATATACTGAAAACAAATGTGTTGTGCCCGTAATTATAGTTAAGTTAGTTCAGAACTACTTGTCTTTGGAGACAGAGGGCCCCAACTGTTCCTCACCCCATGATAGGGAGGTTTTAAGCAAGATCATTACAACATACAGTAGATGGGTATTATTACCCTCCAAAGTTCTCACCTGCATTATCTTTTTTCCCACAAGGACAACTCTCCTGCTATAGCTAGGGAATATATAATTAAAAAACAGATATGTAATTAAATACTAAATGTTGGGTAAACTTGAAGGCTGTAGGAAAAGAGGAAAGCTGCATTATGGGTGGATAGGGTCAGTCAAGGAAACCACAACCCTTAGTCTGCAAAACCTGAGCAGGGTTGTTGATGACAAAGTATCTTGGAGCTCTCCTGTGCATAGGGTCTCGTGCTCATAAAGCCTCAACACATTTACTCCAAATTGACCGTGATTAACACCAAACAACAGAGATTATAAATCCTAACTTGTTCCATCTTTATACAAAAACCAATAAACTAGAGGGGGGAAATTTCTTTGACATAATATAGGGAGACTTTCGTTCTGTTTTGCCTTGTTTTGAATTGACAGAACTGGCTACAGTCATTTATGTATTACCAACTTTTGGGTTCAATTGTAACAATGTATTCTAATTCCCCTTGAAAAGTAGTTTGATCCTTTATTTAGTCCCAAATGCTGCCGACTGACTGTTTGCCTGAGGTTGTAAAGACGAAGTTCCATTGTATTGGTTCCGTATTCATTTGTATGTTCATTTCAAGGTGCTCATGATTTCCTTTAAAATACTAACATGCTTGGAACACAAGCCCTTGAAGATTCTTTTGTCTGTAATTTCATTTCTTTTCTCTGTAATCAGATTGAAAGGTTCTTTCCTGGTTTTTCTGTTGTCTGATGTCTGGCACAGTGGACTTCTCAGGAAACAGGCATAAGTTTCGGGTTCCAATTCAAGGTGCAGGTTATTACCTACAAAGCCCTAAACGGTTTGACTCCAGACTATCTTTGTGATCACATCTTCTCCTATGAACCTGTATGAGCTCTGAGATCTTCTGGAAAGGCCCTTCTCTCACTCCCACCTCCATCACAGTTGGTGGGGATGAAGGAGAGGGCCTGCTCGGTGGGGCCCACCCAGCTCTGGAACTCTCTCCCCAGGGATATCAAATTAATGTCCCCCTTCCGTAAAGACCTCAAAATGTGGATGTTCCAATGTGCTTTTGATTAATCTGTTCAGTAAATAATTTTGGCCCCTCTAGCCATAACTTAGCTCTGCCATTGTGTTAGATTATTTGTTGTTGTTGTTGGTTGTGTTTTTATGATATTTTGTAGTTGTAATTTTTACTGAATTATATTTTATTCTCTGTTTGACCGGGCTTGTCCCCATGTGAGCCGCCCAAGTCCCTTCAGGGAGATGGTGGCAGGATACAAAAATGTGGTGGTTGTTGTTATTATTATCTATCTATATAAAAATCTTTATGTCGTAATTATAGGCTTAAAAACAACAAAACCACTGAACACAGAAACACCAAATTTGGCCACCAAACCCCAAATGGTACAAGGAGTGACCAACACTCGGAAAATTTCACAAAAATATCAAACAACCACTTAAAAATGCAACAAACCCCCCCTGGGGACTACATCTCCCAGCATCCCCCGCAACAAAGGTGGACAGTGCATGCGCGGAAATACTGTGCATGTGTACAAACCCCTTCTCTCTCCCTCAGCCATTAAAATGGCTTGCTGCCTTATCCTCTGCCCCCCCCGCCCAGCCTCCCCTCACCCAGGACAGAAGCGGCACATCGGCTGCTGGAGCCGGGTACTCCAATATGGTGCTGGCTGCTGCTGATGTGGCCTTCGTGGTGGGGAGGAGAGCCTCAGAGCCCGGCTGGCACGGCGGCTCAGGCCGACGCAGGAGGTGGGCCCCAAGGCCGGGAAGCAGATGGGGAGGCCGGAGAGGGGCCGGGGGCAGGCAGGCAGGCTGCGGGGCACAGCAACACGTTGCCTCCTTGCCTGACTCCTGCCCTTCACCCACAGCTCCTGATGAGGGATACCAGAGGCTATCCAGTCCCACCCCGTCTTTTCTGCCAGGCAGGACAGGTACATAAGAACATAAGAACACAAGAAGAGCCATGCTGAATTGGGCCTCAGCCCATCTAGTCCAGCATTCTGTGTCACACAGTGGCCCACTAGTTGTACACAGGGATCTCTAGCAGAAAGGAGGGCAAAACCCTCACCTGCTCCCGACCCCCCACAACCAGTACCTGGGGGAAATCCTGCCTGCCTCCATCAACACAGAGGTGGCACTTGGATGTCCATTTCAGTAACTACTGATTCCCTTGGTATCCATGAATCTGTCTAATCCTGCCTTGAAGCTATCCAGGCTGACAGCTGTCACAACCTCCTCTGGAAGTGAGTTCCATAACCCAATGACCCTCTGGGTGAAGAAATATTTCCCTTTATTAGTCCTAACTTTCCTACCTTGGAGCTTTAGGGAGTGCCCCCTAGTCCTAGTGTTGTGTGACAGAGAAAATATTTTTTCTTTATTCACCTTTTCTATCCCATGCATGATTTTATACACTTCGATCAAGTCACCTCTTAAACGCCGTCTTTCAAGGCTGAAAAGACCAAGGCATTGCAACCTGATTTCATAAGGGAGCTGCTCCATTCCTTGGATCATTTTTGTTGCCCTTCTTTGTACCTTTTCCAGGTGTGTGGAGGTGACCTGAAGGGGGCCGGGGCTGTGCTGGATGGGCAGGGAGGGGCGTGGGCATGACTTGGCGGTGTGGGGGGAGGGGCAGGGAAGGAGAAGCCATGTTATGCACCATAAGGGAGGGCGGGCAATGGGAGTCCTGGCCTTGCATTCCGGGAGTGGCAGGACAACCAAGCCAGGTCCTTCTCTCTCTCTCTCCCTCATCCTCCACTGTTTCTCTGGATGTGGGGGAACTACAGCTCCCAAAAATCAAGGGCAGTTCCCCACCCAAACCCCTCCAGTATGCTCAGATGGTCATGAGGGTTCACTGAGCCAAGTTTAAGTCCAGTCCATAGTTGGGGGGGGGCACAATTTCTCTGGATATGGGTGAAATACAACTCCCAAAATGAATGGCAATTCCCCCCAAATCCACCCAATATATTCAACTTGTCATCAGGGGTCTATCCCCCAAGAGAGTCCTGGCAGGCTATTAGGAATTGGGGGAATTGTAGTCCAAAACACCTGGAGGGCAAGAGGGAGGGCCCAAGTTGGCCCAGGCCTGGGAATACAGTGGATAAGCACTTTAATAAAACAATATTGTTATCAAAAAGAGGCTAAATGGCCATCTGTCAGGAGTCTTGTGCTTTTCTAGCATGAGGATAGAAGGGGTTTGCCACGGACTACGCCACAGCAATGCGTAGCCGCGTACAGCTAGTTATTATTATATCTTTTTGGAGAGCTTGGGAGTATACAAAGCATATCACAATTTTCAAAAAATCAACCCGAAAAAAACTGGGTTAACTTATCCACTGGTCAATGTAAATATTGTACCTTGACTCTTCTGTGAATAGTTTGGTGAAAGGCAAGAGATTAGTTTGTCCTGGAATAGTTCAAAAGAAGCAGCAACCCCATGTACACTCCCCATTACAGTACCACTTTTGGTCTTTTTTAATGTTTGGGCAGGAAAATGAGAGTGGTGACCAGGGGCAAGTAGCTTCCTGAGGTGGTGCTGGCACTTTCCTTTTTTCATGGAATGACCCTCAATTTATGCATGGGTCATAGCCAAATTCTTAATTTTGGCTCCAAAACCTGTCCTCTACTTATACATGAGGTCAGCTTATACACAAATATGTTTGGGATCTGTAGCTAGCTAAGCTAGTGCAATTCAGACCACTACTTAGTGCTAGTTACACCACTGCTGAAAAAGCCCCCCTTGGATCCCCTGAATCTTGATAACTACAGGCCAGTGTCTAATCTTCTTTTTTTCAGGGCAAGATGATTGAAAAGGCAGTTGCCCTCCTAGTCCAGGTAGTCTTGGATGACACACACACACTTCCTTGCCTCCTTTCATACCAATTTCAGAGGAGGATGTAGAGTTGAGACTGCTATGGTCACCTCAATGGATGATCTCCATCTCAACACTGACAAAGGGAGTATGTCCCTGTTGCTGCTTTTGGATCTCAGTGACTTTTGAATCCATCAACCATTGTATCTTTCTGGAATGCCTGGGAGTTTGGAAATAGGAGGCATTGTGTTGTAGTCATTCCAGACATATTTTCAGGCAGGTTCCAGATGATAGTACTTGGGGATAGTTGCTTTTAAAAAAAAGGAGTTGTTATATGGCATCCCATTTGAGGCCATTCTTTCTCAAAAACATTACATGAAACCACTGAGAGAGCATTCGGAAACATGGGGAGGGGTGCTATCAGTACACTTGTGACAGCCAAATATATTTATCTATGCCTTCAAAAACTATCTTAGCTAAGAATAGTGTGTCTTCCCCGAATGATTGCATGGAGGAGGAAATGGGCTGAATGAAGAAAATTGGAACTGAATCAAAACAGGATGGAGATGCTTGCCATTAAGTGTCCTAACCTGGGTCTGGAGGTGTGTCAACCAGTTCTGGATGGGTTACACTCCCTCTGAAAAACTATGTTCTCAGTTTGGCAGTGCTCTTGGGTCCATCTCTCCAAATGTCAGGTCAGATAGATGTGATGGTCAGAAGTGATTATTACAAGCTTTGGCTGATACACCAGCTGCTCCCTTCCTAGAAATAGAAGACATAAAGATGGCAGTGTGTGTTCTGGTAACTTTAAGTTAAGTTGGAAGTCTGTAATATGCTATACATTGGGCTATTACTGTACCAAACTCAGAAACTCCCAATAGTTTAAAATATAGTAGCCAGATTAGTTCTGACTACATATTACACCTATATTAAAATCACTCCACTGATTTCCAATCAGTTTCCAGCCAAAGTAAAAAGTGTTGGTTATAGCCTTTAAAGCCCTTTATGTTTGGATCCAGGTTACCTATAGGATTGCCTTCCCTTGCATAATCCTCCCTGGATACTACAGTCCTCTGGGGCACATTTATTTCAACCAGCCATAACCCAACTGGCACCTGTCACCCAGAGACTGTGGAGTGACTTCTCAGAAGAGATTTGACAGCTAAATCGGCTGTCAAAATTTAAGACACATTTAAAGACCTATCTCTTTTGACATGCCCACCCAGTCAATTTTAAACTATGAATTTTATCTTTAGATTATGTTAGTACTGGTGCTTTAATCTTCTATTACGTACAAATAAAGATGTAGTAGTAGTAGAAGTAAGTTTAGCTTTTACTGTTGGTATTGTTTTTGTTACTTTAGAAAAGAAAGACAGACAGATTATAAAAACCTGGAGACGTTTTGCTCTAAGAGGATCATTGCTTTTCATTCAATTTCCCCCAGTAGCACTTGCATCGTTCAATATTTTAAAAAAACATTTTGAAACAAATGACCTACAATTTTGAAAACAAGGTAAGGTAAATGTTATTCGTTGCACATGAAATTGTTAGTTGCTATGTTATTTTACAAAAGGAATGGTGCTGTACACTTGTTACACTCAAAAACAATGTGTTACTTACATCTGAGTTCGGGGGTTGTGATAATTAAAAACTCTTTTAGATAAACTGGAGGGAAATTAGAGCGTCTAATTAACCTACAGGATGACAATTCAGCTTTCATGGGGTGCTGCTGTCCCTCCTTCTAATCATGATAAGACCCACTATGAGCCTATTCTTCCTCCCTGTTCCCAGACACCAGTGCATCACAGCAGATCAGCCTTTAGGTTCAAGCAAAAGTCAGTGTGTGCTTCCCTTTTAAGAAACCAGTCCTCCTTTACCTCTTGTGAGCCCCAGATATCATGTTGCTCCTTTGTGTACAGGTTAAGAGAAAAGCAAAAAGAAAAGAGCACTCAGTGGATTGTCCCCTCATTTTTTGCCCAGTGTCCTTTAGAAAATAGTGCCTTGGGGATTACTTGGTTAACATCAGTTATTGAAATTATTCTTCTACTCAAATTCTACCACACTCTACATACTGTTTTAAGTGACACTGTGGTCCCTCCATGGGGACCTGCTTTTGCCATCATTTGGAATTCCTTTTCATTTTCACAAGTCTCTGTGTATTAACTTAATCAGACCTGGTACATTAGATTCAATCAGAGGTCTCTGTTTGTCTTTAACATGGACAACACCTAGATTGTGGGAAATTCTAAAGTGTTATATGGGGATAGCCTCAGTCTTTGATCTCAAATGAATGTTCATCATGGTAGGAATTTATTTTGAATAGACAACAAAGCACTTGTGCTTTCCATCAATTTCACCACTAAAAAGAAGGAATTCTCCAGAGGAATATGTTGCCTACTGTGCCCCAGTTAGCCCACTGTATCTGTGGGTTCTGCATCCATGAATTTATCTGATGGCAGTTCTGACCACTCACACTGCTCTTTGATGCTCTTCGGTACATCACTGAGGGAGACCTGGGAATATGATGCCATGGATTTTGCCGCTTCACCATTGGCTCTGCAGTGCCCACAGTTACTGGCATGATCAGCAGGGGGCCCTTTGTGGCTCAGTTATGTATGATACAGCTCCTGTCTGGTTTGTCAGCTATTTTATTTATAGTTTATATACAAGGCTTTAGCATCTCCAAATTTTGGTATCTGTGTGGGCCCTGGAACCTATACTTCATATATAGGGCTGACTGCAGAGTGAGGGGATGAGAAAAGAATTTGTGTCCCAATGCCCTGTGTAATTTGTGAACAACTCCAAATTTATTCAGTTTTTCAAGTAGCTTGCTTCACAGGCCATTGATTGAATAAAATGTTTGTGTCTGTGAAAACTCTATATTTTTGATGCTTCATGTTTCATTACATTTGTTCTTTGGGGTTCTTGAAATTTTGCAGGCTCTTAATTGTTTTGATCATGCTGCATGATGTTGAAAGTTATGTATATCCTCCAGTTTCATTTTAATGATTCCTTGGGAGCTACACAGAATTGGTTTAAATGGCTTATGCATATAGCTGTCTGCTTCATGCTATATGTTTATAATCTTGAGATAAAGATTAAAACATACTGGTTCACTGCACATAGGAAGCAGGAGGCCTTCAAAGAAACAAAGGCTGGCATTTAATTCAATGGTGCATTCCCATTAATCATAGAAGGCAGGTTAAAGAGTTCAGATTTTATTTTGAGAGTGACTGGTAAGATGATGTCTAGGACAATGAACTTGGGTAGGGATTCTTTGGCCTTTCTGACATTTTGTACATGCCCTTTCATCACATGCATAGCTCCAATCTTGTATCCATTGACGTAATGTTTTTTAGGATTTACCCTTTGGACAACAACTCCTACATCCCCGCCCCCAATTTATTTATATGCAGCCTTTTATCTCTTAAAAAAGACTCAAGGTGCCTAACAACTCTAAACATGCCACAATTTACCATTTAGAACATAAACAGACAAACACCAAAATAGAATTAAACATATGATGATTTAAATAAATAGTTAAAACCATCAAAACAGGTCCATTCTGTTCTGATAGCCTCCATGTAACATTACAGAAATATGTGAAGGAAAACAGAGATCTTTTTACTTGTTATACTTGTCACAAAATCAGGAATGGATTTTGGTGTGGGTAGAAACAGGTGGAACAGAAACACTTTTACAATAAATGTGAAATATGGATATATAATATAAAGACCTCTGGGGATATAGAATGCTTTCCCGTGGGATCAATTTCTCTTTTCTTGTTTTGTCTCCATCATAGTTGTATGCTTCTACAAAAGGACCCGTCTTACTTTTCAAGAGCAAAGTCCAGTACTTTGCTGATCTTGAGGAAAAAGTGCTGATTGTAGCTTGCTCATTTGTCTCATAGAACTTAACAGGAGCTATTGATAATCAACCCTGTATTTTTTTGGTATGACTTTGCCAAAAGCCTGGAATAATTTTTCATCATTATCATTATTATTACTCTTCTAGTTCAGCCAACATGACTGAAGGTTGCTTTCTAACATGACTGGAAGTTACTGTCTAAAAATGTGACATTCAACTTTGTGCCGGCCCTTTTCTTCAGATACTCAATCTCTTCCTGGCCTCAATTTACTCAATATCCTTTTGGGACATATCCCTTTTTATTGATATTTCGGTAAATGCATTATCCCAACTACAATCCACATTTGCTGGGGCTTCTGTGAAAGTTAAAAAGGTGAATAAAGAAATTGCTAATTTCTTTCTACGAAATTCTAGATCTTCTAGCATGACTCTATGGTTGAATTCCACTGGAAACTGATCATTGAATGTCATTGGAAGACCTAAAGATTCCTGGATATATGTTCTCTCTAGAAATGTCTAGTTCCTCCATCATGATTGGAGGAAGATGACCATAGAATCACACTGGAGGGTCTAGAGATTCGTAGTGAGCACTTTTTAATGAAATCCATGAATAATCAAATCTGCAAAAGTAAAACCACAAATTTACTAGAAAACCCATTCAAATGAATAATACTGGTATTAGCTATGTTTAAACAAAATGTGAAATAAAAAGGATTTTTATAAAATTGTTCAGTATCTACTGAAATATGCAATTATGTACCAAGAACAGGCAAGTATCTTGAGTGACAGACACATTATTTCTTGTTTTACTTCATGATGGTAGTTTTCACATTTCTTATTCACTAGATTATGCTATGTTTGACAGTAAAGTGTGTTGCACAACTACCTCCCAGGGATTCTTTGCTTGTCATACCACATATTCATATAATTAAGCTTCAAGACACCCAAGAATATAAAGATGAGCACTTGATTAAATCAACAACATTCTTTTTATAGAAAGCCATTTATAGAAGGCCATTTATAGAAAGCCATTTTTAGAAAGTCAGTTGTAATCAGTTTCGTGTAATTCTAAGAAGATATTGCAGGTATTAAAATTTAAGCTCAATAATTATTAGAACATTTTATTAATAGTAACAATTTTGTTGATTTAAACCTAGTCATTAGAAACAGGCTTTGCAAAACTAGCCTATGAAAAATCCAGCTGTATCTTTAAAGCAGGGTTAAAATCTGTATGGAAATGAATCAAGTTACTAGAATGATATATACATATATAGAGAGAAAGAGAGAGCACACAAATCTTATTCTCAATTGTTACAAGTGTGATATCGTGTATAATCTTTCCCCAGTGTAAAAAGCAATATGTTGCTAATTCATACTTTCCAGTAATTTGTAAAATGTCAGCTTATGAAGTGTTAGAAGTATGAATTCTAGATTTTATCCAAAAAAAATTAAGTTGTACCTGCTTTCCCCCACCCCCTCCCTTTAAGGACAGGACTTGCATCAATACAAGTTACAGAGTAAGGTAGAATGATTGACAAATGAATTGAAAATAATTTATTCTTATTGGACCTAATTTGTTACAGATAATTTCTCAATCCAACTATAACACTTATAAAAGAATGTTGCATATATTAAGATAGTGCATTTGGTTTTCAGAAATGGATTGTAATGGCTGCATCCCTCAGCAGGTTTCAATATTTAAAATTTTTAATTTGGGAAAGAAAACACTAAGCTAGTTTAGCCAGAACAAGTTCATTTGTTATATCGCTCGACACTAAAAATACGGGGGAGCTGTTCACAGCTATCAGAACACAGTTTTGCTGTAAATTCAACATCAATGGGGAGGTTAAATCTGTTTAGCTCCAGATCAGAAATTCAGTAAATAATCTAAGCAGTCAGTGTAGCTATTTGAAATTAACTGCAGTATAATGTTGTGCTTTGAATGTCAGGCTAGGACTCTGTAACCTAGAGTTTTAATCCCCACTCAGCCATGGAAACTTTCAACCTCAGAGGAGGACAATAGGAAACATCCCCTGAAAAAAAGATGCCTGTAGAAAATCACAACAGGTTAGCCTTAGGGTTGCCATAGCTTAGAAATGCCTTGAAGGCATACAACAACAATGGTGTACTCGTGTGTGTGTGTGTGTGTGTGTGTGTGTGTGGTTGTTGTTGTTGTTGTTGTTGTTGTTGATTACCACTACTTTTTCTTTCTCTAGTACAAAGAATCAAAATACTGTGAAACTAGAACTCTACTGAAGGGAAATTTGAGGAGTCTCAAAATTGCACACTAGGGAATTTGTTTATAACAGTTCCAAAACACTGGATGTTCCCAGTGAGCAGAGTTTTATCTTAGATTTAAATATTTATTTATTTACCATAGTTATACTCCGTCAACTTCTCAACTCCCAAAGGGGGACTCAGGACGGCTTACAATAAGCCCCAGCAAGAGGCTGTTATACATGACACAATAATAAAATAACCAATAAAAACATATCAAAGTTAAAAACAATACATAATTAAAAACCATATAAAGCCATCAATTAAAACCATAGACCAGCCATCAATTAAAACCATTTACATGAAAGATTTTTTTTAAAGAAGACTGAGTCAAATGAACTCTAATTCATATACAACTTTTCCAAATATTACACTTTAGGGCACTTCTACAATGCATGAACTGTATTTAATTAAGTCAGTTATGACATCAATAGAAATAATTATTCCAAAATCCCAGCTAGCATAATTTGGCAGGGTACCAATATATTCTTAACAGGTTCTAGTAAAATGGTCAATATTGGCTCTCTATATATGTACTCAGGAATACAATGTTTTATTGGATTGCTGTGTTCTCACCACATTAAATAGCAGGTTTTGCAATACTGTATAAACATTCCTGTATAGATATTTCATAGGCATTCAGTTGTATAAGGAAAGGTGAAGGGCTTTATATAAGTGGACAAATGGGCCCTAATGAGTCCAGCCTTTGAAAATCAAGCAGCTGAGAAATATTTGCACATTTTGTGTATTATCAGCGTTTCTTATCCTCAGTTTCTCGATTTTGGCATTTTGTATAGGAGACACCATTTCCTAAACCACAAATTTTGATATCAATAGGGCATCCTGGAACCCAGAATATACAAAGGACCCACTGTATTCCTTTCAATCTAAGCTGTGTGAAATATTTCACTGCTTGCTTTACTATTTTTGTTTATCAAAGGGGTGCTTTATGTCAGAATTTACTACAGTGCAGCATTAAAGCTGTGTTATCCAGAACAGTTTTTGTGGCCCTTTAGGAGCAAAAAAGATTACCACTCTTGAGAGATGCCTGAAAGACTTTTAAAGAGGTCTTTAAAACTTCGAATATGAAAACATACCCCCTACCAATATCGTAAATGAAGACTTTCTGGCACTTGAGTTTTTTCTTGGTTTTTCGGGGGGAGGGGAAGAGAGGAGCATTTGGGACAATCTCTGTGATCCCCGCAGGGCAGAATATTGGGTTCTGGGCCCAACAAAGGGGAAAATGAAAGGGGAAAGGAAGAGAGGTAAGGAAAGAGGAGACGGGAAGGGAGAAAAACAGTAGGAAAAATGTCAGTTTAAACCAGTGTGGATGAATTCCTTTCCTTTCTCTCCCGCGTCAGTTTAAACCAGAGTGGATGAGATGGATCCGTGTCAGTTTAAACCAGTGTGGATGAATTCCTTTCCTTTCTCTTCTGCGTCAGTTTAAACCAGTGTGAATGGGATGGATCCATGTCAGTTTAAACCAGTGTGGATGGATTCCTTTCCTTTCCTTTCTCTCCTGTGTCAGTTTAAACCAGTGTGGATGGGATGGATCCACGTCAGTTTAAACCAGTGTGGATGGATTCCTTTCCTTTCTCTCCCACTTCAGTCTTAAGCGAGAGAAGCGGTTTTAACCAGAGTGGATGGATTTCTTCCCTTTCCTCCCCCCCCCCTTTTCTGGAGTAAAACAACTACTTTCAAAGTAAAGACCACCCAATGAAACAGGAAATAACACTTTGAAAACATTAACAAAGGATTTGGAAGTCTCGGAAATTTTGAAAAGTTTTGAACTTTTTTTTTTGGTGAAAATCGGAATTGATGTTAGATCCGAACCACCAGCGCCCCCTACATCCGAAATGAGTTTTGAAGCATTTTTTTGGATTGAACAAGCCTACTAATAACATTATATATCAAATGGAGGATATGTAGAAAAAAGTAAATATACCTGATTACATATGTTGTCTTTAATGCAATCCTAAATATAAAATGTAGCTTCATAGAGTTGGAAGAAATCCATGACGGTCATACAGTCTAATCTTCTATCATTCAAAAATACAGAAAACACTCCCATCAAATGGCCATCAAATCAAATTTAAAAACCTCCAAAGAAGCAGACTCCACTATGCCCTGAGCAGTATATTCCACAATTGAACAGTTCCTGCCATCAGGATGTTCATCCTTTGTTTAGGCGGAATCTCTTTTACTTTAGTTTGAATATATCACTTTGTCTCTTAGGACCTCTTCACACCACAGTCTCCGGTGAAAGGGAAGGCACGCAGGGTGGCTCATGGCATTCTGTGAGCCCGCCCTCTTCCCCTCATCACATGGAAGGGATGGGAGAAAGTGGGAGAAAGATGGGAGAAAGTGCGGCAACATGTGTTGCCCTGCTGTCCTTTCCTCCAGCACACATAGAAAAAGGGTGGAAAGTGTGGGTTGTACTTCCCATCAACTTTGGGAGGAAAGTGGGTGGGGTCTGCTGTGAGTTATGTGATGGTGCATGACAGGCCCCATCCTTGCCATGAAGCAAAGCAGCAAAAAGGGCAAAAATGCCCCTTGTGAAGAGGTGGTAAGTCTCTGGAGCAGCAGAAAACAAGCTTGCTTTATCTTCATTTGTATGTATTAGCAACTTCTGCACCCAACCTTGACAGCAAATGTACTAATTTTTTTGTCGGAATTTTTTTTGTTATAAGTAGTGAAATTTATGTTAAAATTGAGCTGGTTAAAGGTAACACGCAAATTCTCTCTTCCCAGTCTTGCTACTGTTATTGCATTTAGCATTACTTATTACACAGCATCAAAACTGCATACAGTATAGGAAGAGAAAAACAGAGAGCTTTAGTTGACCTAAATATTTGAGTATTTGAATTAACATTGTTTTCTCCATTCATTCAGTAGCTTTCTGGAAATAACTATATATTTGTTTATCTAAATACTGTACATTTGTATAATAGTTCAAGAAACAAATTTTGTATAAGTGATTTGTTAAAGAAATCATTCCATGTTATCATGTGTCTAATAGTACAAGACTAAAGACCAATAACATATTTCTGTAGCTGTAAGCAAATAGTTCTGCATGTTGCAGTTGATACAGAATCCATGCATTTCTGTAGAATTCATCTGAACATTGAGTTTCGGATGAGATGTACAGTATGACCCCCATATCCACAGGGAATATGTTCTCAAACTTTGCACACTGAACCACAGACAATAGCAAATTTTATTGAAATGAAGGACTTCTTGTCCAAGAATACAAAATAGTCATGCTATAGGGTCTAGAAAATGTCTAGATAGGCAATAAGGCGTACCACCTTAAATTTACTGTGCAAAATCTTTTGATTATAAGTAGTGCATTTTGAGGAAATGGGAAAAGTATGTGAGCTCTAGTCACTCATGATACTGAAAACAATTTTCCGGCCGAACAATTTTTCATTTTTAAAGTGTGCATCTTTTGCACAAGGTACCAATTGATCTCTGGATTTACTCTTTTTGAAAAGGTATATCCTGCAAGTATGACATCTCTTCATTAAGACCAATTTTAATGACTGTAGGCAATACTGATATAGCATAACTGCTATCCCAGTGTAGATGATGTTTTAAGTTTGTGTGTTTTGTATACATGCTTTTAAAGGAAACAGCGTTGACATTTTACTTGGTTATTAATTTTACTTTTCACTGTGAATTTATGATGAAATCTACAATCCTTTCATTCTCTAGAGCAGGGGTGCTCATTAGGTAGATCGCGATCTACTGGTAGATCACATAGGGTGTCCTGGTAGATCGCAGGCAGGGCGGGAGGAAGGCTCAGTCCTGCCCTTGTAGCAACCCAGTTCTCATTCGTGCCGGGGGGGCAGGGGGCCGCCCCGGGGGTCCCACTTGCTTTAGAATCCATGGAGATAGATTCTGATAATGGGGCCGATGAGGCAGCTGGGCCTTCATCTCCTACAGACAGTTTGGAATGGGATGATGGCTGGTCGGATGGATATGAGGGCTGGGAAGGTCAGGCTGACACCGATTCTCCTGATTCAGATAATCAGCATGAGAAACCAGGTGGTTTTGGATCACAGGAACGCGTATGGGAAGCAGCGGGGGATGAGCTCATGGAAGCCGAAGGGGAGTTAGGCTCTCACGAAGATAGCGAGCCAGGTGCTGGGAGGCAAGGACGGTCTTTTGATAGGAGACGGAGCATTGAGTCGGATAGAAGGGAATGGCGCAGAAGCCTAGAGCGACGGAGGAGTGAGCCTCGAGATTGGCGCAGGAGCCTAGAGCGTCGCCGGTCTCACCAAGGGAATTAAGTATAGGATTCGTGGGAACGGATCCTCAGTTGCTCGGCCACTTCTGATCTGAAGGGAGTGAAGCGAGTGAAGATCCACGGAGCCAGGACTGGGGCTCGTGTTTACCAAGAAGTTTCTTGGGCCTTTGATTCCTTGAACCTTGCTTTTTTGAATTGCCACAGACCAAGTCTGTTTTGATCCGCATTGCTTTTGTGGAAACTTTTGCCAAGCTCTTTGCCTTTGGATTTACTTAAGAACTTTTTACCATTTTGATTGAACCTTTTGATACTTTTATGGACAATTTACCTTTTCACCTGTTTTTTATTATTCAATAAATAGTTAGCTGATTAACGTCTCTGTGTCTGTGATTAAGGGGCTGGGCCGAGACCCTGCATTGTGACAGTCCTGCAGGCTCCCGACGCCGCCCAGGTGCTGCCAGCCAGTCAGCGTGGTGGCGGTGTGACCGGCGTTGCTATGGCCCATATGGGAACCATACACAGTGTGTATGGCTCCCATGCCATTTCCGCCGCCACCATGACGTCATGCGTGTCATTTTCCCTACCATTTTGTGGTCTCACCAGAAGAAGGGTGCGGGGGAAGGGCGTGGCCAGAGGCGGGTCCAACTGCGGTTGCTGCAGCCTGGACTGGGACTCAGAGCTGTTGGTAAGCCGGGGGAGGGGCTTCCTCTTTTCTCCCTCCCTGTACCTCCGCTTCGCTCTCTTTCCTTCCTTCTTCCCTTTCTTCCTTCCCTCTTTCCTTTCTTTCCTACTTCCCATCCTTTCTTCACTCCCATCTTTCCCTCACTCCCTTCTGTTCTTCCTTCCTCTCTCTCTCCAACTTTTCCCTCCCTCCCTCCCTTCTTCCCTTTCTTCATTCCCTCTTTCCTTCCTTCCCATCCTTTCTTCCTTCTCTTCTTTCCCTCCCTCCCTTCTGTTCTTCCTTCCTTCCTTCCTTCCTTCCTTCCTTCCTCTTTCCCTCCCTCCTTTCCCTTCCTTCTTTCCTCATCTCCTTTCTTACTTTCCTTCCTTTCTCCCCTCCTTCTTGCCTTGCCTTCTTTCCTTCCTGTTTCCACCCTCCCTCATTCCTTCATTCCTTTCCTTCCTCTCTGCCTTGAACAGTTGCTGTTGGTTCTGTGGGTTCTATGTGGGTTTGCCCCAATTCTGTTGTTGGTGGGGTTCAGAATGCTCTTTGATTGTAGATGAACTATAAATCCCAGCAACTACAACTCCCAAATGACAAAATCATTTTTTTAGTGATGGTCACTCCTTGTAGGTGTCTTGTGGCCAAATTTGGCAGCAATTCATCAAGTAGTAAGAAATCAGTTTGTGTGTGTCAACTGTAAAATAGGATGTGTGGAAGGGCCCTGGGTTGTCTGAGGTCCTTTCCACACCGTTGAAAAATACCCCATGTTATCTGCTTTGAATCAGATCATATGGCAGTATGGACTCAGAAAACCCAGTTCAAAGCAGATATTGTGTCATGTTTCACATTTTTGTAAGTGAGTAGATAATTTTGACTTGGTTGTTTTATAAGTAGCTTGCATGCTGAAAAAGTGTGAGCACCCCTGCTCTAGAGCTATATGAAGAAAACAGTGACAGATTCTGACTTAGCAAAAACAAATAAGACATTTTGTTATACTATTTTCTGGACAACTAAAATACTGAGCATACATTTCACACCCAGTACACAAGGAGTATAATTTTAAATATTGCTGTCTTAAGAAATGTACATTGTATAACTCTTATTACTTTTTAATTTCATTTTAACTTTGTGTTCTGAATCTTTCAAATCTTTTAATGGTGAAGGATCACCAACAAATTATGCCGTCTCTATTACAAAGCCATCTAGCCTGGCTGTCAGCCTGCCTCTCATTTGCCAGCACTATCTGAAAGAATGAAAAAAGGGACAAAAAGATGAGAGCTAGCAGTACATAGAAGTTGTGTAGAGACTAAGGCAATCCCCCTCCCCCAAAATCAGGTGGTCTCAAGGGTGGTATTAGTAGCTGTGTAAGAACCTAAAATCAGGCACAAGTTTTCCAAATAATTTGAACATTTTTGACAGTTCTAGCATACGTAGTTACATAATTCAGAACAACTGCAAACTGTAGGAAGATAATTATCATACACCACCATCTTGGGAAAGCTTTGCTTTCTTCCTTCTTGCAATCTGAGAATGCAGCAAGTATGCCCAAACTTGCCTGTTCATCTGTGAAAAGGTAAGAGAACAGAGTGTTTAAGCATGAGTAGGCATAAAGAGTTTAAATCCCTAGCCACATTATGTAATAGATAAAAGTAGGTTTATTCATTAGGAAATCATCACTGGGCTTCAAACGTAAAAGAATAGTCATGACTGAAGCTGGCTAAAAAGCTCTCTTGGTGAATGCCAGCAAGGTATGAAAGGGCAACACATGCAGTATATGGTACAGGATTCTAAGAGTTAAAAACATAACCAATCTTCAAAATTTTCAGGACCACAAAGCATAGTGGTCCTGAAAACTAGAGAACAAGGGGAGCTGAAATTAATTTTATGGCAAGAAGCTCCAACTGTATCTATCTCTGAAACCTGAATCTCCTAGACAACAGAGATTCCATCCTTTAATATTGAAATCTCAACAGAACAAAGTCTATTTCTATTTGGCCTATGAACAAATAATTATCATAGAAGCCAGAAAAATTCAGGGGGTTATAGAACAGAGTAAAGTATAAACGATGACTCTGTAATCCAGGCAGTTGCAGTAGCTCCATTTCTGAGAAAGGAAGCTTAACACAGAAATACAAGAAAATCAAACACACAACCAGAAGTGGAAAATACTTGGTTTTTGGAAGACTAATCTGTGAACCTCAAGATCTTGATCATAATGCCACAATATAGTTTGTTGATTTCTCACAATGATTTTAAAATGGAAGCCAGACTGCTAAATTGACCAGTTATCAAATGATTGCTTCCAGAATTGGGTTGTATCTATTTAGGACACCATGGCTTTTCTTCTGTTATTTTTAGAGGAAAATGCTCATTTTAACCTTTTTTAAAAAACATCTTTAAGTATAGGTCACATGGTGTAGTGGTTTGAGCATTGGAATGTGACTCTGGAGATCAGGTGGAAACCCATTGGGTATTTTGGGAAAGTCTCATTCTGTTGACCTCTGAGGAATTCAAAATTCAACCCCTTCTGAAGAAAATACTGTGATATATTCCCCTTAGGGTCGCCATACATTGTTAATGACTAGAAGGTACACAGGAGAAAGAAGTTACAAGTGACATGAACTCGACAAATATTTTTAATTTTGAGTTTTTATTTATAAAACTTTCTTCAATTTTGCTGTGCGAAAAGCAGAATTCTATTATTAGCATGTCCAGTGCTGCTTTAGTGGTATTAATACTTTATTGGATTACAAATAGACTTAACTTTAATGATTTCATGTCAAATCAATTCTCTCCTTAGTCATGTGGGTTTCTACTTTTAACTACTGTGGCAGATTTTGAGCTAGGATTATTTCTATTGGACTGCAAGGGAAGAATCCTCCATATATTTTTTCCTTTATTGCAGCTCAAGTTATCAGCTCTTTTCCTTTCCAGGCCAAGATACCAATGTTAACCCATTTCACAGCATGGATTACTTACTTTATTTTATATACCCACCTTTCTCTCTCTTTTCCATTGCTCTTCAGTCTTGTCAGACATGCATACTTGCTCTCCATTTCCCTTTTAAACTTCACTCTACTTTTTATCTCTAGCTCCCTTTCCCTGGCCATCTTTGTCATTTTGCAGAGGATTAAAATCTTTCCATAGATAAGCACTAGAAGGACTGAAATGAGAAGGCACGAGAAAGTGAAAAAAGAGGGAGGAAGAATTAGCAGCATGTATTCACTATCTCAGAGTTAGATTAGATTATACATATAGCAGGTGGATAGATTCAATTGAGGAACATGGCCCTGAGTTTGCAATGCCTGAGAAGGGCTATTGATGACTAGAAGACCTGGAGATCTCTCATTCATAGGGTTGCAGTATCTCAAAGTCGAATTGACAACAGTTAACAACAGTGTTCTTGCATTAGAAGCTTCTCAAAGCAATGAAAGATTCCTGTTTATTGGCACAAATATTTTCTTTACTCTTGTCTCTTGCATTTAGTAGACTGTGACTAATCATGGAAAGGCAGATATGGGCTTAACTTGGCCAACTGGTTATGGACACAATGTGAATTAATGGGAAGAAATTCACCCCCTTACCCTGTGTCATTTAAGCAGTTGGAATACTGTTCAGAGATTCCTTTCCATGTCCAAATTCAAAACATTGATTCAGTAATTTTCTTCTTCAAGACTTCTAAATAGTGTTCTGTAGCTGTTAGCATCTATAGCAGGGGTGCTCACACTTTTTCAGCATGCGAGCTACTCTTAAAGCAACCAAGTCCAAAAGATCTACCTGACCCCACCGCCACGCGCTCCTGCGTGCTTCCGCCGCCACGCGCTCTTGCCACCGCGTGTGCTCCTGCTGCTGTTTTCTGCCTGCGCAGCACTTCTTCCGCCTGCAAGGCATTGCAGGAAGGAGAAAGCATGAGGCAGGGCATCCAGAGGGAGCGCTCCGCCCTGCCTGTCTCGCCGGCAACAGAGGCTGCACAGCTGCTTCTGGACAAGAGAGAGGCAGGGCACTCCCTCCAGAGGCCCCGCAGGGTGTGCGCGTGCATAGCAGGAGCACCCCATCCAGCTGGTGAGGCCCGAAGATCACCTGGAAGAGGGCCGAAGATCTACTAGTAGCTCCTGAGCTACCTAATGAGCACCCCTGATCTATAGCTTTTCTCCTTCTCTACCTGCTTGCACCCACACATAACAGAAACTGCACAGAGAAACTGAGAACTGTGAACAGTAATGTTTTGCTTCATTACTTAAAACAATGAGGCCAATTATGTGCACTTCATATAAGGATGTTGAGAAAGGGAAATAAAATGACATCTATCACCCTCATGAGCCACCTTATAGAATGACTAGTTGTGAAGTCTTGCAGTCATGGGCTTTAAACCATAAATAGTAAGAATATTTGGTTCTGGTTAAATGGCTCCTGTTGGAGTGATGGGGGAGAGGATTTTTTTTTAAAAAAACAAATACCCCCTTGACCCCATCTACATAGTGACCGTATATTTTATGGGATTCTTGCCTTCTGTTATTATAATTTGCAAAAGTCAAAACCAGAATGCAAAATAATTTTATATGATAGAGGAGAAATCAGAAAATCATTTTGAGAAATGATAATCTAATATTTACAATGGAACCACTTCACTAATGTTCCCACTTATGGCTAACCCACTGACCAAGCTTGGAGTTATGGAATGGACTCTCTAGAAAAAATAGGCAGTTTGGCTCTTGATTTGTTGTAAAGTGGCTCCTTCTAAACCTCTTTTTTCCTGGCATGCCTGCCGATGTGGCATTGTAAATTGCTTTTAAAATTACATAAAGGAACTTACGCTCCAAAACAGAGATCAAGAGCTTGCATAAATAATGTTCTGATCCATTAACAAGAGATGTATTTTTTATATTTACATTTATTTATTTATTTTAAAAAAGCTTCAGTGCTTCATGCTGAAAACAGAAGACCCTTTTGCACTCAGTTAATTATCTTGCGTCCATCCATATTTGAGGGAGGGATAGTCTTCCTGTAGCATGTACTGCTTTACAGCAATACATCTAAGGGTATAGGGGTTTCACAACTCAACAAAGCAACAGGATGGCCAAAAAGGTTGAGATGATTCTAGGTTGCAAAATACAATCGAAATATCATGTCAAGATTGTAAGAAGACTACACTGCCATATAAAATCCGCATTATCTGCTTTGAACTGGATTGTCTCACAGTGTAGACTCATATAATCCAGTTCAATGAAGATAATGCAAATTATCTGCTTTGCTAATCTGGATTATATGGCTGTTTAGAGGGGGCCATGGTCATGCTGTCTAATCTGTCACTTTACACAGATTTGGGCTTCTTCTACACTGCCATATAAAATCCAGATTATCTGTTTCAAACTGGATTATATGACAGTGTATATTCATATAATCCAGTTCAAAGCAGATGATGTGGATTATCTGCTTTGATAATATGGATTATATGGCAGTGTAGAAGGGGCCTTAGTTAGACCTCATCTTTTGGCAGACTACAAGTAAAGAAAGAAAGATAATGTGGGATGCATCCAAAGGAGAGGAAAGAAATTTGAATGGCATTGGGGATGCAGGGGAGGGTGGGGGATATTTGGAGAGCCAGTTTTCTAAAAATGCTTAAGGAAGTGGGTATGGTTAATCTAGGGTACATCTACATTGTAGAATGGGTGCATTTTGACACTACTTTACCAAGGTTAAATGCTATGAAATATTCAGATTTGTAGTTTGGTGAGGCACTATCACTCTTTGCAGAGAAGGTTAAAAATCTTGTAAAACTACAATTCTCATTATTTCATAGCATTGAGCTACGGCAGTTGAAGTGATGTGAAACTGCATTCACTTTACAGTGTAAATGCACCCCTATTGTAGAGACCAGTAAGAGATTGTATGTGAGGTTGTGTCATGTAAATTCTATAGCACCATTTGGGTTCAGGCATTAGGACTAAAACCAGTGAATTCAAATTACAGGAAAGATTTTGATGATCTGTTAAGAAGAAACACCTTATTTTGCAAGCTGCCTTGCAGCAGCTCTTTTAAAGTAGACTGGATAGCCACCTTATTAGGAAAACCAATAAATGGATTTCTTGTATTGGCAGTATTGGACTGAATCGTGTTAATAGTAACACCATGGTAATACTGACTTTGAATACAGCATAATATAATTGCTATCTCTAGGAGGAGGAGGTTACACTACATTCTTTTACATTATATTTTGATTGCTGAGAAAATGTATTATTCCACAATAAGAGCACATTGTTACAAATGCCAGGATTTCTTGGAACAACTAAGCAACAGCTGTTCATTTATCATGCAGCTGTCACAATACAACCTTATTTTCTGAAAGGGACTAAATTAATTATCAGGCTAAACAAAACCTTGATTGTATTAGGTTTTTGTTTGCCATTAAAAGTATTTTGGGTTGTCACACATTAATTGATTACATCTTGAAAGTTAATTTTGATCTAGCTTAGAAATAAACATCTGATATGCAATCCCCTTTTTTTGTAGTTGTATTTTTTATTAAAAAACTGTAAAGGGGAAATATGCAATTCATGCCAAGTACTATTCAGCTTACTTTGATCTTTTGTTAGCAGAGCACATCTAGACATAAGTCAGATACACAACTGCTTAATAGTGCATTCTTTAGAGTTCTGAAATTGACTTTTTAAGAGCTTAGGGAAACATTAGATCTTTTGTTTTCACTGAGTATACAATCTATTTTTTTGGAGTTGGAGGAAGTGATTTATTCTTTCTGGCATTACTAAATATAGGCACACAGATATCTATCCATGCTTGTTCATTCTGTGGAGGACCATTTTTAGATGGACAAACCACAAAAGTGAATGAAAAGGGCACTTCACTGGGGAAACTCATGTTGCTCATAAGACAAGAAGACATTATTTATGGTGAGCTGGAGTAGATGCCCCCCAAAGGACCTCAGTAAGTAGAGCTGATTGTATACGTAACCTAGACCCAAACCATGTAGGGCTTTAAAGGTCAAAACCAACTCTTTGTACTTTGCCTGGAAACTAATTGGCAACCAGTGGAGTGACTTTAGTGTAGATGTGACATGCTTACTGCTAGATATTCCTGTAACTAGTTTGGCTGCTGTGTTTTGAATTAATTGGAGTTCCCAAACCTGGTACAGGAGTAGCCCAATGTAAGCACATTACAGAAGTCCGACCTTGAAGTTACCAATACATGCAGTACTACCTTTAGGTCGTCTGATTCTAAGAAGCAGTGCAGCTGACTTATCAACCCAAGCTGATAGTAAGCACTCCTATCACATTTACTGTACCTGGCTGACATTTGGAGAGAGGAATCTAGGAGCACTCCCAAGGTGTGAACACACTCTTTCAGTGGGTGTGCAAAGCCATTCAGAACTGGTTAATACACCTACATTCCAAGGTTAGTTTTCTTGATGGCAGTCATCTCTGTTCTGTCTGGATTCGGTTAATTCTTTTTTCCTCATCCAGCCCATTAACTCCTTCAGGCATTCATTCAGAGGAGACGCACTGTCCTTAGCTAAAATTGTTTTTGAAGGCATGAAGATTTTATTATTTGCATATTGATAACACATTGACCCATGTTTCCAGATTATCTTTCCCAACAGTGTTAAAAAAGAATGACCTCTTGTAGGATGCAATATAACAGCTTCCTTTTTGAGAAGTAGGTATCCCCATACACCACCATCTAGGACCTACTTGAGAGGTACAACCAGAACCATTTCAACAGTGTGCCTCTGATTTCCAAACCCCCATGTCTTCCAGAAGGATATCATGGCTGATGATATCAAAAGCTGCTGAGAGATACAATAGCACCAACAATGACAAATTCCCCCATCTGTGTTAAGACCATAGCAGTGCTGACTCCGTATCCTGCTCTGAAGCCAGTTTAAAATGGAACGAGGAAGTGTGTGTCATGCTAGGACACAGGTGGCGGGAGCCAGGCAATCGAGGCTGCGCCATGTGGCCTGGCCTCGTGTGGAGACTCCTGCCCGGCTCCCACCTCCTGCAGCATGGCAGGCAGTGGGAGCCAGGCGATTGTGGCTGCACCGCACAGCCTAGCCTCACAGGGAGCCTCTCGCCTGGCTTCCGCCTCCTGCATCCTGGCAGGTGGTGGGAGCCGGGGATCGAGGCTGCACCGTGTGTCTTAGCTTTGCGGGGAGCCTCCTGCTCGGCTCCCGCCTCCTGCAGCCTAGTGGGTGGCGGGAACTAGGTGATTGCAGTTGTGCCATCTGGCCTAGCCTTGTGGAGAGCCTGTCACCCAGCTCCCTCCTACTGAGGCCTGTCAAACAATGGGAGCCAGATGTCAAGGGTGCACCACGTGGCCGAGCCTCCCTGACAGATCAGAGTCAGAATTTTCCAAGTAACATCAAATCTCAGATGTCAAGGAATATTTTCTGACAGCCTCTCCAGTATTTTCTGTTGGTCATGGGAGTTCTCTATGCCAAGTTTGAGTGAGTTCCATGGTTGCATGAGTTCAGAATGCTTTTTGATGGGAGGGAACTATATATCCCAGCAACTCCCAAATGCCAAGGTCTATTTTCCCCAAGCCTCTCCTCTCCAGTATTTTCTGTTGGTCATGGGAGTTCTCTATGCCAAGTTTGAGTCAATTCTATTGTTTTTGTAGTTCAGAATGCTCTTTGATGGCAGGGGAACTATACATCCTAACAACTCCCAAATGTCAGGAAAATAACCCCAAAACACTCCAGTATTTTCTGTTAGTCATGGGAGTTCTGTATGCCAAGCTTGTTCAATTCCATTTTTGTTAGAGTTCAGAATGCTCTTTGATGGCAGGGGAATTATAAAGCCATGCAACTGCATCTCCCAAATGTCAGGGTCTATTTTCCCCAAGCCTCTCCAGTAATTTCTGTCAGTCATAGGAGTTCTGTATGCCAAGTTTTTTTCAATTCCATTGTTGTTGGAGTTCAGAATTCTCTTTGAAGACAGAGGAACTATAAATCCCAGCCACTGCAATTCCCAAATGTCAAGATCCATTTTCCCCAAACTCCACCATTGTTCAAATTTGTGCATATTGAGTATTCATGGCAAGTTTCATCCAGATTCATTGTCGTTTGGGTTCACAGTGCTTTCCGGATTAGGTGAACTACATCTTCCATAAATCACTGTCAATTCCCCCCCCCCCCAACCTCCTCCAGTATTTTCTGTTGGTCATGGGAGTTCTGTGTGCCAAGTTTAGTCCAGGTCTGTAATTCATGGGGGATCTCAGTGGTCTGTGGAAGTCAGAGCTGAATTGGTTGAAGGTACTGCAAACCCCATCATCCGTTGTCATGCTTTAATTATGTTCAGTTTGTAACAATGAAAACACATCCTGCATATTAGATATTTGCATTAGAATTCATAAGAGTAGCACAATTACCGTATTTTTCGCACCATAAGGCGCACCTGCTGATAAGACGCACCTTGATTTTTGAGGAGGAAAATTGGAAAAAAATTGGGGGCTGCTACACTAATATGGAGGGGGGAGACACTAACATGGAGGGGAGGCGCTGGAGCAGAGGGGGCGGAACTTACGCTATATTCGCGCCCGGCGGCTCCCGGCGCCAGAGGCGCATGCCCATACTCTCGCTGCCGTGTCGCCGCAGCCAGCCGGCGACGGAGGAATGGGGGAGGTGAGGGGACTCGTCGGGCTCGCCGCTCACGGACCCGAGGAGGAGGGGAGGCCACGGGGCGGCCCACAAGGCAGCGGCAGCCGTAGCAGCAGCCGCAGCAGCAGCAGCGGAGGGAGGGAGGCATCTTCATGAAATGAAGATGCGCCTCCCAAGGAGGAAGGGGAGGCCGGCCTCTTTTTCCGAAAGAGCGTCCCTCCCTCCGGCCTCTTTCAGGCGTTCTTACAGCGCGCGGCTGCCTCCCCCTTCCTCCTCGGCAGAGGCGCGACGAAGTGACGTCACTTCGTCGCGCCTCTGCCGAGGAGGAAGGCCTCGCCGGCCGTGCGCTGTAAGAACGCTGTAAGAGCGCGGCTGGCGAGGCCTTCCTCCTCGGCAGAGGCACGACGAAGTGACGTCACTTCATCGCGCCTCTGCCGAGGAGGAAGGGAAGGCAGCCACGCGCTGTAAGAACGCCCGGAAAAGAGGCCGGAGGGAGGGAGGGAACTCTTCCTCCTTCCCTCCCTCCCTGCGGCCTCTCTTTCGGGCCTCCTTACAGCGCGCGGCTGCCTCCCCTTCCTCCTCGGCAGAGGCGCATCTTCGTGACGTCACGAAGATGCCGCCGCCGTGGGGCCGCCCTCGTGGCCTCCCTCCTCCTCGGGTCCGTGAGCGGCAGCCCACCCCATGAGTCCCCCTACTGCCCCCGTTCCTCCCGCGCCGGCTGGCTGCGGCGACACGGCGGCGAGAGTATGGGCATGCGCAGGAGCCGCCGGAGCCGCCGGGGCGAATATAGCGTAAGCACATCGCCGCCCTCTGCTCCAGGGCCTCCCCTCCATGTTAGTGTATTCGCTCCATAAGACGCAGCTGATTTTTCTTCCTACTTTGGGAGGAAAAACTGCGTCTTATGGTGCGAAAAATACGGTATTTATGAAGTATCAACGAAAATATGGTTGAGGATCACCATAACATGAGGAACTTTATTTAGGGGGTCACAGCATTAGAAAGGTTGAGTACCACTGGTGTAGAGGCTTGTTCACATTCTAGAGCCAGGGGGACACCACTAAGAAGGTCCTCTCCCCTTTCTCCACCAACCACACTAAAGACGGAGGCAGCACCAAGAAAAGGGCCTCCCCGGCAGATCATAGGGGGCAGATGGGGTCACAAAGATAGCCTGGACTCAAACCATTTAGGGCTAGTCCTTCAGCTGGCTGTCTTACTGCTAGCTGGTGTAACACTCTAGAGTGGCCAGCATCCATCTTAATGTATAGTATCAAATATATGAAGTATATATGAATGAGTAATCATCTTCTACTCATAACTGAGACATGAAACCTTTTCTGAAAATATATGTACAGTATATTTCATATATATGTTCTTCAAAAATGATAGAGCTTTGAACACTATCTGTATTTGGGTGTTCAGATCAAAATACAAAATATAATATAAGAAGCCACTCTTAGGTATTTATTGAAATGTTCTTTTCCTCTGTTGTTAATGTGTTCACAGGTAGGACTGGGTTACCTGCTTTAGTATAAGAGAATTAGTGGACTGTTAATATAATTTTATGACAAAATCCATACATTATAACAGACAACTTCAGATGACTGCAATTAAACTAGACAAATGGTATATTAATTCTACTGAATTTATAAGATGTATATTCTTGCTTAATATAGCAGTGAATGCAATTTTTTTTTAAAAGTTTATCTTTCACAAATGATAACTGCAGGAATGAAAACCCTATTTTACATGGTGTTGATGACAGCAGTAAAGTAAGAGTTGCCACTGTTTAAAATGCTCCTGTCTATTTGTGTACCATTCTTTTGTAATAATTGTATTTTTCTCATCATCCTTCACTTGGCCTAAATTATAAATAATTCTTTTTTAAAGTAAACTTTTTAATGTTACTCACAACATGAATTTGTTTCTAGCTTAGTTTTTAATCTTCAGTATCCTATCTGCTCTTGGAAGCTAAGCAGGTTCAGCTCTGGTTTTTACTTGGATGAAAACCACCAAAAATATCAGGTACCATATGCCATATTTTAGAGAAGAAACTCAAAAATCACTTTTGCAAATTACTAACCTAAGAAAACCCTGTGAAATTTGTGGTGTTGCTATAAGTTATATACAGTAAATTACCCGCTGACGTGAATGTGTATGTACCTACACACCTATTCATTCATTTAATTTATTTTTTTCAGTTTTCTCAGCTGTAATGGTGACCATCCATATCCACAATTTCTTTGGAATGAGTATATGTGTGCATAAGAATGAGAATGATTGAGACAATGGTAGACAGAACAGACAAAGGAGGAGAGGTGCATGTACACAGCTAGACTTTATTTTTAAGATGAGAATGTAAAGCAATGTAAAACATTTCAAATAATGAAATGCATTTCAGGAAGATTCTACTACGTGAGGGAAAAAAGGCTGAGATTCTTCTAGAAAATGTTTGAATTAGTAATGGCTTCCCATGTTGGAAGATGTAACAGTTCACGTATTACTCAACTTTTCAGTCCACAAGGGCTTCGTTCACATGTTATATATTGACTTGTTTTCCTCAAGGTTTTTGCTTGACAAAAATCTTGGCACTTTCTTTTCTAAAACAACGGACTATCTTCAGGACTGTTGAGGCCTATGCAAGAAGTGAAGGACCATTACCAGGGGCTTTGAGGGAAGGGGCAGTGTTTGTTTCTCCTGTTGCCTCTGGCTCAGCTCCTGTGGACTCACTCCTGGCAGAACAGAGGCCCTGACTCTGCAGCTCAAGGCTAGCTGCTTGCCCCAGAGGCTGGGGCATAAAAAGAACCATGCCTGCAGGGCCTCAGGCCTATGCAAGAAGTGAAAGACCATCACCAGGGGCTTTGAGGGAAGGGGTAGTGTTTGTTTCCCATGCTGCTTCAAGGGACTCACTCAGCTTCTGGGAACTGCTTGGTGCTGCCAGACTTTATCTTGACTGGCCTCCATTTCAGCATCTTTGGGTCAGCACAGATATACCAACCATGGCCTTTGATTCACATGAGCCCTCTCTTGAGTGAACACTGCCACCCCGGTTTGGCATTTCATTCTTCCCCGATGGAACATCTGCTCTGTTAAAATTATGTTTTAATATATTTTATTGCATTTACAGTATATGTTTTAAGTGTTTTATAATTTGATGTTATATTTATTATTTGTTGTTGCACTTATTGCATTTATATGTTTTAATTGTTTTATAATGTGATATGTTATATTTATTATTTGTTGTATTATGTGCCATTGAATGTTGCCATAATCTGTAAGCCACTCTGAGTCCCTTACTGCAGTGTTTCCCAACTGCTGTGACGCGGCACACTAGTGTGCCGTGACGGACCTCCTGCTGTGCCGCAAGAAAAGCTCTCTGCTCCCCTTCCTTCCCCCCTCCTCCTGCCAAACTCCTGCAGCTTGGGGGAGGAGGAAGGGCTTGGTGGCGGCGAAGAAAAAGAAGAAGGGGCCGGGGTGCCGCCTCCTTCGGCTGTTTCCCCAGCCAGCCTCCAATCCACCATGACTCCCGCCATGACTCTCGCCCCTTGCTCGTTGAAGATGCGCGGAGGAGGAGCCCCTACTGGGTTGAGAAGAGTGGGGTATAAATACAGTAAGTAAGTAAATAAATAAATAAAATATGAAAGAAAGTCCAGAATTTTACTGGATTGTTTATTAGCTGCTCTAATTGAAACTAAATTATGAACTAGCATGAATTGAATCTGACCTTGAACTAGAATGAATGTAAAAGAGGTTCAGCATTTTTTTCTTTCTCTTCTTTTTGTTTAATTTTATACTACAATATATTAATATGTTTACTTCAGGAGAGTTTAAGACTGGGATGGCATGTTACCGGTTTCACATGTGGCTCCCATATGTTTCAGGTCCTATCTGCAGACAATACACATTAGCATCTGCAAACAAATAGCTTTTGATCTATGATCTTCATTTTTAGGATAAAAACCATGTTTTGTCAAAGACTTTCATAACCAGAATCAGTGGGTTGTAGGCTTGTGGTTCGATTTGGAAGTCAGTTCCAATTTTCACGAAAAAATGTTCAAAACTTTTTGAAACTTCCAAGACTTCCGAATTCCGAATAATGATTTAAAAGTGTTATTTCCTGTTACATTGGGTGGTCTTTACTATGAAAGTAGTTGTTTTACTCCAGAAAGTGGGGGAGCAAGGGGAGGAAATTAATCCACGCTGGTTTAAAATGGCTTCCGTGGTGTAAGACTGAAACGGGAGGAACAGCAAAGCAAGGAAATTCATCCACTCTGTTTTAAAACTCTCCCCAGACTCCAGACAGAAGCGAGGGGAGAGGAGAGGGAAGAGATTCATCCACTCTGTTTTAAAACACTTCCCAGACTCCAGGCAAAAGCGAGGGGAGAGGAGAGGGAGGAAATTCATCCACTCTGCTTTTAAACACTTCACAGAATCCAGACAGAAGCGAGGGGAGAAGGGAGGGAAGAAATTCATCCGGTTTGTTTTAAAACGCTTCCCAGACTCCAGACTTAAGCGAGGGGAGAGGAGAGAGAGGAAATTAATCCACTCTGCTTTAAAATGCTTCCCAGACTCCAGACAGAAGCAAGGGTAGAGGAGAGGGAGGAAATTCATCCATTTGAGCCGAGGCCAGGGAACAGAAGTGGTGAAATGCTGTATTATTTCTGATTCACTTACTGCTTCGTATCAGAAATGGTGGAAAAAGCAAAGGGACTTCCGGTTTCCTTAAAAACTTCAAAATCACCTCAAAACGCAAATATTTCTGAATTTATTCCAAATTACAAAGATTCAGACCTAACCTAACCATGCGTACCGAGTTGTTGTAGTTTTTTGGGGGGTTGTATGGCCATGTTCTAGAAGCATTCTCTCCTAATGTTTCGCCTGCATCTATGGCAGGCATTCTCAGAGGTTGTAAATGTTCAGGGTGAGAGAAAGAACTCTTGTCTGCTTGAGGCAAGTGCGAATGTTGCAATGGGCCACTTTGATTAACATTTAGTGGTCTTGCTGCTTCAGAGCCTAGCTGGTTGCTGCCTGCAGATGCAATAAGGTACTACTCCTTTCTTGGGAGTTAGTTAGTTGGCCCTGATTGTTTCATGCCCTGATTGTTTCATGCCAGGATTTTCTCTAGTTTTTAGTGTTCCTCTTTAAATACTGTCCTGATTTTAGAGTTTTTTAAAAATACTGGTAGCCAGATTTTGTTCATTTGTATGGTTTCCCCCTTTCTGTTGAAATTGTCCACATACTTGTGGATTTTCATGGCTTCTCTGTGTAGTCTGACATGGTGGTTGTTTGAGTGGTCCAGTATTTTTGTGTTCTCAAATAATATGCTGTTTCCAGGTTGATTCTTCGAGTGTTCTGTTATGGCTGACTTTGTTGGTTAAATTAGTCTGCAGTGCTTTTCATGTTCCTTGATTCGTGTTTGGGTGATGCGTTTGGTGGTCCCTATGTAGACTTGTCCACAGCTGCATGGTATACTGTAGACTCCTGCAGAGATGAGATGATCCCTCTTGTCCTTTGCTGAACCTAGCATTCATTGAATTTTCTTAGTGGGTCTGTAGATAGTTTGTAGGTTGTGTTTCTTCAACTGTTTACCTATGTGGTCAGTGGTTCCCTTGATGTATGGCAAGAACACTTTTCCTCTGGGTGGATCCTTGTCTTTACTGCAGGGAGGAGCGGAATACAAGACTGAACAAATAAATAAATAAATACTCTCATGGCTTGTTCTAGGTCTTACAGCTCTTCTGATGTCTGTGTAGAAAAGATAACACACTGATCAAGAACTCCTCAATTAACCTTGAAATACCCCAACAACTGTGCAAATTGGAATCCCTCCCACCTAGGCTTTATGGACTCCCAAAAATCCATAAGGACTCCAACCCACTCAGACCCGCTCGACTTCAATTCATTATATTTTTGTTAATACTTCCTTTAAACATTTTAAAATCACTCTTACATGCATTCTGCCCAAAGGAGTATCTAGTCACTTGTGTGGACCAATACTGTTTATATAAAGATTGGAAATGAATGTTTAGATTACATATTCTTTATCCAAGTGATGTTAGTGCATAGAGTAATTTTACATCAGACTCTTTGATGTGAAATTCTGCTTCAAATTATATGTGGTGAAGCAGAAAGGCAGAAGATTGTCTAATACAGATTTGTAGTTCTTCATTTGCAAGATTAAAAGCAGCATATCAGCCCTGACATTATGGAGAGAAGATTCCTTCCGACGTTCTTTTTCTTACTCCAAGCTTTTCATCAATTAAAAAGGGGTTCTCATCTCAATTCAAGGAGTTCTGTGTTTAATACTTAATTTTGAAAAAGTGCAAGCCAGTACATTTCTATATCAATTAAATATCAGTGAGTTCAGCAAATGATGATTCCTATGAAAATCGGCAGAGGATCACAAACGTCTTAGGATTGGCAAACAAACAAGTATTCCAGGGAAAATTTCCTCTACAGTCTGTAACAAGGTCTGTTAGAAAATTTTTTTGAAGATACTCAGAAGAGGACTGTTTCTGAGACCTCATTTTATACCAGGATAAGAGAAAGTGCAAACCTTTCTTTGCAACTCTCAAGCCTAGTTTGACATTAAAAAAAACAATGGATCCCTCCTTGGGGTAAACCACCCTCTGAAAATATGATCTGGTGTTGTGGGTTCCTTCAAAGCCCACCGACCCACAGAGCACCTCAAGCTCAAAGCCACCAAAAATCAGCCCACCAAAATCAGAAGTATGAACCAGAAGTCGACTTACAATTTTTCTAAAAAGCATTTTCAGCCAATTTTCAGGTGAAAAATGCAGTTCTATGCCCTGTGGCAGTAACACAAAGTTAAAATCTATTCTACTCCCCACAGCATTTGCCCACTTCTGTCTTATTTGCAGAAGAAACCAGAGACATGTCACGAGCTGCTCATTTGATGGATTTTTATTGGTTTAAAAAGCCATATCTGTTTTAGTCTCCTGCTTCGAGAAACACAACTTTTTAGCTTCTGGTGTCAAGTCAAAAACTTTTGTATTTCTCCAGGCATTTAAATAACTTTGTGCATTTTTAATCTTCAGCTTTTACCTTGTCAAGTTGTCAGTATTAATGCAAAAATAGGTGTTATGTGTTCCCACTGACTATGAGTGAGCATGCACATGTTCCACTAGCTGCAGTTTCCTAACAGCTCTCCAGATAGCTTCATGTAGAGCATATCACACAGCAATTCAGCTCTCAGTTTACCAAGGTATGCATTATCATGTCAACGCTCTTTATCTCTAGCCTAATGGCAAGGGACAGAACTGAACTTCTAACAAGAACTGCCACCAGGGATAAGCCCCAGGCTATGAAAGAATTCAGAATATAAAACTTGTAGTTTATAGGGCATGTGTCTCTACTAGATGACTCTCTAGCTCACTTTGAGCTGGGTGTTTATCCAGGAGACTGTGTTTCTTCCCTTGTTGAATCCTTCCATATCTTTATATGCTTAATAGTAAATCCTACAAAGCTAGAACAGCATACACATCATGAAGTTGAAGCCATCTTGAACAGAGCCTGCCAAAGCTATTGTTTCATTTGCTTTTCTTGACATATTGTCTTTTCCACTTTGAAGGTTAGTTAGTTTACTTTGATAGTTAATTAGTTATGTTTTGTATCTTGAAGAATCTATTCATAGGAAGAAGGATAAGGGCAATCAAAACTGTTGAATAAAGGCGTTTAGCAACTGGTCTAGCCAAAGCTATTTCCATCACAATGTAAAATAGGGAGAGACATGGAACATTTATGGGGTTACACTACATGGATCACATGAAGCGTGATCCATGTAGTGTAATTGGCTCTGGGGATTTTAAAAATACAAAGTAGAGGCAGTTTTAATTATGTGGGAGTTTTAGTAAGCAATTACAGTTGATTTACACAGAATTTTTCTGCTCCTGATTTGTGCCTCTGTGTCTGATAGTAGACTGATTGTCTTAGCATAAAAATATGTTGTAGTGTTGGTAAGAACAATGGATGTAAAGCTATGTGATACAGGGGTTAGGGATTCCACACCCCCACCCCTGTCGGTGATGCGGATGGGTACCTTATTTGTGCAGATTGATTACTACTTTTTTTCTTTTTTGGAAACCTTCCAGGGATTGGCAGTTTAGGAACTTGCATTGGCTTATGAATGAGTAGCATTGAAAACTGGGCCATATATACCTAGGCTTTAGTGCAGCCCTTAAAGCACTCTGCTATGCCTTTTATTTTCAACATTTACTTTGCAACTTTATGGAAATAAGGGGCAGACTTATAATGTAGATTTCTGCAAAATGCTTTCATTATCAATGAGGTGAAAATAATTACAGTGTGGAATTCCCAATGTTAGTTATGTTGTCTGTTTCAAACTAAGTATTTTTTTATTATGCATGAAGGAAATGAGAAAGGAGGATATTCTCATAAACCCAAACTATGATGAAATATGGCCTCATCAAATATGCAGTGACACGGATTTTTCAGATTAGATGCTTTGAAACTACACTTCATCTGCAGTGCAGTGCAGTGCTGTATTTTAACAGAAAAGTAATAGTAATTATTTGGATCATTTGGATAGGTAAGACAAACTCCTGTTATACATTACTTCCAATTATATATTTTCTTTACAATTTAATGAAATACATGCCTTGATGTGTCCTTTGGCTTTTAAAAATGATCAATTTGGAAAATATACCAAATATACCACAAATATACCACAAGGTTTGAAATAATTAAAGAATCCAGAAAGATACTTTGAACCATAAGGGTGCTCACCAATGATTCCACTTCATCCTGGAAAGAAGTTACTAGTGGAGTGCTGCAGGTTTCAGTCCTGGGCCCAGTACTGTTCAGTATTTTTTATTAATTACTTGGATGAAGGTTTAGAGGGCATGCTTATTATGTTTGTAGATGACACTGAGGGATAACTAATACTCCAGAGAACAGGAACAGAATTAACAGATTAGAGAGTGGGCCAAAACTTTTTTAAAAAAGAATTTCAACAATGGCAAATGTAAGTAAATGTATATTTAAGGTCAGACCTTGAAGGCAGCTTTGTTTAGTCTAGCGTGGCCTTCTTCATAAACAATCCCGGCGAAAGCGCAGGCAGGCTAGGAAGAAGCGATTGGAAAACATCGCGAGAGGGGAGCAGAAAGTGGAAGTGCCAGGAAAACTACAGAGAACTACAATTATAGAGAGGAGGCAAGAACGGCAAGAGCGGCAAAAAGGGGGCTGGAAGTCCTAAGTAACAGCCATATAAGGGAGACAGGCAGAGAACCATAGAGAAAAGACGCTACAGAATAACTAGAACTCTAAAATTAGAAGAGATCAAAGAAAGATAACAACGAATAAGGGAACATAGCCAAACCTGAAGTAAGGATAGGAAGTGAAGGGGCAGGAGACGTGGATGAGAAGCAGACGGGCAGCGGACCTGGATGAGAAGCAGACGGGCAGCGGACCTGGACGTGAAGCAGACGATCTTGGGAAAGGAAGCAGGCAGCTGTACTTATTTGAACAACGATAGTAAAGTGGATGACAGCTAGGGATCGCTAGGAAGAGAGGTTTTACAGGGAAGGAAAAGATGACAACACCAAAGGTTAAGGCAGATAAGGATGTAAGAGACATGAAGGGCCAAGGAAGAAGAAATTCATTACCTGATGATGGAGGGATAGGAGGCATGAAAGAGATATTGAGGGAGATTCAGAGAGACATTCAGACAGTAGCAGTCAATCAGGACAGACTTCAATCAGAATTTCAAATTGCAACCCAAAAACATGAAAAACAGCAGAGAGCTAACCAGGAAGAACTCCTAACAATGAAGAAAGAACTGAAAGAAGACTGGTCATGTATGAAAAAAGAAGTTACAGAGGCATTGCAAGACATAAAACAGTTAAAGGTGGACAAGGCAAAATCGGAAAAAGTCCAAGGGAAGATGCAAAAACAAATTGAACAATTGGAGAAGAAAAATGAAAAAATGGAAAGGATCCAATAAAGATTAGAACAAAGAGATCTAGATTTTCAATTAAGATTTAGAAATGTGATAGAATCAGAAAATGAGAACGTTAGAGAAATAGTAGTCAAACTTATTGCAAATGTCCTGGAGAAGCCCGAGGCAGAAATTGATTATGAAGTAGATAAAGTCCACAGAATCCAAACAAATTATGCAAAAAAGAATAAGGTACCAAGGGACACGATTGTAAATTTTGCAAGGATGAGAATAAAGGAGGAAGTGTGGAGACGAAGTAAAATCAAATCACCAAGATACAAGGATATTAAAGTTCTAATACTAAAAGAGTTCTCGATGACAACCCTCAACAGAAGACGCAAATACTTCTTTCTCACGGACGATCTAAAACGCCTTAACATCCGCTTCAGATGGGAAAGAAATGAAGGGATAATGGTGACATATAAGGGAGAGAAAATA
The DNA here is from genome assembly GCA_030556195.1 of Anolis apletophallus. Classification (NCBI taxonomy): domain Eukaryota; kingdom Metazoa; phylum Chordata; class Lepidosauria; order Squamata; family Anolidae; genus Anolis; species Anolis apletophallus. Next base: position 78,826,636 of record JARBWK010000004.1, read on the forward strand.
TGGTTAACATCAGAGGAGAAAGCCCAAGACTTCCATAGGAAACTACAAAAAGAAGAGAAAATTAAAACCCCACAGAAGTCGGCGGAAAAAGGGAAGAAACCCAAACGGAAAAGATCGAATACCCCAGAAACAGAAGGAGCGACCGCTAGCAATATCCCTAAAGATGACAATCAGGCCACAGACAACGACGACGTAGAGGAAAGTGAAGAAGGGGAAGTAGACGATCCGAACAAACAAAGTACAGAAGAAATCTAATTATGGCAGAGTTCACACAACAATTAAATTGCTACTCGAACAATGTAAATGGCTTGAACTCGCCTAATAAACGGAAATGTTTATTCAAACAATTAAGGTCTGGACAATACAATGTTATAGCCCTGCAGGAAACACACATTAAACAAAGTCATGAGGCCCACCTGACCCACTGAAATATGCGAAGCAAACAAATTTTGAAAACGCTAACAAAGTGGGCAGGTGGCTGGCCAGGAAGATCCGGAAGAGAAAACAAGCACAACATATCTCGAAGATATCAGCGGAAAAAAAGACGATAATAAAAGATAAAGATATATTGGAACAATTTAAATCCTTTTATAAGAACCTATACATGAAAACGGAAATAAGCGAGCATAAGATAATGGAATATCTAGGCACACAGAAATTACAGAAGATCACGGACGAACAACGGGAAGATCTAAATAGGGAAATAACGGTGGAAGAAATTAAGAATGCAATAAAAAGTTTGAAGAACGATAAAGCCCCGGGACCAGACGGATACACAGCATGCTTTTATAAAGCAATGCAGGAAGAGATACTCCCAACATTAAAGAAAACCATGAATGAAATTCTTAGAACGAAAGAGATACCAGAGACATGGAAAACAGCCGATATTATACTAATACACAAAGAAGACACGGACCCAGAAAATGTTAAGAATTACCGCCCAATTTCCTTACTTAATACGGATTACAAAATCTTTGCGAATGTGCTGGCGAATAGGTTCAAAAAATTCCTGAACGAATGGATAGGAGAAGAGCAGAATGGTTTCCTGCCAAACAGAAATATTAAAGACAATATTCGAACAGTCCTAGATGTCATAGAGTATTATGAGATTAACCACCAAAAGGAAATGGCGCTTTTGGCAATCAATGCGGAGAAGGCGTTCGATAATCTGAATTGGAATTACTTCAAATTATTATTTCGAGAAATTGATATTGGCTACCATTTTTAAAATGCAATAGAAGCAATATATAATGATCAGAAAGCTAAATTAATGATAAATGGAAGCCTCACAGAAGAATTCAGGATTGAGAAGGGAACAAGACAGGGCTGCCCCCTATCCCCTCTAATATTTATCTTCACATTGGAGATATTAATTAAGAACGTTCGGGAAGATAAAGACTTAAATGGACTCAACATTGACAAACAGCACTATAAAATAAGAGCGTACGCGGATGATTTGATCTGTATTATTGAGGAACCAAGGAGGAATATAAAGAAGTGGATTGAAAAAATTGAGCGCTTTGGAGAAATAGCAGGTTTCAAACTAAATAGGAAGAAGACAATGGTGCTGACTAAGAATGTAACAAAAAGGAACCAGCTCGAATTAGAGGAGTGCTCAGGATTAAAGATAGTGTCCAAAATTAAATATCTGGGAATATGGATAACGGCAAGAAACTTGCACTTGTTAAAGGATAACTACATGGAAAAATGGAAAGAAGTAAAGAAGGAACTGGAACAATGGAAAAGATTAAATCTATCACTGCTAGGACGAGTAGCGGCAGTGAAGATGAATATCTTACCAAAGATGCTCTACTTATTTCAAAATCTTCCAATCATCAGAAATTTGAAACTTTTTAAAGAATGGAATAAGGACATAATGAAATTTATTTGTAAGGAAAAAAAATCCTAGGATAAAGTTCACAATAATGATATCCAAAAAGGAAAAAGGGGGTTTCGGCCTCCCAGATCTGAGACTATATTATGAGGCTTGTGCGATGTTGTGGATCAGAGATTGGTCAAATCTACGTAAAGCAAAAACTCTAACACTAGAAGGTTTCGATCTGAGGAAAGGGTGGCATGCATACCTCTGGTATGAAGGGACAAAAAAGGAGAAAAACTTCGGGAATCATTTTATCCGCTCATCTTTGATCAAGATCTGGGGGAAGTATAAAAAATTAATGTATTTGAAGACCCCCTTATGGATCTCGCCGTTGGAAGCGGATCAGAGGAGGCTTCTAGGATGGAGGGAATGGCCTAAATACAGTGATTTACTAGAATTAAGAAGAGATGGTACATACGAACTCAAAAGTTACGAGGGGGTCAAATGTCAATTTAAAGACATATCCTGGCTGCATTACTATCAGATTAAGGAATGTTTTAAAAGAGATAATAAAGTAGGTTTTAGTGGGAAAGAGGAGCAATGGGACAAAATTTTAACTGGAGAGAAAAAAATCATCACAAAAATCTACAATATGTTGTTAATATGGGCGACGGAAAAGGAGGAAATAAAACATTCCATGATCAGATGGGCACAGAACGTAGGAAGGACAATAAAGTTAAATGAATGGGAACGAGTATGGACAACAAGATTGAAATACACGTATGCCTCGGATTTAAAAGAAAACTATCTTAAGATGCTACACAGATGGTATATAACTCCGAAAAAATAAGTCTAATGTATAAAAATACGGATAACAAATGCTGGAAATGCAAAGCCCATGAAGGGTCATTCTACCATATGTGGTGGACGTGCCCCGAACAAATCAATTTTGGCAAATGATACATAAGGAATGCATGCAGATTTTAGGTTTGGTCTACCCAATGAAACCAGAGTTTTATTTACTCGGACTTTTAGATGAAAACATATTTGATCAAGAAAATACACAAAAATTGTTTATATTTCTCTCGACAGCAGCGAGAATGATATTTGCAAGATATTGGAAGGAAAACCAAATACCAACAAGAGTACAATGGCTGAAAGTCATGGACATAAAAGATATGGACGAGCTAACCTTTTGGCTGAAAAGGAATGATGGGAAAGGTGCGAAAAGAACAAACTGGGAGGGAGTGCAAGAACACATCGACAAGGAAATATAACCCACCCAGGACAAGATAAATAGAGACGGGCATTAGTAGGAAAGGATGGAGGACGAACTGGTTTAAGAAAAATACGAGAAGTAATACCAATCACTATGGAAAGACTTAATGTAAAGTGAATAGAATGAACTAAAAATGGACTAGACGAAACGAAGATGGATGGAAGTCAAAGTTTTCTTTATTTTAAATTCTTGATTCTTTATCTTTCCTTCTCTTCTTTCTTCTCCCTTTTTCCTCTCTTCACCTCTGATAGAGTGATGGACTCCACAAAGGTACTTTTATGTCTTAGTTAGTTACATGTTTTCCTACTTTCCTATGACTCTACGATTGTTCCCCCTCCTTATCTGTTTTTATTTACTGCACAAAATAATAAAAACTTATGGGGAAAAAAGTAAATGTATATTTAGAAAAATAAAATGCAAAGATACAGGATGAATGATGCCTAGCTCAAGAACAGTTCGTGTGAGAAAGATCTTTGTCTTCGTGGACAACAAGTTGAACATGAGCCAAAAGTGTGATGCAGTGGCTAAAAAAGCCAATGGGATTTTGGGTTGCATCAAATGGAGTAGTGTCTAGATTGAGGGAAGTCATGGTGCCTCTCTATTCAGCTTTAGTTAGACTTCACCTGGAATACTGTGTCCAATTCTGGGCACCACAGATCAAAAGAGATATTGACAAGCTGGAAGGTGTCAAGAAAGGGAGCAACTAAAAGAATCAAAAGTCTGGAGACCATCCCTTATGAGGAGTGTTTTAAAGAACTGGGTATGTTTAGACTGCATTAGAGAAGATTTAGAGGAGACATGATCGCCATGTTTAAATATTTGAAAGGATGTCATAAGGAAGAGGGAGCAGGCTTGTTTTCTGCTGCCTTGGAGACTAGGACTTGAAGCAATAGGTTCAAATTACAGGAAAGGGGATTCAATTTGAACAATAGGAAGAACTTCCTGACCAAATGAGCAGTTCAAAAGTGAAACTCTGCCTCAGATTGTAGTGGAAGCCTCTACTTTGGAGGCTTTTAAACAGAGGCTGGATGGCCATCTGTGAGGGGTACATTGATCGTGCCTTTCTTGCACGGCAGAGGGGTTGGATTAGATGTCCCATGTTGCCGCTTTCAACCCCATGATTGTAAATGGATCAAATCTTTGTTGCCCCCCACCCCAAGATAAACTGTGTGCAGTGAGGGCAATGGAGGCAGTGCATTTGTTTTGTCAGTATCAGACGGCTGATTATTTAAATCAAAAGTAACAATCAATTCATCCAGTTTTAGATAAAATCATGTCCTGTTTTTTATCCATTTGAAAACAATAGTTGCTGATACAACAGGTATAAAAGCCAGTCATCTTCCCCTACCTCCCCAGTGCATTTGATCCATTATGTGATAAACATCAATTGATGATAGTAAGCTATGCCTAATACTTGTTCAATTGAAAATCAGAAAGGATTCTCTGTATGAGCAATCTTCTCATACAGAATTCTAAAGATGGCGCCGGTGCAGGAGCAGCTTGCAGGAGCGCTCCGCCGGTGCCCACCGTTATCGGCTCCTACGATATGCGAGACCACCCCAAATGCAGGGGAAAGACTATCCTCGGCAAGAGTTGACCCCCGTGCCCCATTAGGGGTCGGTGTGGGTCCTCTACGCGACGAGCCTGAGCTGACGGAGGTCCATGAGGATGATGACGAGGCTTTCTACAACTATTGCCTGAGGCTGGAGGCTGACTTGAGGACACAGAGAGGCCCCGTGATGGCCCCCCCCTCGCCACCTCCACCCTGGTTCTTACCCCAGCAGGAGCAAGACCACCGGAGAGCTGTAGCCCCTACTTCTACTGGACCTTTGCCCCTGGACGAGCTCTGGAGGGAGTTCGGCCTGCTGGAAGTCAGACTCAGAGAGTTTGGGGAACACCTACAGTGTGCCATATTTGGCTCCTCGGAGGACATTACCACTGCGGATGGCCACCCCCCGCCCCATGTACCGGGTGGGGAGGAAGAGGGGGTCTCCAGCCGGGCCTCGAGCCCCGGGGCCCCCCCGGACTACCTTTGGGACCACTCTTGGGATGTCCAGATGGAACACCAGCCAACGGACCGACGGACGATCGTGTCCAACGATGCCCTACCTCGGATGGGTGAGCTGGAGGACGGAGGGATGGATGGGCTCTGCCCGTGGTCACCGTGCCGGAGATCGGTGGTGCCCTGTCCCATCCAGCGCCCAGCCCCGGGAGCTGAGACGGGGCTGGCAGCCGAGACATCATTTGATATCGACCGGGTGCTGGAGCACTGGACGCTCCCCCGACCGAGACGCGCCTCTCTCTCGCTCTCTGCTAGGAGAGAGCTGGAGGAGCTGAGGGGGGAAGGCAAGATGGCGCGCGGCCTTGAGGACGCTCAGGGAGGCCATGCTGTACCCCCCCCACCGCAGCCGGCTGGAGAAGATCTAAGGCGCAGGCGCACGCGTCACCAGCGCCGGCGCCGGAAAAGGAGCCTGGGTGCGACTGCCCCTCCAGCAGAAGACCCACCCACTGACCTGACTGATATGAAGACGGACGAGTCTGAGGCGCCGAAGGAAGTGAGGCAGGACCCCTCGCCAGCCCCCCACCCTTCGGAAGGAGGCGGGACAAAATGGAGACGCCGCCGGAAGCGCCGCCGCCGATGCAGGCGGCGCGAAGGAAGTCCATCGTCGGCACCTGCCTCCGGAGTGGAGGGGGCTGTTGACCAGGAGGGAGGAGAGCAACAGCACCACCTAGGCGCCGGAAGACCACCTTCATTACCATCAACATCAACTTCATTACCACCAACACCAACAGCACTTGCCTCCGGAGTGGAGGGGGCTGTTGACCAGGAGGGAGGAGAGCAACAGCACCACCTAGGTGCCGGAAGACCATCTTCATTACCACCAACATCAATGTCAGCCTCCAACCTTCAGGAGAGGACCCAGTTTTTGACACTGGGTTCCTTGGGACAACGGAGGCATTCAATAGGAGGTGCTTTAAAACGAACTGACTGTGACGATCAGGCCAGAGGACCAGGAACCCCCTCGCAGGTTAGGAGAGCCCCTATTGAGACGAGACCAGCCCCCAGGCAAAGACTGTCTCTAGGGCAACCCTCTTTTGGGCAACCTTCGGACCCGAGGAGAGACCTTGTTAACAACCAGGCTTTTGACAAAAACCAGGCCTCCCCCCCCCTCAGTGGCTCGCACCAAGCCCGAGGGTGGGAGACATAGGCCCAGGTCCTTTTGGGTAGCAGGGTTCAACAACCGGAGCCGCAGGGAGTCGATCGGCGCCGTAGATCCCCCCCCCCCTTTCAGTCTTCTGACCCCTCTGGCCTGCGCACTGAGGGACAACAGCAGCACCCCCCTCCTTTTCAGAGGGGGAGCAGGAGGCCGGACACTTAGTCCAGTCATCGGACGAAGGAGTGCAGGGGCGGGCTATACGCGTGATCTCGGGTAGGGGTAATTGGGACGGTAGCCGTAGGCCTCATGAGAGAGGGCGGGGGAGCCGAAGGGAGGCTCGGCCGCCCTCTGACCTACGTGCTATCCCCAGGCACGCAGTTGGGGAGCCCAGAGTTACCTCTCCTCCAACTCTGATACTGGCCAACACCAGGTCCGTGCGCAACAAGTCCGGAACCATCAGGACCTCCTCTTAGAGAGGGAGGCCGATATAGCCTGTCTCACGGAGACATGGCTACAAGAGGGCGACGATGTCATCTTGCACGAATTAACATCACCTGGGTTTGTGGCCAGTAGTCAGACGAGGACAGAGGGGCGGGGGGGGGGGGTGGCCATTCTCAGTCGAGACAAGTTTAATTCCAGGACAATTCCGACGGCGAACATCCCCGGAGTGGAGTGTGTGGGCCTGGCGTGGGATCTTGGTGAGAGTGTAGCCTTCCTGCTGGTGTACCGTGCACCCAACGCACCGGCAGGAAGTCTACCTAAGCTGCTGGAGGTGGTTGCGGAGTGGGCATTGAGGTTCCCTAAGCTTATTGTCTTGGGGGACTTCAATGTCCACGCCGACACCACCTCCCCATCGACAGCAGCCATGGACCTGGTGTCCACCATGGAGGCACTAGGACTCTCACTGTGTAGGACCGGCCCCACGCACTGCGCCGGACATACATTAGATCTGATCTTCGCGCCCGGAATTCAAGTGACCTAACCTCCGTTATGGAGGTTCCATGGTCGGATCACAGTGTCCTGGAAGTCCGATTGGATGTGGTCCCCCCTCCCGGTAAGGGTGCGGAACCTATTTTGGTTCGCCCGAAGAGACTTATGGAACCCACTAGGTTCCTGAATGCTCTAAGGGACTGGGAACTCCCCTGCGACTCGGTCGATGGGCTGGTGGAATCCTGGAATTCCAGTCTTGCCACTGCCCTAGACGAGATCGCCCCCAGACGCTCTCTCATCCCCCGTAGAAATCGCTCGCCATGGTACACCGAGGAGCTGCGGGCGATGAAACGGAGGAGGAGACAGCTAGAGGACGTGTGGCGGAGCCTCCGTGACGGAGCATCGAAATCGGCTTATAAGCTATTTAAAGAGGCCTATGAGCGAGCTATCAAGGAGGCAAAAAAAGTTTACTACGCCTCCTTGATAGAGTCAGCTAGTTCACGCCCAGCTCAACTTTTTAGGATAATTCGGTCTATGACAACAATCCCAACTGTCCCAAATGATAGGGGTTTGGCTCCAACAGCTGAGGCTTTCCAGAACTACTTTACTGACAAGATTTCGAATCTCCGCCGGGACATTCCAGCCACGGTTGATACGGTTAGTGAGCTCGAGACCCGCGCCACTCGGCGGGTCCGCCTTCACCCGGTTTCAGAAACTGGACGCAGCAGCTGTTGATAGGTTACTGGCTGCAGCTAGGCCAACTACTTGCTCCCTCGAACCGTGCCCCCCTGGCTTGTTAGATCTTGCCGGGAGGGGCTACGAGGCCCCCTGGGCACGATCATAAATAGCTCCCTTGAGCAAGGAGTCTTCCCGGGGATTGAAAGAGGCTATGGTAAGACCGCTGCTGAAGAAGCCGAATTAGACCCTTCGGCTCCCTCCAATTACAGGCCTGTGTCCACCCTGCCCTTTTGGGGCAAAGTAATTGAGAGGGCAGCAGCGGATCAGCTGCAGCGGTTCTTAGATGACACAGCTGGACTTGATCCCTACCAGTCCGGCTTCCGTATTGGGCATGGGACGGAGACCGTGCTTGTCGCCATTACAGACCAACCGCGCCGCCAGCTGGACCAGGGCGGGTCAGCCCTGCTTGTCTTGTTAGATCTGACAGCAGCGTTTGATACGGTAGATCATGCACTGTTGACCCACCGTTTAGCCGGCGCCGGAGTGGGGGACCGCACTTCAATGGGTGGCCTCCTTCCTCCGGGGCCGGGACAACGTGTGGAGGGGGTGGGGAGGTCTCCGGGAGATCCCCGCTAACTGCGGGGTCCCCAGGGGCCATCCTCTCCCCTTATTATTCAACGTTTATATGCGACCCCTGGCCCAGCTGGCCCGCGACTTTGGTCTGGAGTGTTATCAGTATGCGGATGACACCCAGCTTCTGCTGAGAATGGACGGCAGGCCGGATACCGTACCCGATTGTTTCCATCGATGCCTAGAAGCCGTGACTGGTTGGCTGCGCGCCAGCCGGCTGAAGGTGAACCCGTCGAAGACGGAGATCCTATGGCCCGGTCGCCCTGGGCTGGGTGGGTGCCGGTTGCCTACCCTGGACGGCGGGCAACTTAGCCCGTCATCTTCGGTTAAGAGCTTGGGTGTGCAGTTGGACTCCCTGCTGACCATGGAGGCTCAGGTCGCGCGGTCTGCAGGGGGTCCTTCTATCACCTACGACAGGCTAGGCGACTGGCACCCTACCTGTCCAGGAACGACCTGGCTACGGTGATCCAAGCGACGGACATCTCGAGACTAGACTACTGTAACGCCCTCTCGTCGGCCTTCCCTTGTCGACAATCCGGAAACTCAAGCTAGTGCAGAATGCCGCTGCTCGCTTGCTGACGGGCTCGTCGGTGAGAGAGCACATCACGCCCATCCTCCGGCAGCTGCACTGGCTTCCTATTGAGTACCGAATTGTCTTCAAGGTGTTGGTATTAACCTTTAAGGCCTTGCACGGTCTAGGGCCTGCGTACCTGAGGGACCGCCTTACCCCGTATTTGCCCCCGAGATCACTGCGATCAGAGGAACAGAACCTACTGACTATACCACCAGTCCGCTCCTGCCACCTATCCGCGACTCGTCAGAGAGCTTTCTCTGCGGCAGCTCCAGCCCTGTGGAACTCTCTGCCGGACAGTACCCGGGCCATCCTAGAACTGGTACCCTTCAGAAGGGCCTGTAAGACCGCCCTCTTTGGACTAGCATTCCCTTAGGCCTCAATGGACAGCATACTGTAAATTTCCAGTATGCCCCTTGTATTTGGAATTCGTCGGATGCGTTTTTAATTTGTTTTTATGTATTGTAGGGCTGCATGTTGAGGACATGTTGCCCATGTATACTCCATTGTTACCCGCCCCGAGCCTGCAGGGAGGAGCGGAATATAAAATCGAAGAAATAAATAAATAAATAAATAAATAAATGTTTTGTGTGTGATTTGTTTTTAATATAGAATTTGATGAAGTGTTTTGTAGTCTACAAAGTTTATGCCTTAAGAAGAACTTAACAGTGTTTAAGGTAATACAATACTTCTTTGTTGTTTTTCTCTCAGCAAACAAACCTGCTAAAATTGCTACCCTGTATATTTTATTAAGACTGCCTTTCCTCATGTGTTTTGAAATGAATGTGCCATTCCAACCTTGTTGTAATCTTGAGCTGAAAGAAGAGTAGACTTATTGCTGTAATTCATGCCCCAATCTCTTCTTGCATTCAGCATACATGTGACGGTGTCGGCACTATTAGCTTGCTCTTCTGAAATGGGAACAGCAGTAGAGACTCAAGATAGGAAAACCAACAGAAGCTGGAACTATGCAACTCAGCTCGCTTAAGTTTTTCTTCCAATTTATCCTATGTAGCAGGTTGCTAGCCTTTTATCTCTGCCTCTGTCTGTTCATGCAGGGAAAAGCAGAAACATAAGTTGGGGAATTGAAGATATTCAGATGTTGGATAAAATACCCAAGGCTACCAGTTGATTTTCTTTTGCTTAAAATCTAATATTTCTCAATCTGTGGCTCAAAAGGACCTTTTCAGTCTTGTACAGTATCATGTATTTTAGAAAGTTTTGATCATTTCCATAGAAGGGTATACTGACTAAGTTGTAAGAATTTATTTCATGGAGATCAAATGTAGAAGGGCTTTACAAGAATGGTTTGATCATATTGATTTGTTCTCTGGGTGAAGATTCAATGGGAGGGGCATCCAGACAGACCCTAAAATGCACACCCTCCCACATATTTACCTGGGGTGTCCCCATGATGTCTCAGGTAAAGGCGATGGCATTTGGCACAAAGCAGGAAAACCCTGCTTTGTGCTGGGGTAATTTGATAAGTGCAGGTCAAACCCACTATGGCCGCTGTCTGGACTGCCCCCTCAGAAGTCCTGCACTTCTGACAGGGGAGTCCAGAGAGCCCTCTCAAATTTTTCTGGACTAAACCAGCCCAGAAAACTGAGAGGGCTCACACCTCCTCCCCAAACCCTTAAATAAAACTAGCTTCCATTAGGCCTCGGAGCACACTTCCTGGAATTTACCATTATGTGTGAAAAAGTGAAGAGGGCCAAATCACCCCCCCCCCCCCCGGCCTACTTGCACATACTTGCTATATTCCAGAAAGTGTTCTCCGAGCCTAATGGTGGCCTGGTAAGTTCTTCATCATTTTAGGGCTTTTCTGGAGGGGGGGGGGTTCTTGGGGTCTGGGTGCCCTTCTGGAAAGCCTGGAAGGGCATGTGGACACCCCCTCCCCCAAAAATATGTGTTTTCTGAGGTATGTGCAGACTTCATAGAATCATACAGTTGGAAGAGACCTCATGGGCCATCCAGCCCAACCCCCTGCCCAAGATGCAGAAAAATCGCATTCAAAGCACCCCTGACAGGTGATCATCCATTGCACTCACATTAAAGTGCTGTTTGGAACCATCCTGAGTCTACTGTAGCTGATGTTTAAGGCCAGATATTTAACATTACAAAAGGAAAATAAATATTTACATAGTGTGAATCCTTGTAAGTAATTTCTTCATTACAAGAATTTTTGAATATTACAGTTCTCTCAGTGACTTATCAATACAATTCAAAGCATGTGGCTTGTGCTTTGCAGATCACTTAATAACATTCATTTCATATAAACAATGTTCACTGCCTTCAAGATCTACTATTAATCTTCAGCTTAAATACCTGCTTTTTCCTAGCATTAGTCATTTTAGTGGAATAGCCAGATATTATCCAATATATGATAACAATCAGAATATTAGCAAAGCCATGAGGCGTATGTGATCATTCATAATAAATCAAGCTGTTTGAGTGCCAAGATCTAGGAAGTTAATTATCAGAAAAATCAATCTGTATGAGAAGTTAAAATACACAGAAAACATGAAAAAATGTATGTATAGCAAGGAATATTATGTTACTATGAGTTATGAACCTCCATTGCCGTCCTTTCTCTTAGGCCCTTTCTACATTGCCAAATAATCCAGATTATTAAAGTAGATAATCCACATTATTTGCTTTGAACGGGATTATATAAGTCTACACTGCCATATAATCCAGTTAAAAGCAGATACTCTTCATTTTATATGGCAGTGTAGATTAGGCCTTTGTTAAACATTGTAATTCAGATTTTGAGGCAGCTTGCCACAAATACTTTTCACTCATTCTGGACAAGTTCATGTGTCATATTATTAGCATTATACCAGGAAGTCCTGGGTTCAAATTATTATTTGATTGTAAAAGACACTCTGTGACCTTGGTCCAAACACAGCTTACCAATACAATTCTTTATTGATTAGTCAATTTTGACCATATGAAAACATACAAAACATACACACTTACCCATATATACAATAATATATAAATACAAAGCATACCGACCTACCATCCTGTCAACCCACTCCCACTCCTAACTTCAGGGGTTTTTTTTGTTTAAAGGATTGCGAAATTACAAGATTAAAAGATTAAAAAGTAATTATTTCCTTAGAATAAAATTTGAGCGGGGGCAGGGGTAAGTAAACTAGCACCATATCCATATTAAAAATTTTAAATTTAAATTTTGTTGATGGCAATAACATCACAGCTCTCTGCTTCCATCTTCTCACGGATGGCCAGTCCTTTTTGCGGCATCTGGGGCATGGACCCAACACCTAAAATTAAGTATTGCAAAAGCTGATAATGCTGCACAGGCAATTCATAAATTATGTCACAGCCTACCAGCCTAACCTACCTTAGATGACAAGATCTATTGAAGTTCTTTGGAAGATGTCTAAGATACAAATATGGTAAATATTTTGTTTTTTCAGGTCCACAAGACGGTGTTTACTGAAGTACAAGTACATATATTCATAGTTGAGATGGAAGGAATATTAAAACATGTTCAAAATGTTTTTCTAAAGTTGAGTAGGGATAGAAACCATATTCAAAAATATTTGGTAAATGGTTTTTAAAAAACCCACATTTTTTTTCAGTTTTGAGAAACCCTGATCAGAAGACTCATGATCTAGCTGGAATCTTTGCAGTTCAGAACTTGTTCTGTGGAAAAAATCACATATGATTATTTTTGTCCCCAAAATATTTTCTGCACAAAAAGCAATTTCTCCATGGAAAATACTATTTCAATGCAGAAACATTAATTCCTGCAGAAAAAACAGCATTTGCTTTTTAAAAAACCCCAAAATTGCTAAAATTGTGGATTTATTCTGCATAAAGTTTGCATATGGTTGATTTGAAAATATTTTCTGTATAGAAAACAACATTTTCTGCACATTAATTTCTGCATTAAAATATGTTTTTTCTTGCAGAAAATGTTGTTTCCTACACAGGATTTTTTTTCTGCAGAAAAGAATAATATGCAAATTTTGTTGCAAAATGCCAATAATGTTTGAAAATTCTGATTGCAGTAGGATGAAAAATACTGAAATTATTTATTGCTACCTTTGAGAAGAAATCTAGTGAAGAATGACATACCTAATTCATAAAAAAAACCCTATAGCGCTCTCTCAACAGCTTTTAACATGGACACATACACAGAAAGTTTCAGCTGCTTTGAATCCTTTATTGAAAGATAGGCAGGCTATAAATCAAAAAAGAAAAAAAAATGTGATTAAAATATTTTCCATAACACATATACTTTCTGCTCAGTTTAACAGTTCACTGTAAAATGTTAGAAACAGTGGTAGCAAAACTTTTAAAGAAAATGTATGCATGCTGCCTACAGTTCTGGTTGCATAATATTGTGTATGAAATTTCTTTTTAACAGTGTCATGTTTATGAGCTGCAACAATTTTTTTTAGAAAGTATGTGATTAAGTTAGAATATGAGAGAAAAGGTGCATCAAAGTCATCATATGGTAAATATGGGTAAATGCTTAGATGCACTGAAACCTCCCAACTGATTCCAATGGAGTGTCAAGATGATGAAAATTACAGGAGAACAATTTGAACTCATCAAACCAGTGCCAAAAAAATCATTCAATTTAAATGAGCACAGTCATTTCAATATGAATGTGTGCTTCAACTATGCCAAACAATATATAAAGTAAGTGTCTTCTAATTTCTAAGTATGTGCATATGTCTGTGTTCATGTGAGTGAGTAATAGAGAGGGATTGAATAATGCATCTCCTAAAACTCATCAAAATACAATACTTGAGGTATAAAATTACAATTGTATACTTTGTGTGGAGTTTTGCGAAATGTAAAGCACAATTTGGAAGAACTGGCAGTTGCTGAGAAATGAATTGTTAAAACTAAGGTAGTCATTAATAGTATTGGTACAGTCTGATAATGTTCATCCTTAGAAAGAGGTCTATCATGGTTGACCAAACCTTTTTTCACACAATACTACATTTCCTATACAGATGACTATGTAGTATCCAATTGGATGAATTGCATGCAGTAAAACAGATGTGTATATGTACCAAAAATAGCAGAGTAGACATGGGATTCACTCAGGCTCCTCTACACCGCAATATAATCCAAATTATCAAAGCAGATAATCCACATTATCTGCTTAGAATTGGATTACATGAATACACACTGTCATAAAATCCAGTTCAAAGCAGATAATCTGGATTTCATATGGCAGTGTAGATGGGGCCTCAGTTTTCAACAGGAAAGTGGAAAATTCATTTTGTATTAAGCAGACCAAAATTGCCATTACAGTAATGGTGTAATGGCACAACACTTGGCTTTCAGTTTTCTTTGGCTATTCAGTTCAGGGATAATGCATGTTTGTTAGAGGCAGTAGTTAATTCTGTCCTGGGTGACTTCAAGGCTAAATGCTGTGGTATTTGTTAAGAAGCAGCTATCTTACACAATAGGTGCTGAGGCAATAATGGCAGTCCTGATGTGGTTGTGCTTTAATTGGACTGATCACATCAGTAAAATGCACTAAAATAATCTTTATGCACACCTTTATGGGAAAGGGGTGGTTTGCAAAGTGAGACAAAGTTTCTACACTGTGCCTGAGATGCTATATGAACACAAAGGAGGAAGTCTTGCTCAGTTTTCTTCATGATCCTTGTGGAAAACCAATAAACTAAATTTAATGGGAACCATGATTTTTTAGATAACACCAGATTTGAAGAGTTAGACCTAGGGCCCATCCAAACAGTCCCACAACATGGGACCAGTCTCAGTTTTTCTGGAGGAATCCAGAATTTCTTGGTTTAAGTCTGTATTAATTAAATACCTCATTAGAATCGGGTCTTCTTGAAAAGCCCAGGTCTAATGAGGTGCTGGGCCTGTGGGGACTTATTACTGGGACTGCTTCCTGGGGGTGAGTCCCCATAGCCATCCCACACTTTTTGGGCTCCTGAAGCCCAAAGGTGAGAGAGGGTGTCCATCCCCTCCTCCCATCCCCCAATTTCCCCCTAAAACTTACTTTAAAATGTCCCTGGACACCATAAAGCTTCATGTCCTCCTGGCATGAGAAAATCACTCATGAGGAGATGGGAGGTGAGTGGAATTGCTCTCCTCACTGATCCCATCTCTTGGGGCATCATTTACTCATGCCAGGAGAATGCGAGGAGAGGCTTTATGGAGGCAGAGGAGCTTCTAAAGGGAAAGGGGGGTGCTTTGGGGTGGCTTCATACTATCCCAATTTCAATCAGGATAGCATATAGCCTTCTCCAGGAAAGCACTTGTTTGGGTGGATGGGTGGGACTAGAACCTGCAGCAAAGCGGGTTATTTTAACCCACTTGGGCACGGATATTAGTCATGTGTAGAAGGGCCCATAGATAAAACCTGGACCTTGACTTCAGTTGGCCAGGTAGGCCCACTCACCATCTAGGGTTGATGTATGTCAAGTTTTGTCCATTTGAAGACTAAGAAAGATATTTTTAATCCCATGTGTATTGCAGGAAGAAGTTTGTACTTTCTGAGGGAATATAACAACAATATAACAACATTGACCAGTAGAAAAGACAAAATGTGGCAATAAAAGCTTATATATAATGAAACCAGATTGTCTCATATCGGGGTCATTTGTGTAATTAGGAATGGACACTGCCCCATCCTAAAAATATTGAACAACTGCTGAATTTGGGACCATGGTTAACAGCCCTCACCAACACCATCCTATATAGGGCTTTACCTTGAATCTCATAACTGTGGAGCCAACATCGGCATCAATGGCAAGGTCAGTTTCTTAGGCAAGCATGAACTGTAGAAACCATGGCATTGGACTCTTCTGTTCCATTGCTCAAAGATTTAAAAATAAAATAAAATATTGACTAAATAAAGTTATGGTGTAATATAATTCAAGGCGGATCTTTGCCCCTTTTTTGTCTGTTGTAGTGATATATACAGTCACATCAAGACAAATTTCTCTCTTGTTAGTGTTTTATTATTGCACCCCTCTTTGCTGGTGTTGTAAATAGAAGAAAAGATTGAAACCTTTTTTGAATAAAAAAAAAACCCCATTGTTTGCTGAAGAAATACTGCACACCCCAATTCTAGAAATGACCTCAGTTGAATAAGAGTTCAGAAGGAGTTCCACACAGGGCAGCATGCTCAGAGGCTCAAATGGAGTAGAACTGAAGAAGATTTTTTGTCTATGTCAGTGAAGCTGAGTCTTACATCTGTGACTTTACCAAACAAGGAACCAATGGAATGTAAGTAAGTTTTACTGTCATATGGTGCTGCAAAATTCTCAATTTCATTGAATATCAGAGTGCAAGTACTAAGTTAATTAGAGTTGCCATCAAATTAAATGGATTGTAAGTAAGAAACATTTTAGCTGTAGAGCTATTTTGTTTTGTTTCACTTTGTTTTCTTTCGAGGGAAAGAGACACTGATTCAACATAGAATTTCATGCTGCATTTCTATAGGGAGCAGGTATGAATGAGGTGGTAGAAGAAGATCTGGAATGATTGGTTACTGTGGTAGGCTAATAGCATTTCCATTGCTGCTCCTCAGGGAGGTAGGAAAAAGATTGTCAATTAACATGTTTTTTCCTACTAGGACTATTGCTCTGGGTTACTTGGTTTAATCATTGTCTTTGGCCTCAAGCATTGCCTAAAAGGCATTGTCGAGCGTAAAACAGTTTCACTAAGAATAACTTACTTTCAGTTAGAAGTGGGAAATTAAACACTGTGAGAGCAAGAGGCATTCTGGTAAACAGAGCAGCAGAATACTAATAAGAACTCATCATGTGATCATTCTTCCTAAAAACAAAAACACAGCACAATGCCTCCAGCTTAATCAGAGATTAAAATACCAGAAACCTTGAGGGTTCTCTGCAGTAATCTCTGTTGCACAACTAAAGAAAATGGATATGTAGCTTCAACAAGCATTGCATGTAATTGCTGTTTTACTGTGCGAGAATTTTTTGCTTATTTTGTGCTGCCTCAACACTTCTCTGAATAAAGTGTCTATTTAAAGGAGAAATTGGCATGCTAGAGAATAAACAGTATACTAGATGCTGCTTAATTAAATGCATTGGCCCATAGTCATCCTTCATAGAGCTTTACTGACTGACGCAGCTTTAGTCTGAATTAATTGGAGGCCTTGTTTCTGTGTCATTATACTTTTTTTGCATGTTGCTATTTTACTCTTGACTATTAACTATTAGTGGAAAGAAAAACAGCTTGCTTAGTCCCATACTAGAAATGTGGCAGTAGAGTAATTATTTCAGCCATTTTGCCAGTACAGCAACTTTCCTGAAATACATGACCTGCGAAAGATACAATATAAAGCAATGCTATTGTCATATTATCTTAGTACATTTCCATACTCTATTGATCATGTTAGTTATCCTTCTGCAGCCCCAACAATAATTGTTAATGTTGAAATATTCTGGGTTTCTGGGAAATCGGTCCCAGCCCAACTTCCCCCATCATCCTTAATGTATACAATAACTGGGACAAAAATATATGTGTGTTTTATGGGTGCATATAACAATATGAAGGAGTTTGTAGTGGTGATAATAATTGATGTTTTGTATTGAATTTTTTTTCAGTTTATTTATTTTTAAATAACTTTTATTATGAATAAAGTATAAAAGATAGAGAGAGTAAAAAGGGGGGGGGCACCGAAAGTGGGGGAACATTATATTTAGAGAAAAGTAGAAAGTTTAAAAGAAAGAATAAAGGGAGGAGGAAGAAATAAGGAGAAAAAAAATAAAAATTAATACTAATAATATGGATGTTTTCCGTTCTTCCCTAAATTGAAGTCCATCAGTTTTCCCATTCTATCAAGTTTTCCTTTCCCAATAATAATCTACTTTTAGTGTACCGATTTCTTTCCCTTCTTGTCCTATAACCGATGTTGCATCTTCATATATTCTTCACAGATTGACTAATCCATCATTTTCATGCTTTTGCCAGTATTCTTCTTTAATAAAAATGTAAGTCTCTCCATATCCTTTATTTCTAATATCTTATCTATCCAAAGTTCCTTGGCTGGTATAGTATCTAGTTTCCAAGCTTTTGTGTAAACCATTATTGCTGCGAATTCCCCCCCCCCCCCAATTTATGAGCTAATGGTGTGTGCAGTATCACCAAGTTTAGACAGATAATAACTTATTGGATGGGTTAGTGGAGAATGTATTTCCTATGAAGTACTGCAAACTTGTACAGATTAATAATAAAATCATAGATTTGGAAGAACCATAAGATTCGAGTCCAATTCCATTCAGCCATACAAGAATACCCAGCCAAAGCACTTCCAATAGATAATCACCAAGCCTCTGATTAAAATCCTACCACACTTCGAGGGCCTTTTCACACATGACTAATACCCCATTCTGAAATGGGTTCAAATAGCCCACTTCAAAATAGGTTCTAATCCCCACCCACCAATCCAAACCCCGGACTTTTTGGGGGGTGGGGGTGGCTACATACTATCCCAAAGTCCTCAATTTACCCCCTAAGACTTACTTTGAAAGGTCCCTGGCTGCCATGAAGCTTCTCTTCACATCCACCTAGCATGAGAAAATGACACCTGAGGAGATGGGAGGGGTGAGGAGGAACACACACACCCCAGTCTCCTCAGGTATAATGTTTTCATGCCAATAGGACGTGAGAAGAAACTTCATGGCAGCCAGGGATTTTTTTCCTGTAAGTTTTAAGGGAAAATAGGGGCTGGTGGAGGTGTCCTCCTGTATCTTTGGGCTTCAGGAGCCCAAAAGGTGTGGGATGGCTGTGGGAATTCACCCCTGCCATCATGGAATAGAACCCCAGAAGTCAGTCCCTACAAACCTTATTAGACCTAGGCCTTTCAGGAAGGCCCAGATCTAATGAAGTATTTAATTAATAAACCAAGGAAACCAAGGGAATTGATTAATTTGTTTTCACCAGAGGCATTGTTTGGATGCCTCCGGTAAAAACTAGACAAATTCCACATTTTGGGCCTGTCTGAATGGAGCATATTCTACTGAGGGAACATATTCCGCTGTAGAACAGCTCTGACAATCCAAGTTTTTCCTAATATCTAGCAGAATCTCTTTTGTTGTAGTTTGAATCTGTTGCTCCATTTCTGAATCTCTGGAGCAGAGATTCATTCCATCTTCAATATGACATCCTTTCAAACATGGCTATCAGGTAATCTGTTCACCCAATCTTGTCCATGATAAACATACCCAGCTCCCTAAGCTGCCTCTCCTAGGGCTTGGCTTCAAGAACCTTTTCTTATTTTGGTTCCCTTCTTCTGGACATGTACTGTCTTACATGAGCATGTGTATTTTCTGCAACTTGGGAGCTATTACAAACTATGTGTTTGGCTCCATAAGCCTCAAGTTATGACATCTGGAGAAAGATTTTAAAAATATTGTGTTCTCTATCAGAGGGATACTTGTCAAAAAAGAAAAACAACAACACTCTGAGTCTCCAAATGAGGTTTTTTAAATTGTGAAATCACCTTGCCTATTGCCATAATTATACATGGGGTCCAGGTGGTGGTGTGCTCAATGTGTAACTCTCCCATTTTTCTACTTCTTTCTTTCTTTATGGGTGTGTGTATATATATATATATATATATATATATATATACACACACACACACACACACACATACACACACTGTATATCTATCTATCTATTTATCTATCTGTGTGTGTGTGTTATTTTCAGCAAAATGTGTTAAGGAGAAAAGGATAGAACAGCTGCACATTGCTTTCTGTTTGATATAATTAGACGAGCTCTCCATGGATGTGCACCTCTTCCCTCACCATCATGAAGTTATGATTCCAGGAAAGGCCCGAAGTAGATACTACTCGCTTTGTATTGTTGAAAACGTTCAAGGCGGGAATCACTGGGTTGTTGTAGGTTTTTCAGGCTGTATGGCCATGTTCTAGAAGCATTCTCTCCTGACGTTTCACCTGCATCTGTGGCAAGTATCCTCAGAGGTTGTGAGGATGTTTGCCACAGATGCAGGTGAAACATTAGGAGAGAATGCTTCTAGAGCATGGCTATACAGCCCGAAAAACCTACAACAACCCACTACTCACTTCGTTTTGTTTTGAACAAACATTTTACTAATTTTAATGAAGAGAGTGGAACTCCATTCCGCATATTTCTGTAGTAACTAGAAAAATAAGACTAGGGAAGAAGATCTATTTAAAATGTAGTTTAATTATTTCCCATCTAAGGCTTCAAATACATTTATCTGCAAACATTTGTCAAGATATTATTTTTGTGTGTTACAGCTTTATTTAGACTGATATAGATCAACCTTATCTACATTATTGATGAAGGTTGTTATAGATACAAATACTTTAAATCATTCAAGTGTAGATGGAAAGGAGAGAGATCAATCAATTCTGAAATTAGTCTTTCACCCTGTTGTTCAAGAAAAGCTGTACCCAGTATTGAGGGGGGAAACCTACAGAAAAGTGAAAAAGAACAGATCATTTTCTTCTAAGTGTAGACTAGAGTCATAGTCACTGTGAATGAATTGACAGAGCTTCTTGTCAGTTTGAGATCAAGGAAGTGACTTAGGAATCTCTTAATGGGGACATATCCAAATTAAAAAGATCCTTGGTGAGGAAGAAAAGGTTAAGTTGTCCTCCTATCTAAAAGCCATTTTAGAGATGTAATGTTTATTTATTTTTCAATATGTGTCGGTCATGGTCAAAGTTATAATTTTCTTGAGCCTGGCTTATTAACTATTAATCATAGATGCTTTTGTAAGCGTTGCATTTTAGAACTGTTCTCCCATACTGATATATTTTTGTGCTATTTCAGCAACTGACTGGTTAAACTGGCAGAAGAGTTACACACTGGTCTAAAAGTGGATTTGTAGACTAGCCTCAGGAGAACTAGAATCTGTTCTACTGACTTCACAAAAAGTGCTCTGCCAACATGCTGTAAAAACAGATTCAAGAACATAGCCTTGAGAGGGAATCTTAATATAAATTTTCAGATAAAAGAGTCTAAGAAAAATACAAACAGAGAGCTATATTTAATTCATATTTTTAGGAGTTAGAGATGGATTTTTATGAAGGTTGAAAAATTCAAATGTAATGAAAAGTATACATAATAGCTAGGTTTTGTATAATTTGATTTGATTGATGATTTGAAGATTTGATTAATATGGTCTCTTGAGGAATCTCTAGGTCCCTCAGCATGACTCTATAGTGAATTTTCCATGAAGGAAGAACCCTAACCAAGCTTTAAACTTGTATGTCTATAGCAAACTTTTGCACTGATATTATTGTTGTTTCTCAGTCTGAGAAGTTTGCCCAAATGCTATCAACCTGCCCGGTGTATACATCCTTACATATAATACTACTTCTTTCCCATTCTTCTTTGGGCTTTTCTTTTTGAATAGGTTAGATCCCACAACTATTACATTCCAGCCGTGTATATAATCTCTTGTTTCAGTGGTGTCTGTTAACTCCTATTCACCTTCCTGTGTTGAACGTTCAAGCTCTGTGCATTACTGTAGAACTATCTGAAACTATGACTCCTTTCCTCTAGCTCCTTCCTTATTTGCTATCCCCTTCTTCCCTTGAATATTGTGTTTCCCTCTGATGCCATCCAGGTTTTCACTGTAGCCTCCGTAGACATTTCAGGTAACAAGTTTGATGATGCTTTAACAAATTTACAAAGCTTTACTAGAGTGGAAGAATAAAAACAGACATACATTGGCCATTAATGCACCTCCCTTGGATGCTTTCCAGTTCCTCTGAAGCTATTTGAGAGTCATCCTGTTTCCATCAGATCACTTTCATGTATTGTTTCACATATTGTTCTAGAAAGCTGCCTAGTAGGCATGAGAAAAAAGTTATGAAAATCAAAAGAATTCGTAAGTGATTCGTATGTAATGGGACTTTCAAGTTTTTACGGATCGCAAGGCCAATCCCGGAAGTGGACTTTCTTTTTCGAACCCCCTGGGCCCAAAATTTCGTTAGAATTCTAAATATTTTGGAAGGCTCCCTATTACCCCCTCCAAAATCCAAAATCCCAGACATTACTCACAGTCAGATGGGGCCTTTCCATGCTCGAGGCCTACTTTAACTGAAAGGCCTTGCCTCCAGGAAGAGAAAAACCAGCCAGAACCATAGAGAGATCGAAACTGGAAGTCCTAGAGCGGCTGGAGGACTCAGGAAAAAGCGCTTTAAACTGCAGGAAAGGAGCCTGGAAAGGGCTGCCGTGCGGGTGGCCCCTTCCCCGCTAAATAACCCACCCAGGCTTGGGTCGGCTTATATCTTAGCGGGGAAAGGGTGCCGTGCGGGCAGCCCCTTTCCTGCTAAGATATAACCCGACCCAGGCTTGGGTCGGCATATCTTAGCGGGAAAGGGCTGCCGTGCGGGCGGCCTTTCCTGCTAAGATATAACCCGACCCAGGCTTGGGTCGGCATATCTTATCGGGAAAGAGGCTTCAGTCGGCTGATATCTTAGCCAAGAAGAGGCTGGCCAGCCTCTTCTTGGCTAAGATATCAGCCGACTGAAGCCCAATCCAACCCGTGTTCCTCTTAATACGGGTTGGATTGTGAGCTTCGCAGGGGAAGGGTGGCATCGATGTCTCCCTTCCCCCTGCCAGGTCAGAATCCAACCTGTATTAAGGGGAACACGGGTTGGATTGGGACCTCGCAGGAGCAAAGGGTGGCATCGATGCCTCCCTTAACCCCTGTGAGTTCCCAATTGGAGGACTTTCCTCCTGTTCTCCAGGCTCTCCCTCCGCTTCTGAGAGACAGCCTGGGAAACAGGAGGAAATTCCTCCAAATCAGGCCCGAGCTGCTTCCAAAGCGCGCTTTGGAAGCAGCCCGGGCAGAGTTTCCTCCTGTTTCCCAGGCCTGGGTTGGGTTATTTCTTGGCGGGGGAAGGGGCCGCCCGCACGGCAGCCCTTTCCCCGCTACCAAAGCCTGGGTCGGGTTAAGCAGGAAGGGCCGCCCGCACGCCCTTTCCCGCTAAGATATAAGCCGACAAGCCTGGGTCGGGTTATATCTTAGCAGGAAAGGGGCTGCCCGCACGCAGCCCTTTCCCGCTAAGATATAAGCCGACAAGCCTGGGTCGGGTTATATCTTAGCAGGAAAGGGGCCGTGCGGGCGGCCCTTTCCTGCTAAGATATAAGCCAACCCAGGCCAGTTGGACAGCCCTGTTCTAGTTTACCAAGAGCACGTTCCTCATACCCTCCAGGTCACTATCACCCTTACTACATTCTTACTATTAGAATTTATTATTTAATTCTAATAAATGCTCTGGAGAAGCAAGCTTTGACTATTTTATTTAATAATAATAATACTAATACTAATAATAATAATATATTAATGCTTTATATCTCCTGCAAGGAAACCAAGGGAAATGTTGCCCCTTGATTTGCCTGTGCTTAAAACAGTGTCAGTCCTCTTTCCCTGCTTTTCAGACTTTAGAACCAATTTAGAATTTCGTTAGCAATTACGGCACATTTTAGAACTTTTTGGAAAAAAATTTGTAAGTCTTTCTATTACTAATCAACCCCCCCCCATTTGATTTTAGAATCGCGATTTTTGGGTTCTAATCCCTGCCTACTGCCTAGGTGTGTCTAGCAGTGATCTGGCTATGCTTCAAAGCAAATCCAGTTGTGTGTTATCATTGTAATGAAGACATCACTCTTTGCATATGATATGTTTTATTTTCCAGTATTGCTCAAATCTGACAAACTAAAATTTTCCTGAGCCTGATACTGAAAAGTCTGCATGCTATTGAGTGTTTAATAAAATAGCCTATAACAACTTTAGTTGCATGAATTATGCAGTGATAATTGCCCAGAGAAAAAACTTGAACATTACAACTCTTTTTTATAGCATCAGAATAATTTCCTGAGTTCTAATAAAATATTGCACAAGTATTTCAGTTTTCAGGGGGGGAAATCTACAATTTCACTTCATGTCAATATCGTGATTTTTAAAATTGCTTATTTGCAGTCTCTTTATGTAGTGATTTCAGCTAGGACTGTGGTTAGAGAGGTCCATGCCCGGTGATCATATGCTAAACCAGATCAACCAGGACAGAGATAAAAGCTCCCCAGGTTGAAGGCAATGCATTTACAGCTTTATTACAATTTGGCCAAAAAAGATGCAAGTACAAGCAGTTTGCTTTGAAAGGTACAAGCAAAAACTTACAGAGAACTACATGACATTTTATATAGTTCTGACAGCTATTCAGACTTCCTGCTCCCTCTCTGATTGACTGGAAAAGAGGCAGGCTACTGGAAAAGAGGCAGGCACCTGGATTGGCAAGGAGTCCCCTTGATGTCATACCCTATAGGTGGGGATTCCTGTGGCAGGAAGAATGGCAGTTGGGAATTGGTCTGTTCAAGGAACCAAACTATTGCAGACACACACCAAGGGAGGGCACAATCCATGAGGAAATAATGGTGCTCTGTTGATGAGTCTCTGATTAACTCAAGTGTCCAGTTCTGTGTGAGACCAAGGTGCAAGACTTGGAAAACAAAGTTCCCGATTTTAGACAATCAAAGAATTGGCAAACATCATGAGCTTATTTTTTGGTAAATAGGATCATCTATCTAAATATTTACACAATGGTCTGAATAATTATCTGGTTTGGGAAATGACTGGAGGGATCTTGGCCATGTTCACCTTTCCCAAGGGATTATGCAAACTGGGGCATGGAGAAGTGCCTACCCTCAAGTTACATTTTGATACATATATTAGAAACAGTTTATACTCTTCATCTAGTAGGAATTGACACCATGCACAGTATATAAAAGATATAAGTTATACAAAATCTTTAAATTGATACAGTTAAAATTGATAGAATTTGCAAGGTATAGCAGCTGCGAAGTCTGTTTTGGAACCTCTAAAGCTTTGGCATTTTGCAACTCCAGATCTTAGGAACAGATTTTAATACAAAAGAAAAATCATATTATTTTATTGATGTCTCTTGGTGAACTATAAATCTTTTTGGGGGTATTGTGGCTTGATAACACATACTTTATATAAAGTTTTTTTTCAGGGAAAAAACTATTTTATTGCAATGAATTGAAAAGAAATAAAATAGAAGATCTGCAGTTGAAAAAACATGATTTTTGTATGATTTAAAAATAAATCTCACAACTATCCAAACAAGCATCTCTTGTATATAGGACACTCACATTGTGGTTAGAAGTGGTTTGACTCCAAGGAAGAAAGACATGGCATAAAATGAACACCTTAGCCCTTCAGGATGAAAGATAGACATAATCAAGATATACATCCATGCCCTTAAAGATTGAAATACTAGTGTAAAATGATTTTTACTTTTATATATTTACATGGATGTAGACCTTGATCATGTCTATCTTTCATTTTAATGAAATTTAATAAAATTACTTTTTTTTTAAAAAAAAGGAGCCCTCCAAGTGAGTCTTTCCCCAAACAATACCCAAGGATCATCTACCCATAGAACACCCCGAAAATGTTGAGGAAAACTGGAACAAACTGAAGACCTCCAACATCATAGCATGCAAAGAAACCATTGGCTATCAAACCAAGAAATATCAAGATTGGTTTGGCAAAAATGACAATGAGATCCAACAGTTAATTGACAAGAAAAGGAAAGCCTTTCAAACATGACAGAGATCCACCAACTGCGCTGCTAAGAAAAAGATATATTCCAGTGCAAAAGCTAAGGTCCAAATAAGGACCAGAGAACTCAAGAACATCTGGTGGACAAAGAAGGTTGAAGAAATCGAACACTTTGCAGATAATCATGATGCTCAGAGATTCTTTAAAGCCAAAAGGTAATCTATGGACCAAGAAACCATGGCATACATTGACACTGAAATGCAATACCACCTGAACTCTGCAAGTGTGTCATTTTTCAGAATGAAGCAGAGAGAGTTTGAGGACCAGGACATCCATAGGGAGACCAAGGTCTTTCTTTATAAAGCCATTGTCTTCCCAACCCTGCTATATGCCTGTGAAATGTGGAATGTCTACAGATGTCACACTCAACTCCTGGAATGATTCCATCAGTGGTGCCTCTGAAAAATCCTGCAAATCTCTTGGGAAGACAGGCAGACAAATATCAGTGTTCTGGAAGAAGCAAAGACCACCGGAATTGAAGTGATGCTCCTCTGCCATCAATTCCGCTGGATTGGCCACATTATCCGAATGCCTGATCACCATCTCCCAAAGCAGTTACTATACTTCCAACTCAAGAATGGAAAATGTAATGTTGGTGGACAGGAGAAGAGATGTAAAAATGATCTTAAAGCCAACCTTAAGAATTGTGGCATAGACACCGAGAACTGGGAAGCTCTAGCCCTCGAGCACTCTAACTCGAGGTCAGCTGTGACCAGCAGCGCTGCTGAATTCAATGAGGCATAAATGGAGGGCGAAAGAGAGAAACATGCCAAGAGGAAGATGTGCCAAGCCCACCCCGACTGGGACCGCCTTCCACCTGGAAATCAATATCCTCACTGTGGGAGAATGTGAGGATCAAGAATAAGTATCCACAGCCACCTACGGACCCAACGACAAGTCACCACATCTGGAGGACCATCATCCTCGAGCTACTTGGGATTGCCCAAGTAAGTAAAGTGTATATAATGGAGAAGAAGTGCCTTCTTTTGACAAGTGAAGGGGAAAAATGTCTCAGTTCTGATATGAGGAAAGGGAAGCACTGCACATTGGATGTAACTACAAAATCATGGAGTGATATATCATTGCAAGTTCACATAATGCATTTTTGTCTACTTACAAGGACTTCTGATGTTTTTTGGCATGTAGAACAGATTAACAGAGACAAGACAAATAACTTTTCTACAATCACATTGATTATTTTTTGTTATTGTTGCTAGACAGCTTGTGATTAGCTAACTTATCACTATACAGTATATTATGCACACAGGTATATGCCTAGGCATTGTCTGAACAGTTTTTATGTATAACAAAACACTTTTTATATAAGAATATGACATTTGTCATACTGAGCATAATGAGACTTGACTTTTTAAAAAAGGTTATTGCATTTGCTCATGTTTTGTAAAATTTTAAAGGATAATTCACATACATTATTGTATTTTCCTTATCCTGGAGAAAGGTCAGAGCCCTCTTAATAAATGTCAACTACTGTGCCATGTCCAGAGCTGACATGATTTGTTTATAACATAAAGAAAAAAATGATCTCAAATGGGAGGCTGGTTGTCCTATGAATATATCTGATTAATGATCTCAAACTGACAAATGGCTTTTTATATAACTGTTTTCAGCTACAGGATTTTTAGTTCTACTGCATTTTCTGTTCACCTGTTGAGAGGCAGCATGACATTAGTGCCATATATAGCTATTAGATTTAATTTCAATGGCTTTACTTAGCTTTCTCCAAAAGGGAAGTTTTTGTCACTAAAAATAGAACATTCCCCTTCTCAGGTAGATGCACGTGAGCATTTCTCAGGTTGTGGGTAGCTAGTAATTCCCAGATTTGGAAAACAGTTCTGTTCCTGATTTCATGTTAGTCATGTTCTGCATCTCTCCCCCAATCTGTTTCATTTTAAAATGTATTCTGGTCATTTTAGCTATTCTTGAGATAGATGTTACTGGTTCCGAATACAGACAATCTTCAGTACAAAATGCAGTTCCACATTTCCATGGTTCAGTTATTCCTCTCTCCCACACAGGGTCTTTTTCTTTCCTGGGGACAGGTGTGCTGAGAACTATATGAAAAAATTATAGTGAAAACATCCTGATTAACTTGATGCCTAGCTGTTATGTTATTACTCATTATTCACTATAAAGATGCAAATTAAGCACATGATTTATTTAAAATATGATTTTTTCATTTCCTACTTCTCTTGGGAGGGGGGGGGTGTTACAAAACATTTTTAAAGTCCTTTTTGGCCTCTTGGGAGTGCGTTTAGCAACTCCCTCCACCAGAAGCGCTCGATCCCAATAGCGCATGTGTGAATGTTTCACGCATGCGCTATTAAAACAGAGCACTCCCAAGAGGATGAAAAGGAACATTTTGTAGCTGCGTCACTTCTGCACTGGGCATCACTCGAGTATGATGGACATCACAAATATTTCTCTGGCGCACTAAAACATAGTCAATGTGGTGTCAGTGTTTGGATCGGGGATGCATCCAGGTGGTCTTCAAGCTATCTTTCTGCTGAAAGATAGTGTTTGTAATAGTCAGCTGCTGTTCTGCACAAAACTCTAGCAGGAGGCATCCATTATCATTACAGTTTCCAACACCGTGCTTGCCTAATACACCTTTCCAAGCTTCAAAGGTTTTTCCTACTCTGGCATTGAAATCACCAAGGATTATGATTTTATCTTCTGCAGGGACCTTTTGTATGCGGTGGCGTAGGTCTGAATAGAATTTGTCTTTCTCCACAGGGTCAGCTTGCATAGTTGGGCATATATACTGAAGTGAACAGCATGTGGGAGGCGTATGGAAACAATGCGATCAGAGTGACCTGTCAGCAAGGTTTCGAGTTTAGAGGCGATGGAATTTTTAATCATAAAGTCTACTCCTGAAAGATGTTTTTTCAGTTTTGGGTTTGCCAGACCAGTAGAGTGTGTAGCTGGCACCGTGTTCTTTAAGGCTCCCTTCCTCCTGAAGACGAACTTCACTAAGAGCAGCGATATCAATATTAAGTCGTGATAGTTCATGGGTTATTAGAGCAGAATGACGCTCAGGACATCCACTATCTGCAGAATCTTGCATGGTTCCGATGTTTCAGCATGCAAGTGTCAGTCTACTTGCACCTTTGCAGGAAGGTGTTGGCCTTTGTTTCTTTGTCTTTTTTCGACCGCATCAGAAGATGCCCGATTTTTAACTCTCTTATTAAAAGAATTGGATATTGGTTATTACTTCTTGAACGTAATAAAAGCAATTTATACTAATCAATCAGCCAATATAATAGTTAATGGGGTACAATCAAGTAACTTACTAATTCAAAAGGGAACACGGCAGGGATGCCCATTATCCCCCCTCCTATTTATCCTAGCATTTGAGTTATTATTCGAAAACATTAGAAACGACGCGGAATTAAGAGGATTATCAGTTTTTTAAAAGCCTATAAGATTAGGGCCTTTGCGAATGATTTCGTATGTGTCGTGGAAGACCCAGTTGGAAATTTGGATAAATGGATAAAAAACATGGAAGAATTTGGAATGGTGATGGGGTTTAAAATCAATAAAGATAAAACAAAAATGTTAACCAAAAATGTAGACCAAAGAGAGAAAGAAGTTTTGGAAAAAAGATCAGGAAGTAAGGTTACAAACAAAATAAAATATTTAGGGGTAATACTGACATCAAACAATATAGACTTAATGAAAAGTAACTATGAGGCAAAATGTCAGGAAATTAGGAAATACTTAAATAAATGGAAATATTTAAATGTGTCTATATTAGGAAGAATCTCGCTTATAAAAATGAACATCATACCAAAAATGCTATTTTTATTCCAAAATTTACCAAATTTTAGAAATGATAAATACTCTGTAATCTGGAACAAGGATATAAGGAAATTCATAGGGAAGGGGGGAAAGCCCCAGATAAATTGGATCAATATGATAGACGGAAAGCAAAGAGGAGGATTTGGCATCCCGGATCTAAAACATATCATGAAGCATGTGCACTAGATTGGGTAACAGACTGGACAACACTAGAAAATATAGACTTCTTTCTCTTGAGGGACATGATGTAAGGGTAGGGTGGCATAGCTACTTATCATATGAAAGAGTCAAAATTGAAAGCAATTTTAAAAATCATTATATAAGAAGGACATTATTAAGAGTCTGGACAATATATAAAGGAAGACTACTGTATTTGACAAAATACCATATTGGCTATTCCCACAAGAGGCTTTCTTCAGAAGGCAATATGGTAAATGTTCCTGGCTGAGATACGGATCCAGGGGCGGCCCCAGGGATTCCGCGACCTACGCGGCCGCGTAGAGCGCCATCGCCTGGGAGGGGCACCACCGGCTGGGAGGGGCACCGCCGCGCCGACTCCGCGCCCCCCTGCGCGCGCGGACGGGCGGCGCAGGACAACGCATGCGCGCTGGCTCCAAAGCGGCCGGCGCTTTGGGAGCGAGTGCGCGTGCGTCTGCGCATGCGCCGCCGCCGGAAAGGTGCGCCGCGGAGGTGTGCCACGGCCGATGGGGCCGCCGGTGGCGGCGGCACCGCTCGTGGAGGCGCGTGGCGGAGCGCGCGGCAGCGGAGGCGGCGGCGCGGCGGCGGAGGCGCGCGTGCAGCGGAGCAGCGGCAGCGGGCGGCGGTGGCTGTGGCGGCGGCGGTGAGTGGCGGCGGCGGGGGCGACAAAATTTCTTCGCGTACCCCCCCAAATTAGGTCGGGCCGGCCCTGTACGGATCTCTGCTGAAAAATTATGATAAAGAAACGATTCTGAAAGATCTAAGTGAAATAAAAGAAATGGATGAATCTATTAACTGGCTTTAATATATTCAATTTTATGAGGTATACAAAAAAGATAAAATTCATGGATTCGAACAAACTAAAACATTTTGGGCTGAATTATTAATAAAAAAGAAGAGGTTATCATATCTTTATAATAAATTATTGGAATGGCAAACAGAAGAAGAATCTAATAAAAATTGTATGATAAAGTGGGCCCAAAATTTCAGACATGAAGTACCTCTAAAATTATGGGAGGAAAATGGGAACAAACATTTAAATTACACTTATGCATACGAACTGAAGGAGAACGGTCCCAACATTTTTCACAGGTGGTACCTCACCCCGGCAAAAATTGCAAAGTATAATAGTAATTACAGCAATTAATGTTGGAAATGCAGGAAGGAGGTAGGCAATTTTTACCACATGTGGTGGAACTGCAAAAAGGTCAAAAAATATTGGGGAAGAATATATAAAAAACTACAAAAAGCGCTAGAAATTAAATTTGATGTAAAACCAGAATATTTATTATTAGGTCTGATTGATTTCAAATTGGAAAAAAATAAAAATAAAATCTGTTTGTATATTGTATTTCTGTGGCCAGGATGGCATTAGCAAAAAGATGGAATGAAGAAATCACTCCAAAGATGGACGAATGGAGATTAAAGTTATTGGACATAATGAATATGGACTGCCTTACTAAAGCTCTAGCCCAAAATGCTAAAATGAAATGTACAGACTGGACGTTGATTATAGACTACCTGAAGAAAAATAATTTGGAATGGATGATTACATTAGATAGAAAAACGGGGATTATAAGTCAAGTAGTTCAGCAATGGATATAATTCTTGTAGTGTAATTTCACTCAAATTGATATAATAAAGGGAAACTGAATGGGAGGGAAGTACATGTTTGTCTTCCGTATTGTTGTTTGTGTAAGTATTGTATGTGAGAGTATTGTTTTATTTTGTGTATTGTTTTAAAAATTTTGAAAACTAATAAAAATATTATTTTTTAAATGGAAGTTGCTGAAATTACACATTGCTATGTTTGGGAAGAAACTTAGTGTAGAACTACATTCAATTGGAAATAATGGTGTCAGGTGTGTGCTTCAGAATCCGTACATCCTTGGTTTCTCTACACCTACATCGGTTTCTCTTTTTCAACACATTAATTAATCAATCAGTTTATTTATATGCCGCCCTTCTCACCCTGAAGGGGACTCGGAGTGGCTCACAACATAATACAATACAAGACAGTGAGGACAGTGAAGCAAAGCTTCCAAAACCAATTTTACAGGGCGAAGACAAGCTTCAAAATTGTGTACAAATACACTTAACAATGTTCCAAAGGCAAATTATGCAAAAATAGACATCCATACAAAAACATAAGTGGCTAATTAAACACAGTACAATACAATAGTCATATTAAATAAACTATACAGGCAGCCTACATACATGATATAAAACGAATACACTGAAAACTATACTAAAACCCACCTAATTAATAATGCCCAAGCTGGGAATAATCAATCAGCACCCTATAAAAATAACCTACACCCCATACCCTCCTCCCTAAGTAAAAAGTCCTTCTCACCTCCTGCTGCTGCCATTTTCCAAAGGGACAGCGGAGCTGGAATGACATCGGCTACAGCTGGTGCCTGGCGTCCGCGGCGGGGAGGGTGGGGGCGATGGTCAGCCCTGGTCTCCTTCTCCTTCCTCCTCCTCGCTTCACACCACCATTCTTAAGGGCAGCGGAGCTGGAATGGCGGGGAGAGAGGGGCGATGGCCGGCCCCGGTCTCCTTCTCCTTTTCCAACCAAATGGGAGGCTTTGGCCATCTTGTGCTCTGTCAGCTGCAGCCTCTCCACTCCAATCTGTTTGGAGTGGAGAGGCTTGGGCAAGGTTACCTGAAAGGTTCCCATGTTAGTCTATCTAAATACCTGAGATCCTTAATGGAGGCTCTGCTGTACCTCCCACCTATGTACCAACAGCCTGAATATAGAATTCCTTCTCAAGGGAGGTGAGACTGCCTCAATTTTTCTTGAGCTCCCAGTGGGCTGCTAATACTGTATTATTTTGTATGGCCTTCAGTTCTTAATCACAGGGGTGAATGTTCTGACTATTGTTTTTAAAACAATTTTTATAGAATGATTTTGTCTTGTTTTAGTGTTTTTGTCAGTTTATAATCTATGTTTTTACTGTTATGCATTTCTTCCTGGTGAGCTTTAAATAAATGCTTTAAATAAAGCAAAATATGAATTCATTAAATTGAGTGTTGCTAAGAGCAAAACTGATTTCTTTGCTTCTGACAAACATGTTTTTGAATTTATTGTAACATACTGCTGTACTTAAAAAACAACCCTCTATTTCTTACAATATACCACTTGTGCCTTCACTTACAGGGGAATGCTGGCATAGTTCTTATTCTTGTCTCCTAACAGAATATACGTTTATCATGGATTGACTGATTATTTCAGAGCTGTTGATTTTGGTCTTTTTGGAAAAATCTTTGCTTTGTTGTGAGAAATTCTGCTGTCAATATCATTGTTTTGATATTGTTATTATTATCTGAGACTAGCAGGTATTTTAGAATATTTATTTAATCAGTGCCACTGAGAAACGCAGATTGGATGAAGAAAGCCGGCTCCTTTGTGATTATTTTCTTCAGTAGCTCCACAATTTATATGGACTGTTTCGATAATTTTGATTGAACATCATTCCTTTGGACTTTGGACTCTTATGTGGATTAATCCTCCACTCTGGACTACTACAGAGACTTTTGAGTTTGGATATCTAATGGACTATATAATGCGGATTATCCTGTAAACTTTTGAATTACTTCTTGTTATGCTGATTAGTTCATTTGATCCGTGAGTACCCATCGACATATTAATACATGAATTACTATGGAGTATGAGTGACTTTGTTGTATATTAATATACATGTGCTGGAATTTGATTTTAACTGGGGGTTTTATCTGGTTTTATTGCATTTTATGTGGTCATCTGTTTTTAACTCTGTAAACCGCTCTGGGCTCCAGAGAGAGCGGTATATTAAGTCGAACGAATAATGGTAGGTTACATACCTGTGACCATCTTTCTTCGAGTAGAGCTCTGTGAATGCACACTTATGAAGTCTATGCGCCAAAGCAGGCTTCCAACGGAAACTTCCCCAGTTTGAAAAGTTTTGGCGGTAGCCCCGCCCAGTGGGCCCAGAGGGCATATAAGCCGCTCCATGCGCGCCCACCCCATTCCTGCGTCACGTGTGCAACGAGGAAGGGGCGGTTTGAGAAAGAGGGGCCGGCCAGGCAGGTTAGTGTGGATTCACAGAGCTCTACTCGAAGAAAGATGGTCACAGGTATGTAACCTACCATTTTTCTTCGTAGGCTTTGTAAATGCACACTTATGAAAAGTTAGCAAGCTAAGGTTCAGGATGGTGGGAACAAACTGACCAAAGTGTAGGAACCAAACAATTTTATTGTAACAAGCCATCATGATCAATCACTATAATAAATAAAGAATGGAAGGCAGGCTCCCAATCCTTGTAAACAAAGTGCAACAAGCACCATTCATGCCAGGCACGCAGGCCTCACATTACTGAAAGTGCACATAGGAAGTGCAAACATTTAAACATCCAAACATGCCCCGTCGGGTGAAGCGCGCTAATAAATATAACACAGTGACCTGAGAACATAGGGCACGGTACATATATTAAACATTGGTCACCGCCCAGGCTCCATAGGAGGAGGGGCGACTGGTTATTACAACCTGACGACCCATGAAAGTGGGTCATAGAACGAAGGCCTAGGGAACAACAGGCCCCAGAAGTGACACTAGTGACACAATTCAATCAAAGGTATGGTCCTTGATCTGACACCCCGAAACTCCCTAAGGGTGAGGGGTGAGTACCGATCGGCCGAAGGCCGCTTCCCTGCCATGCAGAGTATCCACACAATAGTGGGAAATAAATGTAGAGGGGTTGGCCCAAATGGCCGCCCTGCATATAGAGTCCAGCGGGATACCGTTAAGGTAGGTGGTCGAGGTGGCAACCGCCCTTGTTGACCTACCCTTGACCCGCGGGGGGTTGAGGTTGGCGGGCTATCTGATAGCACAACTCAACCAGGGACGCCACCCAATTAGAGAGCCTCTGTGATGACACCGGCAAGCCCAGCTTGTCGGTGGCATAGGAAACAAAGAGTCTATTAGACCGTCTAAACTCTTGAGACCTCGACTTGTATATCCCAAGGGCCCTTTTAGCATCTAGGGCATGAAGGGATTTTTCCTCTTCCCAGGAGGGCGATGGGAAGAGGTCTGGCAGGACAATGTCCGTGTTCAAGTGGAAGGGCGACACCACCTTCGGTAAGAAGGTAATGTCAGTCCGTAGTATGGCCCTATCAGCCAGGAAGATCAGGTATGGCTCATCTACCCGAAGAGCCACCAGTTCCGACGGTCATCGAGCTGAAGCAATGGCCACCAAAAACGTCACCTTCCAAGAGAGGAGATGCAGGTTGACCGATGTGAGAGGCTCGAACGGTGGAGCCGTGAGGCAGGAAAGCACCAGGTCCAGGTTCCATCCCGGAGTTGGTGGGTGCACCGGGCGGCGGATATTGTTGGCTCCCCTCAGGAATCTGACCATAGGGTGTTGGAACAGCGAAGACCCGCCCCTCTGCTGGCTGTGCCAGGTCAGCGCCGCGAAATACATCTTCAGTGACGACATGGAGAGGCCTCTCTCGACTAGCTCTGCAAGGAAGTCAAGGACTGTCGACACCGAGGGAGGAAACGACGGGTCGGTGTGTGTCTCTTGGAACTTCGTGAATGTCGCCCCCCTGTGGGCCATGACCCTTGACCTCCCTGATAAACCACACAAGGGCAAGGGTACAACCGGGTTTTATTGGTGATAGCAAGGCAAAGGTAAAAAGGTCCAAAGGCAGTAGTTATGGGGCCTCTGGATAGTAGCTTTAACAGGGATTAGCAAGGAGTAAATAGTCCCATAACACACAGGAACAGCAGGGTTGCAGCGACCCATTGCAATAGGGCCGCTGGCAGGAATCAAGCCGGATGCCAAAGGGAAAACTCAGGAAAGTATTCGGCCAATGCAAAAGGCCGGGGTGTGCTAGATGGTCTCTGTGGGGCTCAGCCGGTGCAAGAAGGCTGAGCTCCGTAGAAAGAATGCAAGGAAGTTCAGCAGGCAATTAGTCTTTCATGGGTTCGTCCCAAGATCCCTCGATGAACTGGAGCATGGCTCAGTGCAAGGCAGGGCAAAAGTGTCTCTGGAAGAAATCTCTGCCGATGCAGTAAACAGGGCAGCTCCCTGCAAGCACTAAAGGTCCGTAGATAAGATCCCATGCGGAGGGAATCTTGAAACTCAAACCGGGTGGAAGGAAGGTCTCCCAAGGGAATTCTCGCCGTAGCGAGAGGCAGGGACAGTTGTAGCAACTCACTGCAGGTCCTGAAGAATCCCTGCCGGGGCAAGGAAGCAGGAAGCAGTGCTTACTGTAGCAAGAGTCCAGAAACCCTGAAAGGATCCCTGCAAAGGCAGGAAGGAAGGAGCAGTGTTTCCATAGCTTTGAGTCCCCGAACCTCGAGGGATACCTGGCTGGGACACGGGAGCAGGTACGAGGTTTTAGTGACAGGGAGTCCAACCGCCGAGGTGACCGCAGGCTTCCCCCTCCGGTTCCGACGGCGACCTGGAGTGCATGCTAGGCACGGCCCAGCCGTAGATGAAGCAGGGTCCTGGCACGGTGGAGCAGAGACGAACCAGCTCAGAATTGGCTGGCTGGCATTCCCTGAGAGGAAAGGCCCCAGCGGCCGTTCCCTCAGTCCATCTTGAAGGCAATGTTGGTAAGAGACAAAGACTGAAGGGTGCACTGAGCAATTATAGCATTCTGAGAGTGCGTTGGACGTCAAAACCTGTGATGGATGTTTCTTAGCATGTTGACATGATCTCAAGCCTCTTGGAATGCGGTGGTTCGTTAGCAAATGCCACCTGGGCTGGGGAGTCGTGCTTGTTGCTGCCGCTGCCTGCTTCTGTTATCAGGGCAGCAGGCCTAGCACGGCCTTGAGATACTTTAGCTATAGTATCCTCCTTAGGTTTCACATGAGAGCAGTAAAGAGGCCCACTGCAGGGTTTAGGAAATGAACAAGCTGGCTTGCAACGCAACTTTTGGTTCCCTGGGCTGGAATGGTGTTTAAGCAGAAGTAATGCATGAAGCCTTTGGTTAGAACTGTGCCCAAGCAAATGTGATGCCTGAAGCTGAAGCTGCTAGATTGTAACAGTGAATCGGGAGAGACACGCTGAATAAGCCCTCGAGGTGGAAGGCTTATGTGCCTCCGCCAGGATCGAGGCCACTGCCGGGGTGAAACCTGTCAAGGCCGGATCCTCCACACTGTGAGGTGGAGAGGTGGGAGGCTGTTGGCAAGGTGGAGCAGGTTTGGGAACCACACCTGTCTCAGCCAGTAGGGTGCGATGAGGATGCAGTCCGCTCTGGCCAGTTGAACCCTCTCGATGACCCGGAGTAGTAGCGGGAACGGAGGGAAGAGATAGAGGAAGCCCGTCGAGCAGGAGGGCATCTCCTAGGCAGCCCTGGTGAGCACCCGGGGCAAGTCTGGCACCGAAGCGAGGCAGTTGATTGTTTCCCGGCGACGCGAAGAGATCTGCGTCGGGGAATCCCCACTCCCGGAAGAGGTGATGTAACTCTTCTGGATGAAGCATCCACTCGTGCGAGGACCAGCGGGTCCTGCTGAGGAAATCTGCCTCTGTGTTGTCGATGCCCGGTAGATGTACTGCTCTGGGCACGACCTGATGTAGTATGCACCACTCCCACAGCCTCTGGGAGAGGACTAGTAGCTACCTCGACCCGGTTCCGCCCTGCTTGTTGATGTAGTACATGGCCACGATATTGTCTGTTCTGACCAGTACTACTCTGCCGGAGACGATTGGCACGAAGGCTCACAGGGTCTTGAAGACAGTGAGGAGCTCGAGGTAGTTGATGTGGTGGAGCTTTTCCACCGTCGACCACTGGTCGTTGATGGATAGTCCCTCCGCGTGGCCGCCCCACGCTGACAGCGAGGCATCCGTTGTGACTGTGATGGATGGCAGGCTTGCGTGGAACGGGACCCCAATGCACACGTTGCGGCTGAGTGACCACCAGTGAAGAGAGTCTCTGACCTGTTGTGGTGGGGAGAGTCTTTTTGAGTGATGTTCCACGACCGGGTCAAAGAGGTCGAGGAACCACCGCTGCAGAGGCCGAAAACGGAGCCTTGCTAATGGCGTCACTGCTACGGTCGATGCCATGTGACCTAGCAGGACCTGGACCTGTTTTGCTGTGATGGTCGAGCGGTTGCACCAGTTGACCTCCTGTCGAAGCGCCTGGAATCTGACGTCTGGCAGAAAGGCGAGCTGATCGACGGAGTCGAACATCGTCCCAATGAACTTGATGCAGGTCGTCGGGACAAGTTGTGACTTCTCGTCGTTGAGGCGAAGGCCTAATGACGAGAGTAGTCGTAGAGCAACGGTGATGTGCTCCTCTAGTAGATCTGGGGACCTGGCCGCCAGCAGCCAGTTGTCCAGATATGGAAAAACCCGGATTTTCTGCTTCCTCAAGTGCGCAGCCACCACCGACACCGGAAAAAGGCCAGAGCAAAACCTTATACAATAAAAAATGCACATACATACAGATAAATAAATGTTTCTAAACAGGGTAGTGCATCTGTTTGTTTCCTCATCATGCCAATTTTTATAAACCTCTATACCAGGCATGGGCAACTCAGACCCAGGGGCTGGATGCGGCGCCCTGGGTGCTTATCTCAGGCCCTCCTCATTTTTTCTGTCTTCTTGGCAGAAGAACATGGCAGCCCACTGCATTATTATGCCAAAAAGATGGGGGCAGAAGGCACATAGCAGCTGAGAGCCCTCTTGGGCACTCTCACCTACCGTGTGTCTCAACCTCCTCCTGGCAAAAGGAGAATGTGAATGGCCCCATCTTTATGCCAGGAGGATGGCTCAAAGAAGGCACGCGGTGGCTGAGAGCCTCCGGAGCACTCTTA
This sequence comes from Anolis apletophallus, assembly GCA_030556195.1. NCBI lineage: Eukaryota > Metazoa > Chordata > Lepidosauria > Squamata > Anolidae > Anolis > Anolis apletophallus. The sequence goes on from JARBWK010000004.1 coordinate 78,865,175, forward strand.
ACATCTGCCTTTTTCACCCTCTTCCCGACATAATGCAAAGAGGATAGTGCAAGGATGAAGAGCGGGATCAGTAGGATTGGAAAAGTCATCCCATGTCTCACCTTCCTTCTGGCATAAGGATAGGGTGAGCAGCCCCGTCCTTATGCTAGGAGGACAACCTAAAGATAACTAAGGCCTTGCCCTGCCCCCTTCTGGTCACACCCTCTCCTGGTCCCTTTCCCTTCAGCATGTTCCTGACTCCCCTTCCTCCTGGCCCAGCCCTCTTTGCCCATACCTGCTCTATACCATCAGCTTTCTACGTTTCCTGGGGCACAGCACACCCACAAAAGTTAGCAACTGCAAATTATCTGTTTTAATTTGAGAAAATACCTTTCTAGGAATCTGTAGGTCTTCCAACATATTCCTGGTTAATGTCTACCAGAAGCTAAACACAGAATTGCACTAGAAGATGTAGATTCATAGAGATGTGTTTTCGCTATGAATCTTTGGATCCGATGCCTGTTTTATACACTGTTACAATGTTGTTTTATGTTGTTTTATACTGATGTTATATATTTTAGATATGCTATGTTTTAACGTTGTTGATTGGGCTTGGCCCCCTGTAAGCTGCCCTGAGTCCATTCAGGAAGATGGAGGCGGGGTCTAATGATAAAGTTATTATTATTGTATTATGATGCAGCATAATTATATGGTGGTTAACTTAGAATTGCACTGGTGGATCTAGAGATTCCTGGAGAGAACATTTTAATCAATTCTGTGAATTATCAAATCCTAAAAAATCAATCCAGCAAATATGGAGGGACAAATAAAATTTTAATTCTCTGTATGTTGATTAGGAGTGTACAATTGGGGAAACCCCATGCCGCTTTCAGGGCCCAATTTTTGGTTTTCCCCATTCTGGGTTTTTTTTTTTTTAAAAAAAAACTCCCCGAATTTGGGAGGGAGAAAATATCATTTATCAATCTTTCAGTCAGAAATTCTATTTTCACTCTGGGAATATCTGGCCCATTGGTGGCAATGGAGGAATTTCTAAGACTCCCCTTTCTTCCATTTGTATGGCTGTCGGTACAAAATGGACACATTTACCACTGCAAGCTCGCAACGTTTCAAAATGTTTGCCTCATCCACTGGCTTGTAGGAAATTCTTAAAGATTTTGGGGGTGGGGGGGAGGAAGGTGCAGGACACAGTAGAGAAGCAAGAAGATACATAAGGCTGGGGAGGGATTAAATTCTCCCTGTCAGAACTGAAGGAACTCAGGATATCCTCTCCCTTCACTAATCTACCCCCCACACACAAACACTCCCAAAATTCCCTTTCACAGCCTCCCCCCAGATGCATGCCCATCCTCACTTCCCTAGTGAAATAGTAAAAAGGACTGAAATATAATAAAATAAGAAAATTTAATAAAATTACCAAAGGAAAAGATTGAAATTTAGTCCAAAAGTGATCCTAAGCAGCAACAGCACTGTGATAGAACATGGAGCTAGCTAGCTCATGATCTCTCATTCTCAGAAACCAGGACACCATAGGAAAATGGAGGAGCTGGCCCAGTATATGTAGACCAACTTGGCGAAAAGACATATAATTCACTTTCTTGCTCTGATTGGTTCAGGCAAGGCTAAGAGGGAAACTCTGCATGGCTACTGCCACAATACTCCTGAAAGCAGCTCATATTAGTAGCCACCCGGCAGGCATGTAGCCAGGGGGGGGCTAAGGGGGCTTCAGCCCCCCGAATTTCTCATGGTGGTCCGCGAGAAGGCCTTACTGGTACATTATTTAAACTGTTATGTTTATTCATATCATGATCTGATCACCATGCTCATTATATCCCACATTAATGGGGTTATTGGGATAACAATACAAAAGGTTTGCTAGGGTAGACCCTCTTCCACCCAGTCTCAGCCCCCCGACCAAGCTCAGCCCCCTCCCCCGAATCAAAATCCTGGCTACAGCCCTGCCACACTGTTAATTTGGGCTGTGTCAATCCAAGCTCCGCCGCCCTTTCCATAGATTCAGTTTCTGAAACTGCCAGATTTCCCAGATCCCATTTTGAAAAATGGCACCATGCACACTCCTAATGTGAGTGTCATTACTAGTGGGAACAATCCAGGAGACGTAGAGGAAGGAATAGACAAGTTCAGTCAGCCACCTTTGCTTCTACTCCAACAGGAAATGTCTTTATTCCAGGAGGAATATTGGAGGTATATTGACCTGAGGTGGCAGAACTCTATGATAAAGGCACATTTTAGGTGTCAGGATGTATCCATTGCCTGCAAACCTACTTTTTGAGGAGAGCATGTCTACCTAGAATGGATGAAATAATCTCTCTAAATTATTGAACTGACTGCCCTCAGCAGTTCCCTCTGAGTTTTAGTTCACTAGCTCTCTTCCAAACCATTTCAGAATGATCTGGAAGAACTATTTATTGTAAGTATCTGCCAAACCTATTTGTAGATAGAATAACCTGCACAGATTATATCACATTACCATCTTCTGAGCTATGCTCCATTATTCCAGTGTGATTGTCAGATGTGTGCAAACAATAAAATCTAAGTTGCCACTACAGTTTGGGAAGACTGGGTTTTGAAAAAATTGATATGTTAGATGAATTTTGAGCCTGCATCAGCTAGGAAGGACAATTTTATCTCTTAGTCATTTTTTGGAGGAGTAATGGACTTAGCTTGTTTTTAAACTGCTAATGTCTATAGCTATAAGAATAAGTTGGGGTCTTTTACCATTTATGATGTTGCTATTACCATTTAACATGTTACATGCAATACCCAGAATCATTTTTGGAATAAAAAAGCAAACAAAAATGCTCAGAAATCATCACTGTGGGATGTAAATGGCATTTCAATATATTTAGAGTGCACCTGAAACCCTCAGGAGTCAAAACTAAATTGTGTGAAGTTTTTGCCTCAAATTATCCCCAAAATGCCCTCTAAAGGCCCAAACACATATTCCTGTGTTCCATAGAGCATGGTTTGGGCAAAACGTATGCATATGTGTAGATAGATAGATAGATAGATAGATAGATAGATAGATAGATAGATGGATTTGAGAGAGGTAGCATGGCACTCCCAAGATTTCCTTGAAGAGTAATGTGGCCCTCTTCTCTTCCCCATTGTTACCCACCCTTGTTAAAATGCTGTTATTTTTCAAAGAACATTTTAATAAGGGTACTCCAAACAATAAATATAAACTACGGAGCTCCAGGTTAAAATTCTTACTCATTCTTGGGTCAGCTTGTTCAGATGAAAATGTAGAATAGAATGCTATAAATGAGCTCTTTGGGATACAAAGTAGCAAGTAAAATAAATAAATACATCAATTGCTCTTTTCCTTATGGTTATATGGTTTAAGCTGTATATGTTTCGAATACATATGTATACAGTAGAAAAGGAGTTCAGAAGTACAAGTAAGCATCAACAACAAAAACAAAAACACAGGACTAAGCTGAAACATCTGTTTTACTCCTAAGGTATCATGAACTGTATAAACTCAGTGGCATATCTAAATCCCAAAAGCCAGCAACAGATGTTCCTAAAATTATAATAGTGCTGGTTTATAGGACCAACCATCTTTGAAAACTAAAAAGATGACCATTGGGGGGGATTCCTTCAATTCTATCTTAAATTTTTAAAAGATTTTATTGCAGTGTTTGCAGTTTGTCACCAGATGCCACTATAGCACTAGCACCACTATAAAGATGTCTGGTGAAAAATAAAACATAAGGTCCAAGATCAAGCTAGGATATGAGGCATGAATAGAGTCCATCATTTAGTTCTTCTCTAAGATAAAGAAAGAGAAGTAATTTCATTTCCAAAGGAACACAGCAAAGTAACAATTATAAAAGTGATGAAACTTAGATAAGATATGAATTATATTTTATATTTGTATCACACTTTCAGAGTGCATCATAGCCATTGTATATTTGGAATCCTTATGGCATCTAAAGTAAAAAGACTTCAGATAAATTTAAGGAAATTTCTCAAGAGGATTTCCTAGCTCAATTACGAGTAGATTTAGGGGGACTAAATTTGCCTAGGGCCAGTTTTATGTATAAGTACAAAAGTACTATGTACTACACAGCAATGTATTTAACAGTATTTAACAATTAAATAACCTGGAACACAGAGGAACACCTAATTTGAAATAAATATTGCAACCTAACTGAAAAAGTTTCCATTGTTTCTGTTGCCTCCATATATGTTGACATGACTGTCCTTGCCTCTGAAGAAGTAATGCAGACCCCAAAGAAGCACTTGTTTTTTAAAAGGAGCATCAGTACATAATAGGGCCAAAATTGTTGTCCCCCAGGCAAATCAGAACCATAAGATTATATGGATTACATACATGCTTTTGTATCTATTTTCAACCTTCAACAGTGATGGATGCAATACTTAATTTTAGTTCTTCCTCTGTATCTCTTTGTTGTGGTGTATGTGGGTTTTTGGTGGTGGTGGTGCCGGGGGGAGGGGGGAAGGCTCAGATGTTGGGTAGCTGGTTTGAACGTGATTTTCCTGCTTCTTGCCAGGGGTTTGGACTGGATGGCCCACAAGGTCTCTTCCAACTCTATGATTCTATGATTCTAGGTGGTAATTCCCAAGTCAGTTGGAAGGTGAATTAACTCAGGGTTCTATCCAAGGCACCAAATCTGTTTTGTGAATAGGGTTCAGTACTTGGATAGATCCTTTGAATTTCAGAATAAAGCCTGGAGTAAATTTATTATCCCACTGACATGAAAAATATCAGCCACAATTGAGTTGTCAAATTTATATTTACTCCTTTTAGCATGGTGAAATTCACTTTTTAATTCAGATGAGATATTCTCTTGTTAGGACTTTATTGCATGAACTCACTTTTCTACAACAGCCCCATCCCCACACAACAAAAGAAAGCAACAACACAAACATGGCAATACAAGTAATGGCCATACCCCTTTTAAAATGGGTAACTGGGCAAAAAAATAAGTAAAAATTGAATTTTGTGTCTGTACTCCAAGCATGTATAGTTTTCCTTTCCCACTGTTCTTATTTTTTATTTTTCTGTAAAAATGTGATTGAAGCATTACAGACCCCCATTGTATGACTCAATCTTATGCATTGAACTGGAGTGTCTCATTTGTCTGAGACATTGCACTTTAAAAGATTATATCTATTTTACACAAAATGTGTACTTACATAATGTTCACAAAATAGAGTACACATTTTATGTCATTAAGCTTGAGAGTTTGACATACTGTATAGCCTTAAGGGTTTACAAAATTTAGAATATAAAATATCATACTATGGTGCTTGCAGCTACTTTGGGAAAAGGTGCACCCATTCCATGCTAAGCTCTCGGAGGAGGACCGAGTGGTAACCTTGACACTACATCAGGAAGCCCCATCATTGGTGCATCACCAGATCCAGATGGCAAAACATACCATTGACACTGCAGGCAAAATGATCGCCCATGCTATTGCAATCCATTAGCACACATGGCTCCAAACCTCAGGTCTCTTGATGGTCTCCCAACAAGTTATCAAGGACTTGCCTTTTGATGCCATAGGTCTCTTCAATGCTGGTACTGATGACAAATTGAAGTCAAACCACTACTTCAAGTTGCTTGCAGCAAAATGCAGGATGCAACCCCAGCCTCATCACCATCAAAGAACTGGATGATTCCAGCCCCGTTACAGACGTTTCATCCATCCTGCTTACCGTCAACACCAGAGGATGTCCCCTGCCCCACCAGCACAGCCTCAGTGCCAGCCCCATCACAACCAGAGACAACAAACCTGACTGGACAAAAACCAGGCCAAAGGCAGATTTTAATGCTGTGCACAATGATGCTACATTTTCATTGCTTACTACTGCTACCTCCACACCTGACCTACTACCCATTCAGCATCTAACAAGCACCATGCATCTGAAAGCCCCTGCTGAACTCAAGACACATCCATTTGCTGAGTGCCTCACACACTACACCGATGCCTGTGTGAACATCACCTCAGATGCATAGCTTCTCAAAATTGTCCAAAGAGGCTATGCCATAGAGATTTTGAAGAACTCCCCACTTTGGGAGAGGTCCTCAGTGCTAGAAGCTTGAAGGCCATAGTCAAGAAAGTGTACTATCTCTTGTCCAAGGGAGTCATTCAACCCGTTCCATCAGAGGGCAAGCAGCCTTCTTCTCCAAATATTTTACCATCCCCAAAAAGGATGAAGCCCTACATCCAATCCTGTACCTGCGAGATCTGAACACCTACTTGGTTCCAAAGGAGTTCTGAATGGTGATGGTAGCATCACTCCTACCTCTGCTCGAAGAGGGAGATTGGTTCATTACTAGCAAGCCTGTGCAGAAGCAGTAAACTCCATAGGAGACCACAAGGAAGAAACATTTCTCAGGTGGAATGGAGTCATGAGTGAAAAAATGTAAGAAGCTTGCAGTAGCGAAATCATAATCTTGATCACAAGTAAACAGAAAAATTACTTTTAACTCCAATAGGCATTCATATGTGTTAATTAACAGAGGATTGCTTGAAGAAACATGGTTACATGTAAGTAACCTGTACTTACGTGACTCCAATATATAGCTATATAAAACAGATATAAAAATCAAACATTTATTGATATCAAGTCAGTATTTGCAAGGCTTGCTAAATGATTGCTAAACAGATTGATCCCCTTTTGTGGAGTACAGATGAAGCATTTTCTGCAGAGTCCACTGTAGACACTGCATTTTGTTGCTAACAGTTTCATGTAAATGGGTGGCATTCAGAAACTCTTTGCTGTTGCCAATTTTTGTGACCCCCAACATTGAGCTAAGGGGACCCCATTTGGGGTCAGAACCCACAGTTTGAGAAGCAGTGTTATAATGAACCTAAGCGGCTTTGTAAAACTATTACTGGGGGCTTGTAGAAAGATCACATTTTGTGACTCTTATTTTCTTCAAATCAGTGCTTTATTGTGGATTTGAGATGTAAATCCTCTCTCACACATTGTGAGAGCCTATGGAATCTTAAATTTATTTATATACAACATCAATATTGAGGGTAGTGGATGAATTGCTCCCAGTGTGTTAAGGGAAAAGGAAATAAAGATGTGGATTAATTGTCTGAATTGGTGACCTGAAGTGAGAAATTTGAAAGTCCTTTGTCCTGAAGAATGTCATAACACATTGGAAAGGCATTTCTTCTTTCATTGTACCCTTGCTTTGCTACAGGGATGAGAACTGTGTGGCTCTCCAGATGTTACTTAATTCCTAGCAGCCCTAACTGATGAATGAGGAATTCTGGGAGTTGCCATTAAACAAGATCTATAGGGACATATGATTCTCACACTTGTTCTGCCAGTTTCTTTTAATGTTGCTTCATATTTTCGCCTGTATTGCCTAGGAAATGAGGTAACTCTCTTTAATTTCCCTGCAGTATGCTGTAGCTACTTCCAGTGCTGCAAAGAAAGTTAATTGACTAAGCAATTAGAAGACTCTTTTCAATTTCACATGCTGTGCTGCAACTTGAAGCACAAGTACAGGAAGGTGTAGAAGCATATTTGTTTTGCTTAAGGAACCTAGGTGACTCTTTTATTCTTGTTATCTTCTGAAGCCTTGATTCTTAGGGACTATTTTTTTGTGAACACTTCCAGGAGAAATTGCATGGGGGGGGGGGTACATTCTGCACAGTTCCCAAAATTCCCAAAATTTGTCTCAATATTCTGACATCACTATTCTTCAATTTTAATTTTCAATGTTGCTTCATAAAGATTATTAATAGCAAACAGAAAATTATTTTCACAGTGCAGCTTAGGTTTTTATATCTTTCACACTCGCTTCTTTCGCTCCAAAGTGTTTAGATGGAATTATGTGCATGTTGAAGACTTGTCCTATTAGTTTAAAAGATGATCTGCTTTCACAAGTTATAAGAAATATTTGCTAGATTCATTTATGCGTCAGAAACTATGTGTAGTATTCCATTTTCTTACTTATATCATATCTAGCTTCTTACCTATAAGGAATGTAGCTGATCCACTATTGACCAAAAAAAGTCAATAGTTATTTCTGTCACATAACAGAAGGGCTAGATATCCAATAGTGAAATCTAAAAGATTTGAATTCTACCTTGGAAACTGTATAATAAATCAAGACATATCATACATTTCAAAGATTCTGTTCTCAGGTTTCACAACACAAAGAATCTGGTTCAGGCCATTATTTGTATATGTCTACTTCAGTTTATCTAAACCTTATGTTATGTTACTGTTATATGCCTTTAACAATGCCGTTGGATCAAACCTTCTCTCTCTCCACTGATCACAAATAAAACAAACTCACCCATAGGCATCTTCCAAGAAATGGAAAACTATCAAAAGTCAATTGGCTACCAGTGAGTGGATATGGGGCAGGATTGAAATCTAGAAGCCCCTAGCCATAGAATGGCACATGGGCAATGAATATGGATTCACTTATTCTAACTCAAGGTCTGAGGCAGTTCATCAGTTCAGTATCTGCATTCACAATTGAGTAGTCCCATTTAGGATCCACTCTGCTCACACCATATTGGTAGGGGGCTAGAAAAGGTGCCCTAAACATAGCCTGCCTCTCTTATTTATCCCTGACCAGACTGCCACATTCAGAGGGGTCACCACCTTGCAGACAAAAAAGACAATTTTTTGAATGTGGAACATACAGACACTATTGGATAACACAGAGAGTGAATACTCTGAACATATTAGTGCTGTTACTACAAGGGAGTTAAGGTGCTTTAACATTGATATAGCAGTGCTTCAAGAGACCCAGAGAGCAGGAGAAGGACTGCTGACAGAAATGCCTGAACAAGAACAACAAATACACGGAGTCGGCTTTGTTATCAGAAATGACTTGGTGAATCATCTGTCTGAAGCACCCATTGGCATTAACAAATTACTCTCATCCCTCCAAAATAATCTGGTCAAAAACCAGCAGGCAACTATCATAAGTACCTACTAGGCATGGTTTAGAACCCAAAAATAGGGAATCAAAAATCTAATTGGGGGGGGGGGGGGATTTTTTGATTAGTAATAGACTTACAAAAATTTTTCCAAAAATTTCTAAAATGTAACGTAATTACTAACGAAATTCATTAGTAGTTCGTATGCCAGCGCATGCGCATTCCAGATGGTTTTGGCCTACAACTCCCAGAAATCCTAACAGCTGGTAAATTGGCTGGGATTTCTGGGAGTTGTAGGCCAAAACTGGGATAAATCACACTGAATTCTAGATGGGACTCTCCAAATAGGAAGGAGGGAGGGAAGGAGGGAGGGAGGGGTGTATTCTATTCTTGGAAGCAGCAAAAAAAAAGGAGGAGGAGGCCCCCTCCTTGCTCCTCGCTGCCTCTCTCTCACCCCGATCCTGAGGGAGCGAGGGCCCAAGTTTGCCCAGGCTGAGAGGAAAAGGAAGAGGCCTGAGGCTGTGAGGAATGGTGGGAGTTGAAGTCCAAAACACCTGGAGGGCTGAAGTTGGCCCTTCATGAAGCCTCTTCAAGGCTTTAGATCCTGGCAGGCAGAAGGGGCAGGGAGGGCCCATCCACTCCTCCCCTGCCAGGATCTAAAGCGCATCAAGGCTTGGCACGCTTCAGATCCTGTGAGAAACCAACCTAATGTATAATAGAATGAATGCTAACTTATAGAGTAAGTGCCTAAATATTATAAGTAATCCAACTGGTCATATACCTACATTCCATGCACATGCAATAATACAGCAGTAATAACAATGGGTATAAGAAGAGGTAAAATTCAAACCAAAGTATTCTGACTCTGGTCCCTCCTCAAGCGGTGCAAATGGGCTCTTCTCTATGAGCCCGGGATTCTGCAGCAAATCCTCCCCCAAAGAATATGTATGTGCACGCAGGCAGCAAACGCTGTGCCCGGGCTTTTGGCTTTTCCCGGGAGAGGCTGCCTCCCAGGCTCATAGAGAAGAGCCGTTTGCAGTTTGCACCGTTTGAGGAGGGACCAGAGCCAGAATACTTCGGTTTGAATTTTACCTCTTCTTATATCCATTGTCATTACTGCTGTATTATTGCATGTGCATGGAATGTAGGTATATGACCAGTTGGATTACTTAGAATATTTAGGCACTTACTCTTCTTCTTCGTCCCTCTCCCTCTTTCCCCGCGCGTGCACCGGCGCCCAGGATCGCCGCACGCGCGGAGAAAGACGGACGAAGGAGAAGGCAATCAGCTGACTGCCTTCTTCTTCGTCCCTCTTTCCCCGCGCGTGCGCCGGTGCCCAGGATCCCCGCGCGTGCGGGGAAAGAGGGACGAAGGAGAAGGCAATCAGCTGACTGCCTTCTTCTTCGTCCCTCTTTCCCCGCGCGCGCGCCGGCCCCCAGGATCCGTGCGCGCGCGGGGAAAGAGGGACGAAGGAGAAGGCAATCAGCTGACTGCCTTCTTCTTCGTCCCTCTTTCCCCGCGCGCGCGCCGGCGCCCAGGATCCCCGCACGCGTGGGGAAAGAGGGACGAAGGAGAAGGCAATCAGCTGACTGCCTTCTTCTTCGTCCCTCTTTCCCGCGCGCCGCCGGCGCCCGGGATCCCCGTGCGTGCATGGAAAGAGGGACGAAGGAGAAGGCAATCAGCTGATTGCCTTCTCCTTTGTCCCTCATTTTTCCCCCCGCCCGCGCCCTTGCCCCGATCCCGAGCGCCAGCGCAGGGAGGGGAAGGAGGAGGGGCGAAGGCAGAAGAAGGCAGCCAGCTGACTTCCTCCTCCTTCGCCCCTCCTCCTCCCCCGCGGACGCGCTGTGGCTCCAATTGCGAGCCGCGGTGCAGGGAGGGGAAGGAGGAAGGGCGAAGGAGGAGGAGCCAGCTCACTTCCTTCTCCCTGCCCCGCCTCCGCCCCCGGCCTCCATTTTTTTAAAAAAAAATTAGAATTATTTTTTAAAAAATAAAAATGGCGGCCGGGGACATAGCGGGGGCCGTGTCCAACAGGCTGGGGGCCGTGTAAGGCCCCCGGGCCACCAGTTGGACAGCCCTGCTTTAGATCCTGGCAGGCAGGAGGGGCAGGGAAGCCTGGAACAATGTAAACAGAGAGGTTTACTCAAGAGTAAATCCACAAAGGAGGGCACTTCATCCAAAGTGCCCTCCTTTGCGGATTTACTCATGAGTAAACCTCTCTGTTTACTTCCTTTGCAGATTTACTTCTGAGTAAACCTCTCTGTTTACATTTTTCCAGGCTTCCAGCCGAAAGAAGGAGCGAGTTTAGGGCTTGCCTTGCCATAATACTTATTGGCAAGGGAGGCGGGAGGGTGGTGAGAGAGAAGGAGGGTGCCCCCCCTTATGACCTAATTACGATACTTAAGAAAATCCTGGCCCCCGAAGTTCTATAAAGAAAGTCCACTTCCTGGTTGGCATTCCAGATGCGGAAATACTCAAAAGTAGCATTTCTTACGAATCTCTTACGAATCATTTAATTTTCTTAACTTTTTTCTCATGCCTAGTACCTACACACCAGCACTAGATGCTAACAATAATATCAAGGAAAATTCTACTATCAGTTGGATATAATCCTATTTGAGATACTTTAAAGGGCATGATATTCATTGACCTGGCAGAGGCCTCCAACATTGTGAATTGCATGTTTTCTGGACCATCCTCCTGAAAATCGGATGCCCTGATAAATTTGTGAACATCCTGCAGCTCCTCTATGATGACATGATGGCAACAGTGTTGACTCCCAAAGTGACCCATTTAAGGTGAAATCAGATGTCAAACAGGGATGTGTTATTGCCTATACCTTAGTTTCCATCTCTATCGCTACACCTTGTTGACAGGAAGCTTTCCGCTGCTGTGGAAATCATATATTGGACAGATGGCAAGCTCTTTATCTTTAGCAGTTTGAAAGCCAAAAGTATGACCACAACAACTTCTGTTATAGAACTCCAATATGCTGATAACAATGTAGTCTGTTCTCATTCAGAGGAAGACCTACAGGTTACTTTAAACACCTTTGAAGAAGTATAAGAAAAGCTTGATCTCTCACTGAACATTGAGCAAATCTGCAATGTTAGAAATAAAGCTTAATGGTGCAATGCTAAAAAATGTTGACCATTTCTACTACTAGGGAGCCACCTTATTTTGACATGGATGTCAAAATTCAACATTGTCTGAGTTCTACAAGGATAGCATTCATTTTTTAATGAAGCAGGGAGTGTTTGAGGATCAGGACATTTGTAGATTTAGAAAGACCCTTGTTTATAAAGCCTTGTTTATAGAGCAGGACAATACCCCTTGTCCTTCTAGGGGTATTGTATGTCTGCAAAACATGAACAATTAATTTTGACTTCTAAAATGATTCCATCAGTGTTACCTTCTAAAAAAATCCTGCAAATTTATTGGGAAGACAGATGGACCAATGTCAACATTCTGGAAGAAGCAAATATCACTAGCATTGAAGCCATGATTATCTGCCATCAACTTTGCTTGACTGACCACCATTTCCCAAAGCAATTCCTTTACTCTCAGCTCAAGAACAGAGAACAGAATGCCGGCGGACAGGAAAAGAGATTTAAAGATGAGCTTAAAGCTAGCCTAAAAAATGTGGAATAAGCACAGAGAACTGGGAAGGACAGGTCTTGAGCATTCTAACTGGAGGTCAGCTGTTATCGACAATGCTGTGGATTTTGACGAGGCACAAATAGAGGGGGAGGGAGGCGAAATGTGTCAAAAGGAAGACACATCAAGCAACCCCTTGTCAGGACCACCTTTCATCTGGAAATGTATATCCTCATTGTGAAAAACCATGTGGATCCAAAATAGGTCTCTACTGTCACTTACAGACCCACCACCAATACTCTATCCATGCAAAACAATATTTGTCCATTAGTGATTACCGATGGTGATGACGACCCAATCCTAGATTTTCCTTGGCAAGATTTGTTCAGAGGGGGTTTGTCATTTCTATCTCATGCTCATAGCGTAGTATTTTCCAACAATCACTTAATGGGTTCCCATGGTTGAACTGGATTCAGATCCTCATCTTTCAGAGTACTAATCCAAGACTCAAAGTAGTACATCAAAATATCTCTCAAACATCTCTCATTTACATCAGTTAAGACTGCAGTTTTATACTTACAGCAACTTGCAAGTTTAGTAATCACAGGGCAACAATGGGCTATCCATGATGCAACTCTTAAAGCTCCAGGTTGGGTTATACATTATAAGTGAAAGAGGAATGACCCCATTGACTGAAGACATCTGTAGTTTTTGCTGAAAAACAAACAGGCACACATAGGAGATTAGAATAGTGTGTTTTATGGGATGAGGATAAAATGAATGTTGACATGGCATTAAAATGCCAGGTGGCAGAAGGCATGCAAATCATCCCTAACTTGTTGATTCTAAAAAAATCTAGTGTTTGGTGTCCCTAACAAGCACAGTTCTTTCTTTCTGGATGGGAAAGGCAAACTTTGGATTTTTATATTTCTGAGTTGCATTTGGAGTAGTCTCACATATTAAAGAATCCTTCTTCAGTCTCTGCATCCACAGGTAGTTATGTTTTTATATTCTGCTTGGCTTTACACTTTCTTATGGGAAAGAAGAGATTTGAATCTGCATGTCCTAATCCTTGTTTTAACATGATAACTACATTGACACTCTCCTAAAGTTGCCCTAAGCAACATACTCTGGGGTTTTTTTATAAGTGGAAAATAAGGGGGTTTTTTAAACTTAGATCCTTAGTTTCAGTTATCTCTCTATGATTGGTTTGAGATAGATACAAAACTTGGCATTCAGTGCACCAAAAAACTCTACAGCTTTATTACTGCATTCTCTTGTATCTATATGTTGGGATTCCTGAAATAGTTTAGTTTTCTATAAACAAGCAGCATGCTAAGTCACACAACCTATTAAACCTTTTTTTGTTTCAGGAAATTAAGTGATGAATTTATTTTATCATGTCAGAAGCAAATTGAAGGTACATTTATAATGTAACACAAACAAAGTTAAACTTGGCATTATACTAAATGCCCTTTGACCACTTGGAATATCCCTGGTGCTGCTGTGAGAAGGTCCTGAGTCCCATCTGGGGAGATAGAGCAGAATAAAGTTTTATTATTGTCCATGTGGCAGGGCTCAGGCTGCATTGTAGTAGGTGGTCTGTGGTTTGCTCTTCTCCGCACTCACGTGTCATGGACTCCACTTTGAAGCCCCATTTCTTAAGGTTAGCTCTGCATTTCGTGGTGATTAATTGATCAGCATATAAGATATGTGTATTTATATAGTTGTTATACCAACATAATGCATTCCTTCCAACCCAGAATTTTTTTCAAAAAGATGCCATAGAAGAGCCTGAAGACCACTATAACTACTTGAATGTGGAGTTAAAACGTTACTACAGTGAAGTACTATAATAACAAACACCAAATCCTATTAGATTCGCACAATTTCTTTTACCCCAATTTCCACAAGCAGTGGTAAAATAGCAATGCAAATAGGGTAAAGGTGAGATCACAAAGATGTTCAGTGTTTTAAATATATAAATAAAAAGTCTGAACAGCAACATGATAGAAGTAATGCCTTCAGCAATTTCACATATGACATCCCTGTTCTAGCCAAGTTGTATCATTGCAGCTTCACATGAATGAATTCTGTCAGATGACATTTTGCTGCTTTTTGTTTTGTGCAGTCTGAGATGGTTGCTTTTGATCCCTGAAGAAATAGGTGTTTTTACCTGCTACTTTCAACAAATAATATCTAGATTGAGAGTGTTCTTATTTTTTGTACAAGAAATATCTGAAAAAAATCATGTTAAGATTGAAGAAGAGGCTCTCATTAGTCTTGTCAGACTAATCAGTTTTGTGTGTATTTCACAGCATGAAGACCCATTTGCACAAACATTAGCCCAAGATAGTAACTCTTGAACTCACTCCAACCTCTGACTTGTTTACACATTAAAATATAGCAGAGTTGAAAGTCACCAAATCTTTGATCAAAGCTCAAAGGCTACCCTTTAAAAACTGGCATGCATCTTATTTTTAATAGGTAATTCTGCAGAAAGAAGTAGATATTTGAGAAAGATACAAAGATTTAAATCATATTGAATCTTCATTTTGTCACAAGTGGGAAACTAGACTGCTAGTGAGCTAGGACAGAGGACTGGAATAATAGAGTTCTTGCCAAAAAAAAGTGGTCAGGAAACATATGGGGGAAACCCCCTAATGATAAACAGCCATGGCAAAGACATTAGAATAACATAAAGGACTTGGCAGGTTTGCTGTGAATATCTTTATAAGCCCAGTATGTTACTTTGGCATCATTATTTAGACAGTCTCTCCTCCCCCAACCCCAGCCTAAATCGCCTAATGAACTAATCTTATGAGAGAACATAGGTGAGTTCATGCCATTAAAAACTAAGTTAAAATTAGATTTGTAAAAGTTCAAAGCTAAAGGTAAAGTTAAAAGCTCAGATTCACAGTAAATTGTTGGTAGAATCTTCTCTGAGGTAGCCCTAATATTCTGGACCATTTGGTCAAGCTGTTCAAAAATAATAAAATAATGTATAAAAATAGTGTGTCCTGGTCTGAGATGGAAGTTTTTTGTCAACTACATTTGTGAATTGTTTCCTCTGTGCAGGTTTTAGTAAATTCTGCATTTCAATTACAATTATTTTATGACTTGGTTTTGTGTGTATCTATCTATCCTTGCTGTGCATAGTTCAAAGCACTTTACTATTGCAGATTAATTTACAAACAATGTTAGAAATGTATTTTCGAAGGCTTTCATGGCCGGAATCATTGGGTTGTTGCAGGTTTTTCAGACCTCATAATCTCTGAGGATGCCTGCCATAGATGCAGGTGAAACGTCAGGAGAGAATGCTTCTAGAACATGGGCATACATCCCAAAAACCTACAACAACCCAATGTTAGAAATAGTAATATTTAATTTATTTATTTACGCTATTTATACCCCGCCCTTTTCACTCCAAAGGGGACTCAGGGCAGTTTACAAACTACATCAAAAAATCAATACCGCATCATAATGTAACAATAAACATACCATATAAAATTATAAAACAGTTAAAACATATAAAACACTAATACAGATTTAAAACATGTGCCAAGTCATGATTTCCAAACTTCTTCATTTTCCCATGGTTGTTATTCAGACTGCTAGGTTAGAATTATATAGTAACTAAAGCCAGCCCTCCCTAACCCTCACTAGCAAGCAGTCACCTGGCCCCCTCTCTCCTTGACACAAACCTAAATCCCTGAAAGAATATGATTGTATAGGTTGTTATCATGAGGTAAGGTGGTATAAAATGCTATTCTGCAAGTATGTAAGGTTAAGGGTACAAGGTGCCAAGATTTTGAAAGCAGTTAACCATAGAGTGAAGGGGTGTCAACATTTAGATCTTAAATGTCCTGAATTTATAAATTATTAATAATAAAATATTGGAATAGTGCTAGAATCATCATATTACTGCCCAGGTTTTTTCAACTGGTGACATGGCAATATTACAAACATGTCATTTTTTAAGTTTAGACGTTCCCAGTGTGTTGATTGTGTATAAATAATTCCTTAGAAAGACATTCAGATTCTAAAAAGTGTGTTACGATTCCATACAGGTTCTATGTCTAATCAAGAAACACAAACACTTTTCCTGTTTGTAGTTTTTCAAAAGGATCATATGGATTTAGGACCATTTACATATGTTTTCTTGCTTTTAGCTATGTATGGCTGAGATTTTTTAAATTGTTCATATATTTAATTATGTTCACCCAGGCAATCCACCCAGAGCAGGCAGCGTTATTTTCGCAAGGCCAAGGGTCGAAAAAATCAGACCTAGTGGTTAACCTATCCTCTTATGTTTTCAGCGATCATGAATTGTGCCTTTTGAATAAGGGTTTGTCCTTTGTGTATACGCCGCCTTGTACTGATTATGTTATCCGTAAAGACTTAGCGCATTTGTTCAGAACATTAAGATTAAGGGAATTCTTTGTTGATTGTAATGCAGACAATTCTATGACTAGTACTAGCAGGTTTCGTGTTAAGAGTACCTTCACCCCCTATGATGTGTCTCACCATCTTCGTACGTTCGAAGATAAAGTACTTAAAGAAGTCAATAAATTGAACCATTCGCATGATTTGGCGCATTCTAACTTATCCAGTGAGGACCTTCGAATAATCCGCCACCTAGGGTCCAGGGCGGATATAGTCTTCAAACCCGCGGATCAAGGGGAGGGCTCGTGGTCCTTAACACATCTGACTATGAATCAGAAGTGTACAGACAGTTGGACGATACTATGTTCTATCGCCCCTCTTACCCACGATCCCACCATACGCTTCCAGCACATCATTACTGAGTCATACAGGATGCTGTTGAGATGGGCTTTATAGATGACAAAACTAGCCAATTTCTCCTTAATAACCACCCGCGCATTTCCCAATTCTACATTCTTCCGAAGACACATAAACCTGGTTTTCCCCCTAAGGGTAGGCCCATTCTCTCGGCCTCAGGCAGTCTTCTCGAACCTTTGGCCATCTATATTGATAGTTTTTTACAACCATTTGTACAAAAGACTCCCTCATACATCAGGGACACCTCTGATTTTATAGGCCATATCGAGAAGCTAGATATAGACACCCACGATATTTTGGCTACTGCCGATGTGGTATCTTTGTACACACATATACCACTCCAGGATGCTAGGACCGTTCTCGAAGAAGTGTTGAATACACGCACTAATAGGATGTACCCGCCCACGCATTTTTTGTTAGATCTCATTGACTGTATTTTTGATTATAATTATTTTCAGTATGCTGGCAAATTCTTCATACAAGTCAATGGAGTCTCAATGGGACAAAGTTGTGCGCCCTCTGTGGCCAACCTGTATGTTGCATCCCTAGAAAAACGTTTTATGCAACCGGATGAACCTTTTTCAGTATATCAAGTACTACGTCAGATATATAGACGACTGCTTCCTCCTCTTACGCCAAGATACCCCACTTCATGAATTCCATCAGTGGCTCAACACATGGGACACCAATATTCAATTCACATTCAGCTCCAGCAATACAGAGGTCCAATTTCTGGATACCACGGTCTACAAAAGCAATCACACCCTTGGGGTGCGTAACTACATCAAACCCACCAGTAGAAATTCCACACTTCACTATAGTAGTTACCACTCTTTCCCTCTAGAGAACAGTCTCCCCCCTATAGCCAATTTCTACGCATGAAGCGTAATTCTACCACCACGGAGGATTATGTGGCCTCCGCCAAGAAACTCACCAGTGATTTTCTCGCCAGGGGTTATCCGGCCCACGTTATACACAGGGCAGAACGTAGAGCAGCGTCCCAACCCAGGGCTCCTTTGTTGATTCCCAAAAAAAAAAGAACAGCAGTGATAGGATTATTTGGCCCATCACGCTTACTCCCCACACCAAACATATTGTGGACATAGTTAAACGCCATTGGAATATACTTCCGGACATGGAGCCCTTCAAAAACTTCCGTTGGTAGCCAATAAACGCACCCGTAGTTTCAAAGATGAACTGGTGCACTCTACCCTCCGCCCCGCTCCTTCACCCCGCAGCATACTGAGTCCAGGGTGCAAACCTTGTGGACACTGTATTTGTTGCCCACAAGTGTATAGGGCCAAAACTCTCACCACCCCAGGTAGATCTAAACCCTATGATATAAGGGTCCATTCCACATGTGCCACTGAAAATTGCGTGTATGCACTAGTGTGCGATCCATGTGGCAAGGTGTACCTTGGCCAGACTTCTAGAGCTTTAAAATTGAGACTGGCTGAGCATCGGTCTAAAATTAAGGCCAGGGCTGATAATTCTTTACTGTATAAACATTTTCTGGAAGTGACACATAATGCTAGTCCCTTTAAATTCACAGTGTTGGAAATAGTGAAACAGCATCCCCATGGCGATAATCACAACAATCTGATCAGGGCTGAAAGTAGACTAATTGCCTCCCTCAAAACAGAATATCCCAGTGGGTTAAACGACTCTCTCAGCCTCAACTCGTTACTAACTTAATGCTAATTGTGATTTGCCTCTCCCTGGTAATTACTTAAGCCTTCCATATGGTGCTGTCATTCACCCTCGGGTCCATGGAATTACCTATGATGGGGCCATGTTATCGCACGGTATGTCTTTACACTGTGGATTGTGTTCTCCTTGTCTGTATTATACTGCACTCTTGTAGACCATTATTCTGACACTTATATTGTTACAGATTGTATAATCTCCATGAAACGCCGTCTTGTATTGCACCTGACCGCTTGACAAAGCCGTAGAATCGGCGAAACGGACGGGCCCACTGCAGCTGAAGCCGTTGCGGGGTGCCCGGCGTTACTTTTCACACTTGGAACTACTGTTTGTGTATTTTCCCAGCGGAACTCCTCCCAGGACGAAGTGAGGGGCTCGGGTTACCAGTCGCAGCGCATCAAGCGCTTTGCTCCAGGCAAACAGCCTTTGCGAGCAGGATACTCAGGCATCAGCCTTGGCCATTAATCACAGGCTTGGATCACGCCGGGAATACTCCACCCGTTTACTCTACTGCTGTGATTCCCATCCTTGCGAACTGTGTTTCCCCATAGGGCCGCCTTACCTCAGCTCCTGGAACTCCGTCTGGTGACTACACTGCGCTCCATTGATTGGTATTTCCAACCTTTATATTTGTACTGCGAGCGCCAAGGGGCACTTATTACACTGCCCCTTCAGTTTGTACCTTGTGCTTTGTGATTCAATACACATTATATTTTTGTTATGTTTGCTATTGTGTAGTCTATACCTGTGTATTCCTGTTACCAGTGTGGTATATTCATTGTTTGTGACTTGCTGCAATATTACAAACATGTCATTTTTTAAGTTTAGACGTTCCCAGTGTGTTGATTGTGTATAAATAATTCCTTAGAAAGACATTCAGATTCTAAAAAGTGTGTTACGATTCCATACAGGTTCTATGTCTAATCAAGAAACACAAACACTTTTCCTGTTTGTAGTTTTTTCAAAAAGGATCATATGGATTTAGGACCATTTACATATGTTTTCTTGCTTTTAGCTATGTATGGCTGAGATTTTTTAAATTGTTCATATATTTAATTATGTTCACCCTAGGAATTTGTAGGCCCTCTCCACAGATACCTTTTTGGATGGCCAACTTCATGATAGAATTG
Source organism: Anolis apletophallus (assembly GCA_030556195.1). Classification (NCBI taxonomy): domain Eukaryota; kingdom Metazoa; phylum Chordata; class Lepidosauria; order Squamata; family Anolidae; genus Anolis; species Anolis apletophallus. The sequence continues at coordinate 78,885,318 of JARBWK010000004.1, forward strand.
TGAGGACTTGGGATTCCTAGAGAAAACGTTTCTCTAACAATTTGTAGTTTTTCTTATCGGAAGGTGACTTCAGAGGTTGTGCTGGAGGATCTAGAGCAGACATCTTCCACCTGCAGCCCTCCATGTGTTTGGGTCTCCAACTCCCAGAAGCCCTAACCAGCTTGTTAAATGGTCAGGTATTCTGGGAACTGACGTCCAAAACCTGGAGGGTCACAGGTAGAAGAGGTCTGATCTGGAGCTTCCTTGTGCAAAAAATAGTTCTTTTAAAATTCACAGTTTTCCGCTTTTACTGGGATACTGTGTTCCCATCCTAGGAAATAATGGGATTATTCCAGTCATGGGATTATTTTTAATGCCATTGGCTCTAAACAACTGGCAATCTGCATTTTTGTTCAGAGTTTTTGTGCTGGGCAAGAAGAAGTAAGTGAATGATTTCTTGGTTATTTGTATGTCATGATCAGAACACTCTCTGGTAAATTTTGTTATTGTTGTGTCTCTTGAAATCATTTCTGATTTTTGGCAAACATATCATGAGATTTTATGGTTAACATTTATTCAAATATAAGAGGTTTGCCATTCCCTTCCTCTAAAGATGAAAGAATGCCATGCCATAGGATTCCATGTTTTATTGGGAATCCTGGTTTCCAGAGTCACACTTCAATATTCAGATCCTTACAGCATGCCAGTTCCTCCACTACCACTCTGTTATATTCCTGCATTTGTTTTTGAATTCTAGAGCTTTCACAGAGGTATTTATTTAAGGTGACTTATCAGATAAAACTGAGAATGCATCTACAGTGTATAGTTAATGCAGTTTGACACCACATTAACTGCCATGGCTTAATGCTATAGAATCATGAGAGGTATAATTTTACAAGAGTCCTCACCAAAATACAAATCCCAGGATTCCATATTATCCCACATTATCTGGGATTTGTGTGGACTCAGATAACCCAGTTCAAAGCAAATATTGTGGGATTTTCTGCCTTGATATTCTGAAGCACTCAGAACCAACATTTTATGCTATTCCAAACACATTTTGTATCTGTGTGGAAGGGCCCTGTGACCTGCATTCTGGGAAATACTGAATAAGTTCATTGACCTTGAAAAATCAAGCACAGTTTATAGCCTAAAAAAAAATCACATCAGGCAACTAGTTAATTATATGTCACTTAATTAGCAGGCATACTCCTAAGAACTTATAATTAGCTTCTTCTGGTTAGGACTCATTTAATATCTTAGTTCCATTTTAATTAGATTCCCCTCTCCCCATAAATGGGACTTTGATGTGGTTCTTACCAGGAATGTTGTGATCACACCATGCTATAATGCTTTCTGTCCATCATATAAATTTAGCCTGCCAATTTTAGATCACTACTATAAAAAGACATTCCTGAATCATAGAGAGAACTAAAAATCTAATTTTTGAAATTATAGGCAATATTATTATTTGCTATATATGCACATGCATACTATCGCAGCAACAGAAATGAACTACCAGCAAGCAAAGTTTGGATTAAAAAAGCCTCCATAAGATGCGCAAAACATTACAGCAAATTGAAAAACAGGCAGGTACTGCTCCAATTATGCAAGTTTAACAGGCAATGGCCTAAACACATAGCACTCATTTTAAATTTACTGTATATACTTGTGTAAGTCTAGAAATTGCATTCAAAAATACACCCTAAAAACCTGACTTGACTTATCCATGGATCAATGTAAGTTCTCTACCTTAACTCTTACATCAAACTCTTATCCCCTTTGAGAGGTTTTGGGGACAAAAATATGGATTGCATGATCAATATATAAATTGAGGGTATTTCATGGAGAGGGGAAAGCACCAATGCTGCCTAGGGGCAAGCTGGCCCTGGCCATCAGTGCCATTTTAATACCCTGACTTTGAAAAAGGTCAAAAGTGGCTCCATGGAGGAGCGTAGATGTTGCTTTAAGATTGTTCCAGGATAAACTTGGAGCCCTTCCTCACAGCCCTGTATCCCAGAATATCAAGGCAGAAAATCCCACAATATCTGCTTTGAACTGGGTTATCTGAGTCCACACTCAAATAATATGCCCCTAAGGCAGCATTGGTGCTTTCCCCTCTTGATGAAATACCCTCAATTTATCTACTGGTCATAGAATCCATATCTTGTCCCCAAAACCTTCTCTCAACATATACAGTACATGTCAGCAGTTTATGCATGAGAATGTATGAGAATTCTTCATTATAAGCCAAATTGTTAGCAGACTTTCTAGAAAGGAGGGCCGACCTTGCCTGTCTCACTGAGACATGGCTCCAGGAAGGCGATGAGGTTATCCTGCACGAGTTAACATCTCCGGGATTTGTGGCCAGTCATCAGACGAGGACAGAGAGGCGGGGGGGGGGGGTGGCCATTCTCAGCCGAGACTCTATTAATTCCAGGACGATCCCGGCAGCGAACATTCCTGGGATGGAGTGTGCGGGCCTGGTGTGGGATTTGGGTGAGAGTGTAGCCTTCCTGCTGGTGTACCGTGCACCCGATGCACCGGCAGGAAGTCTGCCTAAGCTGCTGGAGGTGGTTGCGGAGTGGGCATTGAGGTTCCCTAGACTTATTGTTCTGGGGGACTTCAATGTCCACGCTGACACCACCTCCCCGTCAACCGCAGCCGTGGACCTAGTGTTTACCATGGAGGCACTAGGACTCTCACTCTGTAAGACCGGCCCCACACACCACGCAGGACACATATTAGATCTGATCTTCGCTGCCGGAATTCAGGTGATCCTAACCTCCACTACGGAGGTTCCATGGTCGGATCACAAGGTTCTGGAAGTCCGTCTGGGATTGCCCCCCCCCTCCCGGTAAGGGTGCCGAACCTATTCTGGTTCGCCCGAAGAGACTTATGGAACCCACTAGGTTCCTGAATGCTCTAAGGGATTGGGAACCCCTCAGCGATTCAGTCGACGGGCTGGTGGAGCACTGGAACACCAGTCTCTCCACGGCCTTAGATGAGACCGCCCCTAGGCATCCTCTCCTTCCCCGTAGAAATTGCTCGCCGTGGTACACCGAGGAGTTGCGGGCGATGAAACGGAGAAAGAGACAGCTAGAGGACATGTGGCGGAGTCTCCATGACGAAGCGTCGAAATCAGCTGATAAACAATTTAAGGAGGTTTATGAGCAAGCTATCAAGGAAGCAAAAAAGGTTCACTACTCTTCCTTGATAGAGTCAGCTGGTTCACGCCCAGCTCAATTATTTAAGATAATTCGGTCCTTGACAACAATCCCAACTGTCCCAAACGATAGGGGTTTGGCTCCAACAGCTGAGGTTTTCCAGAACTTTTTCGCTGACAAGATCTCGACTCTCCGCCGGGACATTCCTGCTACTCTTGATACAGTTAGCGAACTCGAGACTCCGCCGCCACTCGGCGGGCCCACCTTCACCCGTTTCCAACTGCTGGACGCAGCAGCTGTCGATAGGTTACTGGCTGCAGCTAGACCAACTACTTGCTCCCTCGACCCGTGCCCCTCTTGGCTTGTTAGAGCTTGCCAGGAGGGGCTACGAGGCCCCCTGGGCATGATCATAAATAACTCCCTTGAGCAAGGAGTCTTCCCGGGGGGACTAAAAGAGGCCATGGTGAAACCGCTGCTGAAAAAGCCGAATTTAGATCCTTCGGCTCCCTCCAATTACAGGCCTGTTTCCAACTTGCCTTTCCTAGGCAAAGTAATTGAGAGGGCAGCAGCGGATCAGCTGCAGCGGTTCCTAGACAACACAGCTGGACTCGATCCCTTCCAGTCCGGCTTCCGTATTGGGCATGGGACGGAGACCGTGCTTGTCGCCATTACAGACCAACTTCGCCGCCAGCTGGACCAGGGCGGATCAGCACTGCTTGTCTTGTTAGATCTGACAGCAGCGTTTGATACTGTAGATCATGCATTGTTGACCCACCGTTTAGCCGGCTCCGGAGTTAGGGGGACTGTCCTTAAATGGGTGGCCTCCTTCCTTCGGGACCGGGGACAATGTGTGGAGGGGGGTGGGGAGGTCTCCGGGAGACTTCCACTTAATTGTGGGGTCCCCCAGGGGGCTATCCTCTCCCCCTTAGTATTCAACGTTTATATGCGCCCCCTGGCCCAGCTGGCCCGCGACTTTGGTCTGGAGTGTTATCAGTACGCTGATGACACCCAGCTTTTGCTGAGAATGGACGGCAGGCCGGACCCCGTACCAGATTGTTTCCATCTATGCCTTGAAGCCGTGACTGGTTGGCTGCGTGCCAGCCGGCTGAAGGTGAACCCGTCAAAGACGGAGATCCTGTGGCCCGGGCGGCCTGGGCTGGGTGGGTGCCGGTTGCCTACCCTGGATGGCGAGCGGCTTAACCCATCGCCATCGGTTAAGAGCCTGGGGGTTTCGCCATGGAGGCTCAGGTCTCGGTGGTCAGCAGGACGTCATTCTACCACCTCCGACAGGCTAGGCGACTGGCGCCCTACCTGTCCAGGAACGACCTGGCCACGGTAATCCAAGCGACGGTCATCTCGAGATTAGACTACTGTAATGCCCTCTACGTTGGCCTTCCCTTGTCGACAATCCGGAAACTCAAGCTAGTGCAGAACGCCGCGGCTCGCTTGCTGGCAGGAGTGCCGGTGAGGGAGCACATTACACCCATTCTCCGGCAACTGCACTGGCTTCCTATCAAGTACCGAATTGCCTTCAAGGTGTTGGTTCTGACCTTCAAGGCCTTACACGGCCTAGGGCCTGCGTACCTGAGGGACCGCCTTACCCCGTACTCTCCCCCGAGATCACTGCGCTCAGATGAACAAAATCTGTTGCTAATACCATCAGTCCGCTCCTGCCACCTATCGACGACCAGACAAAGGACCTTTTCCATAGCGGCACCGGTGCTCTGGAATGCCCTCTCGGACAGTACCCGAGCTATCTCGGAATTGGCCCCCTTCCGGAGGGCCTGCAAGACGGCCCTCTTCGGCTTAGCCTTTAGCTAGGCACACTAGACCAACCAACTGTACTACATGTCCTCCCAATCCCGTGTGTTGACGATGCACTGTGTTTTAATGTGGTTTTATGTTTTGTTTTACCAATTGTAGGGCCGCATGTTGACTTGCTGTAGCATGTTGCCCACATAATCTTTTATTGTTATCCACCCCGAGCCTGCTGGGAGGAGCGGAATACAAAAATGAACAATAAATAAATAAATAAATAAATATATTAGATGAGTATAAAATTGCAATTCAGCAAAGTTTATCACTCTAAACTTTTCTTGATTTTACCTGGAAGGTTAAAGCACATAATTTAAAATAAATGTAAGCCTTTACAAAACTTTAAATGTGCACATAAGATGAATTGAAATAAGGCTGTGATAGCATGCATAATCATATGTCTCTGCAGGTAAATGGCACAAATACTGAAAAAAATGTTATAAGGTAATCCTTGTTTTTCCTTAAAATAATTGTTAGGCTTAGGTCCCCTTCCACACAGCTAAATAAAACTTACAGCCTTGTATGTTCCCCATTGCCACCAGTTGGTTGGATCTTCCTGGATCTTTCAGCTACTAGCTGAAAACAGATTTTTCTAGTAGCCAATATTCATAAGACTCCAAAAAGAGGATCTGGGTACCTAACAAAATTTGGATTCCAAAAACAGATCGCTCTCCAGCCAAATTACACAAGCCTAATAGATATTGGGTGATCAGAATAAGGACTAATGAAACTCAATGTTGTAAAAAGAAATATTTCACAGTCTAATCAGTGACAGCACCTCCTGTTGGCTGGGTTCGAGAATAACCTTCCAAGGTGCCAAAAAGCTGGACATTGACAGTGACACAACATACCTCCTTTCCATTCTGTCTGTCTCTGTATTGTCTATACATGTTTGCCATGTATGTGTACTGTGATCCGCCCTGAGTCCCCTTGGAGAAATAGAGTGGAATATAAATAAAGTGTTAATATTATTATATTATCTTTCCTCAGTTTCAAAGAGGCGTCATGAGAACTGATTTAAAAACAAATTTTAAAAGCCAGATTTTTCTAGTAGCCGAGCTAGTTACCTATTTCGATGCAGGGTTTGTTGGTATGCAGCCAAAGTAGTTTTGTCATGTTGAAGGATCTAATTTGTTAACTGTGAACTGTGTTCAAATGGTGACGTGCAAATGTTATAGAAATGTGTTTAGAACTGTCATTTTAAGTTAATTCCTCAGTTGAATGTGTTTATAATGGTAGTTTATAAGATAACTTTACACTTAAGTAGTTTACACAATTAGTATCTGATGGCGGTTAAACATATGGATGCTGTTATCCATCAATATGTGCAAATAAACTTCTTGGCTCTACATCTTGGCTGCATTGCTTGGTTCAACTCAGGACTCCATGGCTGCCATGTATACACACAGTGATTTTATGACTTGTTTTCAACTGTTGTCTCTGTCTTTTTTATTGGTTGTACTTACTCTTTTATATTGTTGTTTCAAAAAGTAGAGATTCTGAATTACTGCATGACACTCTGATTAAACATTAGAACAGCAGAGTACATATTTCAGAAATTATGGTTAAATCATTAGTTACAGCAGTATCCGGAATATTGTTGGCCTCAGACATCTGGCAAGCTGTATGCTTAATTTAAGGTTTTGAGCTAGGCATAAAGATGGTGCAAATGAACTATAGCATGTTGATTTCTTTATTAGATCAGATCAATTCCTGTCATCCTTTTAGGCTGGCAGCAACTTTTTCCTTCAGTAGCAGTGGTGGTGAATCTATTAGGATGGGGCATCCTGAAGGTTGATGGATGAACAATTTTGAGAACCCTTAGGTGTTTGCAATTAGTGCAAGTCATGCCTCTGTCAAAATTGTGATCATTCTTATTTATGAAGATCAACTGGAAAATAGGAGTATGCGAAATTTTGGAAGTCAGTTTATATTTCAGGATATTCAGATGATTCTGAGATACGAACAGCTGAATAACAAAGTGGAAAGGACTCCTCCGAAACATTTACGAATCAAAACACAAACCTCCAAAACTTTTGGAGAAATTAGTTAAATGTATTGATTCAGACCTTTGTTTTCAATGTAACATACTCCGTTGCCTCGGGGTGGGAGCAGGCAGGGACTGATGTGATTGACAAGTGCAGCTATACACAGTTTTTTTCCTTGTCAGCCCATCAGAAGGAGAAAGCTGATCACACGGCTTTCTTCAAAGCTGGATATGTGTATACACACACACACACACACACACACACATATATATATATATACACGCGCGCACGCACGCGCACACTAGCCATGCCCTGCCACGTGTTGCTGTGGTGTAGTGTTGCCATATGAGAAATAATGTAACAAGAAAGTGTTGGTCTGTAATATATGATATTTGTGAATGTTTGTGGGTAAAGAGTATTTCTTGTTCATTTGTCAGTGTTGATGTAGAGATTGTGTGGTTTTCCTAATCTGGAACATGGGACATATAACTGTCCATGTGTGAAGTATTAGGTGTCTAGATGTATCTCAGACTAATCTATTGAATGAACAGAGAAATTCCAGATATAAAGCAATCAGGGGCAGGTGACACCTCCCAACCAAGGTTTCCCACAATTTGGAAGATTGTAATCAAGGTGGGCATCTGGAATATTTACACTTGGCAGAAGTAGTTCTTCCTTCCACACTGAAGTTTTCAGAGATCTATAATGAGAAGGCTCTCACGTGTTGTGAAAACATGTGTGTGCCCCTTGGGGGACATCCTTGGAGAGGGGCAATTATATTACATAGGAAGCAATTTGTAGTTGCTCAAGGTTTGGGAGGTATGATGTCCCTACAAACAGACATTACATTTTTATATATATGGAATGTATACAGGTATGTGTGTCTATCTTCAGGCATGTGTGTGTGTGTGTGTGTGTCTGTGACTGAATGGGTTCCCTGATCTATCATATCTGTCTGAACCATATTTGTTATATTCCATGGCCATCTATCTATCTATTTTAGTTTTGCTGGGTATCTGTCGGGAGGGATCGGATGGTGCCTTCCCTGTCTGGATGGGCCAACTATAGGCTTCTTTGATATATTATTTATGTATATAGGAAATGATATCTGTCTCAAGCATACCTGTTATTATTATGAAGAGGATAGCCGTCTTTCAAGAAGGATCAGATGGTGCCTTTCTTTCTGGGTCAAGGGATTTAGGCTTGTGTCGTCACAGGGTGTGGGTGGGGCCAGGGCTACTTCCAGCGGCAGCAGGAGCAACATGGTGTCTTTGTCAAAGGGAAGGAGGGAGGGAGGCAAGAGGGAAGGAGGCTAGAGTGTGGTGAGGGAGAGGGGGCGAGGCCAGATTGGGGGAGGAGCTGTAGTGGGGGCGGGGCCTCTCATTCCTTCACCACATCCCTCTCCCTTGTTTGCCAAAGGAAAGGAAGGAAGGCAAGAGGGAAGGAAGCTGTAGTGCGGCGTGGGAGAGGGGGCGGGGCCAGAGCAGGGAAGGGGCTGGGACGGGGCTGGAGTAGGGGGTGGAAACACAACATCACCAGCAAGCCTCTGAGGATCTCATCACACCAGAGCTTAAAGCACATCTGGCAAGCTCAAGGCCCATGGGCCAAATCCAGCCCACCATTTCATTTTATGTGGTCCTCCAGATGCTGGACTACAGCTCCTGTATTCCTCATGATTAGACATGATGACTAGAGCTGATGGGAGTTATAATACAGTAATAGCTGGAAGACTGCCGTTTGTTCAGTTCAGTCAGGATAGTTGGGTTTGAATTTAGATAAAAGGCTCATGGATATGATATCTCACTTTAAAATGTCCTTTAAACTTTGCCCAGCCTCAGAGCCACAAATACTGTTTGGTTTCAATTCCCATTATATCCAATAGATAAAGAGTCATTCAGTAACACCGGGGCTCAAACTGGGTCAAAATGACAGAGCACTGACAACTATGTAAAAAAAAATGTTATTCACCCTCTGTATTCATGGATTCTACATCCATGGATTCAATGGGCCTTTGAAGGCAATCATAAGGTTGATGAGGCCCTCAATGAAAATGAGTTTGACATCCCTGGTGTAAAGGGTATGCATCCCACATGAAATCCTGTGGTGGCCTTCTGCAAAATTCTAGGGTTTGTAGTTTAGGGAGAAGTCTTAAAAATGTTTTCACTCTCCAGAAATATGCTAGCACAGGGCAGGACAAAAATATTTTGCCATTAATGTTTTAGTGAAGTTCAGAAGCTACAAAATGAAGCAAGAGTGTCACATGTTGCAGATTCCAGGCTTAAACCATCAAAGCTTATTGGAACACTATATTATAATGAGTAGAAAATAAAGCAAGAGGTTTATATATAGGAAATAGCTTATTTGTAGTACATTCAGAATACATTCTCTAGTAGGATGCAAACATTTGCCTAATTCGTACTTTTAACATAGTAGAATTTTAATGATGTATTTTCGAAATTTGAAACAAAAACAGCTATTTTCATTATCCACAAACAGTTTATTTGCATATTATTATTTTTTGCCTTCTTTTCATGCAAGCTCAATTTATCATGTGTGTGCTTTATCACATTGTGCATACACAGGCATTGAAAAATAATGAGGAACATCTGTTAACATTTACCATAAGCAGATGTTAAGTGAATTACATTGCTCATATACTCAGCATCATTTCAAAATAAAGTATATAAATTTCTTCAACTTTCAAGATGTGAGTTATTAATTATTAGTTCACTTCACTGCTTTCTTTGGAAAAACTAATTTTTAATATGCTGTTTTTATGAAAAATTATGTCTGGATTTTTTTAACTTAAATTGTCACATTATTGATGCTTCTGCAATTAAGAATTTGGTACAAACTAGGAATATCCTCCTCAGTGGCTTTCTCCCCTAACTCCAAACACCACAGTTAAGTATCCTGGAGCTTGCTAAACTGGAAGAGAACAGTTCAGGCAATAATCTGAAATGGATGGTGAGGGGGAGGTTACATTTAAATTCTGACTTTCCACCAGGAAACTCATGGTCATGTACATGGATATCTTCTTCTCAGTCCTTCACAGAAATATGCTGCATCAAACTGAGAAATTGCAACTGGCCCAAAGTCACCTAATGTCTTCCATGGGTAATGAAGATTTAAACTGGGATCTTCCAAGTCCAACACCCCTAGTATTGAAATAACAAATTGAATTGAATTTTTGCCTTTGAATTAAATTGTATTGTGGCCTTTGTAAGACTGCCCTGAGTCCCCTTCAGGGTTGAGAAGGGTAGGATATAAATGTGGCAAATAAATAACATAATATAATGGCTCTGTAATGAGGTGGTGGGTTAGGTGTGTTCCTGATTGTCCTGCATCAAGTATGAAAGATGTCTCTGCTTGGGGTGAATGGGTGGCAGAGGGGAAATCAGCATAGAAATTCCTTGTGCTGTGGTTGTGTAGAAAAGAAGGCGAAAGTACAGCTTGGCTCCTATGAGAAGCTGCTTTACATGTTGAACCCCTCAGCATTTTTCAGCCCCAGGATGCAGCAGAGAACTGAAAGAAGTCCAGTATTAATCACTGTCTTCATATTATCCCATTCATTTTGACCTTCTTCATCCAGTTTCAAACTGTATGCACATATCTGAAGATGGTAGTATCAGCAATCTGAAGTTAAAAAGAAATAGCCTTAATCACTGCTGCCAAATGTGTATTGATTTTTACATTACAGGCAGTCCCAAGTTACGAACAAGATAGGTTCCGCAGTTTTATTCTTAAGTTGAATTCGTATGTACTTTAAGTGTAACTCCAGCCATACACACACACACACACACACACACACACACAAAACTTGGAAAACATAGGGAAGGATTAATGCCCCTGTGTTGTTTGTTTTGCTGTCTGTGCCCCTGTTCAGAACATTTCACCTTCATTTCTGTCCCTGTGCTTACTGAATTTTGAAACATTTGGCTTATTGTGGAAACAAGGATTCATGGAAAAGCTTAATGAATTTTCCTTTCTGGGAGTAGATTTCCCTCACTTCCTGTTTTCTCATCCATGTTCTTGAAAATGAGTTGCTTGTAAATCAGGTATTTATAACCCATATATAGTTTGCAAGATTTTTATGAGATTGGCTGAGACTTCTGATCTTTACTGATGTTATGTAGAAAATGGGGCAAGCTTCTTTTATTTTTGCTTCTCCAGAGACTAGCAACCTCATCACATTGAGATTGGAAACACAGGTGACTATCATTTTAGGGTAAATAATCACCACTCTTTTATTGTCAGCAGTCCCGTTTTGAGTTCTGCCTCCCCATCACACACTTGGAATCCTAAAAGAAGGCAATACATTCATCTTATGGTCAGTATTACTTTTTTAAATCAAGAGAAACAACAATATCCAAAAGCCAATAGATCCCTTGTCCTGCCCCAAACCCTATACATTAAAGGAGACTGACACCAGGTTAAAAGCACTTCTTTCCATGTGATAAAATTGTTCTGCAACAAACCCCATATGGTACAAGAGACCGTGCTCCAGGTTAAACCCATTTCTTTCCATGAGATAAAATTGTTCTGCCCCAAACCCCATACAATCCAAGAGACTGCTGATGATTGGGCAATGTAACAGGACAAGAAACGTTTATGGTTCCCATACCTGTTTTTCAGTTGGAACCATGGGAGTAAAGCATGACAAGAAGTAGGAACTCTGAACATGATTGCTGGCCTGTGTTCAGAGTTCCCTCCTTTCTGTACATTTCAGCCTCTTTTCAACCCCAAAACATGTGATAAGCTCCATGCCTCTCCATGCTTTAAAAGAGACTGAAATGTCCTACGAGGGGGAAATTTCTCAATTTGATGAGGTTTATTTCTGGAGTTCCCCCCTTTCAGGACACTTCTGCCTCTTTTCAACCAAGGAGGGCTATGCATAACAACCTGGAGAAGTTTATCAGGAGTCTAAAGAGGATGTCAAATCAAATCTCCACTATCTATTGGTGAATACAAGACTTTCCAAATGGGAAAAAAGGAATCCTCAAAGACTATGGCTAACAGTATTTTTGGCCGAGTGAAAGAGAAGGGGGGGGGGGGGGAATTGTTTGGTAATATAATAAGATAAGAAGAATGTTATGTAAACTTGGCAATTTAAAATTTGAGTAGTAATTCATACATATTTTTACATAATGTTGTTAATGTGGTTAAACCCTATATATAAGAGATATTGGATAATCGCAAGGTTGTGTAGTAGAAAAAGAGGGGATGAATGAAAAAGATAATAATAATAATTTTATTTTATACCCTGCCTTGATACATATTAAATTACTAATAGTAACATGAATAAATCCTACCTTCCCTCCCCACCTCCCTACTATACATTGTGTGTGTGGGGGGGGGGGATAGAAAATAGATCCTTACGCTCTGAGGAGCAAAATCTCCTGGTTGTTCCAAGTTCCAAGGCATATCATCTGACCGCAACATGGAGAAGGGAATTTTCAATCATAGCCCAAGTCCTCTGGAACGCGTTGCTCCCCGAAACCCCTGCCCTTCAGAACCTTCTAGCATTCCAGAAACCCTGCAAGGCACTATTGTATCGACAAGCCTTCGGGTCTTGAGCAACTGTTGGCCTCTCCCCCATTGTAAATGCTATTTTATTGTTGATGTTTTATTATGATGATTTTTTTTAATGTGATGTTTTAAATTGTTTTACTGCAATTGGTATGTGAGCCGCCCGAGCCTGCTGGGAGTGGCAGCGAACAAGTTCGAATAAGTAAATAAATAAATATTGCTCCATTATGTGCTGGACCATATATGCACATATTCTAATATTTTAATAGAAACACAAGCAGATTCACATGTACGCATATGAGATCCAGTGCAAGAGTTTTGGGGAGTTCTAACTGCTCTCCATTTGCACTTCCTTTGAACCACCTGAGTGTCTGACAGCCCTATCAGCTGTTCAGCTGTTTCAGGCTTTTAAAAAGTGCATGTGTGCTTGAGCAGTCTATACCAGGGAGGAAAGGACATGTTTTGCATGTCTGCAGGGATATACAGTCATGCAAAGGTGCACTTTTTCAAGCTGAACCTTTTTAACACATGCGTTTTAGCTCTTCACCTGATCTATCCCACACTTTGGCTCAACATCATTTAGCCCCCTCCCCTTTAAAAAAAACAACCCCAGTTACTTCTGGATTTTATAGCATGTGTAGAAGGGCCCTAAAGCAGTTCTACTTAACATATTGATTTTTAGACTAGCACTGATTTTGGAAACTAATTCATACTGCTTTTTAAAGATATTATTATCTTGCTTTTTCTCTCCATATAGAGACTCAAAGCAGCCGACAACTAAAAGCATTGCAATGCAACTTCAAGTATACAAATATACAAGTATTGAAACATAAGAATCATTAAAAGAAAGAAACAGTGGTTGTCAGTGAAAAGAAATAGCACTGGTCTCAACCCCATTGGGGGAAAAGTCCTGTTGGTCCCCCACTTAAGATAACTGCAGAAGCATTGATCTAAGCTTTATTGGTACAGTAGTGGATGACTTGAAAAATATGGCCACAGTGTCACTCAGAAATAGGAAAACAGTATCAAAGAACCTTTTCTCTCTATGTCCAAAGCAAAGTCACATTCTCCTCTGGCCACAGGTTCAGATGCAGATGTCTTTGAACATTTTGTTCATTTTTTAAATGTAGTTACAGTGATTCATAATAAATCTACCAATTCTCCTGAGAATGTGAGCTCAAAGGGGGAAGCAGTGTGCTGCATGAAGCAATTTCTGTGCTTTGCTGAGCCTATGGCTATTTGTCTTTCAAATTTATAGGGGTTTGGGGGGACTATCTGAACCTTTGAACAAAATATAGCAACATGGAGCTTTATGAACCCTTGAACTAAGCCTACAGTAACATTCTTAATCCTGTTAACTGCTTCCTCCTCTAAAGAGTTTGGGGTTGTTTTGCCGGGGGAGCGGCAGGTTGTTATTTGAGTCTGATTTATGGTATCCCTATGAATGAGAGTTCTCTATGAGCTCCAGGAATCTGCCACCTTGCTGTGGTCTAGCAAATGCAGGACTGTAGCTTCGTTTGTTGAATATGGTTGCAATTTTCATCTTTTCCATATGCCTTCCACTTTATTAAGTATCATCATTGCTTCCAATGAGTTATTTCACCTCCAAAACAATTGTTTTTTTCTCTGAAGTAATTTCCAATTTGTTCCTTCGCCTTACTCTGAAGCTGAGAAATTTTGACTTGCCCAAGGTCACTAGGTGGTTCTCCATGGCTGAAAAGAGATTTAAAACCCTGATCTCCAGAGACATGGGCCTATGCTAAAACCTGCAAAGTTCAATAGCCTTAGGACCTCATCAGACTACAGTATGAATCCACTTTAAATTTGGTTACTGCCTCCTGCCGAATTCTGGGGTTTGTAGTTTAGGGGGGAGCTTTTAATAGCCTCACTAAACTACGTGCCTCAGAATTCTGCAGGAGGTAGAAACTGGATTTAAAGTGGATTCATTCTCTAGTGTAATGAAGACTTTTGTCACCCTGGCTTCCATTCCTCTATCTTTTTAGCAGTTTGTGATATCCACAGAACATTTCTATGGGACCACATTTCAAATTAGTTAATCTTCTTATCAGTTTTTGTAACCATAGATAGAAATCAAAAATATTATAGTATAGATGCTACTGCCACAGGTTTTTAATTATATATCTTTATACTTTAGGATGTTACTTAGTTCCTTCATAGTTGTTTTTCCAAATCTTATCCTTTTTTTGATTTTTCTTGACTACCATCTCCCAGTTTGGTTAATGTCTGAACTAAAAGAATAGAAAATCATAGTCATATAATCTTAGAAGTGCTGCATACTGCCATTTAGTCCAACCCCCTGCAATGCAGGAATACATTAATACAATGGTATTCATTGACCATTTTAGAGTTGTGTAAATCATTTGTGATCATTTTTCCCCTTTTAATATTCAACTGAAATGCTGTGCTTGTATTTTCTTTTTCTTTAGTAAAGTTTCCAAGCTTTCTGATTTTTCCTCACATCATTAAATATCCCATAGTCAACTTAGAATTGCCTGAGAAAGAAACTGATAGTCACCATTAAGTATCCTATCCTTACCACTATAGTAATATTCCTTATTGTCTTCTGGGTCCTCTTTTGGCACTGAAAGGATAGGTGTGGTGTAGTTTGGCCAAGCATCCTGTTACTACTTCAGCAACGCTTGGGTTATAAGGAGCAGACTGCAACGAACTCCTGGGGCCAACCCAATATGTAGAACTGAAGGAGGAGAAAAAAAGAAATGGCCATAGAGTGCTTCAAAACAGGACCTCTGTTGTGCAATTGCCCTGCCTCATTCATATTTTAGGACTTTTCAAGACATTATCAGTATCAATTTTCTAAGCCTCCTATGTCTTCTATTTTCTTCTTTATTAGAAAAAAACTGTTAAGGAAAAGGGACGAAAAGGGGAATACAGATAAAGGGAAAATACAATATTTGATTAAGAGTACTAGGAGTTCTCTGTGTGGGAACATCCATAATCCTTTGATCAATGAAACTGCTGAGCATTATAGTCATATCTGGAAACAGCCATCAAATCTTCCTTCTGAATGAACAACAATAGGAATGTGGTACACATTTCAAGAAAACGCTCAATGAATTTAATCATGATAGTAATGATTGTCCTCTCATCCCCTAACAGCTGGTAAGATGGCAGGGATTTCTGGGAGCTGAAGTCCAAAACACCTGGAGGAGCACAGTTTGAGAAACACTGCCCTAATTCTTATCAAAAAGGAACCATCTCTTTCTCTGAGAAAAATGGCAAAAATCAAGAGTCCTGGGAGAAACTAAAAGAAGTATTGACACCCTGTACACTCTCCACCATGCCTTCACTTCTGGCATTTTTAAATGTCTTGGCAAGTGGGAAAATGGCAGTGGCCACAGAGATGGCTGACCCCCTGAGGTACCACTGGCACTTTCTCCTCTCTGTGGAGTGACCCACGGGTCATAGCAAAATCTATAATTTTGGCCTCAAAACCTGTCCTTGTTTTATATGTGAGGTTGACTTATACATGAGTATATACAGTAAACTAAACTGTCTTCATACTTAACATATCTGCATTGTCTTCAATTTGAAACTGCATTGTCTTCAGTTTGAAGTCTGTGACATTCTTAATCTAAGGGTTACTAAGTAGTATAGTCATGTTCTTCACTTAAAAACCAAATGTGAATATTGCTTGGGATTCAATGATGAGGTTAGCAGACAGATTTCTTATGAAAACCAATAACTGCATAGGAATTTTGTTTTTGCATTATTACATGGACAAATCAGCACAGATATTCACAGTTGAATGAGATCCTCTTTCAAATAAGATAGGCTGTCTTAGTACACCATAAAAGGGAGTAAGAGTTCATAAAACCTCTTACACATAAGCATATACTGGGAACATTCCTTTGGCACCATTGACAAACAAACATAGGGATTATGTTTACTCATTGACTCTCAGAAATTGTATGTTTCAAGATGAAGTGCTAGGATGCAGCTTGTAAGTTTATGAATGACTTCTTTTTTGAACAACAGTAAATTGTGGTGTGATGAAAGCAGTCACATAGTATCACCTCATTTCTTTTTCTGTGTAAAAAGGCTACTTTTTTGGATTGTTATGGTCAGTTTTTTTCATGTGCCAAAATGCAGGAATTGTTCCTTTGGTTGCTATGCCAGCTAACCTTCTCTTGTATGCCATGTCTGTAATTGGTTGATATGGCAACCTTTCTTGTTACACTTATACTCACCAAACAAGCTCTCAGTATACTTGCAAATACCAAAAGGAAAGCACAGAATTTAAGGAGGCAGTTTTCATTGAACTAGACCCATGGAAGAATTGTCATGCCCAGTAGCACATTTGCAGCAAACACATATAGCTTTTCTTAACGTAGTGAGACTAATTTGAAACAAGTAAGCAAAGTCAAAATTATTGTCTGATACCTTGATTGAACATCCACTGTGAAGAGAAATATCTGGAACGAACAATTTTATGGATTAGCCAGTTGGCCTTATCAAAACAGACAATGCAAACACAATATACAACATACATCTAGTCCTCTTAAAATAAAATACAAATGTACAGATAATTGTCAGCTTGAGACCAATGTAGTTTAGCCATAGATATATACATCAACTATCATTGTTTCCCCTACACTGCACCCCAATCGGATCTGTGTACTCCGATCCCCTTTTAGAGCTTTAAACAAATAAAGGACAACTTTTGTTGTCAGAATGTGGTTGTAACTGGCCAACAAAAATGAGGCTTTGGCCACTTTATCCCAGCTTGTTTTATTGCAAATATAAGGCCATAAGTATTGATTCCTTTCTTTTTTCATATAGATTGCAGTTATGTAAAGTGTGGTTCAGATTTTCAACTTCAGGGGAGTGAAATATCTGATTTGTCACCAAATATATCACTGCTCATAAAAGACATTTGTGCTTGTAGGATGTTGTTTCGTGAGCAGTTTCTGTCTGTCTGTGCCTGGAATAAAAAAAGACTAGTCTTCCAGATTTTTTTCTGTCTAGCAACACACTATCTTTCAAAATCTCAGAAAAGTTGATGAACCAACTATAAATTAAAGCAAAACAAGTTCAATTGGAATATTCCTGATACAAAAGGCAATGACACTTGTTTCAGAGGCATATAGCCATAAGACAGGAAGGCATCATACAGCCTGCAGATACTGCTGGACTGTAACTTACAGCATTCCTCATCGGTGACTGGTGAGTTGCAGTCTTAACAGCGTCTGGAGGACAGCATGATTTCCCACACCTGGTGTGAGCGATACACCTACACATCTAAGTTCAAGGACACCTTCAGAATAGAAATATCAGCAATACTTTATTTGCTACACAGAATCTCCTATTTTCATTGCACTTTCTATTCTTACTTTTATTTAACAACTCACAATGCTAATTAGTTTTTATTTTATTGTTTTGTTCTATTCAGTATATCCTAATGCTAAATCATACATTTTATTGAGCATACATTAACCCTCATTTACAGAATAATGTAGTTTGGTGTATGGCCATTTGCTGTCTTTATATGGGCATAGCTTGCTTTATTGGGTTTCTCAATATCACCTTTTTCTCTTGCTTGACTCCTGACTCCTTGGCCAGTTTGACATTAGCTCTACATAGTTGTTTGATACCCGGTCTGTGCAATGAATGCTGATCCCTTCACAGAAAAGCTATTGATGTAGTGTAGCACTAAGATCAAAGGTCCTGCCACTATTGAGGGAACCCTAGCAGAGCCCTTGTGCAATGCTGCCTGCCCAATTTATTTAACTTTTATTGAACAACAGGGTTGCTCTTCTGTCTCACTCTCTCTTTTTCTTCTACTGCCATAATGTTTACCTCAGGGAGTACGGTGCTTGGCATTTGTCAGGGACTTGATTTTGTGCTGCCTTTAATCTAACTCCCTGACAAAGCAGAAAAAAAGATAATTGTAGCTGTGGGAAACAATATACAGGACTAGCTGACTCTGGGGTTAAAGTCATATTGTTTTGATAGGGATGTAATCTCTCACAAAGTTTCTTCTCAAAGACAGTAATGAATAATTTCAACACATTTTGTCACTGAAAAAGTCTTTGTAAACAGTACAATTTTCAAAGGCTTATTAGCATTTCAAGACTTATTCTGTGCAAAATTCACACATGGTTTTGCACAGAAAATAATGTCTGCATGGGGAAAAATGTTTCTATGAACACCTGATAATATCTGTATAGAAAGAGTCATTCATGTGTTTGAAAAAGCTGTAATTGCAAGTTTATCCTGTGTAAAATGTACTCGTAGATTATTTCTATAGAAAACTGCTTTTTCTAAGTAGGGAACAGCATGTTCTGTGTGGAAATAATATTTCAACCCAGGATTATTAGTTCCTCTACAGAAATTTCTTGTTTCTGTGAAGAGTATCCTGTTTTCTGTGCAAATCAACAATGTGAGAATCTTGTATAGAACAAATACTCAATAACAGCTTGTTGCTGCACAGAAAATGTTTCATGAACAGAAAATGCTGTTTTCTGTGAAAAACAACAACATCCAAATTTATGCACAAAATAAGTCCTGGACTATGAGTATTGTCACTAGTTTCAGAATTTTTGTCCTCGGGGGTTCTCAACACTTGACAAACATGTTTTCTGGCCATTTTATCAGATATTTCTAAATCTTCTTTCCAATACAATTAAAGATACAAGAACCCTGTTATGCTTTTCACTAATTCAAAAAGACAGCAGATGAAAAATGGACATGTTGGAAAACAACAATTATTATCATCCTTCCTCCCCCAGCCTTCCAGTTTCTCTGGTCACAAGTAGTTAAATATGCCAGACATTGGGTGGGTGGGTCCAGTATGACTGTAACTGTCTAGCATCTAGGTCAAAATAGATGCAGAGAACATTAGCTTCCAAATACTTTCCAAACAGACAGCATGCTGCCAATTGTTCCAACAATTCATTTCTACAAAACTGAATTTGTTTAACAACCCTAATAAACATCCCAGGGAGCAATATGCAGGTGCAGTGTTGACAGAGAAATAGGTTTCTTTGCAGCCAACATTGCCACCAAATAGGCTCATAGGTGAATCCTATGCTGTGTTCAGTCACATAAATTGTGGATGTTTCCTATTTACATGCTAGCTATTTTCAGAACCATTGTAGTTCCTTTCGTTCCAAAAACTTCCCCTCCCCAGCAATATTTTGCTTCAGTCCCCAAATTTCTAGAATAGCACTAGCTTAAAATGTAAGTTTACATGTAGAAAATCTGATACAAGAGTTCTAGATGGACATGATTTTCATTGGCTCACTCTCTGGAATGCTAGAAAGTTGGGAATGGAAAGAAATTTTCCTGAGATGCAGAATTTTTACTGAGAAAACAATTCCCATATTTTGTCCCATTCCCCACTTAGTTGCATTCCTGATCGAATCAATGTTCTAGAAATTATCATCAAAAGAAAAATTTTAAGGCCATAAGGCCTCTCAATTCTTCACAGGTTCAGGACTGACATCATTCCCAACCTGTAGGTAATTGTCAGTCCATGAGTGCAGAGTAGATGAGTGTAGATTAGATGCCTTCTCACACCTACAAATGACTTCTATTGCAACATGAATATCAGTGTTCTATAATGGAGATCATCATAGAGTTGGAGATATTACTGAATAAAGTCCTTCCATTATCTTCTGCAGCTTATGCTTTTTAAAAACTGGTATATGAAATAAGGTCTCAGTATGTGGTAGGACATAGGGTGCATCTTAAACATATTTGTTATGGTTGAAATTGTTTAAAGCTACAAGGTATTTACAGTTGTAAATAATATTAGGGTTTGTTGATTTGCAAAAAGTCATGGTCAGACAAACAGAAGAAAATTAAAGAAATTTGGACTCCATTTAAAAGATGGTTACAGGTCGTTAAACCAGATGATGAAAGCTGGAAGAAAAAAATTGAAAGAATCGAAAGAAGGCTCATGTAACTGTAGCACAGCAGTTCTCGTTCGTGCCTGGAGGGCAAGGAATAGGTCCTGGGGTTCCTTTAGCATTAGGGCCTGCAGCAGCAGAGGTGGATTCGGAGGATGAGCTAGATGACTGGGGTGAAGCACAGGGCCCTTCGGATGGGCCGCAGTCTCCCACAGAGAGCTTGGCATGGGATGAAATGTGCTTTGGGCCCAGCTTAGATTCTGATCACCAGGTGGAGATGGGAAGCAGCGAAGGGAGTTATGAACACCCCGGGGGGGAATTCCCAGGAGCCCGAGAATGTAAACATGGACGAATCCGAGTGGGAAAGTGCCAGGGAGGAAAGTTCTCAGGAAGATAGCGACACAGCTGCCGAGAGGCAAGGTCGCTCCTTCGATAGGAGACGAGACATCGAGTCTAGCAGGAGGGCTTGGTCGAGGGTCCTAGACCGACCGAGGTCCGTGAGCAGAGATTGGAGACGAAGGAGCCTAGAGCGTCGCGGACCTCGGCCGTCGGATTAAGTATAGGGTCCGTGGGAACGCATCCTCAGTTCTCCGGCCACGTCTTTCCTGAACAGGCGTGAAGCGGAGTGGGACCACTAGCCAGCCGTGGTCATCAAGCCTTGCCTTGCATTTGCCTTGTTTCCTGATCCGCATTGGTTTGCGGTGCCTTGCCCTGGTTCCTGATCCGCATTGGAGTGCGGAGCTTTGCCATGCTTCCAGCTTCTTTGCTACGTTACTTTGGACTACCTTGCTTATTACCTTTTGGACACTTTCATATTATTGGACTATTTACTCTTTGGAACTGTTTTTATACTCAATAAAGTAGTTAGCCTTCAGTACGTCTCTGTGTGTGTGATTAAGGGGCCCGCCAGGTCCGTGATCGTGACAGCAACGGAGAAAAAAGGACTTCATTGTCAACAGAGAAGAGGGAGGGGGAGGAAGAAGGAGATGAAAAAGGACAAAAGGCATGGTAATCGTGGTTATGTATAGTTGTTTATAATAAAAACATTAAAAAAAGAAATTATTTAAAGCTACAAGGTATTTACAGTTGTAAATAATATTAGGGTTTGTTGATTTGGTTTTTTTAAGGTACTGTTTCATTCAGGGGGAACCATACTGACTTTCTCCCTGCTGCCCATTCACCTGCAGGCAAAAATAGTTGAATTGACTACAATAAAGGAAAATCTTGATGGGTATTGCCATTTTAAGAATATAGCTTCTGATGTTTTGGTTAACCTTTAAATATGTTTTAACCTGTAATTTATTCATGTATTGTTGGCCATCTGAGGAACCAAGGGACCTTTCATACAGCCATATAACCCAGAATATCAAGGCAGAAAATGGAGCCCCTGGTGACGCAATGGGTTAAATCCTTGTGCTAGCAGGACTGAAGACTGACAGGTCGGAGGTTTGAATCCAGAGAGAGTGAGGATGACCTCCCTCTGTCAGCTCTACTTGCCCATGTGGGGACATGAAAAAAGCCTCCCAAAAGGATGGTAAAATATCAAGATATCTGGGTGTTCCCTGGGCAATGTCCTTGCAGACAGCCAATTCTCTCACACCAGAAGTAACTTGCAGTTTCTCAAGTCACCCCTGACACAAAAAAGGCAGAAAATCCCACAATATCTGCTTTGAACTGGGTTTGAGTTCACAATGCTATATATTCCAGTTCAAAGAAAATAATGTGGGATTTTATTCGGCTGTGTGGAAGGGGCCCTAATTCAAAATGTAAAGTGAAATAGATTTCCTTAGTTGAAAAGGATAGCATTTTTTAAAATGTAGATTAGGTTGGAAATCATGCTGCGTGTAGGGTTGCCAGAGTGAACACTGGAAAGGTCTCCTGTATCTTTTATGTCTGTGCAGAAGTGGGAATTTCAGCGGCTTGTTGTCTGTCAGCATGGCAAAAAACACCTCCTTAAATTCCATCTTTAAAGTGATAGAAAATTTCAATCTTCACTCCGGCAACCCTAACGGCATGTCCCACCAGTGTTAGCCTGCCCAGCCAACAGAATGGAATGTTGGGAGTTGCATTCCAACAAAATCTGGAAGGCCACATTGTTCCCACTCCTGAAAAGGAGCAATTTATATAGACATGTAAATAAGACATTTAAGGTACAGTTCTAGAGCTACTGAAACATCAGTTTTCCATAAGCAGTTTAAAATAATGCTACTTGGCTGTACAGAGTATGCTGTTTAAATGCTCAATAAGAATAGGGTTTATTTGCACCACATTATGTAGTGGAATAATCTAGTTCATGCAATTGTTGCTGTTAATAACATACTTTGTTTTATTCTTAATTAACAACTGTTTTATGATTTCATAGATGCATTTTTCCAGTTTTACAATGCTGATGGCAGAGATTGTTAGTTTTTAAAACCTTATTGTAATGAAACTTTAACTGTGTTCTATGGTGTAACTGATCTGTGAAGAAATAATACAGCAATTCCTACCCCACTCCACCCCACCTGTGTTTTTAGTGTAACTATCAATGGAATACATATTTTTGCTTGTATATAAGAAGTGCAGTAAAATAAAGCTTGCTAAATAATAATAACAAAAACAACAACAACTTTATTTTTATACCCCTCCTCCATCTCCCTGAAGGGGACTTGTGGCAGTTTACATGGGGCCAGGCCCAACAATACAGTTAAAACATACCACATTAAAACGTAAAATAACAATATAAAACAAAACAAAATGCAAAATAACAACATTATAACAAAATATACAACAATAATAGCAAACACAGGAAGGGAAATACAGTAGAAAGACACTTTCACATATGGGATATGAAGTGCATGTAGAAAGAATTCTGGAAAATAGATGGCAACAGAAGTCTTAAAGCAAGGATGGAAGTGGAACATCTGTCCAGATTGCTTTAAATGGGCTTGTGTTTGAGTAACAATTTTGTAAACTGAGGTTCTTAATTTGTGTCAGTTACCACTTCAAAATCCCATCAAAGTAATGAAGAAGACTTAGATCTGGTTCTTGGAACAATCCTAGCTATATTTGGGGGGATATCTGGACTTTCAGCTAATCAGTGTTTTTGAATAAGCCATTTTGAGAACTGGTTCCTCCATGTGGGGCTGTCTGTGACCTTGGTTCTTGCAAATAATGTGTGAGTGCTTGTTCCAAGGCAGCTCCTTGCCTACTTGGATGGGGGTTCCGCAGGTGTAAAACTGTCTCATAATATCCCCTGGGTGTATATGTGTGGTTTAAATTTGCTGTATTGGACATGTGTGAAAAAATTCTTCATTCTTCAAAAAATAAATTCAACAATAATCAAACAACAACCAATAACGAAGTTGAATGTCTCATCACATGTGGGCAGATCGATGCCACAACATTTCAGAGGATAGGGCTAGTAAGTAAAGTGCATAGGTCATATAGTAGCAACAAGGATAAGAGCAATACAAAATAGGTCATTATAACTTTGGAAGTAAGCACATATTTCTCACTGTTTTATCTATTTAGCCATTGGCCCAATGATTCATACATTTGGGAAGGATACTACTAACTGTTTTTCAGCTATAGAGCCAACACAGTCTTTTGTTATTGGGCAGGATGCCCTGTTTTCTTATCCCTGAAGCATTCTTTTGTTATTGGGCAGGATGCCCTGTTTTCTTATCCCTTTCAGCCTTGAGAATGTGAAGGAAGTCCAATCACAGGGCAAGATATCAATGGATACCCCCCATTACTGCTCCCACCACCAACGGCTGCTCTGGGGCCAGAGTAAAGAAGGGAGCAGAGAAGACAGTGCCATCTTGTCTCCTGCAGCATCAGAGCCTTTCCCCCACCACAAACGGCTGCTCTGGGGCCAGACTAAAGACGGGAGCAGAGAAGACAGTTCCACCTTGTTTCCTGAACTTTGCTAATAATATATTAGCCATTGGCACCTCCTTTTGATGGGGGAGACGCTTGCATACCCTAATGAAGTTGTGAGCTATGCTGGCAGTGGCATAATAGTCACCGGTAGGGCCTCCCATGCCAGACAGGTCACAACTGAAGGGTCTGACAAAAGAGCATCAATGGGCAGGATGGGCTCTCTAGCCTTTTGGCAACCATCCTAAGAGAACCATCCTCTCTCAAAATTGAGTAAATGGGCAACAAAGTGGCAAATGCATTTTAACCTAAACAAGTGTAAAGTCATGCACATTGGGGCAAAGAACCCCAAATACACTTATCAACTGATGGGATCAAAGCTTTCTGAGACAAACCAGGAAAGGGATCTTGGGGTTTTGGTGGACAGCTCAATGAAGATGTCAACCCAGTGCGCAGCAGCAGTGAAAAAAGCAAATTCTATGCTTGGCATGATCAGGAAGGGAATCGAAAATAGGTCAGCAAATGTTGTATTGCCTCTCTACAAATCTATGGTGAGGCCACATCTGGAGTACTGTGTACAATTCTGGTCACCGCACCTCAAGAAGGATATAACGGAACTGGAAAAGGTACAAAGAAGGGCAACAAAAATGATCCAAGGGATGGAGCAGCTCCCTTATGAAACCAGGTTGCAACGCCTTGGTCTTTTCAGCCTTGAAAGACGGCGTTTAAGAGGGGACTTGATCGAAGTGTATAAAATCATGCATGGGATAGAAAAGGTGAATAAAGAAAAAATATTTTCTCTGTCACACAATACTAGGACTAGGGGGCACTCCCTAAAGCTCCAAGGTAGGAAAGTTAGGACTAATAAAGGGAAATATTTCTTCACCCAGAGGGTCATTGGGTTATGGAATTCACTTCCAGAGGAGGTTGTGACAGCTGTCAGCCTGGACAGCTTCAAGGCAGGATTAGACAGATTCATGGATACCAAGGGAATCAGTAGTTGATGAAATGGACATCCAAGTGCCACCTCTGTGTTGATGGAGGCAGGCAGGATTTTCCCCGGGTACTGGTTGTGGGGGGTCGGGAGCAGGTGAGGGTTTTGCCCTCCTTTCTGCTAGAGATCCCTGTGTACAACTAGTGGGCCACTGTGTGACACAGAATGCTGGACTAGATGGGCTGAGGCCCGATTCAGCATGGCTCTTCTTATGTTCTTATGTTCTTAGAAGGAAAACTCTAAATTCAAACCCAGGCAGATGGTGCTTGTCTAACCCTGTAAGTCAACCATCTAAGACAGGGGTGGGCAATTATTTTTTCCAAGGGGCCACACGAGAGGTTGTCATAGGAAAAATGACATTCATTCACTCAAATTTTACAAAACAATGGTTAACAAAATGTGAACATTTGTATCATTTGTGATTCATTATATCAGGGGTCAGGAACCTTTTTGACTCAGAGAGCCACAAAAGCAAAATATTTGGATTTTTATTTCAGTGAGAGCATTCTAATATATTTTAAGACTGAATTCAACTTAATGTGAGTATAATTCATAATAATAATGATGATGATGATATTCATTCAACCTCTGCTAATAATAATAACAGCAACAACAGGTTCTTAGAGTAGGAGGATACCTCCAAGGGCCATCCAGTCCAACCTCCTTCTGCCATAAGGGAAAAACACAATCATGGCAGAAAATCCCACAATATCTGCTTTGAACTGCTTTAAAAACTCCATCGCCTCTAAACTCGAAACGTTGCCAACAGGTCACTATGATCGCATTATCTCCTTACGCCTCCCACATGCTGTTCTCTTCAACTATGCAAGCTGACTCTGTGGAGAAAGACAAATTCTACTCAGACCTATGCCACCTCATACAAAAGGTCCCTGCAGAAGATAAAACCTTGGTGATTTCAATGCCAGAGTAGGAAAAAAAATTGAAGCCTGGAAAGGTGTATTAGCTAAGCATGGTGTTGGAAATGTAACGATAACGCACGCTTCCTGCTAAAGTTTTGTGCAGAACAGCATAAAGATAGCCTGAAAACCACCGGGATGCATCCCCGATCCAAACACTGACACCTCATTGACTATGTTTTAGTGCAGGGCTGTCCAACTTCTACCGGCCAAGGGCCGGAATTCCAGTCTCTGATGACCTGGGGGGCCAAAGTGTCTGCCTCCGCCCTCGGCTCTGCCCCCTCCCCCGGCTCCACCCCCCCCTCCCCCGGCTCCACCCCCTCCCCTCCCCTGGCTCCACCCCCTCCCCACCCCCAGCTCCACCCCAAAAGGAGGAGGCAGCTGTGCAGGCCTGCGCAGCTGCCTCCTCCTTTTGGGGCTTCTGCTTGTGAGCGCATGGGTAGGTAGGTAGATGGATGGATGGATGGATGGATAGAGAGGTGGATGGATGGATAGATAGGTTGATGGATAGATAGGTAGGTAGATGGATGGATAGATGGATGGATAGATAGATAAGACAGATAGATGGGTAGATAGATGGATGGAGAGATGGATGGATGGGTAGATGGATAGATAGATAGAAAGGTAGATAGAAAGGTAGATGGATGGATAGATGGATGGATAGGTAGATAGATAGGATAGACGGGTAGATGGATGGATAGAGAGATGGGTAGATAGATAGATAGATGGATGGATGGATGGATGGATGGATAGGTAGGTAGATGGATAGATGGGTAGATGGATGGATGGATGGATGGGTTGATAGATGTTTAGATAGATGGATAGGTAGGTAGGTAGATGGATGGATAGATGGATAGGTAGGTAGATGGATGGATAGATGGGGAACACAACCAGATACAGTGAAGACATCTGCCCATGCACTTTGCTAATCTGCTTTTAGCATTAAAGGAAAAAGTGCTCAGGATTTTCCCACTTAATACACACATTGTTGGCATGGCTGGAAATGGGTTATTTTCTCCTGCTATTAAAAAAAGCATGTTCTGGATATGTCCTAAAAGCTAAACTATCTTAGAACATTTGTTATTTTTCCAGACACATATCTGGTGATTGGGGGGGGTGCTCAACAGAACTGAGCCTTTGGTGTTTTTTTACAGTACTATTGACGTACCCTGAAGAAGCGTAGGATGCTTCTCTACCAGGCATGGGCAAACTTTGCCTCTATGCCTGGTGTTAGAAATTGTGAAAGTTGAAATTCAAAACAATCTGATAGGAAACTGGGAGTTGTAGTTTGGTATGGTACTGGCTTTCTTAAACAGGGAAGCCTAGGGATCTTGTAAAACTACAACCCCTGTGATTCCATGGCACTGAATCTGTGGCAGGTTTGTGTGTGTCAATTCCCCTTTCAGAAGACTCTCCTTGCACCTCTCCCCTTTAAGGCTAGGTCGCTCTTGGCTGCCGAAACAAAACAAAATGGGGGAAAGAGCCTTTTTTTTCTTCCTCCCTTTGCAGGCTATTTACAACTTTAAGAGCTACTGAAAGAAAGGGGGATTTTGAGAACAGCGTGCATACCTGCCTGTGCTGTTGGAAGAGAGAGAGGGAGAAAGAGGCCTGAGCTGGCCGAGGAAGGGAGGCTCTGCTGCTTGGGGGAGTCTCGGAGTCTCTTCCTCCTGCCCATCCCTCCCCAGGAGCCCCCAGCCTGATCCAGAGGACCACACTGCTGCCTTCTTTCAAACTTTTGCTGCTTGCCTGTCTGCTTGGCCCTGCTGGCTTTCATTCTTTCTTGTTTGGCAGCCTCTTGGCCTTCTTCCCTCCTGGTCTGGCGTCTCCTTCAATTGTTTCCCTCCTTGCTCTTTCCTGCCTCCCCCCCGGTGCAGTGTTTGATCTTCCTTCCCCTGCTTCTCTTCTCCTTGACTCTCCGGCCTCTCCCTCTCCTCCTTCCTGGCTTGTTCTTTGGGAATGCAGGGTCGCCTCCTTTCAGAGGGAGGGGGCTGGAGAGTTGTAGTTCACACACACCAGAGAAATCGACCTCCCCCGGTGATTGAGCTGGATCAGACCTGGGCAGCAAGAGCCAGCCCACACGGGGAGCCTTCTGCTCGACCCCGCCCCTTCCGAGCTCACCAGGGGGCGAGGGCCCAAGAAGGTTTGCGCCTTTGCCTCAAAGCTCCTCCTCCTGACTCCAGGCAGCCCTGTGGGAAGAGGAGGAGCTGGAGTGCCTGGCTGTTTGGCTGGCACTGGGGCCGGTGGCTATCTTGAAGAAGGGGCGGGGCTTACCAAGGTGCCTTCGTGACCCCCGGAAAATGCCCCAGTGAATGGCCCCGCCCCCCGCGAGTGGCCCCACCCCCCGAGTGCCCCCCCCGAAATTTTTGTAAATAGGCCATCTCCTTCAGCATGATGCTCCAAAGTTCTATGGCAGATCTCGAAGAAGAAGACGGCTTATATATACACTATCGTACTGATGGCAGCTTGTTCAACTTAAGCCATCTCAGGGCTCGCAGTAAGTGTTGGGCCTGTGCCCTCAGCAGGGATTGTGGGCTCTACTGTGCAAGGGCTTGTGGGATCCACAGTGCAGGATGGAGATCACTCAAGGAGACTTTCTGCTGTGCTTTCTGCAACTGGACTTGCCTATCTCGTGTTAGCCTTTTTAGTCATCAACGCGCTTGCAGAAAGCGCGGGATGAGTCCTTCCTGAATCTTTGTTCACTAAGAAAAGCCAAGGGAAGAAGAGACTGCTCCCTTTTCCAGTGATGTAGGATGTTTATACAGCTTCAAGTTTTATACAGTTACTAATAATGCAATATGATGTGATGTGATTTCTCATAACACACATGTATACCTGAGGGGTTTAGTAATCTAGTTTATTTATATCAAGGACAATAAAAATGCAAGTATTTCCTAATGTTATTACTGCTAAAACAAGCTTTAATTAAGCTATCTCTGGCAGAGAATGTATTTGCCCCTACCCTCTACAACTGAAAACTGCAGGAGACACCAGGAGGCATATTGTACTTCTGATGATGTACTAATAGAAACTGTCCATGGGAAATGAAAGTAGGAGATAACTGCTTTTCATCTGAACAGTCATGACAGTTAGTCCCTGGCAAAGGCAGCTATTCATCTAAAATCCTGGATAATATTCTCCTGAGAAAGTTTTGTCTGATTTAGGTTTCTCAAAAATCTAGATGGAGGGTTATTGCCAACTTGGATCCCTCTAGTGAGCCCTTTGATAGAAATTATTTCAAGTATGTTCTTTTTGGAAGCAAACTTTAAACAAAAGATGCCTTGTAATAACAGCAAGTAATACTTAATCGGAAGGGGGGGAAATCTACATGTTATGAAATTGCCGGTGATATTTTATTTAGAAGAATGGCGGCTTGGGAGTGCCAGAGTCATGATTTCCATCTGACTCTGTGAGGAGGCCAAAGAGCTCACGCAAGCGCTGGCCGGGGGTCCCATCTCGCCATCTTGGGCTTTATTATTTTATTTTGTCTGTTTATTTTAATTTTATTGTGGTGTGTATGAGTGGGTATGTGCTATGTGTATGAATGTGTGAGTGATTGCGCCTAGAGCCGGCCTGCTCCTGGTTTCGGCAAACTTTTGCAAGGGTGAGGAGGTGGCTTCCAGTCACATAAGAAGTACTGCCACCATCTTGAAGCCTTTTGCCATTATCAGCTGCTTGGTAAACTGTAAGATGGCGACGCCATTTTGAGAGGCCTCTGGCGCCCAATCCTTTCCGTCAATTTGATAAGGACTAGTCCCATGTAAACAAGACCATCAGTAGTCTTTTAAAAAGTTGTTTTTTATTGGAGCGGGATAGAATTGCTGTGTCTCCAGGGCGGGCCAGTTGCTTTTCCACGGATCGCTTGGGGGGGGGAGGGCAGTCATTCGAGACTCGGGACAGTGAAGCTGCTTCTTATAATTATACCTGACTACTAAGCTATGACATTGGGTTACACATCATAATTCGATATACCATCATTACTATTCCATCATTTGCACAATTGTCAATTTGTTGCTGCTATAGCTATTCCGCTGCTATAATTAAGCCTGGTGCTAACCTGGTCCCTTATTTTTGTTCCCTGTAATCTCCATTGCACTTTACTTACCTGCACTTTACATTCTAGAGGCCTGCCTTGCACTTTACATTGATTATTGTCTTCCATCTTAGTTGCAGGGTGGGAGGGTGTGCGGTAGGGAGATTGATATTTAACAACTATGTACCAAATCAAGAACTGTTACATGATTTTTGGCCTAGAGACATAGGAAGGGGACATGCAGGAGGGATGGGCCCCGGGCAGGGGGCTTCCATTGGGGTGGTGATTGGTAGGGGGAGGGGTGGGAAAGGGAGACCCAAATCATTAATTCAGCCTAGAATTCATGATGGATCTAAATTGCCAATACGACGTGCAAGCGAACGCTCTAAATCGGTGATTCTCAAAGTGGGCGGTACCGCCCTCCCCCTCAGTGGGCGGTCACATGTTTCAGGGGGGCGGTAGAAGCCTCCAATGAATTTGGGGGGCACTGAAGCCTAGAAATGGGGCGGTAGCATTTTCCTGGCATTGGGTGGCACAGAGCCTGCCCTCCTCCTTTCCTGAACTCCACCCACGCCATAGAGCTCCGTTGGTGTGGGTGGAGCTCCAGAGAGGAGGGGCAGACCTTCCACAGAGCCCTCCCCTTCCTCTCCTGTACTCCTCCCATGCCATACAGCCCTGTTGCAATTTGCAGGTGCACACACTCGCACGCTTGTGACCTTTCGCCCCTACATCTACGACAGACATTCTCAGAGGTTGTGAGGTCTTTTGGAAACTAGGCAAGTGGAATATCCAGAGTGGGGAAAGAAGTCTAGTTTGCTTGAGGCAAGTGTGAATGTTGAAATTGGCCATCTTGATTAGCATTGAATGGCCTTGCAGCTTCAGTGCCTGGTTGGTTATTGCCTAGGGGATACTTTGTTGGGAGGTGTTAGCTGGCCCTGTTTGATTCATGGAGAAAAAAAACACTGGGCAACCTTGCCAAAACACAAGCAAACAACACAGGGCAATGAGAGAGCCTGCCTATGTAAATAGAATAATATAATATTATATCCTTGATGCAATTCAAATAGGTAATAGAGTTCTAATCCCTAAAATGTTCTGTTCCATTTTAAAAATTAATTTCTAGGGGGGCGATGAGCAATGTTTTTTCTGGAAAGGGGGTGGTAGGCCAAAAAAGGTTGAGAACCACTGCTCTAAATTATCAATTTGGCCAAAAAAATGTGCAAAAATCTGAATAAATTTAAACTGGGCTCCTGACAAAGCTAAGTTGAGTACCCAGGAAGGCGGTCCCTCCCAATTGAGAGTGGTGCTGTTCAATGCCAGGTCAGTCAATCGTAAAACATCAACTATTCAAGATCTAATTCGTGAAGAACAAGCTGACCTGGCTTGTATAATGGAGACCTAGTTGGATGAGGCTGGCGGGGAGGGGGGGTAATCTCTCCCAGCTTTGTCCACCAAGCTACTCCGTGCAGCACCAGTCGAGACCTGGAGGGTGGGGAGGGGGGGGTCCCTGTTGTCTATAAAGATTCCATCCCCCTGACCAGGTGCCCCATCCCACAGTCAACCACATTTCAATGTGTCGGCCTGAGGGTTGGTGATCGGAATTCTGTTAGTGTACTGATCCCCCCCTGCACTACAGTCTCCCTACCTGAGCTAGTCGGAGTGGTCTCAGGCCTGGCGGTGGAGTCTCAATGGCTTATTTTGCTGGGGGACTTCAACGTCCATGCCAAGACCACCCTATCAGGTGCGGCTCAGGACTTCATGGCCGCCATGGCAACCATGGGCTTGTCCCAGTAAATATCGGGTCCCACCCACAGTGCAGGACACATGTTAGATCTGGTTTTCTGTCAGGGATGGGAGGAAGGTGGCAGAGTGGAGGAATTGATCACCATTCCTTTGCCATGGACCGACCATTACCTGATCAGGTTTAGACTTACTGCGCCTTTCCACCTCCGCAGGGGTGGTGGACCCATTAAATTGGTCCGTGCCAGGAGACTTATGGATCCAGATGGATTCCTGACGGCTCTTGGGAATTTTCCAGGCTCCTTGGTAAGTGACCCTGCCAAGGCTCTTATCTCTCTCTGGGACAGGGAGATGACAAGGGCTGTTCACACGATTGCTCCAGAACACCTCCTCTTGAGTAACCAAGTTTAACCAGCTCCTTGGTTTACTGAGGAGCTGGCAGTGATGAAGCAAAAAAAGAGGAGGCTAGAGTGTGTGTGGCATTGAAAATGAGATCAGCCAAAGCTCATTTGGTTTCCTATCTCAGGACCTACGAAGCGGCAACAAAGGCGGCACAGAAAGCATCCCTATCTACCACAGTTGCCTCCGCCAAGAACTGTCCAGCGGAACTGTCCAAAGTTGTCAGAGGACTATTAAATCTGCCGCAAAGCGAGATCCCAGACAGCTGAGTGCTCCACTGTGAAGAATTTGCTCGGTTCTTTGCTGATAAAGTTGCTCTGATCCATTCTGATTTTGATACTACATAAACGGCAGTCTCTAAGGATGTGACACGAGCATATGCTTGTCCGATTTTAATGGATTCGTTTCAATTGGTTCAGCTTGAGGATGTGGACAAGATCCTTGAGGAAGCGAGGCCTATCACATGCATCCTAGACCCCTGCCCATCCTGGCTGGTCAAAGAAGCAAGAGGGGGTTTGGCAGAGTAGGTAAAGGTGGTGGTTAATGCCTCCTTACAGGAGGGCAAGATTCCAGCCAGCTTAAAACAAGCTGTTATAAAACCACTGTTGAAAAAATCATCACTGGACCCCACTCAATTAATCAACTATTTGGCTGGTTTCCAATTTCCCCTATTTGGGTAAAGTCATGGAACGTGTGGTGGCTTCGCAACTCCAGGAGCTCTTAGTAGACACTGATTATCTGTATCCGGCACAGTCTGGCTTTAGGCCAGGACATGGAACTGAGACAGCCTTGGTCGCCTTAGTTGATAATCTACCTCGGGAGCTCGACAGGGGGAGTGTGTCCCTGTTGGTTCTGCTGGACCTCTCAGCGGCTTTCGATACCGTTGATCACGGTATCATTCTGGGATGCCTCGCAGCAATGGGACTTACAGGTACTATTTCGCAGTGGCTCCAGTCCTTCCTGGAGGGCCGGTCCCAGAGGGTGTTACTGGGTGACACCTGTTCGACCCCATAAGTGTTGTCATGTGGAGTCCCTCAGGATTCGGTACTGTCCCTGATGTTATTTAACATCTACATGAAACCGCTGGGGGAGATCATCCGGAGTTTCGGAGTAAAGTGTTATCTGTATGCAGATGACATCCAAATCTGTCACTCCTTCCCTCCTGTTACTAAGGAGGCTGTTCAGACATTGAACCGGTGCTTGGCTGCTGTGTCGGACTGGATGAAGGATAGCAAATTGAAACTTAATCCTGACAAAACAGAGATCCTCCTGGTCAGTCGTAAGGCCGAACAGGGCATAGGGTTACAGTGTGTGTTGGATGGGGTTACACTCCCCCTGAAGTTGCAGGTTCGCAGCTTGGGAGTGATCCTGGATTCATCGCTGAGCCTGGAACCCCAGGTTTCTGCGGTGGCCAGGGGAGCTTTTGCACAGTTAAGACTCGTGCCCCAGCTGCACCCGTACCTTGGGAAGCCTGATCTGGCTACGGTTGTCCATGCTCTGGTCACATGCCGAATAGATTACTGCAACACACTCTACGTGGGGCTGCCTTTGAAGATAGTTCGGAAATTACAATTAGTCCAATGGGCAGCAGCCAGAGTACTAACCGGAGCTTCATACAGGGAGCATACCACCCCCCTGTTGTGTCAGCTTCACTGGCTGCCTGTCCACTCCTGAGCTCAATTCAAAGTGCTGGTTTTGACCTATAAAGCTTTATACAGTTCTGGCCCAGCATCTGCTTCTACGTCCCACCTCATACTTTAAGATCATCTGGGGAAGCCTTGCTCTCATTCCCACCAGCATCTCAAATGCGGCTGGTGGGGACAGGGGACAGGGCCTTCTCAGCTGTGGTTCCCCGCCTGTGGAATGCACTTCTGAGCAAAATACGATTGATCCCATCCCTCTTAGCATTCAGGAAAAAAGTAAAATCTTGGATATGGGACAAGGCTTTTGCACAATAGTAGAATGCAGCACTTTGGACTGGAATAGGATTGGTAAGCTGACAGATGAGAATATGACTTACTGTTTTAACCTAGGTTTGTGGATGGAACATTATTTTTAACTTAACTGAGTGTTGATTGGATGTTTGTTTTTAACTATTATTTAATGTTTAATGTTTTATGGTTTTATATTTTACACTGTGGCATCAAATTGCTGCCTTGTAAACCGCTCTAAGTCCCGTCCCCCTGCCCCTGGGGGTGAGAAGGGCGGGGGTAGAAATATTGTAAATGAATAATAATAAATCATTCACATAAAGCTGCATCGTAATTAAAATTCTCAGACCGGGTATACATTTTTTTTGCAGAGTATCCATTTCTTGAAGATGCTTAGAATTAACTGTATTACATATATTAAAAGATACCATGTTCAAGAAGTGCAATATGTATAAACATGACTTACGGTAACTTCAGTTCTCCTCTTTTCTCCCCAGGACTACACTTTAACAATGTATTTTCAACAATACTGGAGAGATAAAAGACTAGCCTACGCTGGGATTCCTCTCAACCTTACACTTGATAACAGAGTAGCAGATCAACTTTGGGTGCCTGATACTTACTTTCTAAATGACAAGAAGTCTTTTGTACACGGTGTTACAGTTAAGAATCGAATGATTCGTCTTCATCCAGATGGCACAGTATTGTACGGCCTCAGGTTTGTAACTATGCGTTCTTGATTTCTCTAACATTGTTTTGTACTATAATACCATTGATTTTTTGCTTTCTTTGTGCAAGGTTATAATAAACCTTTAGCAACATATAATGTATCCCTACTTTTCTTAAATATACATTCAATGAATAAATTAATTTGTTGGTGTTTCTTAACTTTATCAACCCTGCCCTCATCAGGTTCTATTTGTTCATAAGCATTGCAATAGTGCAAATATTAAATAGCAGGATCTGAATTGCTAGGATAAAGGGTGGTTTTTGTAAAAGCATGTGGTCTATTAAGACTATCACTATTATGGAAAAGATCTACTTGTATCACTTCTTCATGCATAAAGATGTATGCATATCTTTGTCTTGCTTTTGTCCTACCACAACATACTATAATGCCCTTGGTGTCCCAGGACATTTTTTCCAGTCACTCAGGTCTTTATTTTCCTTTTTTATTGACCATATTACTTTTCCATCTATTATTCCAAGATTAAGAATCAAGAAAACTGTACAATAAATTTAGCAGGGAACATCCAAAGCACTGATAATCAGTCCCAGTGATATCCAATATGAACTACTGATCAGCTTGTAGTCAAGTACTTGGGCAATTACGGCTGAAGTCACTGGGTGATCTTGAGCAAATCACTGTCTTTCTCAGATTGACTTCTCCCACAGTAGTGATGAAGACAGACATGTACACATCATGAAGGAAAGGCAGGACTTTGATGAATAATATATATAGTAAATAAAAATTAAATATATCAAAGACATCTACAGCAGCATTTGTAATGGACTCCCTAGAGGCAGGTATAGAATAATCTGTCCTCTTCCACATTTAAATCAGTTGATAATTTGTTTCTGATTTCACAATGAATTTTACTCATTCAAAATAGTGTTATATTTTAAAATAAGTTACGAAATGTCTTTCATCAAAATATTCAGCTTGTCATCTGTACCAATAGTTGGAAATGTATATGAGGCCATTAGAAAGAGGAGAAGAAACTGAATGTGTTCATACATGCACATGTAACTCAATTCATGCTCCTTTGCATTTGACAAAAATGTTGCTTATCTAGAATATGGGGAGTTGCTGGCTTATACAAAGGACTTCATCCCACAGGATAATTACAGCATTTGAGATTGTCATTTTCCCTTTAAGCTTCATTCTGAAATTAAATTGATGATTTTCCTACCCCCATCACATAGTTTCCCTCTTTCCACTCTTTTCTAATTATCCATTTGCCTTTTCATCACATGCAAGACATATTGCCCCTCTTACTGTCTCCTCCCTTAACACTCTTCTGGGGTTGTTCGCCCTCTAAATCCTTCCACTAAAGCAGCGTTAAGGCATCAATCTTAAGGAACCACTTTTTCTGAGGTCATTTGCCCTCAATATGCTTCCAGTGAAGCAAGAGTTAAGGCACCCTTCTAAAACACTTATTTTAGTGGGAGCCACACTACCTGAAGGAACATTACCCATTGTTTAAAAAATTTAAGTCCTTGGTTTTAAAGATTATGGTGGAAGAAAGGATTCTATACTTCCCATCTCGACTTTTCCCCCATGACACCATCATCATTTTATTTACAAATGGGCAGGGGGGGGGGGGGGGATTCTAATCACATATTAAATGGGAAACTTTTACATGTCTTGACGTGGGGATTTGAAAAGTTGATTGCCAATCAACTTAGGATTTTTTTAAAACAAAATTATTGATTAAAATGACATTAACATAGACATTTCAAAACTTAGGAATTGTAGGAAAACCCACACCCATAGTTGAAGCTTGTGTCATGTGATGAACTCTGTGGGTTGCCAATTCTTAAATATGTAGAAACACTGATTTTATTGTGTGTGATGAAGTCCTGAGTCAAATCATTGGTCCCTCTCTAGCTCAATACTACCCACTTCAGCTAGCAGCATCTTTTCATGTTCACAGATTAGAAGCTTTTCCAGCCCTACCTGCATGTGTCAGGATTGAGCCTGAGACCTGAGGAACTGAATTCACATGCTAAGTTACCAAGCTGTACCAATATTTCAGGCTCTTTAATAAATAACAGGAGAGCCTAAATATCCTATGGGAATCAAATTCTGTTGCAGTTTGTCAGTCTGTGCGGAAGCTCAGTAGTCTTTCCAGTTTTAGACCTCTGCTAAATCACACAGAGCCAGAGTAAATGAAAAATAAAACTTTACTCTTAAGTAAGCAGCTTTAACAAAACCAGCATTACAAATTAAACATAGTCCATTGCAGATATCTTACT
This sequence comes from Anolis apletophallus, assembly GCA_030556195.1. Taxonomy (NCBI): domain Eukaryota; kingdom Metazoa; phylum Chordata; class Lepidosauria; order Squamata; family Anolidae; genus Anolis; species Anolis apletophallus. Next base: position 78,922,539 of record JARBWK010000004.1, read on the forward strand.
CAAAGTCCAATGCATTATAATCATGCATAATCTGCATCCTGGATGGTGTAAGAAGTCCTTTGTTAAATGGTCCAGGACAAGTCCTGTGGTAGATCCATGGCAGTCTTCATGATCTCCTTCTTCACACAAAAGGTCAAGGAAAAACCCTCCTCATGATATACTCAAAGCTCAAGCTTAATTGCTTCATTGTCCAGGTGTTTCTCCTCAACACACACATTCAAACAAGAAGATCCTGCAATTACTTCGCTAAACTCCATATACTGTAACAAATTCTATGTGAAATTGGATGCTAATCAAGGTCACCTCTGTTTAGTACTTGGATGGGAGGCTTCCAACAAATATCAGGCACTATAGAGTATTTTGGAAAGGCAACTATCAATGCTACTTATGAGTATTTATTGCTTAAGAAAACTATGAAATTCATGGTGTCATCATGGATTGATAGGCAACTTGAAGGTACATACACACGCATATATAACAGTTTCCCAGTCCTGGAGTGATTAAACCCAAAATTTCTGTGATTTTAACAGAGGCACTGCATTATTCCTATACTGGACAAATCCTGAATTTGTGGGAAAGCATCCAACACAATGGAATTTCTCTGGCTCAGGGCCAAACAACATGTTACCTCAGCCTGGTTTTCAGTGTGGTCTCACCCATTAGCATACTCTATAAGTACAATTCCTGAACTGGATTGGGGCTAAAGGTGGAGATTAGTAGACCTTTATCTTGTTACCCCCACTATAAACTACATCCAGATTGGTGATCCCAATCTTTTTGCAAACTTTAATGTGCAGTTTGCAATGGTAAAAAAAACCTCACTGAAATTAAAAGTATATATTTCCTCTCTTCATCCAAATATGTACCACATCAGGATGCAAAAGAATAATGTCCATCTCCCTGGGCTAATTTAGGCTCTTGAATACCATCATGCCAATTTGTATGTTGAGCAAGATTTGTGTTCTGAGCCAGAACTATGCAACTGAGAGACTTTGACATTCATGAAAAGCAATGTAAGGAGCTTATTGTTGGTAATAGTTCCTTACTGGGCACCTCCTTTGTAAAAGAAGCAAAATATCCAGACATCCCTTTTAAGATATATAGTGTTTCTATTCCTGATTGCAAAACATTCCCGAAGAACATATGATGAATACAGGCTCTCTTCCATTACCTCTATACTTGTTACTGTTGTATTGCAAAGTATGGCAGGTCCAAGGCATCTGTTTACTAAGGTAGATCAATCAAGAGTGTCCTCCATTCACCCAAGACAAGGTGGGTAGTACCCAAGGCCGGGCAAGTTAAATCAAGTAGTGATAGAATAAACAAACAACTCCCTTCCCTTTCAAAACACCCACAATTCCTGCTTGAGGTAGCCAGTTCACTCTTTTTAATAACCTGGGCTTCCCTGCCATAAAGATAGCAACATAAGCAGTTTGTATATTGAACAGAGCCAAACATGAGCACTGATATACTGTGAAGTTTGAATTTACTGTGTCAGCCCTTGATGTGTAAGTTCAGCAAATAAACAGAAATACTAAAGATAAATTGTTCAAAACAAATGACTGATTACATTTGATCTTCATAACTAAAAGATAATTTGAATATGAAATGTCTTTGCAATTTGCCGCAGAATTTTATTTAACATGTTGAGTAGATGCAAATTACAAGTACTTCTGTGGAAATGGAAACTGCTCATGGGCATTTACTTTAAACTAGTTTTTAGTTTAAATGCAGTATATATCTAATTGTGTGACTAATAATATTGATCCATGGTACAATGCACTGTTACGAGCATATAAAGGAGGAAATAAGTTGGGGGGGGGGGGGAGAAATGTGGCAGCACCTTTAAAACTACATGGCGTGAGCTTTTGTGGATATAAAGCTACTTCCTCAGAATCAATACGGAATGAACACAGAACAAAAACTATGTAAATCTGGAAGCAGTATTAAATAACTGACCTTACTAATAGAAAATCATATTTCTATATTATTATTATCTGATTTCTAGCTTGCGCCTTATCTTCATCTAAATTACCTGTCAAACGTTTTTTATCTCACTGGGTATAGAAATAATGTATTCATTTGAAAGCAGTTTGTAGCAATGGATTAAGGCACTCTAAAAATATGAATATAAAGGAGTATCATATTCTAGAAGGGATAATATCTATGACCTGGGAAACAAGGATGAGAAAGAGAAACTTAGAACAGAATGCCCACAAAATTAAAGCTGCAGGAAAACTGTAGGCACATTTGCCCTGTAGAATTTATGCAGTTTTATACTGCTACCTGGCATGACTCAATGTCATAGGATCATGAGAGTTTGGGTTTACTCTTTTCTGCCAAAGAGTGCTGATCCCACACCAAAATTACAAATTACAAACTGGCTCTGCTGTTTTGTCCCTCATTCATTTTTGTTTCATAAATGTTCCACTTTCTGTTTTTATACACTTAAACTTCTTTAAGATATTTCCTCAAAGTCACATCTCTCTCTGATTTCTTTTCAACTCCTTTGTTCCATTTCTGCTTTTATGTCAATGATTTTTTTTAAAGTGACTCCATATCAGCTGAGTTTTGCTAGTAAACCATTTCCTTCACTTTTACATTGCCTTCCTCCCCAGTTGCCTTAGATTCTAAGACACAATATAAACATAACAGCTGCTATAAGGAAGTTGCCAAAAGCACTTATCAGTGCCAATTTTCAGTGCAATGGGAATGACATTCAGAAGGCTATAAAGCTCTATCAAGGGACCTATGAGAAATCAGCATCTTTGTGCCTGAATATTTTGGTCCAAATGTCAGCAGGAATGATGTACATATTGTTCAGCTGAATGAAGTTGTGTATGGGTTAAGGGTTTTTAAATGTTTCTTCCACATGCAGCACCAAGGTTATGTGCTTTGGGCAGCCTGGAGGTAGCATTCATCATTAAAATAGCACCCAATAAGCAACCTCTTTTGTGTTTCACTCTATAAAGTGTGACACACAAACTCCTGTATTCTATTCTCTTTCTCAGTGCTGCTGTTATGTCACTCTTATGTTCATGGAACACTTGTAGTTATGTTCTCCCAAAAAGCCCATCCAGATTGAACATCATTCCTAACTGTGCAGTGTGTTTAACTGATCTCATATTGTATCCAGTATTTCATTTTTTGCATGTAAATGAGACTGTGCAGGACTTTCTGGGTGAACTTACCTCCTTTGTAGATATGTTAAATTTGATACCACTGTGATAACTTTCCACAGTTAGTACAGCAGCACTTATAAAATATCAGCAGTAGTCATTGGGCTTATGTGGGGAAGTATCATTGTAGTTCTAGTCTGTATCAAGGCATGTTTAAGATACTAACTGATACAAATAGTAGACCTATGTGCTCTGATAAAAACTGAAGTTATAAGAGGGGCTAAAATTAAAGCCCTCATAAAATCTCATTAGAATTCCGATCTAGGGGTCCTTTCACACTAAACAGTTACATTACATTACACAGTTTGAGTCCACTTTAAATGCTTTGGTTGCCACCTAAGAAACAGGGGTTTGGTAAGAACTGGCCAAGAATTCTAAATACTATTTCATCACATAATAGTCGCACCCCCTCTTTTGGGGATCCAAACATTGGTCTTTTTTGCTTTCCTCAAATAATATTAACAACCTTGTTTCATCGCTCCAATGTACTGCTGGCAAGAAGACCAGCACAGAGGGCCGTCATCGGCAGAAGACAATCTCACCTCTGTAAACAGTCTATCTCAGCCGTGTGTCTTGCTGCACTACCTAAGCAACAGCTTTGCCTGCCCACCTGCCCCCATTCAACTAGGGTGCTTCACTCATTTACCAGCCCACTTCCTTTTGGATATAGTGTTTCACTCACCCACCCACCTTTTAGGTATGCCTCACTCACTCACTCTTGCTCTCTTCACCCCAGTGCTTTTGAACTCTGCCAAGCAAAGTGCCATGCCTGAAAGGTAAGCAGGCAGGTGAGCGGGCGAGTGAGTAAAATGCCATACCTAAAAGGTGGGTGGGTGGGTGAGTGAAACACTATATCCAAAAGGAAGTGGGCTGGTAAATGAGTGAAGCACCCTAGTTGAATGGGGGCAGGTGGGCAGGCAAAGCTGTTGCTTAGGTAGTGCAGCAAGACCTGCCTGCTTACCTTTCAGGCATGGCACTTTGCTTGGCAGAGTTCAAAAGCACTGGGGTGAAGAGAGCAAGAGTGAGTGAGTGAGGCATCCTAGCTGAAAGGGGGAAGGCAGGCAGGCAAAGCTTCAATGTAGTACAGCAAGACCTGTAGATAGGGAAGTTAGCTAGACTGGTTTCAACAGCAGTTAAATACTAAATTATTTTAGGTACATAAAACTGGCCTGATATTTTTCTCTGGTAATAGTTGCACCCCCTTTATCTGTTAAAAAAGGGGAAAGTGTGACTTTTATGCGATGAAATGTGGTGCTCTCCCTAAATTGCAAATGTATTGAAGTTTGGCTGAGGGAAAAGCAATTATGTTTTCTCTAAACTACTATTTTCAAGACTTTTATTTTCAATCCCAGCATTTCCGTGAAGGCATTTATCCTGCATACATTTTAGTTTCTTGGCTGCTATGCCCACACTGATCAAGAAATGATTTTACCTGCTTTTTTGACAATTTATATCCAAAATTAACCACATCAGACTGACTCCATGTGTCTGTTAAATGCCAAACCTTACAGTTTCTTATCCTGATTGAGATAGTTAGCATTGTGTCACTCTCCATTCTCCAATATCCATAGCACACATATGTTCCATTAAAACTCTTAAGCTTCCTTAAGTGGCTGTCTTCTTCTGTGCACTCACTGCCCATTGGATATAGGTTCTGTGCTTATTGGGGGGGGGTCTTATTGTACATTAGCTAAGTGAAGCTTGCACTGTGCCTACTTGAATGTACAAGTCCAGCATAATATAGAAAAGCTTTAAATACAGCTTCTCATCTGGCACTATTGCATTTTTGTCACTGTTTTCTCTGTGGCCCCTTCTACATCGCAATATGAAATCCAGATTATCTGCTTTGAACTGGATTATATGTCAGTGTAGACTCATATAATCCCGTTCAAAGCAGATAGTGTGGATTATCTACTTTGATAATCTGTATTATATGGCAGTGTTGTTGTTTTTGTTGTTGTGTTCTCCCCCAATACTATGGGGAAAATCCTTTTTAGAGTGGATGCAGTAATTCCCAAAGAAGTTTGGAAATTTTTCAGTACACTCACAGGCAGAGCCCTGGTTTATTATGGGAAGTCATAACCTGAGGAAATGTTTCATATTCTCACCCAGACTCCCATGGGACTAGTTAGTCAAGATCAGGAACTCAAGAGAATTTGTTCAAAGAGCATCCAGAGGACATTGCAGGAGAATAGATTCTACTTAACGTTAGGAAAAACTTCCTAATGGTTAGAGGTTTTTGTCAGTGGAATATGCTGCCTCAGAGTCTGATGGAGTCTCCTTCTCTGGAGGTTTTTAAACAGTGGCTAGATAGCCATCTATTGGAAGTGCTTTCATTGTGTGTTCATCCATGGCAGAGGGCTCAATATGCTGGGCCTTGTGTCTTTTCCAACTCTATGATTCTATGATTATTTAGTAGCAAGATTTCTGTTAGGATCAGTCAGTGCATATCTGCCAAACATCTTGCTCACATTTCCTTTTTTTTGAAATGGCCTACACTAAAATTAAGTAGTTCAGACAAACAAAGTGTAATGTACTCCTGTGGAAAGAACATGCAACTCATCCTTTGCTGCTTTACAGAACTTGATAAATTTCTACGTGCTTTGTGTTCTTTTTGGTAATAAGCTGCTGGATCATGTTTACAGGCAGTCTCCAAGTTATGAACAAGCTAAGTTTTGAAGGTTTGTTCTTAAGTTGAATTTGTTTCTAGGTCTAAACAGGTACAATTTTTAAGTTTAACACCAGATATATAGATATAGATAAGATATGTATTCGCTTTGGATAGCATAGGGAAGGGTTAACACCTCTGTGGTATTTGTTTTTCTGTCTGTGCCCTCTTCAGAAGATTTCACCCCACTGTGATAATTAGATTTTGAAAAAAGGGGGGGCTTGTTGTGGACAGGGCCGTAGCCAGGATTTTAATTCGGGGGGGGGGCTGAGTTTGGTTCGGGGGGCTGAGACTGGGTGGAAGAGGGTCTACCCTAGCAAACCTTTTGTATTGTTATCCTAATAACCCCATGAATGTGGGATATAATGAGCATGGTGATCAGATCATGATATGAATAAACATAACAGTTTAAATAATGTACCAGTAAGGCCTTTTCGCAGACCACCCTGAGAATTTCGGGGCTGAAGCCCCCTTAGCGTCCCCCCCCCGGCTACATGCCTGGTTGTGGAAATAAGGATTGGTGGTAAAGCTGTATTTGAGACATTTTTTCCCCCATGATAACTCTTCCAAGAGTGAATTTCCCTTCCTAGAGGTAGATTTCTATCACTTCCTGTTGCCTCATACTTGTTCTTAACTATGAGTCATTTATAAGCCAGATGATTGTTAGTTGGGGAGTGCCTGTACTTGAAATATAATTAACTATGTAATTGTTCTGCATTATTAATTTTCAACATAAACTGCTTTGTAAAACTTTTTAAAAAGTGTATATGTACTTAAAGTGTATATGTATTTTTAATGTATATGTATTTAAAATCAAGGTTGCATTTTATATTTTTACACTATTCTGAATAAGGTAAAATAGTTCTTAATAAATAAGTTACATCCTCTATTGCTTGTATTTACTTGACCAGAAAGGGAAGCAATAAATCCCAGTTCAGAAATAGATAATGACTTGGTAAATCATTATTAAAACCCATGTTATTGTTACTCATTCATATTGTATTCTTTTGTTTCAGGATCACAACTACTGCCGCTTGTATGATGGACTTGAGAAGATATCCACTAGACGAACAGAACTGTACACTAGAAATAGAAAGTTGTACGTATAACTGTCCTTTTTTCACTTGTTTCAGTTATATACAATATAGCTGTTGTTTAAATGTATCATTGCAAATCCTCTGAACATGAGCCAATGTAGGCATGAAGAGCATGTCCTGGACAGCAGTCCTGTGTCAAAGAGCTACTTGGAGCCCTGCAAAGCCTTTTCTTGTTGTTGTTGCCTGTTGATCTATCTTCTCCAGGAAGTAGTAGTGGAACCAGCCATTGCTTGCTTTGTTTTTTCCATTTGGGCAGCAGAGATAGTGTAGATTGGCCCCAGAAAATATATGAGTAGCAAAAGAGTAGCAGTGACAGAACTGAAGAGGAACTGGGCTACTAAGGTCAGATTGTTTTCTGAATTCATCTTGATATATCTTTACTACGCATTCCCAAAACTAAACACACACACACCTTGAACCTAGCAAGTTTATTTATTTATTTATTTATTCGGCTTACTATACCGCTCTCTCCGAAGCTCAGAGCGGTTTACAGCAATAAAACATCAGATAAAACACATAAAAACATTATAAAACCAAGTTAAAACCCCCCAGTTAAAACCCCATTCCCGACACTAAAATTGCAGTAAAACAGCATAGTGTAAATGGTGACGACACGGCAGAGTGGCAAATTATGGTGGGCACCGGTCAGGGCCGAATGCCTGCCTAAATAGCCAGGTCTTAACGGATCTGCGAAATGGCACCAAGTCCCGTATGGCTCGAGTCTCCTCAAGCAGGGAATTCCAGAGAGTCGGCGCGGCCACAGGAAACGCCCTCTGCTGCGTACTAGCTTTCTCCTAAGTTAAAATAACTTAGGAGAAAATATTTAAACTTATTACTATACCTGTTGAATAAGATCTGGAGAAGTTAATAATTTTCAGCTTCTATTTAAACACACGCATAAATGTTTTCTACAAGTACAATAGTGTCTGAAAATCCTTTTACATTTACATATTGTATCATATAATTTGAGAACTCTTTAACCTAAAAGTTGTCGTACCCATAGCCCTGAAGCCCCCCAAGAACCCTCCAGACACGGGACTAGGTTCAAAGCTTTATTGAGAATAGGTAGGTATAGGAAAGAGGTTGGAGGCAATCTTTATAGTGTCTCCAGCTAGCAGCCAAAACAGGATTCAGCAGGGGTGTGAGTGCTCCGCAGCAAAAGGAGCACGAGCAGAAAAACGGGAACACAAGCCGGATGCAAAGAGTCTCCTAGGGTCCCAGCCGAATCAAGTCAGGCAGGGACGAGCTGCTTTAAAGGCAAAGAGTTCAAAAGGTAATAGAGTCTTTGACAGGAGCGGGAAATTGCAGGGACCAAAATAGCATCCCGAAGTAAACTAGAAAGCCATTGTCTTTAGCCGGCAACAGGTTACATCCCATGGAGATCAATCCCGGAGTGAATCCCAGCGGCCTCGGCTTGAAAGGCAAACCGCTCTGAGTCTTTAGTTCAAGAACAAAAGCAGGATTAATGCAGAAGGCTCAATAGCCAGAGGCGAAGACACAGGTGCTGACTAGTGGTTCAAGTCTTTTAATTGCTAATGACTGGCCATTAGCACCATGATGCAAGGCAGCACTTAGAGACCAAAAGACCTACCTGTAGCAAGAAGGCTTGAGTTGTCAACAAGATTCCCGGCAGGGCTTGACAACTGTAGCAAGAAGGCTTAAGTGCCTCTGTAGATTATATCCAAAGGAAAACAGTGGCAAGGTGATCCCTTGGCAGCAGGAATCCAAGCAGGTGGGATCTGGAGGCAGACCAGATACAAAGGAAAGTCTCTTAAAGGTACCCAACCCGGTTTACTTGGCAGGAGAGGTTTTTCTAACAGCAGTAGAGGTCAGCGGCTTGTAAAGTCTTTGCATGAGCAACACAGGGACGTGGCAGCGTGCAGGATCAAGTCAGCCGATGCTGACAGCCAAAGCTTCTGGAAGGCCAACGGCCTCTCTCACAGGAGCAAACCAGAATGCAAGGTAAGCTGGCAACATGGGAGTTCAATCCAGTCAGACTGGGGCCCATGAGGCTTAGATGCATACTGGAACCAGGCTGGAAGCAGGGAGATCAAGGCACAGGTGACTGAGTCTCTGTGGCATGGCTTAACGTAGGATCCAAGCAGGGAGCATGGAGGTGCAATCCCAGGCGACTGGTTTCCTGGAAGAAGAGTTGGAAGTTCCACACGGCTAAGTCCCCAGAAGAGATGTTGCAGTCTGGAACGGCGGGGCCAAGTCCATGACGGTAGAGCTTGCCATCAGGAACAGGGCTGGAAGGCCCCAGGCCCAGAGCAGTGATCCGAGAGCGTGGCGTGGAATCCGACGTTGATGAACGAACAAAGTCCTATTCCAAGGATCCACTTGATATAGGCAATATTCCTTTGAAGTTGCGACGCAACCCCTCATGATCTGGTTTCCCATAACATCAGACATCTGTTCCTTCCCTTCTGGAGATGTAGTATCACTCTGGAATGTGTGGGCAATTAATCTTGCAGCTTTGGCCGGGAAACAGTTGAAAGGATCCCTCCCTGGAGTCGAATAGCGGTTGGGAAAGTTCCTTCCTGACACGGTGTTATCGGGGAAGGCAGGGAGGAGAGGTGAAACCTGGGTTTGTTTGTCCTTGGGAGCTGTAAGAGCCAGAGGCCTCTGGAAAGCAGCAGCTCTGTTAACAAAGGAAACTTTGGTTCTTTGGAAGCAAGTGGCTTGACATGAGTCTCGGGGAGGGCCGCAGTTGATGCAGGGATCAGGCATGGGTGTGACAAAAGTGTTTGAGAAAACAAGGTGACTCCCAATTCAGAGAGGTCCTGTCCTCACAGCTCTCTGGGGAGAGGAAGCAAAAAACAGTGGATGCTACAAAGCAGCAACTGCTAAACAGCGGAAGATAGTGCACCAGCCTGAGTCCCCCAAAACGACTTTAGTGTATTAATTTGCGTGATATACAATTCAGTTGGAGGAGGTCCCTGGAAAACCAGCAAGCCACATTGCGTTTGAATTGCAACAAGCCTATTGCCTTGGGAACAAAGCCTTAATGAAAGCCAAATTTCTAGCAAAGAAACTAAACAGTCAATAAGAAACAGCGCAAGAAAGTCCTTTGTGGTAGGATATTTACAGTAATTATGGTTAACTTTATTTCAAATGATAACCCTACTAAGAATACAACCATAACAGGAATATACATTTAACTGATCCAGAACAGAAGAAGAAACATCTTTCCTTACCTACTTTACATGTTTTGAGGTGGTTTTGAAAATATAACTCTACCCAAGAGATATTGTTCGTTCAATGATCGTTAAACTTTCAGTGTGTTCTTTCTCTTGGTAAGCAATATTATGTTGAAAAGGAGATAGACGTTGAAGAAATATTCCTGCTACATAATTGAGATCAACATATTATATGGAGCCAAGAGAAAAATCTACTTCATAATATAAAATAAAATGTGTATTTTGGAGCTATATAATTATATAAGCAATTTTTTTAATTTGGAAAAGAAATAAGCAAGAGTTACTGAGAGAGTCCTGCAATGTTTTCAAGGTCACACCTGAATCAACAAAGTGCAATTCATGACTTCAAAGAGAAAAACCGAGATACAGTAAGAACAAGCTATTTAATATTTAAAACCTACAAAACTGTGTCTATATTACATTCCTATTGTACCTATACAAATTGGAATAATTGAAATAAACACCACATAGAAGATACAAGCTATACAAGAAACTGAAATACAGAACCATTAGGAAGGAAATATGACTATAATAGAAAGATTACAAACAAACAGCTGTGCCATCTTGAAAGGCTAAGAAATTGCTGGACATAGACTTTATATATTTAAATAAGAAAAAAATAAGAACATCACCTGAAATTGTAGCTAAAATGGAAGATTTAAATCAGAAGATTCTGGCAGAGATCCAATCAGTGAGAGATCCAATGGGAAGAACAGAGATGTTGGAAGAACATTGTAGAGAAACATAAAAAACAAATATCCAATGGACTTAATTACACCAGCAGAAGCAAGAGAAGGAAAGCTTGGCATGGGATTTGGTGGCATAAAGGGAGGAACAGGTGTGTGTGTGTGAGAGATAGATAGATGATAGATAGATAGATATAGATAGATGATAGATGATAGATAGATAGATAGAGGAGATTAACAAGTTTCATGGGAGAAGGGGAGGTGGACCAGGAGGAGGATCAAGTGTTTGGAAATATATCTTTATACTTTACAGAGAGACAATGTGTACCAGGTTCAGTAATGAAGGCCAGGGAACTTTGCAGAAGGCAAAGGGACACCGACTAGAGGTGAAGGAGATAAAGAGAAAAGTAAAAAAAGAAAATGGATAGCGAAAGATTTTGGAATGAGGGATATGGATAAATCAACTATGATGAATAAATAAAGGGAGCATATTTTATTTCATCTTTATATATGGGAAAAACAACTTCCTATCACATGGTTTTCAGTCTGTTTTGAAAAAAAAAGAAACTGAAAGGATTGAAAAAGGGAAACATCCAGAATAGACAAGAGCAATGAGTTGATCCTGATCTACAACACAAGAGAACTAGTGTTTGTGTTTTAATCAGATTAACTTTAAAGAAAGTAAGCACTGTGTTTCAATTTGCTTTCAGTGTACTGTATGATGGTCGAGTGATCTTTTTACGCCCCTCCCCCGGGTTGTCAGACAGACCTACTTATGAATTGAAATCTATTTTCACAGAATAACTAGAATTTCTTCAATCTGGTTGTTTTCCTGGTAATTGAAGTGCTTGTATCATTTTTTAAAAAATGTAAGATGCCCACACTTCCTTCTTCAAATTGGTGGGTTTAAAGGGAGATTTGTACATACATAAAATATCAATGCACACTAATGAACTCTTTCGTGTGAGTTTCATTTGGCCTGTTCCCAATTGTCTTGAAGTTCATGGGAGCTTTGGCACAGATTTCAAGGAGAGGCCATCTGTCTCAAATTTGTCTTGCAACGCTACTGAAATGTTCTCCTGATTTTTTCCAATGAGACTAAATTTACCTCAAACACAAGTACTTGTTGAAGTACTTGTGTTTGAGGTAAGTTTATGCAGATTTATTTAGGAAATTGAATATTCATTTTCTTTTCATTTAATCACCTCACTACTTATATCCCAGTCAGGATTCTAATGGTAGCAACCTTAGTGACATAATTTGTGGACTTAATGAGTTTCATCCTTTTACCAGTGCAGTGATTTTTAAAAAAGATATCTAGCTTTTAGGAACTTTTCCCTGTATTCGTGATGTTGTTTTTGTGTTGAAACAGAAGTGTAGATGAGTCTTGATTCTTTTTATACATCCATAAAGTAAAATATTTATTAAAATTAGTCAGTAATATCTGCTGCTACACTGCTACATATGTGCACCCTGATTTTCCTTTTTATTTAGAAAAAAGGCTTGTTTATAATGAAAACAGACCTTGACTTCTTTATCATTTGTTCTTTCCATTTCTCTCCCCTTTGTTGATGCAAGGGCCTCTTGTCAGAGACTACAAGATTCCCAATCAATCAGCAATATGTAACATGACACTGTGATGATGTCATATAGTAGTCATATTTGCTGATAGGACAAAATCATAAAGATACCTCAGAGAATGGTGTACAATTTTGCCAATCTGCTAATGAAACTGATTTCATGAGCTGTGATAGGAGGGAGGCCATTCCAATTTCCTTTGCAACCCATGGTTCTCAGAAAATGTTCCATAGGAGAACTTCTGGAGCAAGTTTTGAGACAGCATTGAACATTGCATAGAATAGGGAAGAAATTACTGTCATGCTTACATTAGATTTAAGTCAGTTAGGACCTGAATTGCTGAAAGATGTACTGCATTTCACAAGGATGAAAGTGTTTCTGAAAAGAATGTCCTGTTTTGTCTTAACTATATTTTTCTACCCTTTTTGCACAAGGTTAAATTTTTTTGAACATAAACTCCTCACATGAGGGACAGAGGGGGAACAACCATGCCACATTTTCTTATGAAAATGTCACTACACCTCTAATTCTTAGCATGAAGCTAAAGGTTTTGTCCTGGCAATTAAAATAATAATCTAAACAGAAAGATAGATAACTATAATATATCTGATGGGCAGTTTTTCCCTCATTGAAAGAATTGATAGATGTTTTAGGAAGGTCTGAGAAACAGAAACAGGATCAATATCTAATATCAATATGGTTTCTCAGGAATGGACACCTGATAGATATTGTGTGTAGTGGGGGGGGATGTAGTATACTTGTTGGAATATCCTTACAGCACTGATTAGAGCAGTGGTTTCAACCCTTTTTTGACCAGGGACCACTTGACCATGGGTTACTTGATCAGGGACCACTTTGACCAGGGTCCATTCTCCAACATTAATACCAAAAGGGTTACAAATTAGTTTTTGGTCAACTTTAGATTCAGAAAGTGACTGATTCAGAAAATTGCATTGGATAGACCACATCAGGTCTAATTTCTGATAGAGAACATATGCCATGATCAGCAATAGGGAAGGATTGACAGGCAGTGTGAAAGGAGCAGAAGTAAAATAAATTAAATTAATAAAGAGGAAGGAGGCTCGCGGATCAGATTTTCATCCTCGTGATCACTGGTGGTCTGCGGCTCACAGGTTAAGAACCACTGGATTAGAAGGATGAATTTTATCTGTTTCTCTGAGGACCTATGAAGATAAAAACAAATTTGGAGATGAAAAAATTAGCAAAGACATTTACACTTCCTGTAGAAACAGTCAATCTTATATTTTAATACTCAAGAGAAATTGTACTTTCTTAACAGATGGATACACAACAGATGACATAGAATTTTACTGGAGAGGTGGGGATAATGCTGTAACTGGGGTGGAAAGAATTGAACTTCCTCAGTTTTCTATTGTGGAGTACAAACTGGTATCGAGGAATGTTGTCTTTGCCACAGGTAAGTACTTTTTTTAAAAAAAATCCAACATTATTATTTCATATATATATTCATATATATCTCTTTATAGGACCAGATATTACTTACCTGATGTGGCTATCTCTGGTGTCATAGTGGTTGAAATACATTAATTGGCATATTAATAATGTTTGTACAAATCTTTAAAAACAAATAGAAAGATGGCATCCCAAACCATCATAAGGCTTTGATAAATTAGTTGGATTGGGTATTTTTGGTATACTATATTAATAAATTAATTTTAGCTAAAGATGCCAGCAATTAGATCTTTGAATGAATTTTTCTATCCTCCTATTAAAACCCTCTCAGCAAACTTCCTAAAGATTGTGCCAGTGGTGGCACAGAAATGCCAGAATTAGGGGCAGGGGTGACAAATGTGTAAATGATAATAGAAGCAATACTTAAACTGTGTTAATTGGTTCAGTAGATAACAGCTGTCTAATGTGAATAGTATGTTCTGAGCCAAATCCTCAGAAACCCTGGTTACATTTTTCCAAGTATGACTGTGTGTGATTAATCATGCTGATTAGGAAGCAAAACAACAGAGGAATGTGTTTAGATCAAATGCAATTGTAACATCATGTTGGTTTTCTATTATTAGATTAAGAAACTTAAGAAAAACTAGTAAGAACTGTTAATATACCTCCCTTTCTAACAGGTGCCTATCCAAGACTGTCTCTGAGTTTTAAGTTGAAGAGGAATATTGGATATTTTATACTCCAGACTTACATGCCATCAATACTGATTACTATTTTATCATGGGTGTCCTTCTGGATCAATTATGATGCATCGGCTGCAAGAGTGGCTCTTGGTATGGAATGGAGATAAGTGGAACACTGCATGTATCATGATGCCTATGGTTTGCCAGGGATTGCAATATGATAATATCCAAGATTGGTTGTACGAAAATAATCTCATTTTAATGAAGACTTTGTTAAGAAATTGAGTCCTGCATTTGGATATTTGGAAAGGAAGACAAAAATAGATTTTTTTGTCCTGGATTCATCGTTGAGTCAAAATTTGTGTGCCAACTGCGCCTGTACCTTGGGAAGTCTGATCTGGCCACAGCTGTCCATGCTCTAGTTACATCCCCGATAGATTACTGTAACGTGCTCTATGTGGGGCTGCCTTTGAAGACAGTTCGGAAATTACAGCTGGTCCAATGTGTGGCAGCCAGAATGTTAACTGGAGTGACATACAGGGAACATACCACCCCCCTGTTGTGTCAGCTCCACTGGCTGCCTGTCTATCTCTGAGCCCAATTCAAAATGCTGATATTGACCTATAAAGCTCTATACGGTTCTGGCCCAGCTTACTTGTCCGAACGCATCTGCCTCTATGTCCCATCTCGCAGCCTAAGACCATCTGGGGAGGCTCTGCTCTCGCTCCCACCAGCATCGTAAATGTGGTTGGTGGGGATGAGAGATAGGGCCTTCTCGGCAGTGGCCCTAGCCTATGGAAAGCACTCCCAAATGAGATAAGATCGACTCTATCGCTCCTGGCTTTCAGAAAAAAGTTAAAGTCTTGGTTCTGAGACCAGGCCTTTGGGCAGCAGATGTAACTTGCACTTTTGGACATTGATTGGATTGGTGTAGCGGTAGATGACACTGTGTTTTGTTTTATGGCTTTAACAACTGATGTATATACTGATTTTAATGACTATGTAATGGTTTTAATGTGTACATGTGATGTGGATTATATTGTTGTATGGATTATATTTCTGTATTATGGTATAGTGGCCTGTTGTTCCGCAGTGTAAACCGTGCTGAGTCCCCCTTCGGGGGTGAGAAGCGACGGGGTATAAATACCATACATAAATAAATAAATTTCAAAGTAGCCTCAAGGGGAATTTATTAATGTAGGATAAGGGTAGGGTTTTTGGGTTTGTTTTTTAAGACATTCACTTCACACTGGGTGGTCATGGATGGTGGTTCACAGGTGGGGGGTTGTGGGAATGACATTTCTGTATTATGTGTATTCTATTATCTTTAAATGTTTTTATTTCTCATATTCTGTAAGCTATTTAGTCACATAAAAAAACTTATTTCGAAAAAAATACTCTCATTTAGAGCAATTTAGAAGTATATTGTTCCTTCAGTTGTATGATACCATTTGTAAATTCTCACATTTTAATTGCCCAAATCAAGTTAAATTACGATACCCATTGAAACTGTTCTATTGGACTGAAAGAAAAATTTGGGAATGCAAAGACTTAGTTAACTATTGAATTAAAGGAAGCTTGCTTCCCCTTTACATTGCTTCCAAATAAAATCATAAATTGAAAATTTTAACTAGAGTTCATTTCAATTGCCTATGTACCTACCACCTTAAGCTCTTTTAAGGGACTTCACCTCTCACATTTTTATGCTATTTTAGTTCAGCAAAATCAATGTTATAGTAAGTCATGCATATGTATTTTGGGTGCAAAAATTTTAGTACACTATGGTGATCCTGTTCTACATTTTATTTTTCCTCATTCATTCTCATTCTGATCTTAATAAATGAGACAGCCAAGAAATCTTGGATAAAACATCACTATGAACTTCACCATAGACTTTATAATAACTTCAATCTGTGTTACACTGTTGCCTGAGAAGAAAAGATAGTATATGAATTTAGACAAAATAATTTTGATGCCCATATATCAATTTCATCCAATTACTTCCAACACTCAAAAGGTAACAGCTTTCAGAGTTAAATAGAAGCTTATGCATGGAAGATATTAATATATTTGCCTTTCTTCCCTTTTTTAGGTATTACAACTGTTCTTACTATGACAACTATCAACACGCATCTCCGAGAGACTTTGCCCAAGATTCCCTATGTCAAAGCCATTGACATGTATCTTATGGGCTGCTTTGTATTTGTCTTCTTGGCCTTACTTGAATATGCCTTTGTTAACTACATATTCTTCGGAAAAGGCCCTCAAAGGCAGAAGAGACTTGCTGAAAAGACAGCCAAAGCAAACAACGATCGCTCTAAATTTGAAAGCAACCGGGTAGGGCTCATTACATTGTCAATAAGTCTGACTTGTCACTTCAGATCACTAGGGTTAAATGTACTTATCTTGCACACTAGTTTGTATTATCGACTTATGTGGAACTATATCCACATCCATCCCTTTAAATAAATATACTGTTAGTCATAAAGAACACCTTTAAAACAAAGAGAGTGGGAGAAGGAGTAAAATTTTATAGAACTCTTGCAAAACATAGATCTAGAAAATTGCAGATTAAGAACTGTTGGCATCCAAAGCAAATGATACACAGATCTGGAAATTTCTTCCATTAGTGTTACTTGATTTAATTTCTTTTTATCTGGATGCTAAAGACAGTGTAAGTGCGAAAAAAAATCATTTAGCTTTGAGGATTGTTTTAGTGCACTATCAACACAAAATATACCCCAGTTCATTAAGAAAAGGTACTCATTTGATGGTGAATGGAAATTGTGGTCCTTCCTTTCTAAGCTCTGCCACTTAAATTCAAGATATTTATGTGATGTTAATTGAATTACATTTAGCTGTCATAAATCATGAAAGATATCAGGAACCTTAAACCTCAAACCTATACTACAAGCATATAATGTAGAGCCTAGCAATATCTTCCTTTCTGCTGTGGAAAGTAGAAACCTAAATACCAGGCAAATGTCTAGAGAGCCAAAAAAATCTTTAATTGCAGTCCTTAAATTCTTGTTTGCTGGTCATTTCTCTGTAGTTATCTTTTTATAAGTCACCACCCCAAGCAATCATAACTGATGTTCATCTGATAGCAATAGAAGAGAGTGCTAAGAATTGTGCCTTAGAACATAAGCGTACTGATGTAGAAGGTATTTTATTTAGAAAGTTTATCAAGATGATCTTGTACATACTATAACCATGGATTCAGTGAATATGACATACAAGTGGAAGTATTTGGATATAGAAAAAGGTATGCTTTAAAAAAAACATATTAATGAAATAAAATTTAAATACAAATGCTAAAGTGAGAGGTGATCCCTGCAATGGTGACTTCAGATGAATAAATCTTAGTCTAGTACCATACTTTTAAAAAAAGTTAAATGTGTACTCTAATTTAGGATGAGGAATGATATTCTAGGTTCACCCATTTGTTTTCAACTAACAGCAATCATTTGAACCAATTTAAAACTATTATTTATACCCTGCTTTGTCTCTCCTGGAGGAAACTCAAAGTGGCTTGACATAAAAGCATTAGTATACAATTTCAAATATACAGATATATAAACATTAAAACAGAATTAAACATAAACAGCACTAAAAATTCAGTTAAACATATTCAAAGTTAAACCACAGTACCCACTGACTAGAATCTTAACCACCTTATTCTGTCTGAATAAAAAGGTTTTAGCCTGCTTCTGGAAGGACAACCCAGGGGGCGGGCACTCTGGCTTCCCTGGGAAGGGGGTTCCAGAGTTGAGGAGCAGCTACTGAGAAGTCTCCTTCCCTCCAACCGAGCTTGAAATGGAAGTGGGACTAAGAGAAGGGCATCTCCTGGGCAGGTTTGTACAAGGGATGCAGTTAATAAGATTGTAGCTTATTAGCATAACATAACAAAGTATTCTTAACCAGGAGATTAGACCTGAACATTAGGAAGAACTTCCTGACTGTGAGAGCTGTTCAGCAGTGGAATGCTCTGCCCAGAGTGTAGTTGAGGCTCCTTCTTTGGAGGCTTTTAAACAGAGGCTGGATGGCCATCTGTCGGGGGTGCTTTGAATGCAATTTTCCTGCTTCTTGGCAGGGGGTTTGGACTGGATAACCGACAAGGTCTCTTCCAACTCATTGATGCTATGAGTCTTCAATAGCTGTCATCTCATCTTTGGTAGAAAAATAATAATCCAAAAGTTCACAATAACCCTTCTTAGCTACAATAATTTCCCATTCACCACCACCCCATTCCCATAACAATCAGCAAACCCCAAAGTGGGTAGCATTGTTTTCTTTTGAGTGAGTTGCATCTTCTCCTTATATGTCTAAATTGCAACAATCTCAGTTTAGTCTTCTTGGGATTAGGGACTTGAGGCATGATTTTCTCTAAGGCCCATTTTTAGCAGACCATGGTATCGATAGAACTCTTCTCCAGTGCAACCTTTTAAATTGAGTTGCATTTCTTCCTATCAGCTTTTATAGAAATTGGAAATATGGTGGCATGGACAATCCTCACTTTAGTATCCTATAATATATCTTTCAACTTGTCTGGCTTCTTCATAGCTTCAAATGATGTATTCAATGTATAGGTTAAATAGAAAGGGTGATAAAATGCAGTGTTGCCTGACATGTCAGTAAATCAGTATTCCTAAAAAATCATCACAATTAAAATTACTTAGAAACTGGCATTAAGGCTGGAATGATGATATAATACCCTGTTCAGTATCTGCTAAATCCAATTGTTTTAAGACAGGCCTGTAATAAAATCAATGGGAATTTTGTCATTGTCATTAAGATGAAATTGGCACGTAATGTCTGTTTCACTGACATCTCTGTGACATACTCACTTTCTATAATACAGAAGGATCAATTTCTAGTAAATGCAAAACTTCAGCTTAGGATGAGATCTTCAAGAACCACTTGATTTAAATATAGCATTGGCTGTAATTACATTTTAGGAACATCAAGGAACAAGTAGATTTTTTAAAAAAAATTTTTTAATGGAACAAGTAGATTTTTGTCCTTAGCTGAACCGTCACACTCAGTTAAAACACTGATTATGAACTCTGATTTTATTTCTAAATGAATTAAATCTTTGCATTTGCCTAGCCAAAATGTAATTGTATGTAATGCATTATTATATATGCAGGGCTAGTACTGTTTGCACCTAGAAAAGAGGATGCTAATATGGGAAATGTGCATTGGATATTGTCATTGTGATAAACCAAAACTCAATGGTGCATTTGCCTCCTAGTGCAAACTGGGGATACAAGGAAGGACAACACTGATTATTATGCCAATTACTTCCAACTTGAGCAGCAATACCTACCTAGGATTTCATATTGCCTTTAGTGTGATAACTTTTCTAAATGAGATACAGCATAATAATGCATTTCATTCACTGAGTATACTGATTGTTTCTATTTCTGAGCAATTCCTGATTAAATAGACTGTAGTGTCCCATTTTCTCAATTATCCAAGCTGATTTGAATAAATGGAAGAGGTGGGAGAGTTGCTCTTGTTTCCCCAAAAATTACTCTGTCCCATGACTTTTAAAGGCTTTGGCATGCCGTGGTGTGACTGGTTATGAAAATTGTATACTAACTCGAAAGGTGCATTTCCATTATAGAATTAATGCAGTTTGACATCACTTCAACCTCCATGGCTCAGTGCTATTGAATCCTGGAATTTGTAGTTTGCACCAGAATTATTTTGCAAAGGAGACTAAAGACTTTGTCAACTACAATTCCCATAATTCCACAAAATTGAACCATGACAGTTAAGGTGGTGTCAAACTGTATTAATTCTACAGCGTAAATGTATTCTAACAAAGGAGAATTATGTTGCCTAAAAGTTCTACTCTAGATTCTCCCTGGAGGATAGAACTAATAAACAGTATGCTACAGTAGATGGATCTTTGGTCTTCTTTAGTTCTTTGGAAAATTTTCAGACATTTCAGACATTTGGAACAGATTGTCGCTGACAGATTACAGAAGCCCAACTGATAACCGAAGTTCATAAGTGAAGATCTGCCTTTAAACAATTTTATGAGTATTAGTTTTGTACTCATAATTGTTAGCAGAGAAAATCCATAGTGGAAGAATTGTGAGATGCTACCCAAGGAGTAAACAATAGTAGCTAAAGTAAAAAAATCATCTTTATTAATAGAACTACATTAGTCATGAAGTATAGAAAAAGATTCTTTATGCTAGCTATCATGACCTCATTCAAAGAGAACAAAGAGAGAGCAGAAAATTCCAGAGATAGGTTGGAAACTTGAGAAGAAGCGGAAAGCCAGAGAATATCTGTCTACATCATAACTGGGGACAGTACAGATAACTTGAGAAGGGAAATGGGGCAGGTTGCCTTACCAACTTCCTTAATTCCTTATCTACTGATCTTCCCATAGCCATCATGAGGTGATATTTCTTATGCAGAGCACTGTTGAATTCTAGCAATAACAATAACAACAATAACAAAAAAAGCATTCTTCCAAGTAGGATTTCCAGGTTGAATATGGGACCTGTTCTTACTTCTACTGTTCTACTTACCTTCAATAAGTAGAACAGTGTACCATTGGTATCCACTGGGGTTTGATTTCAGAAAAGCTTGTGGGTATCGAAGTCCATGAATGCTGAAGTCCCACTATATTCAATGAGATAGTAACATGATATTCCCTATATAAAGTGGTGGGAATGAAATGTGTACCAGAGAGCTCTTGAAGATCTGGGAAATAGAGGGAGGCTACAACAGGATGTGCCTACCCATCAACATAATGCTTGCCATGTGGTTCATTCAAGGTTGGGTTTTTTGGATTTGAACCCATGGATACAGAGCTCATGGGTAGGTAGGGCCTACTGTAGATTCTGAGTCAGAAAGCCATACTGTAAAATTCTGTGAAATTATGGCACATTTCCCTCCACACTGAAAACTCACCTTTTACCTGATACAGTCCTTCAAACACAGCTGTCTACTGGCTGGTATAAAATGGGAAGGCAGTGAAGAAGCATCAAGCTCTGTTCCTGTAACTGGACACAGAAAATCAGTCTCATGTTGCAAGAGTCAAGCCACAGGAGACCTTGCTCCCATGCACACCCATACACATAGCTGTGTTGGGAGCAGTGAGGAACTGCATCAACTGATAAATTGGTTTGGCGAGGGCAAGAAAGGAGATGTGCCATATTTCAGAACATCTTCTTGATCTAGGATCTGCTAACCATTAAACCTACAATAGTCCCATCTTGTATTCAATCCAGCAGCCACACTTCAAGGTGTGGCTATATTCCTTAAAACAACTTCGTATTATGTATGTATGTCAAGGCCAGGAAAAATGTTGCCTTTCAAAGGGATTGATCTGCAAGTCCTATTAGCCCAAGTCAGCATAGTACTTGTTCAGCAATGTACAGAGTTATTTTGCAATAACATTCGCAGGGCCAATAGTCCTAATGTCTCGTAAAATAAAAAATTATGAGAAAAATGCTTTGAATTTTGTTTTTAACTCCCAACATTAGGCATTGGCACCATTTCTTGTTTGTACGAACACATTACATAATTATCATGATCTGTAATAGTCAATATTGGCAGCACTGAAACCCCAACCTGGCTACTGAGAAACAAAAAAAGGTATTGGCATCTCAAGCCAGGTGCAGAAAAAGAAAATATTCTGTAAATAAATGACATAAACCTAATAGGGTACTGGGGAGGGGTATGGTTTTGGTTAAGTAGAGAATATGCAGCAACATTTGGGGTGAATTGCAGGATGTACAGCAATGTTAAACTTACCTAGAGACATCGTATTAAATGAACAGGATTTAAGATAGTTCATATTAAGAAGTTTTGTTCATTTCAGTGAATGTACTCTAGACTATATCTTCCTCTTTATATTGTTTTATATTAATACTACTAGCTTGGGGACCCGGCCCTGCCCGGGTTATTTGTGAAGTGCAGCAGGATGTAGAGTGGGTCATGGGGGCTCTGTGTGCCAAGTTTGGTCTTGATCCATCATTATTGGGAGTTGCAGTGGTATCATGAAATTACTGAAGGTAGTGCAAGTCCCATCATCTCTGTCCCCCCCAAAGTGTAGTAGGATGTAGATTGGGTCATGGGGGCTATGTGTGCTAAGTTTGGTCTGTATTGGTGAATGGATGAGGGATGCATTCTTTTTCGGAAGTGAGTGAAGGTACTTCAAGTCCCATCATCCGTGGTCCATCTCACAGTAAACTGCACCAGGCTGTAGAGTGGGTCATGAGGGCTCTGTGTGCCAGATTTGGTGTTGATCAGTCATTGGATTAGGTTTGTAGCAGGATTGGGAAGTGAGGGAAGGTACTGCAAGTCCCATCATCCATGTTCTCTCCCCTCCAAACTTCAGTAGGATGTAGAGTGGGTCACTGGGGCTCTGTGTGCCAAGTGTGGACTTTCTCGGTGTTTTTTGGGGCCACAGTGGTCTGTGGGAACAGAGGGGTGTGAAAGTACTACAAATCCCATCATCCATTGTCAGTCCTCCCCCGAACCTCACCAGGACGTGAAGGCAGTCATGGGGGTTATGTGTGCCAAGTTTGGTCTCAATTGGTAATTGGATGAGGGTCGCAGCAGACTTGGGAAGTGAGTAGAGGTACTTCAAGTCCCATCATCCATGGTCCACCCTCCTCCGAACTGCACCAGAATGTAGAGTGGGTCATGAGGGCTCTGTGTGGCAAGTTTGGTGTTGATCAATCATAGGATTAGGTTTGTAGCAGTCTTGGAAAGTGAGGTAAGGTACTGCAAGACCCATCATCCATGTTCTGTCCCCCTCCAAACTTCAGTAGGATGTGGACTGGGTCACTGGGGCTCTGTGTGCCAAGTGTGGTCTTTATCAGTGTTTGTTGGGGGCCACATTGGTCTGTGGGAACAGAGGGGTGTAAAAGTACTACAAATCCCATCATCCATTGTCAGTCCTCCCCCAAACCTCACCAGGACATGAAGGCAGTCATGGGGATTATGTGTGCCAAGTTTGGTCTCAATCAGTGATTGGATGAGGGTTGCAGCGGACTTGGGAAGTGAGTAGAGGCACTTCAAGTCCCATCATCCATGGTCCACCCTCCTCCGAACTGCACCAGGACGTAGAGTGCGTCATGGGGGCTGTGTGTGCTGAGTGTGGTCTGTATTGGTCCTTTTTGGTGGCCTCAGTGGTCTGTGGGAACCAAAGTGTTGGAAAGTACTACAAATCCCATAATCCGTGGGTCATGTCCCCCGACCCGCGCCAGGACGTAAAGGGGGTTAGGGGGGTTATGTGTACCAAGTTTGGTGCAGGTCCATCACCCGCGCTGGTCGCTGTGGCCTGTGAAAGTGGCTGCCACATATCCGCCCTGGCCTGTGAAAGTGGCTGCCACATATCCGCCTGGCCTGTGAAAATGGCTGCCACATATCCGCCCTGGCCTGTGAAAGTGGCTGCCACATATCCGCCCTGGCCTGTGAAAGTGGCTGCCACATATCCGCCCTGGCCTGTGAAAGTGGCTGCTTCCGCCCTTCTGCCCTCCCGCCCTCCCGCCCTCCGCATACACACATACAAACATTCCGTTTTATAAAGGTATACAGATGTATTTTATGTATTAAAACAATTTTGAAACCATAACATTATGTATTTGTTTCTAATTAGGTGGACATGCATGGGAACATTTTGCTGACATCCCTGGAGATTCACAATGAAGTTGCAAGCAACGAGGTCACTACAAGTGTCAGTGATCCTCAAAATTCAACAATATCCTTTGACAACTCAGGGATTCAGTACAGAAAACATAGTTCACATCGAGAAAATCTTGGAAGGCGTACTTTGGACAGAACTGGCACCCATAGCAAGAAGAGTCATTTACGAAGAAGGTCATCACAGCTAAAGATAAAAATTCCTGATCTAACAGATGTGAATGCCATAGACAGATGGTCAAGAATGGTGTTCCCATTCACATTTTCTCTTTTCAACTTAATCTACTGGCTATACTATGTCAACTAAATTGACTTCTACTTTTTTAACAAAAGACTTCAACAAGCAAAATACTTCTCTGCCTGTTACTTTTTATGTGTACATAAGAACTTTTGCACTATATATATATATATAATATACGTATATATATATATTTAAAATCCTGTTTATGTGTGTACATATATTGTGAAAGAATGTGTATTATACTCATTGTGCATACACATATACACATATACATTCTCTTTCTGTCTGTTTCCCGCTCCTTCTCTGGATGATAATGGACAATTTAGCACACAATGCACATTAATGAGCTTTTTAAAAAATGGAGAGGCAAGTACTCTCAATATATTAGATTTTAAGAAAGCTAATTGTTGTCAGATCTCTATTCCATAATGTTAGAATTCTGTGATATTGCTTGCAAATACTTATTATTTTCACTGCTCATTAACTGATAAATTGCACTGGTAAGTTTTTTTTAAAGAAATTTATATTTAATGTCAGGTTTACAACCACTGGGCCATATTGATCATAGTTTTTTGTTTTATATGTTATCATAGATAATGTTACCTTCCTTAAATTGACATTGTTTTTCATGAATCATGTTTCTTCTGTTGTAGTAACTTTAATATTGTTCAAGAAATGGGTTTGTCTAGTATTCATAGGACTTTTAATACATCCATCTTAAAAGTTATATTTAATAAGCAAAGGGTGGTTTATTATAAGCACTCCACACTTCAGTGCACAATATAATATTTTATAATTTGAGCTTTTCCCAGATATTTTTTCTGTATTGATGAGGGAAAGCATCCAGCTACTTAATGCTATAATAATACAGTTTGAAATTTAGCTGCTACTGATATTCTCAGAAATTTCTTTTCTTATCAGAGATTAGGAGTTATTTAATGTTATCTTAATATCTATCAATCAATTTATTGAATTGAGTTAGTCTAATAACCATTTCGAACAGCTACTAATGATAAAACAATATAATTATAAATGCCACAATGCAGTTACTATAAAAAACATTGGCTTGTCACCTTATGTTAAGGTGACTCTAAGCCAAATTAAAATACACCATCCAATACTTCTCCTTCTTCCCATCTCTTTTGCTCTTTGTTTGGCAGCCTTGGATATTTTATTAGCAACAACAATACTAACAATCTGAGTAATGAATCCTGCTTTATGTCAATTTGTTGCTTTGGAGATGCAACTTCTGAGGGGCTTGGTCATTTTTGGCCATTTATAACCATTTTAATTCTTGGGGCTTTTAAAAAAAATTAAAGGTAACATGTTACTAATGAATTCCTAACATTTAATGAGATTAAATATTTTAATAATTTTCACTATTAAAAGAAAATAATGGGCTAAATAGGTTAGGAATAAGGAATATGCATTTCTCTTAGCATCTAATTTGACCTACAGTTACTCGCTGTTGTGGAGCTTTCCAAGTAAGAAGAATTCTCAGAAAAATACAATCTACTGATTCTAAATGTTTCTTTAAGGATTCCCTTATGTTGAGAATCTAAAAGATATCTCAGGTCAGTTATTTTCACAAAGAACGGTCACTCTAGCTCTGTTTTTATGTGTGTTTTTTAATGTATTGTCATCAACAAACTTTCTTATAACATGATTGACATAATATATATTTGCATTATATGCATATATATTAATATTTTATCCAAATTTTATTTCTAGCGCTTGCTATTGTAACTGCATGCTATATCATACTTTTGTTTCTGTGATGTTACCGTTTTTCTTCTCTAGCACTAAGCCACTAGACTGCTTCTAATGTGTAAAATCATTAACAGAACATTTTCATGTCTGTTTTGTACATATATTATATACACTAAATTGCTAGTAGAGTTGATATGCTACATTCACAAACCATCAACAATACAACACAATATCTTGCTTAAGCATTAAATGCATTCAGTCATTTTCCTTTGCAAACTGTTACCACCTTTGTTTTCATTCTGGTTCACATCTTCATAAGTTCTAAACTTTTCCTAAATGGAAGATTGGCGTTGTTAGAATGCACTCATTTCAGTGCAAATAACATAACATTGAACAAAACAAAATATTTCTACAAGTTTTCATATCTCTAAATAACCCATGGATAGAATGTATTGCAATCGACAAGTAATAATAATAAAGCTACACCTTTTAATTAAACAAAGTTCTGGGATAAGTCAAGAGGGTCCATTCAGGGCATTTAACACACGAGAGCCCTGCACTTAGTCTACACTATACTCGGACACTCACAAAGAACCCTAATATCTATTTTGACCTTAAAAGGATCAAATTTCAACATGCATAAATGGAGAATGGAATGGACAGGAATTAGAAAAGGTGAAACTATTTCTGTGGTTCACCTTGTACACCATCATGATAGTGTGGACATATGGATTTATCTGAAGTTTTGTATAGTCCTCAATGTATGGAAGAAAAGAATCAAACTGATATACATTGAAAAAACTACTTCTGATGTTACATGAATACCTTTTGCATGTCATTCCCACATATAATAATACGCTGTAGGAAATGATGGAAATCCAGTCTCAAACGACCAGGAAATTACTCATTAGAGATTAATACCAAGGTTGAATTAAAACCAAATCATCCTATTTTGATCTCATTCAAGCTGGAAAATAGATTTGGTGTTTTTTGGATGTGAGAGGTCCAATATTTTATTTAGTATGCCAAGTGATTTGGAAGAGAAATGTTTTAACTTGTCTGAAACAACAGGTCTGAAGGGAAATCTGAAACTCACAGAATTTGGTTCAGCTGTGACTGATACTCATCTGCTTCTGCAAGCAACATAGGTATGTTGGGAGTTTGACATGTCACCATGGCTTTCCCAGTAGAATCTGTTTAAATTGAAGCTATGCTAAAGAAAAATCCTTTTAGTACTATGACTCATTTTGCTGCCTTACCAAAACTTCCACTGGAAATATTTCTCTAAAGTAACAAAATGTTGGTATAAATATCAATAAAAAATTGAGTACAACCCTTGTATGAAAATCATTCCTTTAGAATGTCAAGATCGTAATGAAATGTTTAAAAGATATGATAACACAAAGGGTCATTGCTAAATAAAATGTGAAAAAGTATACATATTTGCAAAGGATTGTCAGCAACCCTCTAATTACATTGCGATTTAGACAGCGTGACTCAAACTAAATCCAATGAAATGCCCATGTGTAATGTGTTATTCCAAGCCTAACTGCATTACATTGAAACAGATACTACAAAGCTTAATTTTCTGTAGGGATATCTAGAAGTAAAACCTTAATCTCACTGAAACTGGTAGGATCAAACAGATTTAAATATAAGGGCATCAGCTTAGGAAGATGGTGGAGTTCGGCCAGAATTGGTCTATTGAACAGATGAAACTGAATCTAAAGTTGTAAATAGAGCCAGAAAAAAATGGAGGTATTTCTAGGAAAGGACAAAGAACCTTTTTGTAGGTTTAGTGAAATTTTCCTTAGGGATTGTGCACATCCCTGACTTCATTCTATATGACTGGAAAAAAAATTAACCATTTTTAAAATATGACCTCAGATATAGAAATGAAAATGGATGTCACATTATTTGTAGCCAACAATTGTGTGGTACATACATAAAATAATATTGCTTTTATGCTTCTGGGCATAAAATAAGAAATAATAAATATAATTCAGTATATGTCAGATTAATATAGGCATATACATTTTGAATCTCTATTTTATCATAAAATTAATATTTATGGTTGGGCAATGAGTGAGAATGTTCCTGTCTCCTTGTGGATTGTGCAGAAGAGGAAATATTGTCAATTGTCATATACCAGCAGTCCCTGGCTTTAAAACATCCGACTTACAAATGACTCATAGTTAAGAACAGGGGTGAGACAAGAAGAAATGAAAGGAATCTACCCCTAGGAAGAGAAATCCACCCCTAAAAGAGTTATCATGGGGAAAAGGTATCTCAACAAGCTGTATTACTTTTGCTTGTTTCTACAAGAAGCCAAATTCTTCTGTTCAGAAGGTTTTACCTCACTTTCTGTCCCTGTGATAATTGGATTTTTAAAATATGGTTTGTGGAAACTGATTTGCGAGAAAGCTTCAGCTGAGATACTTTTCCCCAATAATAACTTCTTCAGAAGTGAATTTCCTTTCCGAGGGGTAAATTTCACTCACTTCCTACTATCTCACTCCCATTCTTAACTAGGAGTCATTTGTAAGTTGGATGTTTGTAATTTGAGGTCTGCCTGTAGTTTGGTCCTAAGGCCATTAATACACCTGAGAATATTTTTTCAAAATAGTGCCTCATACCTTCCACCCCCACCCACATTATTTTGGGAACTAGATTATTTTTATTTCATATGTAAATATCTATTTGTAAGGTACATTGCACAAAAAGTCAAGATTAGTTCCTAAGGCACTTCACCAAATTGGAGAACATTTTCTTTAGTTCTCTTCCCATTTGATGTTCACAGCAACCTCACGGGGAAGTTTAATCTGAGAGAACCTGACCACTTATTTGAGCAGGGATTTCAACAAGGGCGTCTATTGCTTCAGCATTGAGTTATTTAAGCCTGAGTTCATTCTTAGTGAAATACACAGGCTATAACTGGTTGAATCATGCCTTCTTTTTCTAAAGGGGGAGGTATGACTCTTAACCGGTTGATGGAGTAAGGCGGGGGCGAAGACGGAGGAGAAGACAAGCTAAGGGGCACACCCAAACTGGAAACTCCAACCGCACCCCCCCTCCTGTTCCTGCGGGTGGGTCTGATACCAACAAGAGTCGAGAGAACAGGCGGGCCAAGAGGAGGGCAGGGAAGGCCTTGAGGCGCCAGCGAAAGAGAGCAAGTGCCGAGATGATAGCAGCGCCCCAGCTGACAGATCCCTGTGCCCCCTGTCCCCCTCTTATTGATCAGCCCAGTAATATCCGGACAGAGTGCCCCCAGAGCCTACGGGAGAATCTGAGTCATCGGATCCCGTTGAAAAGAGGAGCATCATACTTAAAAGACCAGCGGCTCACAAAAGGAGACAATCAGGCGGCCCAAACAAAATACCATCATCCAGAGGGACAAAAAAACCCCAGGGAACCGCCGGCCAGAAATCCGGTCCCTTTAGGACCAGAATCTTCTGGGCCAGAAAGTCCAGGCCCCCTCCAGTTCTCCCCGCTGCACAGCCACTGCTGGGCCCCCAATCCACTATTGGCACGGCCCCTCCGGACTGCGGCCAAATACAGACCCCCAACGTCCCCTTTTCGGGAACGTGCCGCAAACTCAGCGCCCGGCGCCAACGTCAACACCCGAGCGCTCCCGCACGTCCCATCCCAGTAATTAGTGGACAGGGAGGGGAGGTCCAGAAACCTACCCACCAACAAACAGGGCCGAAAACCCTCTTCAACCCAGCTGTGACCTATTACCTGCCATGACCGTCCTCATACAGCAACCACACCTTGGTCTTCATTCCTGCTCCTCAATGCGAGGTCAATTTGTAATAAGCTGGCCACGCTGCGAGATTTCATCACAGAGCAGGACGCAGATGTCATATGCATCACAGAGACCTGGACCCAGGACAGCGACTGTGTCCTTCTTCAGGAGCTAGCCCCCAGGCTTTCGAGCTTTCACCAGCCAAGATCCACCGGCCGGGGGGGGAGTGGGCCTGGTCGTAAAAGACACTGTCGCTACCTCGGTCCTCCAGACATCAGCGATGACCGGCATAGAGTGCCTGGGAGCAATTCTAGGAACCGGGGAAAAGACGGGGATTCTGGTGGTCTACCGAGCCCCTGGGGCCCAAAAGGAGGCCATGTCTGCACTGCTGGACCTGATTGCGGATTGGGCGCTGAGATTCCCCCCCGGCTCATCGTGCTGGGTGACTTTAACATCCACCCGGACTCAGACCCTCTTACATCCAGTGCAAGGGAGTTCCTCCAACATATGGAGGCTTTGGATCTCCCCAGGACCAAAACTGGCCCTACACATCAGGCTGGCCACGCGTTAGACCTGATCTTCAGCCACGGCCTAACCTTAAAACATCGTGAATCCAGAACAGTGCCTTGGTCGGACCACCTGACCGTGAGGGCAGACGTTGACACCCCTCTTACAGAAAGGTTGGAACAAAAGACCATCCTAGTCCGCCAAAGGAGTTCGATGACCCCGAGGGCATTCATAGCTGCTTTGGATCCCCTGGAGGTCCCCGGAGGATCACTAGTGGACTTAGTTGCCAGGTGGAACAGCGTCCTCTCGAAGGCCACCGACCAGGGGGCACCGAGGCGCCCCCGTCGGCCCCGGAAAACCTGCTCACGGTGGTTCACAACGAACCTAAAGCAGCTGAAACGCCGGAGGAGACAATTGGAGAGTGTCTGGAGACGGAAACCCAGCATGGCAAATAGAGCAGCCTACAGAGAACTGCATAGGCTGTACGAACGTGAGATCAAAGAGGCTAAGAAATCCTATAATGCCGCCCAGATTACAGCCGGCTCCCATACAGCCCAGATCTTTAAAGTGGTCCGGAGCCTTCTGGGGTCTCCACAGAGTGATTCCAACAGCTCTACGGTGACGGCAGAGGATCTCCAAGAGCACTTCATTGGGAAAATCACGGCACTTCGGCGCGACCTGCCGCCCATCCCGGAGGAAGGAAATGAGTGGATTCGACATCCAACCCAGACAAATGGGCTCTACCTCACCGAATTCAAGCCCCTAACATCGGAAGAGGTGAAAAAGCTGGTGACCGGGGCAAGGGCTACGACCTGCCCCATGGACCCTTGTCCATCGCACTTAATCAAGTCCTGCATAGACACCATACTGACGCCCTGGTGGATCTGGTGAACCTCTCATTGGACACAGGCTCCTTCCCCCGAGTCCCTGAAGGAGGCTAGAGTTAGCCCTCTTCTGAAAAGGCGAGCCTCGACCCCAATGAACCGGCGAACTACCGCCCTGTCGCTAATCTGCCCTTTCTGGGGAAGCTATTGGAGCGAGCAGTGGAAAACCAGCTGCGGGACTTCTTGGACGATCCGGGGCCTAGACCCATTTCAGTCAGGCTTCCGAGCGGGCCACGGTGTCGAATCCGTTCTAGTAGCAATCACAGATGACATCCGCCGCCAGTTGGACGGAGGGGGCTCGGCAGTCCTAGTCCTCCTTGACCTAACTGCGGCCTTCGACACCGTTGATCATGATTTGCTACTTCGCCGCTTGGCGGCCTCTGGGATCCAAGACAAGGCCCTGACCTGGTTAGGATCGTTTCTGGGTCGCTCGCAGCGGGTCGAGTGGCAGGGCCAGGTCTCCAGGAAATGTGGGCTGGAGTGTGGGTTCCGCAGGGTGCCATCCTGTCCCCACCCTTTTTAACATCTACGTCCAGCCCCTGGCCGGTATCGCTAGAAGCCACGGTTTCAACTGTTATCAATACGCCGATGACACGCAGCTGCTGCTGAAGCTCGACCCAGGGGTGCTGTCGGTACCTGAAAGCTTTAGCCGGGGCTGAAGGCGGTCACAAGCTGGCTCAGAGCACACAGGCTAAAGATCAACCCGCGAAAAACGGAGATCCTCTGGCCCGGCCGACCGACCCCCACTCTCCACTACCACCCTTTGAGGGCGAGCCCTTGTCCGCAGCCCCGCGGTAAAGAGCTTAGAGTACTCTTGGATGAGAAACTGACGATGGAGGCTCAGATCCAGGCCGCTGCCAAGGGTGCCTTCTTTCACCTCCGTAGGGCCCGACGGTTGGCCCCCTATCTACCACCAGAGGCGCTGAGGACGGTGATTCATGCCACCGTGGTCTCCCGTCTTGACTACTGCAACGCCTTGTATGTGGGCCTACCGTTGGCCACGACTGGAGGTTGAGACTCATCCAGAATGCAGCGGCCAGACTCAT
Source organism: Anolis apletophallus (assembly GCA_030556195.1). Lineage (NCBI taxonomy): Eukaryota > Metazoa > Chordata > Lepidosauria > Squamata > Anolidae > Anolis > Anolis apletophallus. Next base: position 78,954,875 of record JARBWK010000004.1, read on the forward strand.
CTCCGGGGCATCGGCCAGGAGCCATATTTCACCAATTTTAAAAGATCTTCACTGGTTACCCATTGAGCTTAGAGCGATCTACAAACTCATGGTGATAACCTTCAAAGCTCGGCAAAAATGGGACCAGCCTACCTGGGCGATCAGCTGACAGACCAACGCTGCGAAAGACCCGCACGCGTAATAAATGGCGACCGGTTAGCTATCCCTGGGGTGAGAGAGGCCCGGCTGACAGAGACCCGTAGAAGAGCCTTCTCGGTGGCGGCCCCTATGATCTGGAACTCGCTCCCGCCTGCGCTTAGGGCCACACTGGCCCCGGCCAGATTTCTGGCTGGCCTGAAAACCTGGCTCTTCCGCCAGGCTTTCGGGGACTGAACTGATGGATGGCAGAGCCTTCTACGGCTCATATCTGCTGTTTTAACTGATGTATCTATGTTTTTAAAGGATGTAAGTCGCCCGGAGCACCATTGGTGGAGGGCGACTCACAAGTAATAAAGTATTATTATTATTATTATTATTAAATCACAGAGTCTAATAATTTTATAAACCATCATCCTCAGCGCTGAAGAAATTTTGGATTGCTCTCTAAAGTACCTTTGTCCTATATATGACTTCACCATGGGCTAAAACCACCTGATTTAGCTGCTTTCGGCCAGGCCTGGACTGGAACTGCTGAGCGTCATCAGACGATGCGTGGCAGGCCTCATCCACATTCCTCCCAAAGTGGAGGGGAAGCACCAGAAGGCACTTCCTTCACCACCGTGGAGAGCTACCTACACTTTCCTCCCCCTTTCTCTGTATGATGTAGAAAAGGGTGGCAGGGCAATGTAGGGTGCCCCCACTGTATAATGCGGGAAGAAGGGTTGGCACGCGGGGTGCCACAAGCTACCTCATGCACCTTTCCTTTCACCAGCTACTGCCAGCAAAATGGCACAGCCCAAAAGAGCCATGTGAAGAGGTCCTGTGACATTGCCAACTTATAAAGCAGCAGACATTACAATATTTAAAACTCAAATGCCCAATTCTTGGTCCTGTAATCCAGAATGATTTGTAAATTACACTCTAAATTCCTAATTGTGTCCATTCTAAGCTTTGTAAAATAAGCATGACTCAGGCTCATCTTGTTGATAAGTTACCCAAAAATAAGGACCATGCTGAAGATTGTGCTGTCAAACTTTTAGTTCTTGGAAGAGCTGTGAAGGAGACCTTAATATGTCCTCTGTAATTCATACTTCTTCAAGACTTTGCACTTGCACTTTACTGGGGCTTTAAATGCCAAGAAGTTTCTTGTTTTCATATTATAATTTGAAACAGGAAATGGAGTGGGGAGCATAGATATTGAATATCTGGGTTTGCTTGAAAACGGGATACATTAAACAAAAGTAGAATGGGGGTGGGATCAATTGGTGCAATGACACAGATAAACTTATTACATAAAATTGGATAGAGTGATCTCATATACATTCATTGCTGCCAACTGATTGTCTAACATGCTTTATATTTGTTTTGTTCCCTTTTGTTTCCCAGAATGGCACATACATTTGGGTTTGCGATTTTCTTTGCAGCAGTGAAAATGGAACAGCAGGAAATGAATAATGAAGTACCACACTATTCTTAAGGTCTGAAGTATGTCCCAGTTGAAAGGTTTGGGAGAAAAATATGTCAGTGAATGAATTTTAGGGGAAATGTTCTGTTCTAAATGCTCCCTGATATTGTATTGCTGATTTTTAAGACCAACGATGGAATAACAATATTTAATATTTACACAGTATTTTTCCTAAGTGCTCCAAAACATATATATTTGTTCAGCAATTCTTCTAACAACCATGTAATAAAAGCCAGTATTACAGATTACATATGAGTGCTGTGCTGAATTTTCATATAGTTTGGTTTTCTGTGTGAAAAGCAGTCTTTCAAGGGGTAGAAACAGCCTTCTTTATTGACCTTCCAAATGCTTGGCAGCATCCTGCTGCTCCAACATGTTATTTATTAATTATTTTGTGATTTATTCATTGCATTTATATGACAGGCACCAACATGTTTTTGGAGACTTGAACACTGCAAGGATGCATATAACATTAATGTAGTTTGACACCACTTTAACTGCTATAGGCTCATGGCATTTGTACTTTGATGAAGCACCAGCATTTTTTGGCAGAGAAGGCTAAATACCTTGTAACACACCTCCCATGATTCCATGTCATTGAGTCATGGGTGTTAAAGTGGTGTCAAACTACATTAATTCTACGGTGTAAATGCACCCCTATACCACACTAGTTATTTTGGACTACTTTCCCTTTTACTAAATTATCTTTGCCAATTAGGGATTATATAATTAATACAATAACATAGCTAGTTAGATGCTATGGACTTAATATAGCCTTCTCATTGCCCTTAAAGGGGTGGAAGGGGTGAAGTCAAATGCTCCCAATTTTGTTATTGTCTTATTGCTGGCCACTGCTGTGTGATATGCCACATGACCCCATTCAGCAACTACTTGTGTAACTGTACTAGGGTGGTCCACGGTTTTTATTCATGACTGCTGTTTTACAATTACTCTTTATTGTCACCTGTGTAGGAAGATCACTTCATGTGCAAGTTAATTCTATAATTAGATGTCCTGATCTGAGGTTCCTCTTTGTGTCACGCAAACCCTTGTGTTTGTACTCATGCACAGGAATTTCTGGTGATGGTTTTCATTATTATTGGTGCATGATAGAGTTGTGTAAGGCACCATTTCTCATATTTTTATTTTATTTTTGTACACATAGGAGTTACAAGCACAATAGTACATGATTTACGAAGCTGGAAATGTCTCATTTTTCCTTTTCTTTCTCCCATGTAAGTTCTCACTAATGGCCCTACTCCTATTACAGTGTATGCCGTTTGGAAAATACAAAAACAATCATCTAGCATTTTAAGGAGAGAAGCGGAACATTAGTAGCCAACATGTGATCAAATTGGAACCCTTCCTATATTTTATCCACTGGTGTGAAATAAATTGGTGGCAAAACATGACACAGTAAGTTTTCCCTTCATGTTTTCTAGAAATATTCCCCATAAAAAGTCTGTTTATGCAGAAAGGAATTATGATAGGCTTGCCCAGAATTAAAGACATTGTTACTTTAAAGAGGCATTAGTCATAAGAGTGGAATGACATTTTAAATTGTTGCTTGTAATGATTTCACCACTCAGGCTTCTTGATAAATCGGGTTTCCTCCAAGAAATACCTGATGGCAGATAGAAGGCAAGACAATGAATCTCAATACATAGAGACAATATTTTTCTTAGGTATATGGGGAAAAAACAAAACAAAACAGCCAAACACAATTCAATATTGCCTGAAGAGAAACAACCAAGTCCATCAAGAAAATAAAAGGAAAACAACAGTAGACTCAAAAAAACAAAAATAAGAACTTGCTCTCTCTGGGCAATAGACAATGCATAGTTAATATACAATGTTGCATTAATATTACTGTATTTTCTAGGGGCTTTGTCAAAACTTCAACTTCATTTCAAACAGCAAATAGTAAAAAATATTTTGCATTAGCTATTTTTCCTCTCCATTGCCACTAAATTTTTCTGTCATTGAACCCAACAAAGCATTTACAATTATAACTAATTTGCCTAAAATCCAAATTGACTTTCGTAACTCTGTGTGTGTGTGTGTGTGTGTGTAGATTTTTTAAAAAAACTTGTTCACAATTTATGATAAAGGAGTTCAATGAATTCAGTGAGGTTCATTCCTGAGGGATAATACTGGACTGTTCAATGTAGATCCAGTCCCAGCCTTAAGAACATCAAAATAATGCATGTAGTGTGGATTCTTTGAATATTAGACTATGTCAATGGCTGGAAATGGGCTATGTGTTTATAGGCCCATTTCTAGCAATGTCAGAGCTAACTAATATGCTAAGACTACTTGTTAGTATTTCGGAGTGCCTTTTCATATTATTTGTTTTTTAGATTTATATTTTGCCTTTCTTTCAATAACCCTGCAGGTGAAGCTGAGACTGGATTTAGTTAGTTAGTTAGTTAGTTACTTACTTACTATATTTCTATCCCGCTCTTCTCACCCTGAAGTGGATTCAGAGCAGCTTACAATTATGGTGAATTTCAATGCCGCATTACAAATACAAATATACAAATAACACATTGACAGCCAAAACATAAATACAATTAAAACGAAGTGCCTATTCCCATAGTCATCATTCATGCTGCTACGTTCAAATTCCATATTACACTACTCTCCAAATGCCTGGTTCCAAAGCCAGGTCCAGCAGGGAGGGGACCAATCCAATCCCAACAAGGAGGGGTTTCCACAGCCAAGGGGCCACCACTGAGAAGGAAGGCACTGTCCCTCATCCCCACCACATTGAACTGCATTCTATGGGTCTACACTGACCATATAATGCAGTTCCAAACTGTATTATATGGCAGCGTAGATCCAGCTTGAGAGAGAGAGAGAGAGTGATTGGCCAACAAGTTCCCTAAGTGAGGAACTTGAACCTGGATCTCCAAGGGCTTGTTTATTCCAATGAAGTTTTATTTTATTTGGTACCCCTTTTCCTTGGTCCACATTAACCATGTAGTGACCCCATTATATCGCCATATACATAATCCGCATCATCATGAGATCTCCATTAAAACTTGAGCCTAGCAAATAACCACTCCCTGGTGGAAATACAAGTAACTCATCCCCCCAAACACACATGGCCAAAATTCTGGATTTTCTGTAAAAACCTTTTTGAGAAAAAGGCAAGGTTTTATAAAAATGCAAAGCACTGGAAATTGATTAAGAAGAAGAAAAGCATTGAAATTAATTGATATGAACATCATGTATCAAAATCAGTATTATGAATCACATGAGCTGTCAGTTGGCTCGATGGCAGGTGTTTAATAGTGTTGCAAAAATTGCTGCAACACAGTGTTACATTTCCTAGGCTTGCATACTACTGCTAAATTTATTTTTAACATCTTGAGAATTTTCACATGCTCAAAGGTGTTATTGTGTTGATAATTAAATATGAAGATCTAAATGCCTCAATAGCAAAGGAGGATTAAATAGGGGTGAATCCAGAGTTTTCATTTACCACAACACACAGTTGCCTTTATTTATTGGCATTAATGAAAATATTAACTTCCCTCTTTTCCAGAAGGTGGAATTCATGTATTTACCGGCCAGATGCAAGTTTATATCAAGTCCATTAGAGACTATAAATGAATTATTGTTTGGTTTAAAATATGGTAGCAATAAATGAAGGCAAAACTGTTTTCTGGATTATCAAAACTCAAAAATCTCCACATATACATACAGCTTTGTCTGCCACTAGAGACTAGTGTACACACTGGTGGCTTGGAAACGTGAGTGTTTTGAGGGAGATCAGTGGGTATTACCTGGATCTCATCCTGACCACCCCATATCTCAAGATCTGTGTTGTGCACATGAACATTACTGCAAGTGGCTTACAAAGTCAATCGAGGGCTCCACCATTTCCCTATTGCATCTGCAACTCAAGGTTTGAGTATATGTTACTGTGAATTATGCTGCTTCTTTCCCATTCCCTTGGATCTCCTACATGGAGAGAAGTCAGGAGTCACCTCTTATTCTTCAGTAGATGCTCTCTCTCTCTCTCTCTCTCTCTCTCTCCCCCCAGTAGCGGCACAAACCAGTTTTGAAAAGATCAGACTGGATTATAGGCATTTCCTGTTCTCAGGCTCCATCTACACCACCATATAATGCAGTATAAAACTGCATTATATGGTGAGTGTATAATGCAGTTCAAGTTAGTATAGATGGGGCCTCTGATTAACTGATTGAGGTCTTAAATATGTTAAAAGCACTCGATCCTGTCTGATATTGGAAGTTAAGCAGAGTCAGCCCTAGTTAGTACTTGGGTGGTGCTGTCCAGGGGTGCTCACACTTTTTCAGCATGCGAGCTACTCTTAAAGCAACCAAGTCCAAAAGATCTACCTGCCCCCACCGCCGTGCGCTCCCGCCGCCACGAGCTCTTGCCACCGCGCATGCTCCTGCTGCTGTTTTCTGCCCGCGCAGTGCTTCTTCTGCCTGCGGGGCATTGCAGGAAGGAGAAAGCACGAGGCGGGGCATCCAGAGGGAGTGCTCCGCCCTGTCTGTCTTGCCAACAACGGAGGCTACACAGCTGCTTCTGGATGAGAGAGAGGCAGGGCGCTCCTTTCAGAGGCCCCGCCTCATGCTTCCTTCTTCCTGCAATGCCCTGTAGGCGAAAGAAGCACCGCGAGAGCGGAAGCCAGCAGCAGGAGCGCGCGTGCGCACAGGGTGTGTGTGCGCATGGCAGGAGCACCCCATCTGGCTGGTGAGGCCCGAAGATCACCTGGAAGAGGGCCGAAGATCTACTAGTAGCTCCCGAGCTACCTAATGAGCACCCCTGCTGTAGACTATTTCAGAGGAAGAAAACAGAAAACCAATTCTGACTCTATAGCAACATAAAGGCACAAATATTGTTTTGAAAGCAGTGTGGTGAAGGGGTTTGAGTGTTAGGCTGGTGGCTAGGGACTTCATCAGATAGACCTCTCCCCCCATCCTAGGATGTTGCTGAGACATAGCCAAGATGGAGCCTGTCCCAGCTGCATCCTGGCTGCATCTTGACAGCATGTTGAGACTCTGCCCTGAGAACAAGGACTGTTTACCCGTTGTAGTGAGGTGAATGTATATGTTATGAGATTTGTGGGTTTTGTGTTTATTTGTGTTTATTTGTATGGTTAAATCCTGAACAGTCAGCAGGATTATTGAAGTGCACAGCTCTCGGAATGTTCGAGTGAGCCTGGCACTGGCAGGTGCACATTTTAAAATTCTGACAGTTTTCCAGAGCGGTTGGAGAATGTCAGTTGGCCAGTAGCTGTTAGCCAGAGAGTTGGCAAGTAGCTGTGGGAGAAGCAGCTAGTATATAGCCTTTGGAGAAGGCAGAGTTTGTCTGTAGCCTTTAGAGAGGTGTTCCTTGTGGTAAAGACTTGTGGAGAGCAACTAAGAGAGTTGTTAAAGTCTGGTACCACAGGACCCTGTAGTAGTTTAAGTAACCATAAGATTTTCCTCTTCGGATGTGAAACCAAATAAGCTCTGAACATACTGTAACCACTATGCTATTGTGAAAATAAACATTTCAAGCCTTTTTTAAACCAAGTCTCTCTATAACTTCTTTGGAAAACACAAGCCTCCTCACAATTTATTGGTAGCAGCGTGTAGCACAGCAGTTCTCATTTGTGCCTGGGGAACTGGGAACAGCACCGGGAGTTCCATTAGCATTAGGGCCCGTACCAGCAGAGTTAGATTCTGAAGAGGATTTGGAAGGGTTACCTGAAAATGCGTTTCCCCTTACTGGGCCCCCTTCGCCCACCGAAAGCTTGGCTTGGGATGAAGGTTGGCCTGACCCCTATGAAGACATAGATAACCAGGTGCAAATGGAGTCTAGTGATAGCGGAAGTTATGAACACCCGGGGGGGAGAGGTTCGCAGGAGTTTCTAAGTGAAAACATGGAAGAAAGCGGCTGGGAAGATTCTAGGGAGGACAGCTCTCATGCTGATAGAGGCCCAGCTGCTGAGAGGCAAGGTCGAACCTTTGATAGGAGAAGTAGCATCGAGTCTAGGAGAAGGGGATGGCACCGCAGCCTAGACAGGCCAAGGTCCGTCAGCAAGGACTGGAGAAGACAGGGCCTAGAGTGTCGGGGACCTCGCCCGAAAGATTAAGTATAGCATCCGTGGGAACCAATCCCCAGTGCTTCGGCCACGTCTCTTCTGAGCAGATGTGTTAGCGAAGTGGGTCTACGGAGCCAAGTTGGCTAGTGGCCGCCAAGTCTTGCCTTGTTTTGTCTTGCTTTGTTCCTGAATCCGCATTGCTGTGCGGAGCCTTGCTTAAGCCTTTTGGATTATTTTGCCAAGCCATTTTGGACATTGATTGCTTCAAGCCTTTTGGATTACATTGCTATTCTTATGGACAATATACCTTTTGAACTGTTTTCTATTCAATAAAGTAGTTAGCCTTTAGTCCGTCTCTGTGTGTGTGATTAAGGGGCCGGTCAAGTCCGTGCATCGTGACACAGCGAGAGTGTTTGAAGGTGCAGAGATTCAAACAACCAGTGAAGCAGACGCATGCACGAAGGCTGCATCATCTTTACAATTGGTGCCAGCGGTGGGATATAAGGGATAGCCTGCCCTGCCACAGTTCTCCAAAGTTTAGAGTTCAAATCCACACAGATCGACGCTAGCTCTCAGCAGCGTCGAATCTTTACACCCGTGTGCCCATTGACTAAGCCAGGGACAGCATAGGACAAAGCCAGGAGCAGATGGGAAATGCCATGGGATGGTAAGAGGATGATGCACTTTGCTCTAGTCCCCTACTTCACCCACAGAGCCAACTGGCTCCTATCAAATGATGCCCAATTTTCCCTGCTGCCTCATGGATTCGTCCTGCTGCCCCAAGGATTCTCCTACTGTCTCCCAGCTTATGAGCCTTTGTCTGATGAGGTCCTAGGATTCAATTCCCTGCACAACCATAAAGGCCTAATGGGTGAGCTTGGTCAAGTCATACACTCTCAGACCCAGAAAACCCCTTTTGAGCTGCCATAAGTCAGAATTTTGTGCACATAACAAAAATAGGTGAAATGATGGCTATTCTCTAGAAATGTCGAATTTATATTTTGTGTAGATGGCTGAATCTGGAAAAGCTACAAATGAAGTGCCCAGCTGTTAGCTACTGCATTATTACAAAAGCAGCTCAGTTTTATTCACAGGAAAGTTGACAAGGTAATGAGGGGGGCTTCATAGACCGTCAAACTTTTACCATCTCTGTTGCTGCTTCGTCCTTGGGTTTTGGTTTTCTAGGCCCTTCTTTGCTGCAGTGCTTGGTGCTGAATTGCAATGGGTCATAGCTTCACATTTAATGAGTTGCCTGCTGTGAAATGTAAGTTGTAGTCATCATTTTGTAATTTTATCTATGTGTAAACATTAAGAGATGCAAACATTTTCTAAATCTGCATACGCAAGATCTTTGAAGTACATAAATAATGTCCCTGCTTAGATGAGGTTAAGTGGAGTTTGCATTCAACCTTAACTGTTATAAAGTGTGCATGATGTTTGCATGCCTCTATAAAAATCATATTTTTTGACCTTTAAGCAAGGATTTCCAAATTGCTTACCCAAAACATCAATAAATATTGGGCAACTTTATTAAACAAACTGAAGGTTTTCATATTTTATGCCTTTCTTCGCGCTCATACTCTTCTTTCAGAGGGAAATAATAAATCATTAGATGGTTTACATGCCAATTTTTTCCAGCCCATTATTCAGAGGTAACTGGCTGTTGAATTTAGTTCTCCTTCTTTGTGTTTAGATGACAGTCTTTCCCTGATTTCTGGTTCAGGGAATTGTCTAATCAAAATGTAATGCCCCAGATTCCATTCTATAGAAGAGATTTCTCCATGCAGAAAAGTCATGAGTGTTCAACTAGAGAATGAATTAGGAAGCAGTTATGTACTAGTCACCTCAAAGACTTTATTGATTATATGGGGGCAGTGAAACATCATTCATTCAAGACTACCTTGAGACTAACCCTATCTTTTTTTAAAAAAAACCTTTTTGAACTGAGGACTGTTCACAAATATATACCTTATTTTCCAGGGTATTAGATGACTTTTTAGGCCTGGAAAATCTTATGAAAAGTCAGAAGTTGTCTAGTACACCGGGTATAAAAATGAGAGGCATAAAAAATGCCTCAGCAGGCATGTCCAAGGTATGCTGCCTCCCGGGGCTGCTGGGAGTCATAGTCCGGAGGTGTAATCTGGAGGCCTGGGTGAGCCCGGTGACCATTGGAGGCTTCTGCCGGATGCTCAGGAGGCCCTGGCTCTTTTGGCTGCCTGCAAATAGTGACATGGGAGGATTTGGAGGGCCTTGAACATAGAGCAGAGAGAGTGGTGGTGGGGACAAGTCTCTTAGCAGCATGGCCTGAGGAGGAGGGGGGAGGGGGAGGGAAGGTGCGGGGAGGAGGAGCTCCAGCATCACTGGGCTGCCCCTGTCGCTCTCTCCCGTTCTGCTTTCAAAGCCCTACTCCCTGCTCTATGTTCAAGGCCCTCCAAATCCTCCCACATCACTATTTGCAGGCAGCCAGAATAGTCAGGAAGGAAGCAAGGCTACCTGAGCAGCTGGCAGAAGCCTCCAATGGTCACCGGGCTCACCCAGGCCTCCAGACTACACCTCCAGACTACGACTCCCAGTAGCCCCAAGCAGTATCATGCCTTGGACATGCCCGCTGAGGCATTCTTGAAGTCGTGGATACTGATTCAATAGAATTGTGTTGGGAGAGGAGTGTTGTACAGTGAGTATATCCCTAACTCTATATTTTAACTTGAAAAGTTGGGGGGTGGTCTTATACGGCCAGTCATCTTGTGCACCGGAAAATACAGTAGTTGTATTTGAGACCAAACAGCCTTCTAACTATGGTGAGTTATAAATAAAGCAGTACTAGAGATGCTGGACTACAATTCCCATCCTTCCCATCTTGCATAACTAATGAGAACAAAGGCCATGAAAGAACAATGCATGGCATTCAAGCTTGTGTTTTGAATAAGGTAGATACATGTTGACTGAATTCTGAAAGCAGGCAAAGTTGAAGCAGTCATTTTTGTTTTGTTTATATAATGTTAACAACCTCAAGAGGTCTTGGTAATCTGCCTTGTGAATACTGATGGTACCTTGATTTTGTATTTTGTTTTTACCAGCTCAGCTAAACAAAAGAAAATTGCTCATGAAATGTTATGTTTATTATCAGCAGAGGGAAGGAAAAGGAGAAAGGAAATGATGCACTCAGCTATGCTTATGACAAAATTTTGCTATGCTACGTGCCCTTAGGGTAAAATTGGCAAAACAAACTTCTCAACTTTACCAGTGGCAGAGAGCGGCACTTGTTTATAAATTGCTATTACATTGTTCTTCTCGCATCATCCAGACCATGCCTTGAAAACAAGCCAATGCCTCAAACCAAGCCACATTTCCAACTCAAATGGCTTTTTATGTGTGGCTGACTGCAATTGCTGCTTACATCTTCTGGAGCCAAAGTAACCAGTTGGACTGGTAGAAGGAAAGGAAGCAAAAGATGAATGTGCAACTGGCTTTTGAAACCCCACAAATAAAAGCTGTCACCAATTATACAGGAAAGGCTTGAATAGGTTAGCCCTTGACTTATTTGTGGCTGGAATGTGCTTTATACACACAGGCTTTTTACTCTGGGGTAACACTTAGGTGATTCTTAATAACTATACGCTGCCACCATTTATACTTTGAGTTCTTCAGTGAACTGCTTTTAAACTTCAGAGGCACTCGTGAGGCAGGTGTTTGAAACAAACAAACAATTATGTTTATTGAAGAGAACTTACAAAATAGGTACGGTTTCGGAGATTTTGGCATGAAAGCATATGGTTCCTTTAAACAGTATAAATCTTCATTACAAAGTTCAACTCCTTTCTCCCTTCAACAGTTTATTTACAGGATTTCCTCTCTGCCCAGTAAATCTTCACACCAACACAGATAGTCCAACCCTGGATCTATCTAACTACACCCTACACACTATCTTCCTTGATAGCTGTAGAATTTACATGCCAGCTAGCACTGTCAGCCACTTGACCACTCAGGCTTCTTCTCTCTAAACACTAACTAATCCTTCTTCTTCTGACACCCACAACCGACTTCTCTGACACCCCGCCACCAACTGCTGTCAGATTTCAAAATGTCTCCCTCTCAGGGCATTTTTTTTCTTTTTCCAAGTTAGGCTCCACCCCCTTTTCTACTAGCCAATCTTAACTTCATTTCCCTTCAGACTGCTCTTTGGGCACACCCCCTTTTGGGAATGAGAAACCAAAATTGGATGCCTCCATTCACCCATTTAAGATGGATGCCAATGTTTTGAGTCTACCTTTTCAGGCTTTTTTTAACCTAGCCTCCCAGGTAGGAAATTCACTACAGAGGACATTAAATTGATGAACTGTTATAATCTTAATTTAGTTGCTGTTATACCAATGGTGATTCATCACTCATGAATTTAGTACAACATTTCTATTTGTTAGACCCTTATGGATGTGGCAAAATTGACAGGGAAAGCAAGAAAAGGACAGTGTCAAAGAAGCTGGGAAAATTCACCTATGTATCTCACCTGTACTAACATGTGCCAGGGTGATACCTGAAGAAGGGAAATCTATCTCCAAATACCTCATTGCATGCAACCCCCTCTCCCCCCACCTTGTTGAGTTTTAGCTTTGGACCTGCTTTGGGCAATGTGAGAGGTTTCTCAGCAGTTTTCTGGAAACAAAAGAGTATCCCATGACTTTAGGGTAGCCTGGACAACTGAATTGGTTTCAATTTAGAAACAAGATAGATTGCAGCTGTATCACTGCCTTGCCACCCTGGCCATGGAGCTCTGTGATAGCTTCTGGCCATTGTGGACATCTCTGATGATGTCAGAACAGAGTGTCTGCATAATCAGGAAGAAGGGTGTGATTCCCTCCTTTTCAAGACTTCAATCCTGGAAACCAGGCTGAAAACATCAAGAGCATCTGGATAAGAATTAAGAGACCAAGGACTGTAAAAGATATAGTTATGGGGGTCTACTACAGCCCTCCAAGCCAGACTGAAGAACTGGATGAAGCCTTCCTTGACCAGATAACCAAACATGCAGAAAGAAGTGATATAGTAGCAATGGGGGATTTCAACTAAATATTTGTTAGAAAACTTTTTTTTGCCAAGAGTACAGAATCCAACAAATTCCTCACTTGCCTTGCAGGCAACAAAAGGATCAGCTATTCCAGATGTGATCCAACAGTGAGGATCTGGTCTATGGAGTGGAAATGGAGTTGGGGTATAAAATAATATTAATTATTATTTCTAAGAACAAATCCTTTCTGTGTCTTCCACATAAGCACCATTATTGTGTAGTGGTAAATGTACATTAAACTATGGCTCGAGACCAGGGTTCAAATCCTGATTCAGCCATGGAAGCCCACTGAATGTCCTTCCATAAATCACAAAAGGGACTGATTAAGAACCTCAGAAGGGGTGCTTGAATCTAAAATTAGATTACACTTTTTGTAAGCAACCAATGTTAGATTGCACTCTTTGTAAGTAACCAGAACCATTTCCACACTTCTCTCAATGGATCTGCAAAAGGCTTCAGTCTAAAACCCTGGAAACCTGCTGGCAGTCTGTGGGGGCTGTATGGGCACAGATGTCCCTTCATGGCTACCTTTTTACATCTTGACATTGAACTCACTTCCACATAATGAGGGATACAGCCATTCAATTCACAAAAAGAAGTAAAGAGTATTTAAGTTGAAGAGTATTTTAGAAAAAGCTTCACATAGTTGAAGAGTTGTTATGATTGTAAAACAATCAACAAAACAGTAGCCTGGCCACCATAAAACAAACAATAAAAAACAGACTCCTACTAGGATTCCTGTGGGTGCCTATGATCAGTTGTTATAGCTATCTTGCACTGCCAGAGGCAAGAAGCAGGTTTAAATCACAGGCCAAAAAAATGTCCCATCATTCAAATAAATCCTCCTAATGCTAAGGGTAGCTGGCCAATGAAACAAGTAGCTATTGAAAAAGGCTGCACACTGTGTTTTGATTACTAAGTCTTAAAATAGTCAACAGCTACTAAACATACAGTTCCTCATTGCATAGTTTGACCTAACCATTTGAACCCTCCCGAAGTACTTTTTTACTGTCTGATGTTTTAGATGAAAGTAAATCCTGGCTATTACTTCTTAGGTTGTGAGCATCCTTTGTGTCAACATTTCGTATTTGTTGCTATTGCTATAGAGAAATGTTTGCCAGCCATTGAGTGTCAATTGCTGCAGAGTCTTTCTCCAGCCCTACTTATAATACCACAAGGCACAAAATGCCCAAAGCAAAAAAAAGGAGCAAGTACTCAAGGGAAACAGCATAGTGGCGTCAAGAGTGAGGGTGTGACGACAATGGCTTCCTTGCTGTCTGATTAGTAATAATTTGAATGTTCCCAGGAGTGGGATTTTGAGTGTCACAAAGACCAGGAGAAGTAGAGAAGTAAAGCACAAGCTGACCCCTAGGGGCACATTTAAGTACATTGTTTTGCTTTCTTGAACATCAGAATGGCAGGAAGAAATGTTTTAATTAACTTATCCCTAGGCTTGCAAGCTTGATGCATATTTTCTTTTCTTTTGAGCAACGGATTTCTTCCGCAGGCAAGACCACATTGTCCTGTTCTCCCTCTGCTCCCCTCAGTTGTAATTTAGGCTGAAAAATCCACCTTGACAGACAACCAGCTTCACTAAAAATAATCCTCTCCACCTACTAGGCATGCCAAGACCAGGCTCTTCAAGATGTGGTTGTATCGATTCCATCATTCACACTCTAAAAGTAATTGCTCCCTCTGAGCCATACAAGCTCCTGTTTTTTTCCAGGATGTCTCAATGGTTCACAATCTAGACCAGAGCATTTTATGTAATACAAAGGTCCGGTAGGCAGATTGCTCTCCTTGAGCAAATGGAGTAAGATCCTTCATTAACATAAATCAGACAGTTAATTAAGTATTACTGGCAAAAAATCACTTCCTGAAGGACCCAGATTATGATTGTTCCTTTATTGTCAGGTGCATGACTACAATAGGACCCATGAACCTCATTTACTCTGACTGCTGGTTGGCCATGTGCTAATAAGATGAATTCTGTGTTGGAACTGTTTCACAATAAGCTGAGGATCATGTAAGAGCCTTCTTATTTTCAGCATTTGGTTGAAGATCTTCTTGTATGTTAATGTCCTCATTGTGGAGGGGAATACACCATCCACAATGAGGACTGACTCAAACTCTCCCAAAGCCCCTGCTGGGCATTCACCCTTCGGGCCAACCAGACCACCACTATACCACAAGAGGCACCCGGGCGATTTGGCTTTCACACCTGCCCCATGGCGGCCCCATGGCCCTCCTCAGGAGCTTTATCCTCCAGGCTCCTTCCTGTCCCCTTTTCAGGGGATAGGTCATCCATCTTGGACATAGTGGATGATTCTCAAGAACCTTGCACTGAGAGGGGCATTTCAGTGATTTCTGGGAGGGAGAAGTATGACGGTAGGCACAGGCCAAATGCTAGAGGGAGACGAAGTCAGCGGAAGACTCGGCCCCCCTCTGACCTGCGTCCTATCCTCAGTTACACCTGTGACAGGCATCCAATTTTCTTCCCTCCATCTCTGGTGTTAATAAACGCAAGGTCCATTAGGAACAAGACTGCAACCATCAGAAATTTCCTCACTGATCAGAGAGAAGACCTTGTATGTATCACTGAAACCTGGCTTCAAGAGGGTGATGAAGTCCTATTACAAGAAATAACATCTCCGGATTTTTTTGGTTTTTTAAAAAAAAAATTGAGTTTTTACAGAATGTATAATAAGACGTAGATTGAGACAAAGAAAGTAGAGTAGCAGAAATAGCAAGAGGAAGACATAGAGAAGAGCAGGTAGACAGTGAAGAGAAGAAAGAAAAGCCCCGAACCCTGAGGTGGAAAAGCAATAGTGAATAGTAGAATAGCAAAGAGAGAGTTTAGTAACAGATACAAAGTTATCGAAATGGGACGTTATTAAAGAAAGAGACGTCCCAGGTCTTCCGATCCAATCCACGGGGATTCCTTATGGACTTGACATTTTTTTCCAATTTCCATAGTCTTTCCAACATCCATATCTGATTACCTAATGAACTTCTGCTATTTTGAAGTTTTTAATATAGTCTTTTACAGGTTGCCATTCAATTGCATCCTTCTGCTTGTAGTCATTTAGTCTTGTCTTTAAGTAGTCAATATCCATGAACTCTCTTACTTTCATGATCCAATCTACCTCCAAAAATGGTTCTTTGGATTTCCAGTTCTTTGCTATAACTAGCCTCGCTGCCGCTGCCAGATAGAAGAATAACCTATCCTTCTTTTTTTCAATTTCCTGACCCGTTATGTTCACTAGATAGTATTCCGGTTTCAATTCTAGCTCAATGTCCAAGATTTTCCTTACATGTTGATGGATGATTTTCCAATTTTTTTTGGTTTCTTTGCATTTCCACCAGCAGTGAATAAAGGTACCGATTTGTCCTCTACATCTCCAGCAGTTATTATTCAGGTTTTTATAAAATCTAGCAAGTTTGCTGGGCGTGAGGTACCAGCGGAAGAACATTTTATGCCAGTTCTCTGTGATTGCGGTGGCTCCAGCATATTTGGTTTTGTTTTTCCAGTTTTCCTCCCATTCGTTGAGCATAATTGGGTGTCCAAAATCTTGTGCCCATTTTATCATATTGTCTTTGACCAGTTCTGTCTCGGTATCCCATTCCAGAAGTTTTCTGTAAATTATCCTTATTTGTTTTTTTATCAGTTTTCATTATCCTGTCCCACACTGTGTCTTGAGTATTAAAGTCCTTTTTGATGTCACCATTAAAATAGTCCTTTATTTGGATGTAATGGAACCAAGACAAGTCCTTACCTATTTCTCTGAGTTTTTCTATGGATTTTAGAGACCAACCTTTCTCTTTCCTTTCTAAAAGTGATTTGTAGGTATGCCACTTCGTCCTTGGAATTTCTTTTTTATGTTGGGCCTCAACCGGGGAGATCCACATTGGGGTTTTTTTGATAAAATTTCTGTTTGTATTTCTCCCATACTTTGATTAGGGCCGCCCTGATGTGGTGATTTGAGATTTTTTTTTTCTATTTTGGCCTTCTCATACCAGAGGTATGAGTGCCATCCTCTTCTTGTGTCAAAGTCTTCTAGCGTTAGCATTTTCCTTTTTGTTAGTGTTGCCCATTCTTTTAGTGCACACAGAGCCGCTGCCTCAAAGTATAGCTGTAGGTTAGGTAGGGTCATGCCGCCCCTTTCTCTTCTGTCAGTGAGAACTCTATATTTTATTCTGGCCCTTTTTCCTGCCCACACAAATTTTAAAATGTCTTTTTTCCAGATGTTAAAACTATAGTTTGTCTTCAAGATAGGGATTGATTGAAACAAAAAGATCATTTTGGGCAAGACGTACATTTTGATCACAGCTATTCTGTCCATTAAGCTCAAATTTAGGTGTTTCCATTCTTCTAGTTTTTTCCTGATCCTTTTCCACGTGGCTTCATCATTGTTCTTGAGCAGTTGGTTATTGCTTGTAGTGACATATATGGCCAGATATCTTATTTTGTTTGTTATTTCTAAATTTGAGACTTCTTGAAGTTTATCTCTCCTTTCTTTTTTCATGTTTTTGGTTAGAATTCTCATCTTTGAGTAGTTGATTTTTAACCCAGCCACCTCCCCAAATTCTTGGATCTTATCCAGCCATCTCTGTATTGATTCTAATGGATTTTGAATAATGCATACAATGTCATCTGCAAACGCTTTAAGTTTGTACTCTTCGTTGCCAATCTTTATTCCCTTTAAATTGTTGTCTGCTCTTATCACATTTAGAAGGGGTTCTAGGATCATTATAAAGAGTAAGGGTGAAAGTGGGCAACCCTGTCTGGTTCCCTTTTGAATCTGTATAGGTCCTGTAATTTGCCCATTTACTAAGAGGTTGGCCATTTGATTTGAATAGATTGCCTGTATTGCATTTTGAAATCCGAAGCCCATATCTCTTTCTTTGATAATCTGCAGCATAAAATCCCAGCTGGTGTTATCGAAAGCCTTCTCGGCATCCAAGAATAACAGTCCCCCTCCATTTGGTTGTTGCTTTCAAAATATTCTATTGTGTTTAGGATCGTCCTGATGTTCTTCTTCATTTGTCTATTTGGCAAGAAGCCAGTCTGATCCTCATTTATTATCTCATTTAGGAAGATTTTTACTCTGTTTGCCAATATTTTCGTGAAAATTTTATAATCATTATTTAGGAGGGAGATCAGTCTGTAGCTCTTCACATTTGTTGGGTCCGAGTCTTCTTTATGTAGAAGGATGATATTTGCTTCTCTCCAAATATCTGGAAGTGATGCTTTTTCTAAGATGTTATTAAATATTTCCTTCAGATATGGTGCCAGTATGTCTGCAAATAATTTGTAGTAAATTGATGTAATACCATCAGGGCCTGGTGCTTTATTGTTCGGCATATTTTTGATTACAACTTTAATTTCTTCCACGCTTATTGGACAGCTTAGGAGTTCCCTTTGATTATCATTTATTTTTCCCAGTTTTTGTTTGCCAATGTAGTTAATAATCCCTTCCATATCAATATCCTCTTTTTTGTACAGATTTGTATAATATTCTTTGAATTGGGATGCAATTTCCTCCTCCGCGAAGAAGTTCACCCCTTCTTTTGTTATCTGGGTTATGTGTTGGGTTTGCCTCTTCTTAGTTAATCTTTTTGCCAATAATTTCCCCATTTTGTTTGCGTTTTCGAAATAATTCATTTTAAGATATTTCATCTTTAGAAATATCTTAATAACATTAGATCTAGTTGGATGGAATTGATCTCTTTTTTAATTAAATTTATTTCTAACTGTATCTTCTTTTTACCTGGTTTTGCTTTGAGTAACTTCTCTTTTTCTTCCAGTTCTTTCTGTAGGTTATTTTGTCTTTCGTTTCATCTCTTGTTTTTAGGGCTCCCTGTTGAATGCAGTGCCCCCTCATTACTGCCTTGCTGGCATCCCAAAGCAGCTCTTTCTTGATCTTCTCTTTATCATTTAGATCAAAATATTCTTTTAATAGATCTTTGTTATGTTGTATTTCACTTTCCATGCCAAGCAGAGAATCATTTAGTTTCCATCTTCTTGTTCTTCTTCTGTATTTGCGTGATAAGAGCATTGGGCAGTGATCGGTATTGTGTCTGGGTAGTATTTTGATTTTCTCTGTTTGTGTGGCTATTGTATTGGTGGCCCAGATCATATCGATCCGCGACCATGATCGATGGCGTGCGGAGTAGAAGGTATAGTCTTTTACATCCGAGTGTCTTGTCCTCCATACATCCTTTAAGCAAAGTTCTTCCTTTAGCTTTGTAAATGTCTGAGGCAGTATCCCCCCCTTCGGGTTCAGTCCCTTATTAATTTTTTTGGTTCTATCAAGGTCATTTATCAGCACCCCGTTGAAGTCCCCCAGGATGATGAGATCGTCATAGGTCTGATCTCTTATATGTTTCCTTAGCTGTTGTATGAATTTTGTTTTAGGTTCTATGGGGGCATAAATGTTGCATACTAGGATTTCTTGATTATTTGATTTTATTTTCACCCTCACTAACCTCCCCTCCTGGTCCCGAAATGCAAGGGATGCTTCTATTGATTCTTTTACGTATATCACTACCCCCCTTTTTTTGGGGGGTGCACATGAGTAAAATTCTTTGCCTAGATGTTTTTGCGTGAGGTAGGATGTATGTTTCTGAGCTATATGGGACTCTTGTACTCAAACATCTCCGGGTTTTGTGGTTAATCACCAGATGCAGACAGGGAGGAAGGGGGTGGCAATGCTCTCCCGAGAAAACTTCTCCCTCAGGACGGTTCCTGGTCTGAATACTTCTGGCATTGAAAGTGTCGGCCTTGTGTGGGATTCCAAAGAGAGTATAGCCTTTCTGCTGGTGTAACGTACGCCTAACGCACCAGCAGAAAGCCTATCCCAACTGCTAGAGACTGTGTTGGAGTGAGCCTTGAGATTCCCCAGGCTTATTGTTCTGGGGGACTTCAATGTCCACGCTGATTCAGGCTCTTTTACACCAGCAGCAGTGGACCTAGTATCTTCCATGGAGACTCTAGGACTCTCTCTATGCAAGCTTCTGCTGACATCAGAACAGGGCACCTGAGGAACCAGTAGTATGAAAGTGAAAAGGTTGCCTGGTCCTGCAGGCACCTCTGCCAAATGTCAGAACAGGGTGCCCATTTAATCAGGAAGAAGGAGAGGGGGTCGACCCATTGTGATGGCTAGATTGTGACATGGCCATGATCCATCTCTTTCCCTCACACTCAATAGCACAGGAAAAGGGTAATGGCATCATTATCTCATCTGAACACCCAATTGAACTGAATCAGATCTGATCCTGCTCTCCAGACTTTCCTGAAGCCATAAATTATTCCATAGTTTTATTCCCAAGTATCCTCCAACTTTGCCACTTAAAACCCCAAATTCCAGGATGTTCAACAGAACTAGCTGTGGATCAAGAAGACAGAAAACCTTCTGTTTGAGTTGAGTCTGGATTTTTAGCTAGTGTAAACCAGCCCTAAGTTGCATCTAATGATAAGTTTTGACTGCTGGTCTTATCAATTGGTTTGACTATTTTTTCTATTAAATTTTATTGTTTCGAAGAAATAGCCATGCTGGTTTGATTAGCTATAAAAATGAAAAAGGAAGGAAAGGAAAACATGAGCAGCACCTTTGAGACAAATTGATTTTTTTAGTATTTCGTTTCATAGATTTCCATCTACCTCTTCAGATGTAACAATGAAGTACCGTATTGAGCCACATGTCTTTAAGGCACTTAAGACGTAGTTGTGGGAATGAGATGAAGGTGTGAAGTGATATCGAAAGATGCAAATACTGAGCTTAGTGATAAACCTCCAAAGAGTTGGTACCGGTCTGTGTAGCAGCTTCACTATGTGAAAATCTTGAGCTTGATAGTCCTGAAATGTGAAAGCAATGAATTATGCTTACCCAACAGTCAGTTCTCTTACAGTGGGATTTTTTCTTATGAGAATTCTATTGTTGTTTGTAATGGCAGTAAAAGCACACACACACACACACACACACACACACACACATATATATTACTGAATGCCCACCATGAAATAGAGAGACCAGACACAGGAAAATTAATCTAAAGTGCCATTGCCTGACCTATTTATTTGAAATAACTTGGAATAACCTGTGAATGGGGGGATGAGACCCATTAAGGGGAATCAATGTGTAATACGTAACTCTGTTAGATAGAAATGGCATAGCATTTCTAATCAAATAAAAATACTGTTTGATGAACATGTCGTTGAACATGTATCTTTTTCAGCAGGCTTTCGAGCTTTGAATATTAATGGAAACATTTTAATCCTGTTTATTGAGAATGGTTGGTTACCTCTTATGTAAACCGCCCTGAGCCTTTGGGAGTGGCGGTGTATAAGTTGAAGTAATAAATACATTGATAGCAGAGCCCCTGGTGGTACAGCATGTTAAACTGCTGACCAGCTGAACTTGCTGACTGAAAGGTTGGCAGTTCGAATCCAGGGAGCAGAGTGAGCTCCTGCTGTTAGCCCCAGTTTCCGCCAACCTAGCAGTTCAAAAACATGCAAATGTGAGTACATCAATAGTACCACTCTGGTGGGAAAGCAGTAGCACTCCATGCAGTCATGCTGACCACATGACTCCCTTGAGCAAGGAGTGTTCCCAGGGGGTTTGAAAGAGGCAATGGTAAGACCGCTGCTGAAGAAGCCGAATTTAGACCTTTCGGCTCCCTCCAATTACCGACCTGTGTCAAATTTGCCTTTTTTAGGCAAGGTAATTGAGAGGGCAGCAGCGGATCAGCTGCAGCGGTTCTTAGAAGACACAGCTGGACTTGATCCCTTCCAGTCCGGCTTCCGTATTGGGCATGGGACGGAGACCGTGCTTGTCGCCATTACAGACCAACTTCGCCGCCAGCTGGACCAGGGCGGATCAGCCCTGCTTGTCTTGTTAGATCTGACAGCAGCGTTTGATACCGTAGATCATGCATTGCTAGCCGTGACTGGAGTCAGGGGAACTGAACTTAAATGGGTGGCCTCCTTTCTTCAGGATCGGGGACAGTGTGTGGAGAGGGGGGGGAGGTCTCCGGGAGGCTCCCATTAAGTTGTGGGGTCCCCCAGGGGGCCATCCTCTCGCCCTTATTATTCAACATCTACATGCGCCCCCTGGCCCAGCTGGCCCGCAACTTTGGTCTGGAGTGTTATCAGTACGCTGATGACACCCAGCTTCTGCTGAGAATGGACGGCAGGCCGGATACCGTACCCGATTGTTTCCATCAATGCCTCGAAGCCGTGACTGGATGGCTGCGTGCCAGCCGGCTGAAGGTGAATCCGTCGAAGACGGAGATCTTGTGGCCCGGTCGCCCTGGGTTGGATGAGTGCCGGTTGCCTACCCTGGATGGCGAGCAACTTAGCCCGTCACCCTTGGTTAAGAGCTTAGGTGTTAAACTGGACTCCTTGCTGACCATGGAGGCCCAGGTCTCCATGGTCAGCAAGACGTCGTTTTTCCACCTACGACAGGCTAGGCGACTGGCCCCCTACCTGTCCAGGGATGACCT
This sequence comes from Anolis apletophallus, assembly GCA_030556195.1. Classification (NCBI taxonomy): domain Eukaryota; kingdom Metazoa; phylum Chordata; class Lepidosauria; order Squamata; family Anolidae; genus Anolis; species Anolis apletophallus. The sequence continues at coordinate 78,977,109 of JARBWK010000004.1, forward strand.
GGCCACGGTGATCCAAGCGACGGTCATCTCGAGACTGGACTACTGTAACGCCCTCTACGTTGGCCTTCCCTTGTCGACAATCCGGAAACTCAAGCTGGTGCAGAATGCTGCGGCTCGCTTGCTGGTGGGAGCACCAGTGAGGGAGCACATCACTCCCATCCTCCGGCAACTGCACTGGCTTCCCATCGAGTACTGGATTGCCTTCAAGGTGTTGGTTTAACCTGGACGGCCTTGTACTGTTTGGGGCCTGTGTCCCTGAGGACCACCTTACCCGTACGTTCCCCGAGATCACTGCGCTCGGAAGAGCAAAATTTTTTGGTGGTTCCATCGTCCCGCTCCTGCCACCTGTCCAGCACTAGACAGAGAGCTTTCTCTGCTGCGGCTCCAGTACTCTGGAACTCGCTCCCTGAGCATATTCGAGCAATCCCTGAACTCCTTCCCTTTTGAAGGGAATGTAAGACGGCTTTTTTCAGGCTAGCGTTTGGTTAAACCCAAATGTGATTGGCTCGTCCTGCTTCAGTTAAAGAATTGTTGACCGGTTCCATCTCGGTTATGTATCGTGTTTTTACTATGTGTTTTTATTGTATGTTTTATTATATGTTTGCAATTGTGATCCGCCCCGAGCCTGCAGGGAGGAGCGGAATATAAAACCGAAGAAATAAATAAATAAATAAATAAATAAAATGACCTTAGAGGCATGTACAGACAATGCTGGATTTTGGCTTAGAAATTGAGATAAGCACCACCCACCAGAGTCGGACAAGACTAGACTTAATATCAAAAGGAAACCTTTAGTTTTACCTTATGACTGTGAATGACATTTTTATTGTGTCAGAAAATTTTCTGGTGTGAAAGAATTGGCCGTCTGCAGAGAAGTTACCTAGGGAATGCCCGGATGTGTCACCATCCCGTGGGAGGCTTTTCTCATGTCATGATGCAATACCAAAGGGGGTGTGGTTATTGCAAAGGAGTTTCATCAGCCAGCGTCTCTTACTGATCAGCTTACCTATCAGCTGATAACTATATAAGGAGGATGAAAGAATCCATATTTCTCGCTCCTGTATGACTCAGTGTGAGTATCTGCCTATGTTCTGCATGTGACTATTTGATGACTCTAATTGTTTGGAAGTACAAAGCTGAAGGTGGAGCTGCAAATCTTGTTTGTACATTCTGTATATACAGTATTGCAATGGTGAAGATTAAAGCCTCCAGATATTTTGGTTGAAAACTTAAATCTATAAATCATTTCATGACCAGCAACTCCTGTGATAAACCCATGGTTTATTAGCCACCTAATGAGAACTGTCTATGGTCCAGGTGTCACTGTCTCTAACCACCTCAAAGGACATGCATACACCAAAGATCCTGAAGTCCAACCAATGTTCTTTGGCTGCACCTCTTGGATGATCATAACTGGAAGGCCATTTGAGGGTGCACTTCCAATCCTCTGGTTTTTTTAAGTGTGCAAACTCTCATTCCAGCCCCTTTCCAGGAAAAAACTTATAGGAACTGTTGTGGAAGCCAAATCCCCTTTTCCCCACTAGACTAGCCAACATATTTGTTATCCCCTCTTTGAAATCATTCACAAACAGAACATTCCCCTTCTCCAAGTGGTTTACTCAATTGGACCTGTACTCCTCTAGCTGTTTGAACACAATGTATTTATCTTGGACTACCAGACCCCACACTCCCCCATGGCAGCTCTCACTTCCCAACAGACATTCCTTCTGGCCAAATTGAGCTTTTTGGGATTACAATTTCCCAGCCACCTTGACCGTGGCAACAGTGTGACCAGGCAATCTGAACTCCAGGCCAACATCCCCTGATATAACTCAAATCTCTAGGGCTCACACAATCAGTGCCTTCCCCTTTGGCAGACCTAAGTCATTGCCTCCCGAGATGAAGATGGCTTATAAGGGGCAGAGCTACCTCTGATAGCCTGCCACTCCACCCTTGTCATATGGTTGGGGTCGGTGAGGCCAGCTAGGGCCAGTCTGGCGCTTTCATGGGAGTCTTCAAATACCCCCCACCCGGCACTCACCTTGAGCTTTGCCTCCCAGCTGTGAGTGAATGCATTATGCCAAGGAGCCATTGTCTCCATTCTTGCCTCAGCTAATGCATTCTAGTTTTATGTCAGACATTAGTTTCTTCTTAGCACTCAGTGAAACCTTGTTTTTACTCTGCTGTTTTTAACCATCGATTTTACTACTTTATATACTCATGTGAAAGTTGACCTCATGTATAAGTCAAGGGCAGGTTTGAAGATCAAAATTATGGGTTTTCATCTAACTCATAGGTGAATCAAGGCTCATTCCATGCTGAGGAGAAAGCAAAATGCCACCTCAAAAGGCCAGCCAACATTGGCTGCCACTGCCTTTTCCCTGCTCATGCAATAAAAAAGACCAGAAGCAGCACCATGGCAGAAAGAGTAGAGAGGATCAGTGCTTCTTTTAGGTTTTCCTGGAATAGACTAAGCTCTTGCCTTTTGCCATTCTACACATTGAAGTGGATGATTCCTTTTTAAAATAAATGTAAAGGTGCAGTACTTATATTGTCCTGTCATCCAGGTTTTGGGGTTGGTTTCTTGACTCAAATTTCTATACTAATACATGAATGCATTATTCTGCTGCTACATTTTGTGATGTGATCCATATTGACTGATATTCTGTATCATAGTTGTGGTTTTATAATCTATAGTTACGGATCCATAACTGTTTCATATTTGGTATTGCTAGATTGTCATAATCATGACAGTATTGCTATTATTATAAACTATATCTTAACATCCAACAGTTGCATTAAAAAAGAGAAAATCTATTCAGTTGATGGTTTGGGTGCAGGGACGATGAGGTTTCCCGGCTCCTCCCAGCAAAGATTGCAGCTGCTCTTAACCAAGGGTGACGGGCTAAGTTGCTCGCCATCCAGGGTAGGCAACCGGCACTCATCCAACCCAGGGCGACCAGGCCACAAGATCTCCGTCTTCAACGGATTCACCTTCAGCCGGCTGGCACCCAGCCATCCAGTCACGGCTTCGAGGCATTGAGGATCATGTTTTGGCTGTCCAGCCCTGGCTGGAACACTGAGAGGAACCAGGTTTGGAGGGGGCGGAGACGGGCGAACGCGGTGACGTCCGTGGTGGAAGACATATGGTCAAGGATAGATTGGATGGTCCAGGCAGAACATTGGTGGTGAGTTTGGATAGCCTGGATAGAGTGGCATAGATTGAGGAAGCGCTCCTCTGGGAGGTAGGCCCTCTGGGATACGGAGTCTATTACTGCACCTATGAACTGCACGGTCCGGGAAGGTGAGAGATGTGACTTTTCCAGGTTGACAATGAGTCCCAGGCTCTGTAAAAGAGATAAAGTATAATTGATATCGGATGACAACTGGTCACATGACCCAGAGCAGAAAAGCCAGTCGTCCAGGTAAGGGAACACAGTGATGCCCTGCTGGCGAAGGTGGGAGGCGACGACCGCCATACACTTAGTGAAAGTCCTTGGGGCCGTGGAGAGGCCGAAAGGAAGGACATTGAAGGAATATGGAGTATCGTCAACCATGAAGGTTAGGTACTTCCTGTGGGACTGTCTAATAGAAATATGGAAGTAAGAGTCTTTAAGGTCAACAGTAGCCATCCAAGCTCCCTTCGGGATGAAAGGGAGGATGGAGGGGAGCGTGATCATCCTAAATTTACATGGTCTGATGAATTGAATAATTTCCCGGAGGTCCAAAATGGGCCGGAGGCCACCATCTCTTTTATCCACAAGGAAATATCGGGGGGGAAAGCAAAATTGAATTTGGTGAGATGGGGTAGGGGAAATGGCTCCTTTGAGAAGGAGGGAGTCAATTTCTTCCAATAAGGCAGGAGAAGTCTGGGTGGAAAGAGGTTTACCTGGAGGTGGGAGGGAATCAAACTCTATGGCATATCCTAGAGAGACAATGTCCAAGACCCACTTATCCGTGGTGATGAACTGCCATATTGGAAGAAAGGGCTGAAGCCTGTCAAGGAACAGCCTAGAAGCGGCGCCTTCTATTGTTTGAGGATTTACCACCTCGATACTGACCCTTGAATGGAACACCTGGGCACTTGTATCCCTGTGAAGGGAACTGCGGTCGTTGTCCTCCTCTGTATGGGGCAGAGTTGTAGTATCCGCAAAAGGACTGGTGATAGTAGTATGGGCGCCAACGCTGCCTATAGGGTTGGTAAGGTTGACTGGACTGTTGGCCATATTTGTTTAAGGTCTGTTTCATTTTATGAGAATGTTCCAATTGTGAGTCTGTTTCGGGATTGAACAAACCCGCCTCATCCATAGGTAGATTTTCTATCATGGAACGTTGATTGGAAGACAATGCTGCAGATCTTAACCAGGCATGTCTCCTAAGGGCGACTGATCCCGCCATCAGTTTGCCCGAGGTATCTGCCCCATGTTTAGCCAAGTCCTTTTGTAGGGTGGCCAAAGTGAGGGCTTCTTGGTGGAAAGCCTTTGCCATGGGCTGGTCAGTTGTGGGAAGTAGGTCCAGATATGGGCCTATTTTATTCCACAGGTATGACTGATAGACGCTCATATAGACGCCATAATGAGCCATTCTGCCTGAAAGGCATGCTGAGGCATAAAATTTTCTGGCCATAGCATCAAGTTTTCTACCTTCTTTATCAGAAGGAGCAGCTTGGTTATTTTGGATTGGCTTAGGCTGAGCATCCGTCACAATCGAATTAACTTTCGGAAGTTTAGCCAACCAGGGGGTGGTGGACAGGTCAATTCGATAAAGGTTTTCTGCCTGCTTGGACATGCTTGGCACGGTAGCAGGAGCAACTCCAGAAATTTTTAGAAGTTTGACCAGATAAGGTATAGTAGGCAATATGGTAGACTGCTGTGTTTGTTGTTCAGCAGAAGTAAAATAAGGATCTTGGACCACATCATCAGACTGTGGGGGCTGTATGCCAAGGGATCTGGCCAGTCTGATTAATAGTGCAGAAAATTTCTTATATTCTTCTGCTTGCTGAGGATCAGCCTCAGGTTCAGGCAAGGGAGGTATGGGAGTAGCATCCGAAGAGGACTCCAAATCTGCATCATCATCTGGAAGGTGAGGGGGGGATTGGGTAGGAGGAGCAACCGTCGAGGCAGGGGCTGGAGCGGGAGGGGCTGCCACGGATGCCGAAGGATAGGAGGAGGGGGGCCACGGATACCGATATGGATCCGGGGAGTGATAGGGCTCAGGAGGATAGTAGGGATGATAATAGGGAAAGGGGGGTAAGGAGGAGGGTAGCCATGAGGGTACCCATAGGGCTGTTCCCAGGAGTGGTCTCAGTGACCGGGCGGGTCTTTTAGGGGGCTTCGAGACCGGGAACAAGCTGAGCGAGGCGGGGAGAGCCGCGCGGCCGTGCGGCGCTGTGGGGAAAGGCGCGCGTTCGCGCGCTGCGGCGGCAAAAGCGGCACGCTCGGAACCCGTGAAGGAGAGGGAGGCCGCGTGGCGCAGGCCTCCTCTTGGGGAAAAGACTCGGTCTCCGGGGAAGGAGAGGGTAGGGGGGAACCTGGGCAAGCGGCGGAGACGGAGGAGAGGTGCAGGGTGGATCTCCCTCGGTCACGGAGGAGAGGAGGTGAATGGGAAGGAGTTGGGGGGGATCTTCCACTCCTGAAAGATCATCATCTCCTTCAAAAAGTTGCAGCGTTTCTGCTGCTAGCAAAGGCATGCAAGGACTGGGAGGCGCAGGGCCGGCCAGGAACCTTGGTTGTTTTGGTGCCACAGCCTCCTTCGGTTTGTCTTTGGACCGAAGAGCAAGTTTAGAGGCTTTTTGTTTCTTTTTTTGCAGTGGCTCAATGGCAGAGTCAGAGGCCAACTCCCGAATGGCACTATTCGTCGAGGCACTTAGAGGAGTGGGATTTTGAGGGATAGAAGGCAGGGAGGGCTGGCTCATGGAATGAGAGAGCCCGGTCCCTGTAGAGGTGAGAGACTGCTCGAAAAGAGCAGCTTTAAGTCTGGAATCCCTGCTCTTTAGAGCTCTAGCAGAAAAAGACCTGCAAATCTTGCAAGTCTGAGGGACATGAGTTTCTCCTAAACAGAGGAGACATTTTGCATGTTTGTCCTCTTGGGGCAAAGTGGCTCCACAATCTGAGCACTTTTTAAAGGAAAGGGAAGACATCTTATCTGATAGTCGAGGCAATCCGTGGTCTTTAGCAAGGAGCTAGCAGTAGGAGATCCTTTCGCTGGCTAGGCGGAAAAGGAACTGAATAGGTAGCTCAATCGGGGGATGGGGTGGGGAGTGGGAGGGGCTTATGTAAATCTTTAATTTTAGCTAGTATGTCCGAGATTCTGGCGCATGCACAGGAGTAAACCCATTTGTGTGCATTTCACAGACCACACGAAGAAGAAATGGAAATGAAGAAAATGCAGCCCATGGGCCATGTTTTTGTTGTTGGTGCTACCCATAATGATCATTATCATGATCATTTTGTACTGGAGGGGTGTGTTTCCAAGCCTGTTTCCAAACCTGTTGTTAAAGCTGGAGGAAAAAAGTGTCCCCTGGGCCCTCTAATGTCTCCCCCAATGATCTACAGTCTCTCCCCCCAATGATCTACAGTCATCCAACTGTCATAGAAAGCAAAAGAATCTGCTACTGATTCCTACAATTGGAAAGGTTTAGTGGTAACATTGCTGCATAAATGCGCCCCCATGTTTACCTTGACAACAGTACAGAAAAGGCATTTAGAGCTTTTCAGGTTTAGAAAAAGAAAGCTGGAATGAGAACAACACGTATTGGAGGTTTACACAATTACAAATGATGTGATCTCTCTTTCTCACTCTTTCTTTCATGCACTTAAAATAATACCTTGGGGGAAAATAGAGACATTCAGTGCAGCAGGTTCAAGTGTGATTAAAGAAAATTCTCCTATCTGCAACATTTAGGATATATGGGAGGGACCAAATGAGTACATGTACTTCCCAATGTGTCTATAAGAAGAGAGGGAGGGCTAGGAGTGGAGGAAGAGATCTGAGCTGTACGCTGTTTCAACCTGGCAGCAGAAACCCAGTCATCTGCCATTGGGGCTCTGGCAGCAAAAACAGGCTATAATATTGGGAGGTAGATTCGATACAGTTTGGAGCTGATGGGATTTCAACTTGATGTAAGGAAACATAGGAAAGTGTGGCTCACTACCTTCCCACTAAAATCAGAAGCACAGTTCGGAAATTGCAATTAGTCCAGCGGGCGGCAGCCAGACTACTAACGGGAGCTACATACAGGGAGCACACTACCCCCCTGCTGTGTCAGCTCCACTGGCTGCCTGTCCAATTCCGGGCTCAATTCAAAGTGCTGGTTTTGACCTTTAAAGCTCTATACGGTTCTGGCCCAGCTTACTTGTCCGAACGCATCGGCCGCTATGTCCCATCCCGTAACCTAAGATCATCCGGGGAGGCCCTGCTCTCGCTCCCGCCGACCTCTCAGATGCGGTTGGTGGGGACGAGGGACAGGGCCTTCTCGGTGGTGGCCCCGCCTGTGGAATGCGCTCCCTACAGAGATACGGTCCACCTCATCCCTCCTGACATTCAGGAAGAAGGTGAAATCCTGGCTCTGGGATCAGGCATTCCCTCACCAGCACTAGGCAGCATGTGAGACGGAATTTTAATGGGAGGGAGGAAGAGGGTCAATGTTTCTAGGGTTGAATACTGTTTTAATTGGAATGATTGTAGATGTGTTGAGGGATTGTATTTTAATGCCTTAATGTTTTAATGGGTTGTGGGGTTTGGGGTTTTACGCTGTTGATGTGGCATCGAATTGTGCCTGCTGTAAGCCGCTCTGAGTCCCCCCTCGGGGGTTGAGAAGAGCGGGGTAAAATCCTGAAATAAATAATAATAAGCAGAGGAAATACTATTAAAGTGGTTTTAAAAGGAGAAGGAAATAGGGATGCCAAATATCTCTTTTTCTTTGATTAGCATGAGCTCATAATTCTTCCTCCCAGGGCGGTCTCCCATGTCAGTAGGGAGCTGAGAATGCTCCAAGTTTGGGTTAGTTCTAAGGGAGCTGTCCAAATCTTATTAGGGTTAGGATTCTGCAACCTCCATTTAAAGCAGTGTTTCTCAACCTGGGAGTCGGGACCTCGGGGGGTGTCATGAGGGGGTGTCAGAGGGATCCCCAAAGAGCACAAAGACCAGCATTTTCAGTTGGTCATTCGCATTCTCTGTGGGAAGTTTGGTGGGGTCCAGTATGCTCTTTGATTGTAGATGAAGTATAAATCCCAGCAACTACAACTACCAAATGTCAAGGCCTATTTTACCCAAACTCCACCAGTGTTCACATTTGGGTATATTGAGAATTCGTGCCAAGATTGGTCCAGATCTATCACTGTTTGAGGCCACAATGCTCTCTGGATGTAGGTGAACTGCAACTGCAAAACTCAAGGTCAATGCCCACCAAACCCTTTCAGTATTTTCTGTTGGTCATGAGAGTTCTGTGTGCCAAGTTTGGTTCAATTCCATCATTGATGGAATTCAGAATACTCTTTGATTGTAGGCTAACTATAAATCCTAGGAACTACAACTCCCAGATAAGAAAAATCAATCCCCTCCAACCCCACCAGTATTCAAATTTGGGTATATTGGGTATTTGTGCCAAATTTGGTCCAGTGAATGAAAATACATCCTACATATCAGATATTTACATTATGATTCATAGCAGTAGCAAAATTACAGTTATGAACTAGCAACAAAAATAATTATATGGTTGGGGGTCACCACAACATGAGGTATAGTATTAAGGGGTTGCAGGATTAGGAAGGTTGAGAACAACTAGTTTAAGGCCTAGATCAGGGCTGTCCAACTGGCGGCCCCCGGGCCGTATATGGCCCCCCAGCCCCTTCCCCACGGCCCCCTACCCTCCTGCAAGATATCTGCCTTTTAAGATTTTTTAAAAAAAATTTAAAAAAATTGGAATATTTTTTTGGAATATTTTTTATTTATTTTTTTCGCGGCGGGGGGGTGAGGGGCGGGGCAGGGAGGAGGAGCAGGCTCTCTTCCTCCTCCTCCTACTTCCCTCCCTCCCCCCTCTCCCTCTCCCTCCCTCCTTCTTTCTCTCTTTCCCCCTTTCATTCCTTCCCCCTTCCACCACCTGAAGGAAAGAGGGAAGGAGAGAGAGAGTGCACGAGTGAGAGGGGGCGTGGCCAGAGCCAAAAGGGGCGGGGCCGAGTTCGGAGCACGGGGGATGCTCACCCATTCCCTTTCCGGCTTCCTCCTCTCCTGAGGCTTCGTGCCAAGTTTGGTCCTGATCCATCATTATTTGAGTCCACAGTGCTCTCTGGATGGAGGAGAACTACAGCTCCCAAACTCAAGGCTCAGTACTTTCTGTTGCTCTCATGAGAGTTTAGGTTTGATTCAACATGGCTGAGGAATGCTTTGATTGTGTTTTCCCCTTATGGCAGAAGGAGATTGGACTGGATGGCCCTTGGAGGTCTCCTATTCTAGGAACCCATTGTAATTATTATTATTATTATTATCATCATCAGAGGCTGAATGGCCATCTGTGAGGAATGCTTTGATTGTGTTTTCCCCTTATGGCAGAAGGAGGTAGGACTGGATGGCCCTTGGAGGTCTCCTATTCTAGGAACCCATTGTAATTAATAATATTATTATTATTATCATCATCTGAGGCTGAATGGTCATCTGTGAGGAATGCTTTGATTGTATTTTCCCCTTATGGCAGAAGGAGATTGGACTGGATGGCCCTGGATGGCCCTTGGAGGTCTCCTACTCCAGGAACCTGTTGTTGTTGTTATTATTATTATTAGCAGAGGCAGAATGAATATTATGCCTTATCATTCAGGGTTATAGGCCTGTGTGGAAGGGCCCTGGCTTCTTATTTGACTTCCTTTCCACACATCTGAATAAAATCCCATGTTATTTGCTTTAAACCAGATTATATGAGTGTTGACTCCGATAATCCAGTTCAAAGCAGGTATTCTGGGTTATATGGCTGTGTGGAAGGGCCCTGAATCCACACTGCAATATAATCCAGTTCAAAGCAGGTTTTGTGGGGTTTTCTGCCTGGATATTCTGAGTTATATGGCTGTGTGAAGGGCCCTGAGTCCACACTGCAATATAATCCAGTTCAAAGCAGGGACTGGGACTTGAGACTGGGATTTTGGTGTTCATCTCTATCTCCAAGTCAAAGCCCCGGTGTCCTCCACAGACACCTCCAAGGCGGGGAGAGGGCGGAGCCGGGGAGGGGGTGGGGCAGGGGTGGAGCCAGGGAGGGGGCGAAGCCTGGGCGGAGCCAGGGAGGGGGCGGAGCTGGGGTGGAGCCAGGGAGGGGCGGAGCCGGGGGCGGAGGCAGACCCTTCGGCCCCCCAGGTCATCAGTAACTGGAATTCCGGCCACAGGTCCGGTAGAAGTTGGACAGCCCTGGCCTAGATGAAAACCTGGAATGAGCTCATTCCACAGACTTGGAAACCACCGGCCATCAGTGCTGCTCACATGATTGCTTTGGCTCTGCAGTTCTGAACACATTAGGGAGTGAACCTCATTGTATATAATGGGATTTAATTCTGATTAAAGAGCAGAGATTCATTATATTACTTATCTTAAATTGCCATCTATACCTGGCTGGACGTGTCCCATAAGGAATTGTATTTCTCAGTGGATATATATTAGATCACATTATTAGAGTATTCACTACTATGAAAAGTGGTGACTGCGTTTTTTAAATGGAAGGTTTGTATATGCCTGGTAACCATGCTGGGGAAGTAAGGCTATCTTCTTTCAGGATACTAAAAGGTAGAGAACAGGAGGGAAATGTATATTCACCTTGAAAATTCTCAGAGGATCATCTGCTTGCCTGTTGTTAGGATTCCAGAAATGTTAGACAACTGAGCATGTACATTTCAGTAACAGTAGTGTGGTGATCAAAGTATTGGGCTGTGACAATGCTTCTGGATAATGAGTTAACAGTATCAGAATTAACAGAGTTAATTGGAGCAATTTGATGCCACACAGCCATAAAACTCAATTTAAAACATTTAGCACACGTTATCAGAGTTAACAGGGAGTCACTGGTGATTATTATATGTTTTAAATGATTTTATATGGTTTTTATAATGTGTGCTAAATGTTTTTAATGGAGTTTTATGGCTGTGTGGCATCAAATTGCTCCAATTTGTAAGCTGCCTTGAGTCTCCTTCGGGCTGAGAAAGGCGGCATAGAAAAACCATAAATAAATAAATAAAATATGTTAATCTGGAAGCCTGATCTGCTCAAGGCTCCATTGAAGCAAATTTGAGGATAATCAACAAGAAACAAAACCACATGTGCAGAAGAAATTCCTTCGAGAAGACTGCAAAACACTCCTACTTCAGATATGAAGTAACCAGGGGGAGGATTTTTATCACAGTCTGTCTGTTATGCATGTCTTTCTCTCTATATGCAGTTATGTAACTCTTCCGCAGCTATGACAGGAGGCTGTAGTGTGAAATCTTTTAGTTTCTCCCCAAATCTTGTAATACAAATAGAAATGTGGGAGATCCACGTTTCAGTCTTCAATGGGTCATTACATTCAGAGGATGACTTTGGGGTTCTTAGTCTCTTTCAGTCTGACCTGCTCACAAGGATGAGAAAGGCATTCCCCTTTGCAGGAAAGAGGGAATGCAAATATCACTAATAACTACATTAAAAGAAAGTTTTCAACCTAGGCAGGGAGCCAGTCTTGATATGAAAATTGCTAGAAGAGACGATGATGGCGCCACTTCGGCAGATCCAAAACATGACACTAGCCAATTGATGCATTTTCCCCAGGTGGTCTGCATAAATCTACAGAACCAAGGTGCTACACTATCTAGTTAATTAGCATTTTTATGGATTTCTTCCTAGCCAAAAGAGGTTCAATCGCATTATCTACAGACATTTCCATTTCAATCCATGTTTGCGTCTTAGGCGAAGGACAGAGGGGAGGGAAATCTCAGCACAACCTCAATAATTTGCTCATTTCAAATGGCATTTACTGAGCGAAAGACTACAATGCATGTGGCATTTATCATACTCTGCAGTAATGAAAGGAAAACAAATGGGTGGCTGCCACTAGCTTTATCTAACATACACTTTGAGTGATTTTGCACAATGTACTGCTGTCACTAACACTTGCGTTACTATCTCTGATTAGGAAGAAAAATGGAGGCCAAGATGCATAGAGACTGAATACAATGCTACAGATTTGCATTAAAGTAAGCATGGTTATATGAAGTGTATATTGACAGAATCCAAAGACACATGGAAGCACTACAAGATTGACTTCCTGCTACAAGGGTGCCTAGTACTCTAAATCTCATCTACACGAGGCCATGGGCTGCTTATAGTCAGTCATTCAGTCAGTAGCTTTTATTTCGGTCAACAAACCATCGGCTAAGTCAAGTGAAATTAGAATAATGGAATACAACATTTAAGAAATTAATAACATCACATTTGGGTTATGATTAATAAAAACAAGTATTACCATTTGCTATCGGTTGAATGACTGTCTTTATAATTTAAAGAGGGGACTGATTGCCAATTAATAATAAGTGTCCTGAGTACTCTTTGTTACACTCTTAGCATTTACAGGTTATTCATGAAGCACTTGCGGCTTTTTGTCGCTGCAAAGAGAAATTTGGCCACCTGTTCCATTACCTTTTTGTCAAGATCAGACAGTAAATAAGTACAGTACCAATTTAGGGTTCTTCCTGGCCATTTGGTGAGCAGAGGTGATATTAACTTTAGTCTATCATCCTTGTAAATTGTGCAAATAAAAAATACATGTATTACAGTTTCAATTTTACCTTCCCCGCAAGGGCAAACTCTGTGTTCGTAATCATCCCTTTGTATCTACCCTCTACTATGGCTGATTTCAGGGCCCAACTGAAAGCAGGATGAAATTTTGGGATATTTAAATTTTCTAAATATTTGGCACCTCCCAAAGAATTAAATGTTAGGCCTAAATTCAGTGGAGAGCATGTGGCGCATGCCAGAGTAATTGAGGCCTGTTTGTCTATGTCACTGATTCGTTCCACTGCATTGTCTTTTTTCTGCTCAAAATCTGTCTAAGTTTCTGATTTAATACAATTTAAAGGGCCGCTTCTGGCCCTTTGTACATCTGCTCCATCCAATATCCTAGGACCCTTTTCCAAGCTAGTGATTATAGAAGTAAACATGCACAGTCAAAATTATGATATGAGCCTGCCTTCTAAGCTCCCTGTTTTTGAATGCTCTATGCCAGATAGTTGAACTTGTCCATAGAAGACAACTGAGAATTTTATTATGGTCTAAGTCTTTTTATATAAACTTACCCAAATGTACTCATGTGACAGAAGTAACCTGAGACATTTTTTCTCCTTAATTAATATGGAAGAAACCATGAATTCTTGTAGAAATTGCCCCAGTGTTCTTTCCATTTGCCAAAACTGAGAGAACTTGGGAAAATAAATGTGTTGACGATAATTTCCAGAAACACCAAATAGAGCGCTAGGCTGCCTAGGGGATTCTAGAAAGTTCAAAAACATATCTTTCCAACTCCAGGAACCAGAGGAAAAATATGTATCCCATTTTTTGCAATTAATTTCAGGACTCTGCCTTCTTTCTACTAATTTTCCATTGGCCTGTAATTTCCGTTATTCACAATAAATGGTACTACAGGAAAAAGACAAGTCAAATTCATTTGGAAAGGCAAGGAGCGGTATACAAGACCAAATAAATAAATAAATAAATAAATTTAGTTGGCTAAAGGATTGTATTAAACTGGATAATAAGGAGTTGATTAAGTTAGAGAACCATAATTTAATATATGGATGGCATGCCTATCTATGAGATGAAAAGGACAGGATGAATAAAGAATTCAGTTGACATATAATAAGAGCCAGCCTTTTAGCAACGTGGAAAAGGTACAAGAAGGGGATATAGCCAAAAAGTTCCCTATGGCTGTGCCCATTGGAACCCGTTCAGAGACTGGCTACACATACCAGAATCTGGAACATACAAGGAATACTTGGTCAAAGAGAAAGGGCAAAAGGTCGCTTAGGGCAGGTGATGAATAAATTTGTCAATATTGTTTTGTTGCTGCAAGACTAATATTAGCTAAAACATGAAAGGGGTGAAAGAGTTAACTGTTAAAGATTGGAGAGATAACTTAGTATATTATATCCAAATGGCCAAGCTGACAAATAGCAGCAGAGAAGGAAATAATGAAGAATTTGCAAACAAATGGAGGCTGGCACTTGGGTATCTGGAAAAGAAGAAAAAGGTAGATTTGAAGATTGCCGTAAAAAGGATTTAGTGAAAAAAGACATATGGGTAGTTGCTGGTTAGTTATGTGAGCCTTTTTTTAAGGGGCTTTGGAGGTCATGGGGGGTTGAGTTCACGGGTGTGAGGATAGAGGGATAAGAAATGTTAAGGTATAATTAACTGTACAACCAATTCTGATTTTTTTTGTATGTTTAACAAGCACTCATTGTATACCATTTTGTAAACCTTTTGCATATTTTTTCATTTTTTCTTTTCTTTTGATCATCTGTTTTCTTATATACACTATAAAAGAATAAAAATGTATTTTAAAAAAGGAAACAGATGTGCCAGTCACACATACTTTGCATAATACTCTGTGAATTCTACAGCAGCTGAATACAAAATGGTGACTGCCCCACATTTCAATCTAATGTTAGGGTTCCTCAGAATTTCCCCTCTCCTCTGGATACATATACTCCTGTTCTTCTTACAATTATTACAGGACTAGACAAAAGGAAGCTTGCATCCCATTTTGAGCATTAATGTATTAAGGCAGCTTGGATAAGGGCTGTGTCATGCACATTTCAATGAAAATACTAGTTGTCAAGCTCAGCATTGTCTATAACAAGATGATAGATGCCAAGTTAAATCTTCTGTGGATGCTAAAAAGCAATGATGAGGAACCAGAAAATCACACAGCTTCTCAGACTGATTTATACAAACCTGTTGGGGTTTTTTTGAATGTGCATATTATTTTCCTCTGTGTGATCAAAGTGAGCACCTGAACTCTAAATAACTGGCATTCTTCAATTAAAAGTACATAGATATGAAATGATTGAAAATGTCCTAAAACAGCAATCTGTCTTTCCAAGTGAGTGGAGGGTGAGGGGAAAGGAGAAGCAAACAATGTAGATGTGAGGAAGATGGTAGTGCTGGCACAAAATACCCTTCACCTCCCAACAAGGTTGGGGGGTGGAGCTATTTGTCTCCTCCCCATGGAGAAGAGATTGGTTGGTTCCATGGAACCTTCCAGCAAGGGAGGTGGGGCTGGCCTTATTGTAGGCCAGCCCCCTTTCCCTCATTCAGCTGGAAAGCATCACCCACCACTCCCGTCCATTGACAGTATAGTAATGGTCGTCCAGGGACTGGGTAGGAAGTTTTCCCCTCTTATGTTCTGGGAGGGGTTTTTGCCTACCCTATTCTGTTATTTAGGGGCTAGATGGAATGGTCGGTTTATAACTAGTGTAGCGTAAATAGATTAGTAATACAAAGGTTGATATACTGTATACTTAAGGTGCCCCTTAAGGGTGTGGACCATTATGCAAACACTCACCTAGAGGTTAATTTTAGGGGGTGAGGTGATTTAGAATGGCCCAGAAATGGGGAGAGTCTGGTCTCAAGAATTGAGAGAGATTTCTCCGGACGTTTCCCTTACAGGTTGCCCAGGTTTAAATCTCCAGGGACCCAGGTATTGCACCGGAATAGCTGAGGGGTAGACTGTACAAGACACTACCTTGGCTTAGACACACCAAGTTGAACTGACACTTAAAGTTAGTGGAGTTGAAAGTTAAACAGGTAACAATCCATAAAGTTGTCCAAATTTTAAATCCATATTATGTGTCAGTCTCGTTATTTCGGGGGGGTTAGAAGACAAATGCTCTTCCATCCAGAACTCAACTGCCCTGCTTTAGAGCGGACAGTTCTCTGAAGGGCTGATTCCATGTCCCTTTCAACGTCTCATTTAGAATGATACCCTTCTTTGAGAGTTCACTTCCAAATACCTCAAGGAACATACAGAGCTAATTTCTTCTCCCTTGATGTCACTGCACATACCAGATACTCTTTGGAGCCAAGACACAACTGGCACAAATGGAGGGAAGCAGCAGAACTGAACACAGGATTCTCAACCTATGGATGGCAATTGTGCTTGACTTGAAGAAGACTCATGAGTTGGCATCATTGTAGAAGCTATGCTGAGGGCAGAGGGAGAAATGTACTAGAGTGGAAGTAGCCCCTGTGTCTGGTGTTACACATTGCTCTCAACCACTGTTTGATCCATGATCACTGTATGTCATCTCTCTGACCCATTTCATCTTAAGTACTGATCTTGCAATTCACAAGCTAATCAATGTGGACTATAACTGGGAACACCTTAATGTGCACCATTCTAAGGGACAATCCCCTTTGGAGTTGTATAGATAAATCTACATTTCTTGATAAAGTAGCATGGATTAAAGACAACGGGATTATGCAAATAAAGTACAGTAGTCTCACTTATCCAACCTTCACTCATCCAACATTCTGTATTATCCAACGCAGTCTGCCCCCTGCTCAGATCCACAGCTGTTTCAATACATTGCAATGTTTTAGTGTCAAATTCGTAAATACAGTAATTATTACATAATGTTACCATGTATTGAACTGCTTTTTCTGTCGATTGGTTGTAAAATATTATGTTTTGGGCTTAATTTGTAAAATCATAGCATAATCCCTCTTTATTATCCAACATTTTTGCTTATCCAACATTCTGCTGACCCGTTTATGTTGGATAATCGAGACTCTATTTTTCTTTTTAAAAGATAAGTTTTCCTTTCTCACTTAGCCTCTTGAACTGTAAATGAACTTGAAATGAGTAAAGCAAAGAAATGTGCACACAGAGTACAAGATTCTTATCACTTTCTGAGTTTTGCTGAAATGCAGTCTTTAATGACTGTTTGTTTTGACTCTCAATAATCATCACTTCAACAGCTATGTTTCCTAATTTACTTGGTCCAATTCAATGTTTGAAAATAATACCATCTATTTTTTATTATGTGACCTTGCATTTATTTTTATAACATGTATTTCAAACTATATGTATGTATACGTTCCTCTGCTTTTATTTCCTTATAAAAAATTGTCAAGCAAGAATATTAGCACAGATCTAGCCAGTATGGGGATTTATACTCACTTCTACCCCACTGTTTTCATATGTGCTGTCATGAAATGTGTTAAAATGTAACACAAGACATATGTCTACTAAGGACTTTTTGAAGTCCTCATGCTAGCACCCGGAGCGTGAATACACTGAAACCAAAAGTATCTAATACAGTTGCATTGTGGATTAGCCAATGTTATTGTGGAAATGGTAACAGGATAAGCAATAAAACGTATTCTAATTTACGGAGGAAACAGATAAAGGAATTAATCAAGTTCCATTAATCAGGATAGGATAAGGGTGGAAAAAATCTCAAAAGCATATTCCAATAGGCAGGGGTGCTCATTAGGTAGCTCGGGAGCTACTAGTAGATCTTCGGCCCTCTTCCAGGTGATCTTCAGGCCTCACCAGCTGGATGGGGTGCTCCTGCCATGTGCGTGCACACCCTGCGTGCACGCGCGCTCCTGCTGCTGTTTTCCGCTCTTGCGGTGCTTCTTTCACCTGCGGGACAATGCAGGAAGAAGGAAGCACGAGGCGGGGCCTCTGGGGGGAGTGCCCTGCCTCTCTCTCGTCCAGAAGCAGCTGTGCAGCCTCTGTTACCAGCGAGACAGGCAGGGCAGAGCGCTCCCTCTGGATGCCCCGCCTCGTGCTTTTTCCTTCCTGCAATGCCCCGCAGGCGGAAGAAGTGCTGTGCGGGCAGAAAACAGCAGCAGGAGCACACGCGGTGGCAAGAGCGCGTGGCGGCGGGAGCGCGCAGGCGCACACGGCGGCGGGGGCAGGTAGATCTTTTGGACTTGGTTGCTTTAAGAGTAGCTCGCATGCTGAAAAAGTGTGAGCACCCCTGCAATAGAGGTTCATCAGTTCAAGCATGTGAGGCTTGCCCCTCTCCAGGCAGCCAGTGTTTCCATGCCTGTTTCCTCTCATTTAACCAGTGTGTAAGGTAGAACATTTTTCTCTCCAGAAGGGAATCAGGTATATGAGTAACAATCTGTGAGTGATTATGTCTGATACTTAATGCATAATGTTTAATTACATCACCTACAGCTATCCCTAAATTGACCCAGAAACCTCAGAACCTGGAACAATCCTGAATTGGCAGGAGGGACTCTGGTCAATCAACACTGTCGTTTCAGGGATGAGTTCTGCAAACAATCCCTACTCCATACATACAGCATTTTTTGGTGTTTAGTCATCTCCTTATATATACCTGTAAGAACTGAGATCTATTGGAAGGGGCCTCCGCTGTTGTTTCAAACTCCAACAAAAGTGTGCATAAGTGTGCAAAAGACCTTAATGTGTTCTGTGGTCTGCATAATCACCACCCAGGTCTCAAACTGGTTCCAAGATTTCCTATGTAATAATCTACACAGTAAAAACACTTTCTTCAATGCTTGTTTGAAATTGCATTAAACAGCCAATGTAGATGGGGCAAAAGTGCTAGTTCAGTTGCATTGTTAGGAGCCCCCAGTGACATAGTGAGTTAAACCCTTGTGCCGGCAGGACTGAAGACTGACAGGTCAGAGGTTTGAATTTGGGGAGAGCGTGGATGAGCTCCCTCTATCAGCTCCAGCTCTCCATGCAGGGACATGAGAGAAGCCTCCCACAAGGATGGTAAAACATCAGAACGTCCAGGCATCCTGTGGGCAATGCCCTTGCAGATGGCCAATTCTCTCACACCAGAAGCAACTCGCAATTTCTCAAGTCACTCCTGACACGATTTAAAAAGTTTCATTGTTAGTGCCCAGAAGGCAAAAGGAGGGGAAACAAGCACTTAATACTGAATAAAAAGTGACATTTTTGACCTAGTTAATTTCTTTCTTGTTATGACTCCTTCTTTGCCATTTCTTCCATCTCCATGTATAATGCTTCCTCTGATATTCATAGATTAGATGCCTTCCTTCCCCTCCCCCCTTTCCTTATTCTTCCTCCCTACTTTTTAGATGAGTTGTAGCAGCGGAAAACATTTTGAAAAGTGTGGCTTTAGGGCAACATTTGCACTCATTTAGTTCATGTCTTTAGGCTTTGCATTCTCATCATTTGCACATCATGTAAAGTGACTTTTTCCAAATAAAAGCCAAGAGCCATGAACATTAGCTTTAGTCTGCTCATCAGGGAAAATGCCTACTGAAATGATTTGCAGGTATTTGAGATGGGAAAGAGTAAAATGACATATTTGCAGAACTCACCGGAGAAAGCTCTTGAATACTCATATGTTACTGTCTAGTATTAAAAGCACAGAAGGGAGATGGAGCTGACAGCTCCTCCCTCCACCAGGGTTCCATACACAGCATTATTGGTAAATGCTGGTTGCAGCATTCACATTGTACTGTCGAAGGCTTTCATTGCCGGAATCACTGGATGGTTATATATGTTTTGAGCTAGGTGGCCATGTTCTAGAAGCATTCTCTCCTGACGTTTGGCCTGCATCTATGGCAGGCATCCTCAGGGGTTGTGAAGTCCTCACAAGCTCTGAGGATGCCTGCCACAGATGCAAGTAAAACGTCAGGACAGAATGCTACTAGAACATGGCCATATAGCCCAAAAAACCTACAACAACCCAGCATTTACATTGATTGCCACAACAATTACAGCTTGTGGCACAGTTTTCAACTGGTTAGGAACTCATATAAATTATTATTATTATTTATTTCGATTTGATAAACCGCCCTTCCCGAGGCTCAGGGCGGTTTACAACATATAAAAACAGCATATAAAACAGCATATAAAACACATGGTTAAAAACACATAAAATTACATCTTAAAACAGTCACATAAAATCATAGCCAGACATAGCCTGTACATGGAGAATGGTAGTGGTATGGCAGGACGGAATGCTTTAATTAGCCGCTGTCAGACATAAATGAATTCGAGGCTTGGATTCTGATAAAAGTCAAGGAATTGATCAAACACAAGAATGAAGGACGTATGTTATTTGGATATTACTATATTGTCCATAGTTGTCACTGCCACTTCTAATGTTTTGTCTTCATTAATTTGCTATCCCTATAAACTAGGGTTCAAGGAAGCTTACAAATTAAAATAAATACAATACTGTTGAAATATACAAACATCAACATTAAGATAGACGCAAGCTGGACATTTTACAATAAGATAAAAACAGTTTGAGCATCCCATATACAAAATCCTGAAATCTGAAATACTCCAGAATCTGAAATTTTCCATATAGGTTGATAAGATATTTGCTTTCTGATAGTTTCATGTACCAAAAAAAAAAATGTTTCATGTACAAAATTATTTTAAAACAGGGTATAAATTTGCCTTCAGATATATGTATAAGGTGGATATGAAACAAATGAATTTTGGGTCTCATGTGTTATTATGTGCATGAATGCAAATATTTATATTTAAAAATCTGAAAAATTCTAGAACCCAAATATTTCCAATTAGAAACCTCCTTTCTGCAACAGTCAACCAAAATATTCAAAACACGTGGAAGCCATTTTTTCTCCTTTATCAGACTTAGCATCTTCTTAGCATTTCTCAATCTTCCTTGAGCACTGCAAATGTTAATTAATGTTAGCAGCTTTTCCAGTCTGCGGGTGCAAAATGTTATCCCTTGAAGAAAATGAAAAGTAGTGATATGAAAGGTTAGAATGTGTGTTTCCCCAGAAGAACATGGTTGAAAAGTCTTCCTTCAAATGCTCTGATTCTTTCAATTTACAGGTTCACAATAATAAGAAGAAAAATGACCCCAATGAAGACCAATGGCCCAACATTTACATTCATGAACCTCAGTGAATATCAATTACATTATCAAATATTATGCAAAACATTCTCCCGGTTCTCCTGCTGTCATTTAGTGTACAAATTGGCCCATTATGGAGCTACAGACTCTGAGATACTATCATGGTCCTTCATTAAGGTGCCATGACTGAAATGTGGAAGCTGTCACTTGACAGAAAATGATGGTGTGTGAGCACCATAAATCACAATTTAACCCATAATAGCCTTCAGCTCAGGGTCTGCCCATGTCATTTATTTTATTTCTGAAGACATTTAGTGCCATTTATGCTAAGAAGTTTGTACATTCAGGTGTATTAGTATGGGACTATTAGAAAAGCTGATGAGAAAGTCCTGGGAAATCTCCAGGTCTTCCTCTCCCTACTGCCACCATTAAGCACACACAAATCTTGATGAGTAATAATCTACGTAGACTCTCTTTATAGCCTTTCATCTTTTAAAACCCAGAAACCAATTTCAATAAAAAGAAAACAGACCTGTTCTCTATCTACAACATACAAATGAAGAAATATTTACAATGTATTGCTCCTCCTTGGAGCCCCCAGTAGCGCAGTGGGTTAAACTGCTGAGCTGCTAAACTTGTTGAACAAAAGGTCGCAGGTTCGAATCTGGAGAGCAGAGTGTCAGCCCCAGCATCTGCCAACGTAGCAGTTTGAAAACATGCAAATGTGACTAGATCAATAGGTACCGCTCCGGCGGGAAGGTAACGGCACTCCATGCAGTCATGCCAGCCACATGACCTTGGAGGGTCTATGGACAACAAGAAGTAAACAGACTGGCCCCGCTTAGCTTCAAAAATCACATAGGATCTAGTGCTGTTAGCATATTTAGAGTATACCCATTCAATTTATTTGGCTATATTTTTTATGAGAGCCAGTGTGGTATAATATGTAGTTTGAGCTTCGACTCTGGGAAGCAGGTCTGGAATCTTCACTTGGTCATCTAAACCCACTGGGTGACTTTGAGCAAGTCATATTTTCGCAACTTCAGAGGAAGGCAAGAGCTCCTGTGAACAAACCTTTCCAAGAAACCCCAACCTCAGGGTCACCATAGATCAGAAATAACTTGAAGGCACACAAATAAGTTTTCTAACATTATTTATTTTTCATTTAGTTTTAAGAGTTATTTTTAAACTCACATAATTTTTTTGATTCTCTTATCCTTGGAGTTGTTACCAGATCAGGCCAGGAGCCTATTAAATCTGACATTCTGTTCACACAGTGAACAATCAGTTCCCTTTGGGAAGCCCATAAGCAGAACATCAGTAAATTTTGCATTGCATGCTAACCAGCACTTGATATACAGAAACATATTGCCTCTCTAATACTGAAAATGACATAGACCCATCCTAGCTAGCAGTCATTTACCATTAATTTACTCAATTCCCCTTTAAAGCCTGGCAAGTTTGCAGGCAACATCACATCTGTGGGAGTGAATTCCATACTTCACTTATGAGCTTAGCACTTCCATTTATCCATTCTAGATCTCCCACAACTCAGTTTCAGTAGATGATCCTGAAAGTGGGTCTTGTATTGTAAGAGATGCAACATTTCTGTCACATCACACTTATTTTCACATAGTAGATAGACACTATCATAGAGATAATAGCTATGATCCCAAAACTCTATGGTGAGCTATTACGTTGAGATTTTTTGCTTCACTTTATGCCTATTTTTGCTAATTTTTTACTTGCCATTTTTATTCATGTTTTCCCTAGTTGAGAGAACTTATTTCAGAATCTTCCCTTGTTTTTCTTCTGTTTATGCTAATAGCTGCTTTGAGTTTACTTTGGGGAGGTAAAGCAGATAATAATAATAATATAGTAAAATTGATGATAAGCAACTGGAAAAGCTTACAAGATACGAGGATTTAAAGATCAAACTGCAAAGACACAAGCCAATAAAGGTGGCCCTAGTGGTTACTGGCACACTAGGTTAAGTGCCTAAAGACCTTGGCCAGCACTTAAAAACAATCAGCACTGACAAAATTACCATTTGTAATCTGCAAAAGGCCATCCTACTCAGATCTGCACACATTATTCACCAATACATCACTTAATATTAGACACTTGGGAAGTGTTCGATTTGTGATTGAATACAAAAGCCAGCATAGTGATTTTGTTTCCTGTGTACTAATTTTGCCATGTGTATTATTATTATTATTATTATTATTATTATTATTATTATTATTATGAGTCCCCAGCAAGTATGGCTACTTCAGTGTAGACCAGACTTTATATGAGGAGATCTTACATACTTCAAGCTTGGTAGATGTTGTTCATGTTTTCCATTTTGTCTTAAGCTATTTTGTTTGCAAGTCTACAGTCAAATTGAATGGTTTGGGGTGACTCAAATGAAAAAAGGTAGGTTATGCAGGGTAGGATTTTGATCATTTCATCATCTTTTGTGAGTACATATCGTAATGTCTGCTTGTGAATGAGGCATGGCTTGTGAAACGACTATTTGGATCGCTTGCTTCAGGACATCCCAAGATAGCTCTTCCACATCACCTAGAAGCAGATTTCATGGTTAATTTTATAATCTCAAGTGTATGAACAGATCTCTGCAAAGCAGCAAATCTACTTCACACCTGGCTGAAGAATCCTGCCAGAACATCCAATTAAAAGGCTTTTAAAAAAGTGCTTAGAGCTAGATATAGGTAGAACAATTTTACCTGGTTCATTTATCCATGTTTGAGAGGGAACAGACAGTTTGCTTCTAGAAAACAGATGATGAATGCTTCTCATAAATGAAGAGAGAGAGAGAGAGAGAGAGAGAGAGAGAGAGAAGGAAAGGAGGAGGAACAGATGGATATAAACAACAGAATGAATGTATGCTATAGGACGGCTAAAATAACACTTTCCTGTTTTTCCCCAAATGCTTTCCAACATCTTCTAATAGGAAAAGCAACCCGATTGCCTTGAAACAACACATGTACCAAAACAGAGAATACAAGCAACAGCCCGTGCAAATCCCATCAACATGCATGAAGAAGCAAGTGTTGTTTGCTTTAAAGGAAATTCAGGTTCCAGATGTCCCCTGGCTTTGTGCTGCACATCTAAGATATAAAGCAACCTTCTTTTTCCTCTGCCCACAGATAGATCTTTCATCTCTCCTTTCCCTTAAAATCCATCTTTTTTTCATTCAAAATAGCCCACTTTCCTGCCCAGTTGACAGTTGGGACAAATTGAGGAGCATCAACCTGTGTGACTATGGCTGGACACAAAGTGGTGACACCATCTTCATAAAGTCTTGGAAGATCCCATCATTGCTGAGAATCCAGGTAGTGGCACATAGCTGGATACCAGTCCCTGTTTCATTGGCTAGTAAATGGCCATGTTGGGGTGGGAAGGAGACTGGATTTAAAAAACCTGGGTCAGGCCAGACTTCTGTCCTCACACTGGGAAAAAAATCCTTTGCTTTCCTGGGGAGGGTGTCCAGATGCCCTGCCAGACCATCGAGCAGGGCACCTGGACACAAAACAAAACCCCCAGAAAAGCCTTTAAAAAGAGAAAATAACTTGCCCGGCCACCATTAGACTTCACAGCACACTTCCTGGAATGTACCAATTATACACAAGAGGGCTGGGGGAAGCTGGAGCGATTTGCCCCCCTTCGCTTCCAGGAAGTGTGCCGCAAGGCCTTATGGTGGCCAGGTAAGTTATTTTCTCATTTTTAGGCTGGGGGGCGGTGTTGGGAAGGGGGTGGGCCATATCCTATCTCTGGGCTTCAGGAGAGGCCGCATGTGGAGAGGCCGCAGAGAACTCCCAGAACTCCCCATGGGCCTGTCCATACAGGGCCCATAGCCCATCATGCCTGGGCCTTTCACAAAAGTGCAGGTCTAATGGGGTATCTAATTAATTTGGGAGAAAACAGGGTTTTCCTGCTTGGTCCCAGTGGAATTCATTTTTATGTGGAGTTTCATTTGAATGCGCCACAAAAAAAGTGGGAGGGCATGCATTTTGGGTGCTGTCTGTATGCGCCCCTATTCAAAACTGCTATTGTGGAATTTACTGCCTTAATATTCTGGGCTATATGTCTGTGTGGAAGGGCCCCCAGTTACATCTTAAAACACTGGTAAGAAGGGGAAGGAAACATAATCCAGCCATGCATTGATTGCCAGCAGAACAAATTTCCACTGCTTTGTACAGCTGCTGATTCTTAAGTTAGGTTAGAAGAATCAGGTAAGGAGATGATACATGCATAGCTATATGTTTGTTACTATGTATGTGATGTTGGAGCTCATCATTCTTTTGCATGTGAATTTTCTTAATCAATTTGTTTATGCCATTGAACTGAGATCTGCATTAGGAGATCTAGAGAAGTCCACAGTCCAAATGAAGATTATATTTAGATTTACAAGCCAGCCCAAGAAGTCAAATTAAAACAATTTATTTAACAAATGGAAGAAAATAACATTATTAACATACTAATTCTTTGGCAAGGAATATTTGACATATGATAGAAGAATCTCAGACAAATTCCTTTGGGTACTATAAGTCTCAGAATTAGTCAATGCACTGCTAAATCTAATTAATTTAGCAACTCTACTCAGAATATTATTATCAGTTTTACACGGTTCCAGGTGTTATTCATTGGAGGTTTGGATCATCTATGAATCCATTTCTATCCAGAAATCTAAGAATCAGTGAGATAGCATTTTTCAATCCTGTTTAAAAGCAATTTCATTGTGATGAGTTTTTTCAGTCTATTTAAAATAATAATAATTATTATTATTATTTCTTACCCACCTCTCCTTGTGGCCTAAGAGGTATGACCAGAACCACTGCATCACAGTGCCTTTGATTCCCAGCCCCTCCAGGAATTCCAAATAAATTCCATGGTCGATGGTATCAAAAGCCATGAGAGGTCTAGAAGCACCAACAGGGACATACATCCCTAGTCAGTGTTAAGATAGAGATCATCCACTAAGGCGACCATAACAGTCTCAACTCTGTATCATGCTCCGAAGCTGGTTTGAAAGGATCAAGGAAGTGTGTGTCATCTAAGACTGCCTAGAGTTGTAGGGCAACTTCAGTCATCACTGTAAGAACTACGGTTATTTTCTTTTCCAAGGCAAAAATAAAACATTTATATTCTGCTCTTTTTTTTTCAAAAGTGGGAAAAATTAAAACAGATACATATTTGTTTATTAAAATACTACATAATACTAAAGTTTAAAATTTAAGTAATTACATTAGAATTAAAAGGAATTAAAATGTGACCACTAAAAGTAAAACAAACAAACAATTTAACACGTTATGAAGGCTGTGTCCCCCAAAGGCCTCCTAAAACAGAAGGTATTTACTTGCCTATGAATTGTAAGGAGGTTGCCAGTCTAACCTCTCTGGGAAAGGAGTTCCATGAGCAGCCAGCTTGAAACCTTTTCCCAGAAGATGTGAATGGCCTCCACAGAAGATTACAAAACAAGAACAAGCTCATGTGAAAGAGTACAGTCCTTCAAATAACATGGCCTGAGCTGTATAGGGCTATATGTGTTATAACCAGCACTTTGAATTGTACCTGGAAAGAGACTGACAACCAGTGCAGCTGTTAACGGTGGAGTGGTGTGTTCCCTTTTGCCAGCTCTGACTTGTACTCTGATGGAAACTCCTTGAATTAACTCAAGTTTCTGAATACTCTTCAGAATGTTACAGCAATCCAAACACAGTATAATCAAGATATATGTTACTATTGCCACAGGCAACATCTCCAGGAATTGACCTACAAGACTTAACTGCTGAAGACAGAGCTTTGAGTTATCTAGGAGTGGTCTCCAACTGTGAAGCTGCAAAGGGGTTTCACTCCCCATCTAGCCCAGATTTAATCTCTATACCCTGATTTTCCATTTGACTGACCAGGAGCATTTTAGTCTTTGTGTGGATTAAATTTTTTTTGCTGTCATCCAGATCATTACAAATGGCAAAAAGCTTCCTTAGACTGAGATAGGAAGGAACAATTATGTTGGACATCATCTGCATACTGATGGCAACAGACTTCAAAACTTCAGGTGATCTCTCTCAGCTACTGCATGTATATGTTCATCAGTTTGGGGAACAAAATGGAACTTTGAAGAAACTACAGGCCAATAGCCAAGGAACATACATAGAACATAAGAACATAAGAAGAGCCATGCTGAATCGGACCTCAGCCCATCTAGTCCAGCATTCTGTATCACACAGTGGCCCACCAGTTGTACACGGGGATCTCGAGCAGAAGGGAGGGCAAAACCCTGACCTGCTCCCGACCCCCCACAACCAGTACCCAGGGAAATCCTGCCTACCTCAACCAACTCTGAGGTGGCACTTGAATGTCCTTTTCAGTAACTACCGATACACTTGGTATCCATGAATCTGTCTAATCCTGCCTTGAAGTTGTTCAGGCTGACAGCTGTCACAACCTCTTCTGGAAGTAAATTCCATAACCCAATGACCCTCTGGATGAAGAAATATTTCCCTTTATTAGTCCTAATTTTTCCTACCTTGGAGCTTCAGGGAGTGCCCTCTAGTCCTAGTGTTTTGTGACAAAGAAAATAATTTTTCTTTATTCACCTTTTCTATCCCATGCATGATTTTATACACTTCGATCAAGT
The DNA here is from genome assembly GCA_030556195.1 of Anolis apletophallus. Lineage (NCBI taxonomy): Eukaryota > Metazoa > Chordata > Lepidosauria > Squamata > Anolidae > Anolis > Anolis apletophallus. The sequence goes on from JARBWK010000004.1 coordinate 79,004,607, forward strand.
CACCTCTTAGACGCCGTCTTTCAAGGCTGAAAAGACCAAGGCGTTGCAACCTGGTTTCATAAGGGAGCCGCTCCATCCCTTGGATCATTCTTGTTGCCCTTTTCTGTACCTTTTCCAGTTCCATTATATCCTTCTTAAGGTGCGGAGACCAGAATTGTACACAGTACTCCAAATGTGGCCTTACCATAGATTTGTAGAGAGGTAATACAACATTTGCTGACCTATTTTCGATTCCCTTTCTGATCATGCCTAGCATAGAATTTGCTTTTTTCACTGCTGCTGCACACTGGGTTGACATTTTCATTGAGCTGTCCACCAAAACCCCAAGATCCCTTTTCTGGTTTGTCTCGGAAAGCTTTGACCCCATCAATTGGTAGGTGTAGTTGGGGTTCAATCAACACTACATTCTGAATTTGTCTCTCTAGGAAGGAACAGGGCCTTCTCTGCTGTGGTTCCCCATCTTTGGAACTCACTACCTGGTGAGATTAGGCAAGCCCCTTCCTTAGCAGACTTTAAGAAAAATCTGAAGACCTGGCTTTTCCATTGTGCCTTTGAAGAGTGACCATCCCCTCCAGTTGTGTTGCCCCATCTATGTTCCTCTATGACACACTTTCCCCCCATTCTAAACTAAAAGTCTGTGCCCACTACTTCATTTTTGGGCCCCCTCATTTGCTATCTCCTACTCCTATTTCACCCTAGGGTTTTAATCATTTTTTCATGTCCATTCGGCCTGCTCACCCTATTCCTTGTGTGTTGATTTCTTGTATTTTATTTATTTATTATTGTACTTGTATTTTTCTTTTATTATTATTATTTCTGATGTATTTTGTTTTGTGTTTTGTATCTCACTGTGTTGTATTGTACTTTAGACGGGTTTGGCCTCATGTTAGCTGCCCCGAGTCCCCATTGGGGAGATGTTGATGTGGTATAAATAAAGTTTATTATTATTTATTATTATAACTGTAAAACAATATCTTTCCCTTCTGTCCCTGAAAGATGAACTATAAGGATACTGTGGTTGATGACATCAAAAGTTGCTGTTGGGTCCAGAAAAAGCAATAGGGACACAGTCCCCCTGTCCATGTCTCAGCATTGGTCATTCACCAAGGTGGGCCTAATAGCAGACTGAAATGAGTTTAGATAATCAATTTTATCCAAAATCCAGAAATGATGGGGCACTGTCTTGTTTTAGCAAGGCATTGACCACTACCTCTGCTTTGGTGCTTTTAATCAAGCAGGAAGTGTAAGGGTTTAATGCATATCTGGTGCCCTCACCTCTTCCAAGAATTCAGTTCACATCCTTAGACTGTAAATATTATAAACTGCTGCATGTTCAGTCATAGCAGATTACTGGACAAGCAGCAGACAAAGCTATATCTACCAGATTGTACTAAGCAGAGTATGTATTGTACTTTCAGAGCAGATTTGTGATCTATCTGCAAAGTGTCAGGTATGTCATCCACAGTGGACAGCTTAGTCGTGGTCTGAATACAAGGCCCTTGACTATTGTAAAAAAAAACCAATAAAAGGATTGTGTTGTTGTAGGTTTTTCTTCACCTCTGAGGATGCTTGCCATAGTTGCAGGCGAAACGTCAGGAGAGAATGCCTCTAGGACATGGTCATATAGCCCGAAAAAACCAACAACACAGTGATACTGGCCATGAAAGCCTTCGACAATACAATAAAAAGATTCATGTTTAAATCTTCCAAACATTTTGAGATTACATCCGATCATGCAAGTTGAATTTAGTGGTAGCTTGCGGCTTCTATAAGTCTTGAGGTGGTAAATCTTCTCAAGGGTTTAGTCTGAGCTTTAAGGAACTATTGAAAGTGTAGAATTAGTTTATGGGATAAGATTCTGACCCTTAGATATCTCTTTTAAAATTGAAATTGAAAAACAGAAAAGATTCACTGCTCCAGTGAGATGGAATCCATCAGATGTCACTGGCTTAATAGAAAAAAAAAGAATAGGCATCCCCTTCTTCTATAATTAAGTCCCTAAGTGACATTTTTTAAATTCATTCCTTTCCTGCTTGCCAGATATACTTAGAGATGACCCCCCCCCCCCATCGCGATCACAAAGGAAAGCACCATCTTTACCTGAAAATTGCATTTCTCTTGAGAATTCCAGTCAGGCTTCTGACATCAAGTTGACATAGTTTTTCTTGGGTTTTGTAGTTAAGCAATCAACCCAGCAGCGATCAATAACCATGTGTATTTGCCGTCTGTCAGGCAAAACAGAATGCATCCCTGGGGGATTCTAGGGGAAGTATTTTAAAGTAAATGATGTTGCTACCAGACCATTAGGTGACAGAATGCATGCCGCTAATTGATGACGAAGGAAGTCTTAGTTACTGGAAACATTCCTTCTCTGCTCTGTTGGGTGAAGTATGCAAAACAGAGTTTGTAAAGAATGACACCAAGAGCTTAAGAAACACCCACAGCAGAGTTACTTAAGAGCCAGTTTATTACCATATTCCACCCTCCCTCCCAAAAACTATTTGCTTTGATGCCAGAAAACAGCATTATACTTTTTTTCCCCCTTTCGGAGTGAGAAGCTCGCAATTACTTTCCTGGGCATGACTGCAAACCTTTCAGCAAAATTTGGCTCGGTTTTCCTGAGAACACACACACACATTTAACAACTTTACAAAAATGAAATATAGTTATAGTTGTTTGTTCAAATCAAATCAAAAACTTTATTACGGTCACAGACCAGCACAAAGCGGGCACAAGCACCCTAAGAGGAGAAGGACAGCTCCACAGTAAACAGTTATTTAAAATAGTTGTTTGTTGTTTCTTTGCAGGAACAAAATATATTCTTTTCACAGTTTAGATTGAGCATCCCTCCTCGGGAAAGCCAAAATCCAAAATACTCCAAAATCCCAATTAGTCCCTTTGGATTACTGAGGTAACACCATCTTTTCATTTGAATTGTTCAATGTACACAAAGATTGTTTCTTGCACAACATACTGTATTAAAATAGTGTGTTTACAATGACATTCAGGGTAGGTGTATTTCAAACATAGATTAATTTTGTGCTTAGACTTGGGTCTCACCCCCCCCAAAAATGTATGAGGTATCCCCAAAAAAATTTAAAATCTGAAATCCAAAATAGTTCTGGTCTCAAGCATTTGAGATAAGACATACTCGATCTGTATTGTTAGGAGATTGCCCCGGAGCAGGGGGTTCGAAGACAAGACCACAAGCACAGCACTGTCTTAGATTACTTTACAAATCATGATTGCAAAGACAATTACAGTGTCTGGAATACTGTTGATGATATTTTCTGGTGTAATGTGCCTTTCTATGGTTATTGCAAACAGAAGTGTTCAGCACCTCCATCCACAACTCTCCCAGTACTTCCAATCTATATATGCTGCCAGGCAGCAGCTGCCTGTATTTCAATGGCCAGACATTAGAAGAAACCCAGGCCTACTGCAGATTCTCCAATGATCTGGGAATATGGCTACTTTGGTGTTTCCTAAAATATTTTTGAACAGTTAAAAATATGTTCAGTGCCAAGAGCAATGGTTGCAATCAATGGGTTTTTTCTCATCCTTTTTGAAGTGAAATATCCATTGTCTTCTTTAATATCTAATTTCATAAACACAAATAAAGGGAGATGATTGGCCTCTGCTGGTGTCAGAACTGGATGCCCACAATGGCCAGCAACTCATACAGAGCTCAGTGGCTGGATAAGAGTGGCAATGGCAATACAGAAAATGGGCCCAGTGGGACTGATACAGTTTCTGCCTGGTTGAACCATGTAGCGAGTTTGGGAGGGTGCATATAGTTACCTCTGGGGCCAGACCAAAACATTTTTACTCCAAAATGACCCGAGATTTACTAGCCAGTGTAGACACAGACAAGAAACATATGACTAATGTGGTTATTTTTCCTTCTTTTTTCCCTTCAGTTTTATTTTTCTGCTTTTGATATACTGGAGCACTATTATATGTAATGGGGTTTCTTTTGAATGTAAATAATTTTGAAAAAGACAAAATGAGGCAATTCAGACGGGGGATGGAGAGAGGGGGGATGGACAAGGCTTCACAGAAACTCTCTTGCAACCATATCTCCAGCATTGATTCAGCACTTTGGATATTTTATTTAAAGTTCAGACTAAAATCTAGAATAGATAGGCCACCCCATTGACATGGAAAATAATCAGTGATGTTTAGTGGAAAATGAGAGAAAAAACATGCATAGATTAATTTGGGAAGTGACAACCAAATTATTTTGCTTCACAATGGAGAAATATCTGATATTCCCAGCACATTTATGAAAGCCACAGTGGGGGTGAAGGAACAGTTCTCTAGAAAATATGGCCTGAGCTTTATTTTAATTTTAAATTCAAATGAAAAAATATATTAATAGAAAATCTACATCTCTTATAAAATAACTTCACAGAAGAAGGCCTACCAAAATGAATAACAATAGAAGGGATGGGTCATCTATTTTATATAGATTTGCAGTTGGATGCGTTTCTCACACAGGCTCCATAAGGTGATTTTTCTTCTTCTTCAACACTTCTTTGTTTCTCTCTGTAAGTGTTATGGAAGTATCAGAGACAAAAATAGATTCTGAAATGTTCTCATTTCAGAAAGCAATTAAACCGTTCTGTTATTCCAACACTGTCTTCAGTTGTTTGCAAGTGTCCCAAAGAGCTTCTCCATTAAAAAGTCTTGTGAACTGTGTAACTTACTTTAAATGGCCATTAATCTACTAGCTGTATTTGCGAGTCACATCATTTATCATTCTGCATTGGTCAGTTCTATAGGAAGAGAAATAAAATAGAGGATATTCTGTGTAATAGGCAGCTTAAATATTCTAAAGGCACTGGATTCTATTTGATCTTGGAAGCTAAGCAGGGTCAACTCTGGTCAGTACTTGAATAGGAGACTGCCAATGAACACCAAGTGCTGCAGGCTGCATTTCAGAGAAAGGATATGGCGAAACCACCTCTGTAAGCAAACCATACAGAATCCATGGGGTCACCATAATTCTACAAGAAAATTGAAGGCAAATACACACACACACACACACACACACACTGTGTAACATCAAAAAGGGAGAGAGCAGCAAAATTCATATACATTTCTTCACTGCATCCACTCTGCCATTTGAATGAAAAAAAGACATCAATAGGTATGTAGAAATATATTTTAGTTAATAAACAAATATGGAATAGATTTTCTATAAGTGCTGTTTAGGATTGTTGACTAATGGCAACTATGAAAACTCATGGGAATGAACAGTCAACAAAAAGGATCATAACGATTGATCAACTGATGGAAGTGAGGTGAGCACCAGCTTTATTTTCCAAGAACATTTCAAGTGGTTTACAATAAATCAAAAAACAATTATCTATAGACTATGAAAGAAAAACAAGGGAAAAAACAACCAATGAGAAAAGGGGATGTTTGTCTTACCACACATGCGCATATACATACATATCTGCTTCCTATTGTTGTTCATTAAAAGCCTGGTAAAGAAGCAAGGTTTAAAATAGACACTAAAATAAAATAATGAAGTGACTAGTTGGGATTCCCTGGACAGCAGGGCATGCCCTATTATTAGGGAGAGTGAGGAAACTGCCTTAGGAGGCAGATGGTGTTGGTGTAGCAACAGCAGCCCCTTGATTTTATTCCTCCTACACTTCCTGGGCATTGCTCTCAGTTTAGGGATAAGGCCCTGTGTGAGACTGTCTTGTTCCCCTAAGCTAGCCTATTTCCTTGGATGTGGCAGCCATGGAAAACAGAACCATTCCCAGTGATCAGTTTTCAGTTTAGCCATCTTTTGAAGGTCAAACAGAGCATGATGAGGGACCTTTTTTTCTTGCCCCTCAAGTGGTAATATTTCTTGGGCTTAATCCTGCTTGTGCAGGAAAGTGCTATCTATTCTATTTAATTGCTATTCCTTAGCAGGCAAAAGAACCCAAAGGTTGATCTTCAGTAGTCATCAGAGCAAACCCAGAAAGCTGGGTTACATTAGCGGCACTTTATTTGACTGAAATCTTATTTCATTTAACCTTGAAAGAAGGAAGAGGGGTAGCAACCTGATATGGGGTCAGCTGAGGCAATGTGTTACCTATCTCCTCAGCATTTCCTGGGCCAAAATACATGAGCCCTGAGGGAAATCCAGTAACTGGGTTGTTCCCCAGTCAGCCATCTACTGGAAGACAAACCTACAGCCAACCATCTCCTGGAAAACAGCCCCCGTCCAATTCAAGAATGTCATAACTGACAGCAAAACCCATATATCCACCTTGAAGATAGCCTCCTTCCCATCCCCTTGAGTTCCAGCACCTAAAGAGGCAGTTCCAGGGCCCTACGCTTCACTAAATTGCCTATTGCCAATCATTAAAGTCCCAGAGAAACAGTATGGGGTAGACAAAAAAAAAGATGATAAAATTTCAACTATGTTTCAAAGTAACAAGCAAAGCATTGAAGATAGGAGGGTGGCTCATGAAGAAAGAACCAAGAGATACACGAAATGGCAAGCAGGATTTAAACATCCTCTGGCCCTGGTCCGTCATATATTACATCTTGGCACCCAGTTCCAAACTCAGTTACAATTACAATTGCCATCAAATGTATCCCCTCCTGTCCCCCTTTGTTTATATACGTATAATAAATATTTGGCCATTTTATTGAGACTTCAGTTTTAGGACTTCATGACTCTTGAACAACTATCCGCTTTAATGTAGCAGATTACCATACCCCCACAAGGCACGCTGCTCGTGCAGACGCAGTAGAAGGAGGAGACAGACAACAGGATTTCTCAGAAAGCTCAGTTTACTTTGTTCCACAGCTGCGGGTCCGTCCCGGCACAACATGGTGCATCAAGGGGGCGGCCCCTCCCTCTTGTGAGGCACATATTTATACAAGCATCAGGGTCAGTTTAAGCACTGCCTCATTCATTCATTTCACTGGCTAACACTTATGGTGTGCTTCTGATTCTAACCAATTAACAATGCATTAGGTAATCTAATAGTCCATTGGCTAACAGACATTGCGCAGTTTATTTTCCTGACCAGTTATTAAAGCTTTGTCTATGTGCGTAGATTGTCCCTATATTGTTACTTTTCTGATAAGCTTTCCCACGGACCGAGCCCAAGCGGGTGCTTCATTAGGCTAACACATGTGATGTCTCCTAGACCAATCACTGTCTAGTAAACAAAGGGCACATGGTGTTTCTCTAAACCAATTGTAATGCACCAGGACAACCAATGAGATGGCGTCCCTTCTAAACCAATCACTGCTGTTCTCTAGCATGCTTGCTAACTCTGCCTCCTTCTCTGCCTATGCCTATGCTTGGGTAGCATTTTCTCCTGATGTTTCTTCTGCAACTCAATGAATCTCCTTCATTAAATCCTGCTGCTGCCTCCTCCAGAATTCTGGGATTTGTAGTTTAGAGAGGGCCATTTAAACTGCTCGGCCAGAGAGGTCCTGGGCCTTACTAAACTACAGACCCCAGAATTCTGCAGGAGGCAGCAACAGGATTTAAAGTGGATAGATGCTGGGATGCGGTCCTTAGTTATTGTGCAAATCGCTGAACGTGTGAATATGAGTAAAATTTTGGGAAGTTAAGTCTCCCCGTGGGGAGTGGGTGGGCAATTCCTCAGTCTACTGGTATTTTTAATGTAGCTGCTCTTATTGGCTGTGGGGGCTTCTGTTATTATTGTGTCATTCCATTTGGAACAGAATTTATGAGATTCACTGGCTCAGAACAGACAAGCCGCTTAACACACGCACACACTGATGCATTCACACCAATGAGTGATAATCTTGAAGAAATGTCATGGCACTCCCTTAACTAGATTAAATTCATCTCTTGGCATTTCCTAAAGCCTAGTTAATGGGATAAAACATACCTTTCATCGTCACATGCAAACTTAATTGTATATCATTTAGTTTAATGTCTGATTAAGAAGCACATGTCTATGTATTTACCAGCAGCTTACCATGCAGCAAAAATTTAGTGGCACAAATATGTAGAAGATATTGTCTCATTTTATCCCTTCTGCTTTCCTGATTTAGACCTTCTAAATCATGTAACAACCCTAGTAAATTATTGGGCTGTTTAATCAAAGATTAGAAGGGAAATTAATTCCATCTCCCTCCCCTTGAAGATATCTTCAGGTCAACAATTTATGAAACTAAAGCTATTAACTAGATGATGAAGGAGCTCTGCCAGAAACAGTGCATGACTGCTCCACTGGGATCTGTAAATACCATTAATACTTTTTCAATAAAAGTAATCTCTTTTCATTAATTCAATGCATTGGGGGGAGAAGAGGAGAGGGATACTTGCAAACTACTAAAAGTGCTGCAAAAGATGAGTCTAAATTTCATATAGATCAATACGATATATGCAAAGGTTCTAGCTTCAGTTTTTAACTAAGGATTAGTGTCCACTGGGAATCTAAGCACAACTTCTTGGGGGGGGGGGGGAGAACAAAAAGCTTCGCATCAAATTGCACTAAATGCTCTAGTGAGTAGATTTCTGTGCTTATTTCAATCTTAGAATCTTAGAATCTCAATCAGTAGGTGAGACTGGATGAGAAACTCCCTCCTGGGCACACAGAAGACTACACAACTTGGAAGGCACTGAACAGACTGTGTTCTGGCACCATGAGATGCAGAGCCAACCTTAAAATTGGAGCTACAAAGTGGAGTCTACGACATGAGAGTGTGGAGAAGAGCAAACCACAGACCACTTACTTCAATGCAATCTGAGCTCTCCCACATGCATAATGGAGGACCTTCTTGCAGTAACACCAGAAGTACTCAAAGTGGCCAGCTTCTGGCCAAATTAAATTTAGTATAATGTCAAGTTTTTAACTTTGTTTGTGGTTTTTCTATACATCATAACTGTATTCTCAATTCGCTTCTGACACAACAAATTTAAAAAAGTCTTAGAGTGTATCCATGTGATATTTTTGTCATAGCACCTCAACTGTCATGGCTCCATCCTATGGGATCCTGGAATTTTTAGTGTGATGAAGAACTTAGAAGTTTCTACTAAAACATTCTTCTCCACTTACCCCTGAACTACAGCATTGGGGGCCTCCATCCGGAACTTTTAAATGCTGCTACAACCTAGAAATCAATGGCTTAGTATAGAAGTGCTCTTAGGCCAAGAATCTGTTCAACTTCCATATGCAAACATATGTAAGCCCAGGCTTTCTCAGTGCCCTGGCTGGCTATTTCGTTAAGCAGAGTCAGTCAGCAACATCATTTCACAAATGTTGGGGTAGGGACAGTACAATCCATTCAGCCCTTTTGCCTGAATTTGCAATCAATTATCCTCTATTGCATGTGTCATACAGCTTAAAATATATCATTGCCCTCAGAAGAAATCTAAACATGAGATAAGTTTCAAATAGCAGACCCATTTAATTGGGCTCCAACTTGTCCTTTTTAGGATAAGACGATAATGCAATTGACAAGAAGATTAAGAATTAGAGTTCTTTCACATCTTCAGGGGCTAGCAACACGCAAGGAAGATTGTGGATTTTTTTTGCATACATGCAATGTATGCAGCATAATATGAGTTGAGGGATCATTTTCCACTGTCTAGCTGAAGGGAAGGTAGATTTCTGCTTTGTGACGTCTCCATTGTTGTTGTTGTTGGAATTCCAATGGTCCATCAACTAAAGTCAGATGGAAATTGAATGCCTCAAGTGACCGATCGATCCCATGAACCACTCCTTGGATTTCCTATATTCACAAATACAAATCATCATCTGAGGTAGATACAACACAACAAAGATTCTTAAAATCTAATATAGGGCTTAAAATAGGTGTAGCTTCTTTCTTTTTCTTTTCTTTTTTCTTTCTTTCTTTCTTTCTTTTTTTTTTTTTTTTACAAAAAATGGGGATGGGCACCTTTAGTGATTTGCTGTAAATGTTGCCTTAATTATCTATCCACCCCTATCTAGAGAAATTGTACACTGGTTCTTGCAGCCAGCATCATTTTAGACACTGAAGGTTTTTTGTTCATTTTTTGCAAGAGAGGAGAGAATGCACACCTCTGAACTGACTTTATTGAATTAGGTTTGAAGGATAGCATACATATGTCATGAGATGCAAAACTACTAAGGAAAACAACAATTGTTTTGCTTCAGTTTTTCAGATTTAAAGAATGATTAAGGATGGAACAGCATGTTTGAGATTTCTTTCCTCTCCTCACACCAAATTTTAAAATTATGTTAAACAGCCAAGGATATTAAGATTTTGCAGGTCTGCAAAAAAAAAAAGACTTTCCACAGATGGATCCTGCAATGAAAGGCGAGTTTGGGGAAAAACTGCACATACTGAAATATGAGCACCTACACAAATGTGCAGAGCTTGGGGATTTTTAAAAATATTACTCTTGGACATGTCAAGCCAGCATATACTTTTGAAAGGTCTAGGAGCTGTGACAACTGTTGTTCTCTATCTTGCTTAGCTGTTTCAAAGTAGTGAGAGACAGGTGCAAAGTTCAGGACAGTACACTTGTTGTTACAGCAGTCTTCTACTGCTTTTGTGGTGAAGTACACAATGATTCAGAAAGAACTGAAATGAATTGAATCCATGTGATTCAAACTTCAATCATCTTGAAATAAATATGATACAAAATTGATGGATCTGGATAAGTTCCTCCTATCCATACTCAGTTGTCCTCCATTCAGTGGTGGGGTGAATTACCTTTCTCAAGAAGCAATTGTCATTTGTGCCTTAGATTGCTCTTGGGGCAAAAAAATCAGCATATTCTGTGAAGAATCATAACATTTTTGTGAGAAATCTAGTTGATTCTGTGGAATTTTGCTGGGTGATGCAATATTTGTAGAATTATGGAGTAATAAAATGGTCACCTCCATGAGACAGCTATTGAGATAATCACATCTAAACTAAGATCTCAGTAAAACTTACAGCAGTTGCCACATCTCGATGGTTGATTTATGAAGAAATTTTTATTTTCAAAAACAAATTATGAAATCAATGGCAATACATGCAGTAACAAAATGAAAAAAAAACCCTCACTTTCCAGGATTGGAGTGATCAGTTAGAATATATCTCCCTTGCCAGGCTGCCAGGCAGATGCTCCCCACATTGACTTGCTACACTGGCAGTTTGCTGCCTTCTGATACTGCACGAGAAAGTTTTTCCCTCTCTTTGCTTCTGTTTCGCTCTATGAATAATTATACATGGGTAACTGCTAAATAATGTTAATTGAAATAAGCACTGTGGGATGTGCATCTCAAAAGGAATAATGTAATGAAGAGTGACAAGAATCAAGAATCGAAATGACTATTTTCTTGAAAGTAATGCCAGACAGCTGGATGATACCTATAACCAAATGGATGTCACACATCTGCACTGTATTTCTTGATTCAGCTGTGATGAGTGGATTCAATCTCCCCATTGTGGAGCTCATCAATATGTGTTTCAGGCTCAGATTTAAAATACCTTTGCAATGACATGTTATATTATCCAAATACAACTTGTAGCATTTTTGAGGCTAACAGAGAAGCACAGCAGTTATATTGCTGTACGCCCAAAAGTGGGGAAAATATTGAGATTCCAGTGGCAAAAGATTGGATGATGTATATGTTTGATCTAATAGAAATGGACAAATTAACTACCTTGTTAAGGGATTAATCAATTGACAGATTTCTGGAAGAGCGGGGCTCTTTTTGCAATCTTACGAAAGAGAGGTAGAAAGATATTATTGGCAGTTTATTTATTTATTTATTTATTTATTTATTTATTCGGCTTCTATGCCGCCACTCCCAAGTAGGCTCGGGGCGGCTTACAGCCAGGGGCAAAACAATATACAATCAGCATAACACACTAAAATGCAATATAAAACGAGATAAAAATGCACAGTAAAACAGCGTTAAAACACAATTAAAATAGTTCAAGCGATCTGGCAGCGTTGTCAAGGGTCCCGCTCTTTGACCTAGACCTGGAAAGCCAGCCGGAAAAGGTGAGTCTTACAAGCCCGCCTAAACGGGAGCAGGTCATGGATGGCCCGGGTAGCTGGCGGCAAGGCATTCCATAATGTCGGCGCTATGACCGAAAAGGCCCTTCGACGAGTGGCAGTTCTTTTGGCCACCTTAGCGGAGGGAACCGCTAACAGATTAGAGTCCTCCGAACGAAGTGATCTAGAAGGGAAATATGGGGTGAGACGGTCCCTCAGATACGCTGGCCCCAGGCCGTGTAAGGCCTTAAAGGTAAGAACCAACACTTTGAAGGCATGAGAAATAATTGTTTGGATTTTCTTTCCTTTTGTAAATACAAGTGAAACACACATTTTGTTGTGCAGTGTGTAGAAGAATATCTTAATATTACATGTAACTCATTGACAGGAAAGTGAGAAATCAATTTTTAATTATCTGTGTATATGTTTTATGTCTAAACTTGTAGATGGTAGATATATATTTTATGGTAGTTTGTTTTGTTATGCATTGTTGGGAAATTGTTTATGTGTTTGTTTGTTTATGTATTTGTATGTCTACATGTGTGTGTGTGTATTCATATTCTAATAGAAAGTATGGCCAAAAAGAGACTCACAGAGAAAAAGAAGTTTATAGCAATAGGTTTTGTAGACTCAGGCTACCTCAACAGGCTACTCTGATGAAGTAAGCTGAATGTAAATATGTTTATGCTACAAATGTCCTGAGTCCCCTTCGTGGTGAGAAGGGCGGAATATAAATGTTTCAAATAAATAAATAAATATTACTTCACACGTGTGACATATATTGTTATCTTACATACAAGACAGCTAATATATGTTTTGTTGTCTTTTAAAATATTTTAAGAAATGATTCTGTAGCAAAGAGCAATACAGGACCACTTCTTGTCATCCTGAGCCTGTCTCAGCAATAACTAAAATCGCTAAAGCACCTGGAAGTTCCTCCTATCCATACTCAGTTGTCCTCCATTCAGTGGTGGGGCCAGTTTACCAGCTGTTAGGATTTCTGGGAGTTAAAGGCCAAAACATCTGGGGACCCACAGGTTGAGAACCACTGTATTATAGGATGATCATTGCAGCATCCCAATACTCCCTTAGGAATTTCAAGAGTGTTCCCAGCATATGCTGAGTTGAACTTGTTATATGAGAGGAAGGGGAAGACTGGGGGGATTATATGAATTTTGTTTTCTTCTGCTGTTTGATTGAATTTTTTTCCAGATTAGATTATTTTAGTAAATTGATGATGAACTTTGAAAGTTTCTGAAACTTCTTATCCCCCTCCCCAAAAATAGATCCACATATGGATGTGTGTGAACTAGTCCTGTGTGTGGATTCATGAAATTTGTATTCAGCCTCTATTGTGTCCTTTCTACTAATGTCTCTGCTCTTGCCAAAGTTCCCTAAAAACACCCTGAATGAACTGAAGTTGTGGGATTGGAAATGGGGAAAACTATCACACCAAATTTTAGAAAGAGTTTAAGTGTACACTTTCAAGAGTATTAAAGGACTCTGAACATCACTTGAGAATACCATTTCTCTGTAGTAGCACATTGCATTTCAAAACGGACACAACATCAACATCTGCCTAGGCTCAGGAACAGGTCTCGAGAGTAAGGCAAAATGTCATGTTTCTCACTGGTGCACGAGGGAGAATATAATGCCCTTGCTCCTAAAATTATGTGCATTAACAGTGCAAAAATTATACCATCTGTCAGGATTAACTGCAGAATCTAACAGCTTTATTTTCAGGACAGTTTCAACATGCAAGATACTGTCTTTGACCTCAACTATTAAATATAATGTTATTTTCATCTGTTAATTATAGAGTGTTCCTTTTTGTTATACAAGATGAATGCATGGAAAGGTTATTTCTGGACAATGTCTTCCATAATCTCCCAAATAAAATAACCATGAGTTGGGAGGGGTTCGTGGTGTTAAAACTTTCTAAAGCACTGCATAAGACTGTGAAATAGCAGGCAGTGGGAGGCAGCAAGGCAGCTGTTGAGGCCAAACTGTTGGATTTCAGCACATTGGGAATAGGGAGGAAGAAGTTTGTCTGCCATTACCTTTGGGTTTCAATTGACTGGGGATATACAGACACATTCTGTGATTGAAATATATATGCCTCAGTGTGGCATACACACGTGTATGTCTCTTTATGGGTGGATGCAGACACTATCCTCTAGCCCAGTGTTTCTCAACCTTCCTAATGGCATGACCTCTTAATACAGTTCCTCATGTTGTAGTGACCTCCAACCATAACCTTATTTTTTAAAGTAGTTTTTATTGAATTTTATCAACATATCTACACAACATATTAGGCAGGGGATGAAGGAGAAGGGGAAGGGGTGAGATTAGCATATGAGAGAGAAAATAAAAGAGAAAAACACAAAGAAAACCCCACTATAACTGACACAATGTAGGTTAAAATAGACTTCCCAATGTTCTTCCGAGGAAATTCAAAAATAATTCGTGGAAAATTGGTTATTCAAGGTTGCTTTCAGTCTGAATTATACCATGGTGTTTTTTCACACCTCAGCTATGTCAATAATAAGTTTTATTCCTCTGTTTTGAATAAAGTCTTCAAAACCAGACCAGTCTGTTTTCTTCTTGTTGTTATTCATCCTTTGCGAGAGGCAGTCCATTTGTATTGTATCAAAAATTTTGAAAATCCATTCTTCTGTTCTGGGGATTATTTTTTTCTTCCAGGTTTTTGCTAATGTCATCCTGGCATTGGTGCTCAGTAAAAAGAACATTTTATCTTGATTTTCATCAAGCATTGGGTTTGATATCCCAAGTAGGTACATTTCTGGTGTTAATGGGAATTTTACCTTTATGATTTTTTGAGTAATTTCGTGTATTTCTTTCCAATATCTACTAACTCTTTTGCAAGTCCACCGCTGGTGAAACAAAGTACCTTTCTCTTTTTCACACATCCAACATCTGTTGGAAGCATGTTTATTAAATTTAGCTATTTTTTCAGTGGTGCAGTACCACCTAAATTGCATTTTAAGCCAGTTTTCATTTATATCTGTGGCGGATGAATACTTTAATATTTTAGTCCAGATTTCTTTCCATTGGGATGAGAGGATATTATGCCCCAGATCTTTTGCCCATTTTATTTGGCATTCTTTTACCTTTTCTTGTTCTGTGGACCACTTTTTAAATAACTTTTCCCAAATGCCTTCTTCCTGCATAAAGCCAATTTTTGCATCTTTTTTATATCCCTGATGTATTTGATAGTAATGAAGCCATAAACTTATTTTCATTGCTACTTCATAACTGTAATTTTGATACTGCTATGAATTGTAATGTAAATATCTTATATGCAGGATGTGTTTTCATTCACTGGACCAAATTTGACACAAATACCCAATAAGCCCAAAGTTGAATACTGGTGGGGTTTGGAGGGATTGATTTTGTAATTTGGGACTTGAACTTGCTGGGATTTACAATTGACCTGTAATCAAATAGCATTCTGAACTCCACCAATGATACAATTGAACCAAACTTGGCACACAGAACTCCCATGACCAATAGAAAATACTGGAAGGGTTTGGTGGGCATTGACTTTGAGTTTTGGAGTTGCAGTTCACCTACATCCAGACAGCACTGTGGACTCAAACAATGATGGATCTGGACCAAACTTGGCACAAATTCTCAATATACCCAAATGTGAACACTGGTGGAGTTTGTGGAAAATAGACCTTTACATTTGGGAGTTGTAGTTGCTGGGATTTATAGTTCATCTACAATCAAAGAACATTCTGAACCCCACCAATGATAGAATTGGGCCAAACTTCCCACACAGAACCCCCATGACCAACAGAAAATACTGTGTTTTCTGGTGGTTTTGGGCGACTCCTCTGACACCCCCTTGTGACCCCTCAAGAGTCCTAATCCCCAGGTTGAGAAACACTGCTCTAGCCCTTTGCACTCCAATAGCTGTAAAGCACTAGGACGGGCTGCTGCTCCTACTTACCAATTGGGGGGGAATGGACAATGAGAATGCAGCTTATCTGGGCTTCTAGCAGAAGTAAAAGCAGGCATATCCTATCTATGAGAGTGCCCTAGTTTAGTCAGCTCACTGATCTGAGACAAGGTGCTTATTTATTGTCTCTCCCCTCACTATCCCCACTGGGAATCCACAATAGCAAGAGGCTTTCTTGGAATCTGACAGCTACTAAGGTGTTTGGAGGGCAACAAAGAACTTCATGCTCATTGTGGCTCGTGCCACAGCCTTTCATACAGGCAAAAGCTAATTGTCACCTTAATGGTGTTAGTAGCCTATTTCCAACATGTAACAAACCTCTCAGCACCCATGGATTGACATTCCATGATTCTACCAGTATCACCTCCTCTGAGAAAATCAAGTAGCCCCCACCCCCCAAGCATTTTTGCAGCCCCTTCCCTATTAGCTACTGGTTTTTCCTCCAGATTCATCTCACCCAACAGTTACTACTTTTTTGCCATTCTCTGTATACAGCACCTTACATACTATACAATTACATTTGCCTATGGCTGACAATCTGAAAATGTTCATTCCTCACAAAGTTGCTTTCTTTTTTAAAATCAGAGAACTCTAGTTTCAGAGCAGCATCTTCACTTTTAAGCCATGAGCACCTGGATGCCAAGAAGCAATAACACAAGGGTGGTAAAACTGGGCTTGCTCAGATCTTATTCAAAGTGAAGAGAGGGTTATAATCAGTATTCATGCAAAGGTAGATTTAATAGGAAAGTATAAAGGGGAAGCGGGGAGCATAAGTTGCTATTAGGGATGTACTGTGTTAAATAATTCATTCTCAAAAAGGAGAGCAAAGAATTTAATCAGTTTCCCCTTGCTGCCAGATATCTTTGAAAATTGCATAGTTGCAGATGGAGAGAAATTCTCCTGCAGTTGGGAGAGTGTGTAAGTGATGTAGTTTACCCCTTCATTACATTGGCAGAGGGAACTCAGCCATGGATTTGGAAGGCTGTAGCCCAGACATGGGCAAACTTCAGCCCTCCAGGTGTTTTGGACTTCAAATCCCACGATACCTAATAGCCAGTAAGTTGGCTGGAATTTCTGGGAGTTGAAGTCCAAAGCACCTAGAGGCCCAAAATTTGTCCATGCCCTTTCTCATCACCTGCCCCACATGACATCAAAATAATGGAGGTGAGGAAAAATGCTGTACATCTTTTCTGGATCTCTTGTGCCTGCTCACCACCTGATAATTTGACATGAGTTTATTCAAACACTTAAGATAGGAAAGCAAGAATGGAGCTTGAAGATAAGCCTCCTCCACCCTGGCCTCACATCGGCAGGCATGGAGACACACTATCCACAATTGTGCGGCCTCTTTCGAGAAGATACGCCGAATGGGTCTCGAAGAGAAACGACAACGCAGAAAGAACCACAACTTGGAAACAACATCACCCAAGGAGACTTTCTGCTGTGCTTTCTGCAACCGAACTTGCCTATCTCAGATTGGCCTTTTTAGTTATCAACGCACTTGTAAAAAGAATCTTCATTCGCGAAGTAATGCCGAGAGAGATATCTCAGGGTTGAACTTTTGAACTTCCCAGAAACTCTTGCTGTCTCATCATTCTTCAAAATGATGCTCAAGTGAAGGCAGGGATTGAGGGCTGAATTGCCAGGATATTGTTGGAGCTGGAATCTTACCGCCTGCTCTGTGCAAGTCAAGTTAAAGAATTATGTTCCAAATGTTATCACAAAAGCCCAAAGCCTCTTTGTCTCTCTTTGCCTGGAAGCCATTGCAGTTCTTTACAAACAATAACACTGCAGCATCAACTTCCCATCATGGCTAATTATTCTGATTTTTTTACATACCAGTGACTAACAGCGGATTTTTTGACATCAGCTCTACTTTCTGTCACTCCACTGACAAATTCATTTAATAAGAGATCTTTTCCACTATGTGTTTGTTTTAGAATTGTATGTAGGTTTCATAGCAGATGCAAGGATGACAAAAGGGCTGAGGCCCTTCTGCTCTTTGCTGGTGACTGAAACTGATCCAGCAGCAGTTCCAAGTGATATTCTATCATTAAAGTTTCTCCGAATTGCTACAGAAAATAGCAAAGAGTCCTGTCTTCCATATGGTCTGCAGCTTCAAGGCTGGAGCCCTATATCCTTCTAAGGCACTGCAGTTGCACAATATGCTAAAAGTGGAATCACAACTGTGGTTCCAAATTGCATCTCATTTTTACTCTCTGCTCCACTCCTGTGGGGGGAAAACTGCAAGCACCATAATTATTTGCTACAATGGCTCATTTGAGCTATTCTGTTCGTTTTCCCCAAAGTTTAATTAATTTTTTTACAATTATATAGGCATAAATAAAACATAAATTCACCTTTCTTGTGACTGTACATCCCCCTCCTTTATTCTCTTTCATCCCTGCTTTCCCCTTCTCCATAGCCATATCTTCTTCTAAAATCCCATTCTGTTCCTTGAAGAGGTTTTTGACAGAGTATAAGAGACTAGATAGTAGTACATGGTACTGCATCCAGACATGCACAGAAGCCAAACTTTCATCTATGTATCTCACTAACATTGTGCCATCCATTAATTCCATCTATGCAATAAAGAATAATGGGTCTATTCAAAGACTTGGAGGCAGGAAGATGTGAAAGGTACTTGAGAAGTATTCTTCATATCATGAATTTCAGAAACTTGTCTCCGAAACTTGTAAAACCCCTTTCTTGTTCTTCTCTCTTTATCTTCGGGTATTTGAATACTCTTTCCATCCTACGGTATGTACATTCCTGTAATGTTGAAGTGTCCTCTCTCTTTCAGACCCCAGTGCTGAACTGCAAGAACATCTTCAAAAATTTTACTGTTTAATTATTTCTGTGCTGAGAAAAATGAATAAAGTATTTGTTCTCTCCTGTGGGGATGAAATTAATGAAGAATGACTTCCCTAGTGTCATATGAGACATTGCTGCAATGGAAGCAAATCTTTCAGTTACTGAGCACATTTTGCAACTTGACTAGCTGCCAAAATGCCTTTTTAATTATTCTTATTATTATTATGTGGCTTGGGTGTTGTCATGCTACCTAATCAGATGGATTTTTCACAAAGACTGACTCCATTTCCTCAGATTGCCCTGCTGCTCCTTTTCACAATCAGACACCCTTGAAGCATTTCATCCTTCTGTGGCACCACAAAGTCCTACACCATTGCATAAGCTAAGGCTTTGGCTCTGAAAAGTGGAGGGAAGCAAGGAAAGTGAAAAGAAGATGGGGAAAGGTCATGGGATGGCTTGCTATCCCTGAAGATGGACCTTGCCAGAAGAGATCTGAGCAAAATTGTTTCCCCACTCTTCCCATCACTTTCCCTCACTTTCCTCCTGCCTTTCTCTATCTCATTACGATACTAGTCTTGACAGGAGTATTCCTCTGACCAAGGTAGTAGTGGTGGTTCCTGGCAAATTAGTACTTGAAGAAGCAATTCCAAGGAATAACAGGAGTAAGCTAAAGGTAAAATCCCAAGTTTATCATAAGAGTGCATCTATCCCATAAAAAACTAGTACCATAAATCAATGTCGGCTTATGAACATAGTTTTAGTCTTTGGAGCTCTGAGCTTTGGAGCTGATTTCTTACTAGTTTCCACTCTTTGAAACTCCATGCTAGCTAAAGAAGTTTAGGTTAAAGCTTTCACAGTTACCAACACACACATGTAGCACCAAGATGGAAAGATGTGGGAGCTTCTTCCTTTTCCAAAAGTTGCTGAATCAATCAGCATGAAGAGTCAATGAAAAGCTAGAGAAATATTGCCTTCCATTGTTTGTTCATGGGATGGGGTCAAGGAGTATTTTTTTTCTCCTTAATAAATTAAGAAAGTACAACCATGAATGAAAAAGTGCTGTACTGCATGATAAGACTCCATCCCCAAATCATATCATCTAGTGGCAGATACAGGACGCATCTAGACAGCCCCCTTATTGCTGGAGTTACCGCAATAAAAAGGGGGCTGTCCAGATCCTATTCTGGACAAACCTGAATTTATTCACTACAAACCATGAAAACCCTTGTTTGTGGTGAATTAATTTGTTAGTGGGTATATTCCATGCTTTCTTGGAAGGCGCAGGATAAACCCACTGCTTCTGGTGACTGGATTGCAGTCCAGGCAGTATTCCCACAGTTTATTGGGCTATATTAGCCCAAAAAATGTGAGAATACCACCCCTTCCCCAAAAGGTCCCCAAATCATTAGAGGGCTGCCAGAGCTCTCCTGGCACATACAAATGACGGGACAGAAGGAAGGGGGGGGGGAATCACGTCTGCCCCTCCTTTCTCCTGGCCCATAATTTGTACATCATCATCATCAGTTTCTCACTTTTAATCGCCCTCCATTAAAATGCTCCAGGCAATTTACATAAAACAATTGCATAAAAACATTACACAATACCAAATAGACTGCATTAAATATTAAAAGCTCTGCTAAAAAGCCAGGTCTTGAGTGCCTGAGCAAAGGGTTGCAAGTCACGTATGGCCCTCAAGTGGGGAGGCAAGGAGTTCCACATGCCAGCCAAGGGAGCTCCAACAGCCCTCTAATGGAGGCTGGGTAAGTTATGTTGTTTTATACACTAGTTTTGGGGGCTTTGTGGAGGGGGTTAGAGTGCCCAGGTGTTCTCCCAGAAAGTTCTGGAAGAACATCTGGATACCCACCCCAGAAAGCACACGCTTTCTGGGGTGTATGTGGATAGGGCCTAACAAAAGCGGTATGAATGGAAGCGGCTTGCAAAGTGAGTAAGAATGCCTCTTCCCCCACCACCTCCTCTCCCGTGCATCAGTTTGATGCAGTATGGATGAAAGCGGCTTGTCGAGTCAGTAAAGACACCTCTTCTCCCACCTCCTTCTCACGAGAAAGAAGGAGATTGGGGAAGAGGCATCTTTACTCATTTTGCAAGCCTCTTCCATCCATACTGCATCGGTTTGATGCAGTATGGATGAAAGCGGCTTGCCAAGTGAGTAAAGACACCTCTTCCCCCACCTCCTTCTCATGGGAGAGAAGGAGGAGGGGGAAGAGACATCTTTACTCACTTTGCAACCTGCTTTCATCAATACCGCATCAGGCTGATGGATAAAAGTGGCTTGAAAAGTGGGTTAAACGTGTCTGCCATCAATGAAGGACTTCCGAAACTTACGTAATTGGATGCAGAATAACATCCCTCCCCAGCAGATCTGGGGAAAACTCTGCTGGGGAGAGATGTTATCCCATTTGGAAGTGAGAAGTTGATTCCTCGCCGCCTGGGAAGGAATCAACACGCGTTAAGGCTAACGCGCATTGTTTCCTTCCAAGCAGCGAGGAGGATTGGCCAGGCTTTCCCTCCACTTGGGAAAGAAAGTTTGGGCGATCAGCAGGAAATCTCCTGCAGATCTCAGCCAGGGATTGGAAGCCCATGCTTCCCCCCCCCCCCCCGATCAGAAAGGCACCTAGAGGAGTGCCAGCCTTGCATAACGCCCCGCCCCCGGGCAGCTCACAGAGGTCTCAACTCCAGCTGAGGAAGAGGACGTGACTTGGAGTGGCCCAGGGAAGGGAAAACCCCTTCCAAACATAGAGATTTCCATACGACAAATGGTGGCGGTGGAGTCAAATTTGGTAATTCACTTCCGGGTTGCTTACAGCGGTTCAAAAACGCATCGTAAGTACCTTAGAAATGAATTTCATACGAATTTGATCAAGAAAACAAAAAACCTAACCAGGCCTAGTATTTATGTAGTTATCTATCTATTCATTCATTCATTTATTTATTTAGGGACATTTCTATACCACCTTTTTCCAACAACCCAAGGCGTTTTACAGCAGCAATTACACACAGACGAAACTTAACCATTAATAAAAGTCCATGAAATAAATCTCCCACCATCCTAACAGACATAAAATTATCATTAAAAAATAAATCAGCAAAATTACCAGGGAACTAAAACCACAGAAATAGTAAAAATGATTAAAATTTATCTATCTGCCATCTATCGCCACAGGCCTCCAGAACTTGTCCAGTCCTGATCTAGATGCATATCCTCCTTTAAGTGGGCATCTTGATTGTTGGATATAGCTGAAAGCATTTTTGTAGTGATTTGTTGATATCCAGGGCTGTATTCACATCTGCAAAGTAATTGATCCTTACCTTGATCCTGGTGCTGTTGAAACACATAACACTATCTGTTTTCATGTGAAAATGCTTCTATTAGCCTTTAATGTGATATCTGAAAACTCTCTCTTTTTACTCTGCATTTTTCTTTAGGCGGGGAGAAGCTTACTGCAATGTGTGACCTGTACCTGAATGAGAATGAGGTGGAATCAATGAGTGGCTATACAGGGCTGTACAGGTTGGTGGATGTTGGTAGGTCCAGCAAATCCGACCTGAGTTCTCTTTTCAGTGATTAATGTGTATTTTATTTAATATTTATTATTTTCTTACATTATATTAATTGCAGCCCTCTCTCCATGTCTGCACCTGGCTTTCTCACTAACTCACTGGTGTGGGTGGAAGTGAATTGGATGGGGGAGTGAGGTGGCAGGAGCTGCATGCTACATGCTTACTTGCTTCACTTACACATTGTGGCAGGAGATTGGGAAAGGGATTGGATTATGGTAAGAAAGAAGGAGGATATGTGTCCCTTCCAATAGGCACCCAAACATTGGCATCCATGTGGCAAAAAGCAGATCAAATAGAGAGAGGGGGAAAGGAGAACATGCATTCCCCCCATCAGTCATTCAAACATTCAGGTAGAGAAGAAGTAGATCAGATGAGGAAAGGGAGGAGGGAGGGTGGCTAGTACATGGGTGTCTGAGGGAGCAGGATGGAGAAGGAGATGAAGAGTGGCGTGCCAAAGGCTTTGTGAGATTGTGTATTTGTGTGGGTCTTTCATGGAATGAAACACATTTTATCCAGTTTAAGCCACAACGTTTAAAGTCCCCACACTCACTTAAATGAGAAAGGAAGTGGATTTGATAGGGGAGTCATTCAAATGGGAGTGCAAGGCAGATGGTATCATTGACAGGAAACCAAGAAAGCCTATTGGTTGATAGGTTTAGACATGGTAGGAAGGGAAAAAAACCTAAAGGCACCTTAGCCATTTGATCTAGAATAATATGAAGTGTTTTCAGGGAGGGGAAATGGTGTTGCTTTCAAGACCATTTTGTGTTTGGATTTAAACAGGTGAGTGGGGTGATAGCAGGAGAAAGCTGGGGCCCCGTCATGCTCACTGGAGCTGGGATTTAGCCCCCAAGTGGACAGGGCTCATCCCTCTGTAAACACTTGCACAATAAAGAGTTCTTTTTAAGCAGGAAGAACACTCACCTTTGAGAAATTTAGCAATCCTATTATTAAGATATTGGAACATCAAAAGTCAAAAGAAAAATATATACCCTGCCAATTAGAAACCTCCAGGATTAGATTTTGTCTGGTGAGAGAAAAATTAAATGATTTAGTGGTCTGCTTGGGGAGAATGGATTTGAATAGCTTCCATTTGTATTGCTGTCAGCGGAGATTTGACAAATTTATACACAGAGAACAGGGAATTGTACAAGTATTTATGAGTTAATGCTGGTGTCATTATACCTTTTAAATCTCGGCTACAAGAACCATTCATTCACATGAACAAGCTTTGAAATATAGAGATATAATTATGCTAAAGGGTGCACATCAAATTGCAGCACTTACTACTTGCAGAAGCCTTGTAATTTGCAGCAGCCATGTGATGGCCTTGAGGAAAAGCTACTTGAGAAGTGTATACCTTTTAAAACATGCAGGAGAACATTGCCCTTATGTACTACAATGGAACATTTGAGTCTCTTAAAGTCATTTCTCATTGCAGAATCATCAGAGAAACAAACAGGTACCCAAACAATGATAAACTATTTCTGTACATTTCATCCACTTTCCATGGCCCATATCCTACATTGTTGTGCCCAAAAAGAACTACACCACATCTTTCCTCTCTCACAGACCTCACCTTCCTGTATTTCTGGTACACAACAATTTTGTTATCTGTGGATAGTGGGGGATATTGGAGAAGTATCTGACTATGAACTTTACCACACAAGGCAGGCAAATCAGCATTGCTGCGGGAGCAAACGTGATGGTCCTTGACATACAGCACTGTGTGCATCCCACTACTGGTTTGCCTTCTCCCAATCCCATGGTTTTCCCATTTCTGGCTATTAAAATCTGTCAATAGCTCCCAGTTCTGCAAAGTTCCCATCATTTACAATGGATCCCTTCCACTTCTGTGCTGGCATGATGGCAGTAACATGATATCTAAACAATGGCTTCTCCTCTTCTTTCCCTCGCTATGCCCAGACTGATTGTTTTCCTTTTATTTAATATGTATATTTGCCTTTTTATTTTTAACATTGAAATTTCACAATTGCAAACATCATCACCATCAGTAGTAGTGCAGGGAAACCAGGTTACAAGGGTGTGCAGAAGTATGATTGTAGGACCATGAAATGGCAAATCAACAGACTTATGTTATTGAAGAGAAGTGCAGTACTGAAGGTGCTCACTGTAGTGTGTATGTATGTATTGTCAGGGATAACATGACTTTAGCAGAATAGCAGGTTTGTGTGAAACAGTCCTATATCTCTATGGCCAGATGCGGCCTAACAAAAGGCAACAATTCAATGCCAATACCCAATATAAATACAATATAAATACAATATAAAACCATAGACATTCAGCATTAAAATACAGTTAGCATTAACACATAATACACATACACTTAAGTTAAAAACAGTGTTCCATCCACAACATAAGCATTGAGCCATATCCATCAACTTGCTATTACAATTCCAATCCAAAGTGCTGCATTGTGCTAATGTGCAAAAGCCTGGTCCCACAGCCACGATTTCACCTTTTTCCTGAATGCCAGGAGGAATGGGGTTGATCGTATGTCGCTTCGAAGTGCATTCCACAGACGGGAAGCCACCACCGAGAAGGCCCTATCTCTCGTCCCCACAACCATGTTTGAGAAGTTGGTGGGAGCATAAGCAGGGCCTCCCCAGATGATCTTAAATTATGAGGTGGAACGTAGCAGCAATGCGTTCGGACAAGTAAGCTGGGCCAGAACCATATAGAGCTTTAAAGGTCAAAATCAGTACTTTGAATTGAGCTCGGAAGTGGACAGGCAGCCAGTGGAGCTGACACAGCAGGGGGGTGGTATGCTCCCTGTATGTAGCTCCGGTTAGTAATCTGGCTGCCGCCCGTTGGACTAGCTGCAATTTCCGAACTGTCTTCAAAGCCAGCCCCACGTAGAGTGCGTTGCAGTAATCTATTCGGCATGTGACCAGAGTGTGGACGACCGTAGCCAGATCAGACTTCCCAAGGTACGGGCGCAGCTGGCGCAAGAGTCTTAACTTGCAAAAGCTCCCCTGGCCACCGCCGAGACCTGGGGTTCCAGGCTCAGCGATGAATCCAGGATCACTCCCAAGCTGCGAACCTGCGTCTTCAGGGGGAGTGTAACCCCATCCAACACAGGCTGTAACCCTATGCCCTGTTCGGCCTTTCAACTGACCAGAAGGACCTCTGTCTTGTCTGGATTAAGTTTCAATTTGCTAGCCCTCATCCAGTCCGACACAGCTGCCAAGCACCGGTTCAAAGGCTGGACAGCCTCCTTAGTGACCGGTGATACTAATAGATATTTTCACCCGACCTATTCAACTAGCATACATAACACATTGTACAATGTACAGGGTTTGATTAATCCAAGGCTTGAGTTAAAATTACTAGAATAAACAATAACAATTTTAGATATGCAGATGATACCACTTTGATGGCTGAAAGTTAGGAGGAGCTGAGGAGGCTTCTAACCAAGATGAAAGAAGAAAGTGCAAAAACTGGCTTGCAGTTAAACATTTAAAAAAACCAAGATTATGGCAACCAGACTGATTGATAACTGGCAAATAGAGGGAGAAAATGTGGAAGCAGTGACAGACTTTGTATGTCTAGGAGCTAAATTGGAATGACTGTGTATGTTGCTGATGGAACTGTATTTTAATGTGTTTTAATGTATTTTAATTGTTGTGGGGTTTTGGGGTTTTATACTGTATGATGTGGCATCGAATTGTGCCGTACTGTAAGCCGCTCTGAGTCCCCCCTCGGGGGTTGAGAAGAGCGGGGTAAAATCCTGAAATAAATAAAATAAAATAAATAAGATTACTTGAGATGCAGACTGAAGCCAGGAAATCAGAAAATGTTTATTTCTTTGGAAGAGAGCAATGACCAATCTCAATAAAATAGTGAAGAGTAGAGACATCACACTGACAACAGAGATCCGCATAGTGAAAGCAATGGTATTCCCTGTAGTAATCTATGGATATGAGAGCTGGAACATAAGGAAGGCTGAGCGTAGGAATATAGTCCATACTCCATGAAATATAGCCTGACTGCTCACTGGAGGGAAGGATATTAGAGACAAAGATGGCCACATAATGAGAAGACAGGAAAGCTTGGACAAGATAATGATGCTGGGGAAAATGGAAGCAAAAAGGAAGAGGAGCTGACCAAGGGCAAGATGGATGGATGGATGTTATCCTTGAAGTGACTGGTGTGACCTTTAAGGAGCCATGGTGACTGGGAGCTCTGACGTGGGCTGGTCTTTGAGGTCACAAAGAGTCAGAAATGACTGAAGGAATAAACA
Source organism: Anolis apletophallus (assembly GCA_030556195.1). Classification (NCBI taxonomy): domain Eukaryota; kingdom Metazoa; phylum Chordata; class Lepidosauria; order Squamata; family Anolidae; genus Anolis; species Anolis apletophallus. Next base: position 79,031,223 of record JARBWK010000004.1, read on the forward strand.
ATAACAAAACTACAAAGATAGATGATCTGAGAAAGGCATATGAGGAACAACTGCAATGCTGAAGCGGTGACTTGAGCCGAACGTTTCAATGGATACATTTAAAAGGTAACCCATCTCATTCTCCCTATCTCTTCCATCCTATCTAGTCCAAACACATGCCTCTCCAGGTATCTACAGCTAGACATCCTTAAAAGTGGGTATATACTTCTGTTAAAAAAAACTCAATCAAAGAGTTAAATTCTTTCAAATGTTTAGTCAAAATCCCCCGTATTATTTATATCCATTGGTTTGAGCCCTATCCATCTTCTGTCTCATAGCCCTTCGGATATTGGAAGATGGTTATCATATTACTCTTAACATTATCTTCTTCTGACAAAACATAGCTGGTTCTCATAGCTCTTTAATACTTTTTAATACCTAAGTCAGAATCCTATTACTCACCCCTCTACTAGAGCAGGGCTACTGAAGTAATGGGATTTATTTAGGTGGTGAGTCATCAGTCAGAAGTTGATTCAAAGGGTGTACTCTAGTTTGGAATAACCAATAGAATTTAGGCCCTTTTAAAAATTAATTCCCATTTATAAAACAAGTTTACAGCTACAACTGAAAGTAATATCAGCCATAAAAATAACTCACTGCAATATTTTAAATGAAGCTGAACTATACTTAATTACTTCAGCACCCTAGAGCTATGTGACAAATCTATTTATTTATTTGATTATAGGAACAGTTATAGACTGCCTTTCCATTTTAAAAAACACAGCATGACTCACAGGTGGTTATTGTTTTAAACAAAGAAGAAAAGAAACCAACAAATAAAAAATCAAGATGGGGGATGATAATTTTTTTAAATCCCTCACACTTTTAAAAAAGATGGCGGCAATGTAGCTGGTAATGGTAATGTAATAATCCAATTATTCTGGTAGGAATAAGAAAGCTGTCAAATCATGGCAACCTACTACATGCACAGGAGCCAGACAGGATTCCATGTATGCAAGAAGGAAGATCTTTCCCCACCTTTCTGCACCATTCAAAGGATGGTGATATTTACAAAAATGCCTTCCCAATCTGGAATATATTCTATGAATTTCAGTTTCCTGATTTTTTTTGTTTACAGTCTGACTCTCACATAATAATAATACAATAAAACATTATTTATATCCTGCCCTATTTTCCCAAGGCGACTCAGGGAGGTTTCCAACAAAAAATGGGAAACATTCAATGCTGTAATTAACTAGGTTTTCCAAACTAGAGTACATCCACAGGGGATACATTCCTGGAATTAGCATGGAAACACCAACCTGTGAGTTGTAGTGAACCCTACTAAAATGAAATCCTTCCAGTGGAAGCATACCTTCCGGTGGAAGCATACCTTCCGGTGGAAGCAGACTCCGTGGCCCTCCGCCGGATCCACCTTCGACTGGTTTCGACCACTGGATGCAGAGGATGTTGACAAGATAGTCGCAGCTCTTCGACCTACCACCTGCTCCCTCGACCCGTGCCCCTCCACGCTGATTCGATCTTGTGCCTGCAAGACAGCCTTTTACCATCTGCGGCAAGCAAAACGTCTGGCTCCCTATCTCTCCCGTCGCGTCCTGGCCATGGTGATCCGAGCCACGGTCATCTTGAGGCTCGATTACTGTAATGTGCTGTACATTGGCCTACCTTTGTCGGTGATCCGGAAACTCAAACTGGTGCAGAACGCGGCGGCTCGCCTGCTGCTGGGAGCCCCAAGAACGGCCCATATAACACCACTCCTGCGCGAACTGCACTGATTGCCCATTGAATTCTGGATCTCCTTCAAGGTGTTAGTTTTGACTTTCAATGCCTTATATGGTTGAAGGAGCGACTTACCCCATATGCGCCCAGAAGATCACTGTGTTCAGAGGGGCTCAACTTACTTGATGTTCTGGGTATGAAGTTCTGCAGACTCTCTACCACGTGGCAGAGAGCGTTTTCAGTGGCTGCGCTGGTTTTATGGAACTTGCTGCCGCCGGAGACACGTGCCTTGCGGGACCTGATGGCTTTCCGCAGGTCCTGCAAGACCTGGCTATTTAGGCAGGCGTTTGACGTGTGATGTCCGACGGCGCATGGCTAATATTGCCACTCTGCCGTACCATTATTACTCTGTATAAACCAGATGTGTCTGGCTATGTTTTTGTATGATCGTTTTTAAGATGTAATTTTATGCGTTTAATCTTAGGTGTTTTATATGCTGTTTTTATATGCTGTTTTTATATGTTGTAAACCGCCCTGAGCCTCGAGAAGGGCGGTTCATCAAGTCGAAATAAATAATAATAGTAAAAAAAAGTATACCATAGATTCACAGTACAGGACCTAGAATATGACTTGAGAATTTTTCTCTAGCACTTCTAGGTCTTCCATTTGACACTATAGGAAACTTCCAGGATACACATATGATAGAATCATGCTGGAAAACATAGAAAATGCCTAGAAAGAACATGTCTTTCCAGATCTGACCAAGTGAAACTGAAGATACCAGTACCATGGATACTGAGGGCATACTGTATATGACTGCATTTCAATCTATGTTTGAATCAATGTGCCAACATGGCAAAATCAGGTTTTGAACATTTCTAATGACCCCAGGAAGTTATTTTCTTCCTTATCAAAAATGTTCCTGGAGAACATGCCATGGCACTGTGGCTATGCACTGTGGATAGGGAATGGAAGGTTATGATGCCTTGCTCATGATTCATCATTGGCCCAACAATTTAAAGCTAGGGAATTATGCAATCGACTGACACCATCATGCATATGATTATTTTACATGTATGATGATATTTTTGGTTACGACTACGCAAGCTATAATTTATTGCAGAAAGGTACTGTAGATTTTTTTTCTATTAAAAAGACAGAATGTTTAAATCTAAAGAAGAGTAACCCATCAATAATCTCTTGCTTTGGACCAGCAGGAATGGAAGGGAACTTCCTCCATGTTCTTAGGAGAACATTCCTGAAACTATTCATTGGATCATACTTCAACTTGCGGTGGATGAGTATTTTGTTTAAATTCAATTTTAGGAAGAATTTAACAAATATTTGTAAAGTTCTTAATATCTATTATTATTATTATGTTTATTTATACCCCACTTTTTCTTTCCACAAGGAGACTCAAAGTGGCTTACATTAAAAGCGTTTCAATACAGTACAAAATCTACAAATATACAAACCTTAAAACAAAATTAAGTATCATTGGTATTTTAAAAAATCAATTAACATCCATAAAACATATTCAAAACTAAAAACTACAGCAGTCCCTGTCTTAATCTTTAAAAACCTTCTTCTTTCAAAGCCTGCTGGAATAAAAAGGTTTTAGCCTGCTGCTGGAAGGACAGCAAGGAGGAAGCCATTCTGGCTTCCCTGGGAAGAAGGAAATTCCAGAGTTGCAAGCCACTGAGAAGAAAGACTTGCTCTCTCATTCCCACCAACCAAGCTTGAGATAGGGGAGGGACTGAGTGAAGGGTCTCTCCTGAAGATCTTAGGGCCCAGACACAAGGAGATGTGCCTGGGCCCTAAGCCAAATAGCGTAGATCTGAGCCATCTAAGACTTTAAAGAACATGAGATGAAAAATTAAATGTGAATACATGTCAGAGAATGTTCATCCCAGGCTGTGAGAGCCTAACTAAAGCATTAGTTTGGATTTGACTGCCAGTATGTACAGTGGTCTTAGGACTTTATCACACCAACCTGCTATTCTGCTATAGCTGTGTTAGCATAGATGGTGGATTAAAACTGAGTTCAGCACCTTTGATATTGCACCTCTCTCTTCATCACTACAACGGTGTTGATGCACCATTCCGTGATCCCATAATTGTACTTCTGTCCACCCTCATAACCCTATAATAGATGCACTATTGTGGTTAATTTATCTATATAAATAAAAATGTAATGTTTGTTTGTGGGATTAACCAACTCAGAAACCACTGTATGAATTGACACCAAATTATGGCACAATACATCTATCAGGCCACTGTCACTTCCTTTGAGAGTGACCATCACTCATAAAAACATTGAAAAACATAGTGCAAGGGACTTTAAAAGCCAAATAAGCAAAAGATGCTACAGCACATGCGCAAAAATGACTCTACTGGTAAACAAAACATACAATAGCATATCCACACTTTCTTCTGGACTACATCTCCAAGCATCCCCTAAACCAAGCCCTTTAGGAGAGGAGGATGATCCAAATGCAGTGCTTTCGAGCTGCAAGCTTTCTTATCCTTGGATTTCTTTCAGACCATCCCAATTCCTACATATTTCCAATTTCCTATTCCTGGACTGCAACTCCCAGAAACCCTCCAGATAGATAAGATAGATAGATTATATAGAGGTAGGTAGGTAGATAAATTGATCTGCTGGGAAGTGCAGTCCAATAATAGAGAAGGAAGAAAGGGGAGAAAGAAGAAAGGAAAGAAAAGGGGGGAAGGAAGGGAAGAGGAATAGAAGGAAGGAAGGAAGGAGAGAGAGAAAGGAGGAGAGAAAGAGGGAGAGAACATTGGCCACAGCAACGTGTGGCGGGTACTTATATACTATAAGGAAAAAAGCCGACTTGGGAATAGTGTGAGAGAAGAGAATCCCACCTGAATGCCATTTTACTGCTAGCATGCTGGTACAGATTAATGTCTGACCATTTGCAATGTATGCATCATTCAGATCTTACACACGCCAGCATTGCAGCTGTTAGGGCACTGCTGTTTTCTTGTCTGACAGGGATGACACCAAGCAGCAGAGTAAAGTTCTCATCTCATGGTCACTGCCATCCTATCATAAGATTTTCATAGATTTGGGGATTTGTATGAGATCTGGATATCTGAGATCTTGTGAGAACCTCTCCTTTCATGAATCTTGACGCAACCTTACACAGAGACCTTTGAGGTTTGCTTCCATGACCAATGTCCCTCATGGATACCAGAATAAATGGTCCAATTTTCTTGGATCACATTATATATAATAGCATAGTAAAATGTAAAAATCAAGGCTTCCTTTTTGGAATTAAAAAAAATTCAAGCTGTGAATGGTTGAATCCATGGATTTGGAAGGCCAATGTAAAGGCCTACCTGACACTTTCCATATTGCTCTGCAGAAAACTAGGTGATGCTGCTCAGCACTTTCTTTTTCTGTTTGAAGTATCATTTTAAGTAATAAAAAGCTATTGTTATTTTGTCAGCCAATAACCCTCGGGTGTGACAACAGCTAGAGATGCTGACATCTGTATTATAAGACTCTTGGTGTGTCATTCTCATCTTGAACCAAGAACTCATGAAGGCAGGCCTTTCCAAAATGAAACCCATCGAATGAAAAAATGTTTCTCTTTGATCATCATTCAGGTTAGTTTATGAAAGCAACATTGGCGGAGCAAAGTGGTGAATGTTGTCGTTAACTTGAAAATGGATATGGAAACATTATATCCTGTCAACATGTGAGAAAGTTTTGACATCTGTGGCAATGGCAGGGGAATTACAAATGATAAATGAAGGGAGAACGAGAAATAGTGCAATTGTTTGGAGTGGGTGTTCGAAGATCATGGTTAAAGTCTCCAATGAACTATAAAACTAAATGGATTATCTTCAGCCAGTTTCCTCCTCTTTCTCTCTGCTTGAGGATAATATGGGGAGGCAGAGATCCATGAAAAACCCCACTTTGAGCTGATGGGAAGAAAAACATCAAGATATAAACATAACTAATAAATAAATAAATGTATCTCAAGAAGGCAAAAGGAAAAGAAATGCTTGCATGCCAGAATAAAATCAGATTTGCAACAGATAAAAGGAAGTGAGGCATTTTCTTTTTTAAAGGGAAAAGCATCGTGCTGAGGATGAGTTTCCAAACAGTTCCTTCATTTAAAGTATCATGCTGATGTAACAGCTATTGATGCTGCATTCTGCTTACTGCAGAGAGACAAAAATGGAACAGTTAACAGAGTGAGACATTGTTCCTTCAGCTCTGCACACTTCAGGAGCTGAAATACGCACACAGATACTTATTTTTATGGATCAATGGGAGTGATATCTCAGTAGATATCTCAATAAATCTTGCCCTGGCCTTGTTAGGCTGGTAGCTAAACAGGTTTTGACTGAGAACAAGCACTACATGAAAAAAGATTTTTTGCTGAAGATCATTGTACATTGCAAAAGGGGAAATGATGCCCAATTGAAGAATGTCGACAAGTTAATCTTTGGACAACAATTTTCAGATTCCCCCAGTCAGCGTTAACACTGGCTTTATGCATCTGGATATGCTACACAGCAACAGAACATCAGTAAAGATATTTCATCCCATTTGTAACTAACATTGTAAAATAGCACACAAGAAAATATTCATACAGGGTTCGTTTTCAAGGTAAGTTTTTTTCCCAATGCACTTCAGCACAATCCTTGATGTGAATCCTGAGCTGAACATATGTCAGTTTTTCATTTGCTCAGATAGCATAAGGTTACAATACACAGATATGCCCACTTTGAGATTGCTGCTTGTGCACTCAAGTTGTGAGTAAAACACAGGAGTTCCTAAAGAACATCTTAAAAGCTTCTGGGCTGGCAATAAAACACCAAGCTGAGGGTTATGTCCTTGGACTCTATGGAATTTGCTTCTCAATAAATATATAAAGCATTGTCCCATAATCAATGTTTCATTATTTGCCAAGATTGTAATTTAGAAGGCTTGTTTTATTATTACAGTTTTCTGTATCATTTTGTTTTTCAATTTTCTTGTTTGTGTCTGGCCAATATTTTCATTAAGTTATCCACTACAACAGCAATATCATTTTCCTAATTCCCATTCAGAACTCTATCACCAATAGAATATGGATCACTTCTGAGCAAACTTGGCTTGGAGAGTTGTCACTGTCACATCCTTTGAGAGCTCCGTACTTTGAATAGGAGTTGCCTCATATTGCAAGGTGCTAATGAGCTTGCAGAAGAGACAACAGTGTTGCAAAGTGATTTGATTTGATCCAGCCTTAGGTTATGGACAAGTCCAGCCTCCAGAACAAATCCAAGAAAGGGGAATCCGCTCAAGCAAAGAACAACCATCCAGAATAAAAAGCAATTATTATGCTTTTAAAAACTGGGATCTCTCACTGAAAATGGAAGAGGCAGAATCTTTTAAAAGGTTGTTTTTGAGAATGTTTAACATCAAATTTACAGGCCATATCGATTCTAACAGCATAGCCTATTTAGATGTCCTGGTTACTAAACTTAATAATAAACTCATTGTGAATAACTATCGAAAATCTACAGACAGAAATTCAATTCTCCACTATACCAGCTTCCACAGCTTACCTTTAAAAAATAACTTACTATATTCCCAAATGTTGAGGATTAAACGTAATTGTACACTACATCAAGATTTCAAATATAACATCACAAAAGTCATAGATCAATTCAACAAGGCTAGTACCAACAGGCCCAGATTACCCATAAGGCCACCCTAGGCCATGGCCAAGGGCGGCAGCCATGGGGAGACGGCAGGTCCGGACCCCCCCACAAATTTTAAATTAATTTTTTTAAAAAACAAGTTCAATCTTTGGGCGCTTGCTTCTGCGCCTGCGCAGTGAAGGAAGGAGGGGCGGGGCCAGCGTGAGCGAGGAGGAGGCGGGGGGAAGCCACGTCAGACGCCCTAGGGATGGGACTTCCCCCCGGCTCCTTCTCAGTAAGTGTCTATGCCTTCACTGAAGGAAGGAGCGGCGCCCGCCCGCGCAAGCAAGCGAGAAGGTGCCGGGGGAAGTACCACCGCCCCCAGGGCATCTGACGTGGCTTCCCCCGCCTCCTCCTCACTCACGCAAGAGGACACCGCTCCTTTCTTTAGAGAAGGAAGAAGGGGCACCTGTGCGAGTGAGGAGGAGGTGGGGGGAAGCCACGTCAGATGCCCTAGGGCCGGGAATTCCCCCGCCTGTTCATTGCTCACGCATGCCCGCAAGCGGCCCCACCCCCTGCAAGCGGCCCCGTCCCCGCAAGCACCCCTGCCCCCTGCAAGCACCCCCCCCAGGGCAGCACTTACAGAGTGTGGCCTAGGGCGCCACAAAACATTAATCCGGGCCTGAGTACCAAGGCATTCAGAGTCTCTCGAACCACTTTATTGGAAGATAAACCTACTTCTTAGAACAGGTTGGTATGGCCCCTAACATTAACTAATGTATCTAAACATGTCATTAAAACCATGAAAAAATATTTGCAACTCATAAGTGATGTACCTGGATGTGAGAGACCCCCTATGGTCGCACATAAAAGAACACATAACATCAGAGATATGCTGGTATATTCAGACATAGACTACTATTCTTGAACCACTAAAGTCAAACCCAACTTAATAGGAAATTCTGTATGTCATCACTGTTTGATATGTCCGCAAATCGTTCAAACAAAGGTATTTCAGAATCTGTACACCAAAGCTCTTTACTGGTTACAGCATTTTGCCACTTGTTCTACCAAAGGTGTGGTCTATATTATTATTTTACCATGTTCTCTTATGTATGTCGGCCAAACAAGAAAAACTATGTGCTTGCTAAGGAATCAAACTACTGCAGAGCACTGTTTAGGAGAACCTGATGTAAGTATCTATGCCTTCTGTTATGTATGCCTTATATGTTGGCAATACATGGAAATATTTATCCCTTTTGGGATATGTTCTAGCCACCTGTATATCCTCCCTTTAGATTCACTTCTACTTTGTATCCTTATACTTATTACCCGAGGAAGATTTGATACTTTGGAGAACTTGATGTCCACTTCATTGTTCTCTTCATATTGTTTCCACCTGAGAAAGACTTAAGAAAGTCAAAACCAGTCTGGAAATCCTCTACGTGGGTATCTTCTTACAAGGGACTGGAAGCTCCACTCAATAGTATCTTTACAGAAAGGAAGGGATCTCATGCTCTTAGGAGAAGTCTGCTTTTGTCAGGCCCCAACCTGGTCCCATAGTTCAGCCAGACCGAAGCCATGTTAATTCCAGGACAACAGCTAGGCCTGAGAGCAAACCTCTGCATGAACCTCTGTGTCAACCAACGGTCAAGGGCAAGCGCAGCCTTCCTTCTTCCCAGGCCAATAAGAAGAGCTGGTACAGCAAAGGCTGGTTGCCTCCCCAGCTCCCAGGTGCTACTACTAATGAGCAGACATTCCTTCGCTCCTCGGAGGGCAAGGGAGGGCAAGGGAGGGCCAGGCCCACAGACTGTCCATGGGAAGAATGTGCGTCTTCAAGAGAAATGCCAAGGAAAACCTATTTAAGCTGCTTTCCGTTGGCTCTCGGTATCTCTTGCCAACGTTCAGCTTTCCTTGTCAAGTTCTACGTTCTCGCACTCATGTATTTACCAAGCCTTTGTTGCCAGAGTTTTATCCAGGATTTAGCCCATTGGGGCGTCAGGACTATTTCTCCCTTTTTGAACCTTTTACTCTTTGGACTATTGCATTGCGATACTAGATACTGAGAGCATCAAAGGACTATATTTTTATCTCTTTACTTCTTTTCACTTATTCTAAATAACGCATTTAATCATGGCTGGTCTCAAGTGGTTTGCTGAGGGATCCTTCAGGTCTAAAGTGCAAGAAATACTCTACTTTTGTGACTGGTGTAAAAATCACTGTATAAATAACAGTTTTTTCCTTGTATATTGCTCAATGCTGTATTATATAAGTTGGATACACTTTTAATATTGTATTATATAAGATGCAAAAAAAGCATTTACCTCTGTGATTTATGTACTATGGCTTGTAGTGGATTTGTGTTTTTTGCACTCGTGTAGATCTATCATTCCAACAACATCCCTTTCTTTTCTTTCTTTCTTCTGTATAGTTAAATATCATATTCCAGATGAAGAAGCCAGAGGAGTGTTGAAAGTTTGCATAATGTGTTTTGTGCATTTTGGTCAGCTAATAAAAGTGTTGTAACTTCCACAGATGGCCTCAAGACACGCCAAATTTAGTAAAAGAATAAACAGTTTATTAGAACATAAAATATAGCCACAACCTGGCTTCAAAAGTCCCAAAAACCCAACCCCCAAAAAGAGTCTTCAAATAAACATAGAGACGTCCGTCTGTTGTCCTTGGTTGTGTCTTTGTCACGGCAAGAAGTCTGTGTGATGCGATGGTTCACCCAGAAGGAAAGGAGGAGTGCCTTCTTATCCACCGGAGCTAAGTGTATACAAAACAACATACATAAAAGCCCCCGCAACCCCCAGCATCTCCTTTTCCCCAAATATACAATACCATGTGCAAGCAGACACTCACAGCAACACAGGAATGATCAAATGAAACGCGGTAGTCACTAGACATAAAGAACAAACATTAAATCCCCAAACCCCCCACATTCAACAGTTTCAGCTAAAGCTGCCATTGCAGCTCACCCAGAACCCCACATGAAAACAGCCCTGTGAAAATTCCCCTCTTCACCAATCAACTGCCACCAATTTTTCGATGCGGGGCCCTCTTCTCAGCCGAACCTGCTGGACAGGGTGACCCTCCGTCGCCAATATCTATTATCTTTCTTGACCACCAGACTCATAAAGATATGATGAGGAGACTTTATAAACAGCTACTATTCCATGAGAGAAATGTATGTGAAAGCCTCCTTTTGGTGAGGGAAACTCTCTTGGTAATTGTGAGCTCTTTTCTGACAAGAATCTGCTTTAGGATGAGACTTGACCCTAATCACTGACGCAGAGAGGTTTGCTTTGATGAATGAACAGTTAACAATTTATTTGTGTACATAGCTTAGTTCCATATAACTTCTTCCACAGAGGCACAGCTTAATAAGGTTGCTTAAACTATTTAAAATACATCCAAAGTCCTAATAACAGCGCTATTGTCTTTCCCCCAGCTCAAATGGCTGTATATCTCCAAAATATAGGCATACTAGCCCTTTTCCAAGTCTTCTGTCTAACCCTTACTCTCTCTCTCTCTCTCTCTCTCTCTCTCTCTCTCTCTCTCTCTCTCTGTTATTATTGTAAACCTCTCTTCTAACTTCTCTCTCTAACTATACACTCCTTTACTGGCTCTATTCTTGCCTTATGGTCTGATTCCTGTCTGAAACTCTAATCTGTCTTCCTGAGCTCCTTACACCTTGAGCTCTCTTTCCTCACTCCCCAAGTTTTCCCTCCTTCGTCTCTTTAGATACATTCTGACTCCTCCTGGCAGCTCCAGAGCTATGTTGTCATGACAACCTGCTCTCTCTCTCTGTGGCACTGCTTTTAATATCAGCACTTATTTTCCCTCCCATTCTGTCTCATTATACCCATATCTATATCTCCTACACAACACCATTATTCACTTCAACACACACCTTCCAACCCCTGAAGATTAATATTGACCTTCTCTAATCCTAGAAGTCAAAAATTAATGCAACATGTATAGCATATAACACATTTTAACATTTAACAACATTTTTATACCAACCATAACCTCATTGGTCATCATCTCCTGGCCTTTAAGGCATCCTGGACAATGAATCCACTACCACATTAGATTTTCCTTTAACATGTACAATATCAAAGGTATAATCTTGTAATGATAAACTCCATCTTAAAAGTTTATTATTTGTACCCTTGGTGTTGTTATCAGATCAGTCAGAGGGCTGCTATCTCACTAAAAAGAAGGGATAAACTTTCTGTAATAACTTGCCAACCCTAGAAACGATCTCACCGGTTTATTATTTCTGGGCTTTGGCCATTGGTGGATAGCTTTGACTTTGGTGGTCTCTGGACCGGTATTCCACCACCTACAATATGTCCTAGGTACTTGGCTGAATGACTACCCATCTGACACTTAGGAGCTTTGATGGTTACCCCCGCTTTCTGTAACCGACCTAACACTTGTTCCACATGTTTCATGTGATCTTCCCAGGTGTTACTAAAAATTCCTATATCATCCATGTATGCCACGCAAAAATCCCCCATACCATGTAATACCTTATCTATCAATCGTTGGAGCATTGGCAGGGCTGTTTTTTAATCCGAAAGGTAAAACTTTGAATTCATATAAACCTCGATTTGTCTTAAATGCTGTTTTTTCTATATCATGGGGGGCCATAGGCACTTGCCAAAACCCTTTGGTTAAATCTAAACTACTAATGTAGTTGGCTCTCCCCATCTTTTCCAACAAATCATCCAATCAGGGCATTGGATATGTATCAGGTTGGGTTATTTTATTTAAAAGTCTATAATCTATACAGAAACGTATGGTTTTATCTGGTTTCTGTACTAGTACAATTAGTGATGCCCATGGGCTATTGGACGGTACAATAATGCCCATGTCTAGCATTTCCTCCACCTCTTTTCTCAATACATTCCATTAACTTTCCGTAACTCTATAAGGTGTGGATGCGATAGGTAGTGCGTCTCCCGTGAGAATCCTATGCTGAATTCCTTCTACCTTCCCTGGAAGGTCAGAAAACAAGCCCAATACTCACAGATAGCTGGAAGCCAAGAATTAGAGCACGAAGGTCAAGAATAACACGATACAAGAATTAGAAACCCCACCAGCAACACCTTGGCCGACCGCAAAGTCCCAAACCCCCAGGCATTACCTTTATACCATTACAAATCAGAGGCGTCGAAGTCCCCACCCAAATCTGCATCAGTCCCAACAGCTGCAGTGCTGGATGCATTCCTCCACGTCTCCCACCTTTCATGAGCACTTAAAGGACCCCAATCTGATTCAGCATTTCCACTAGGCCACTCCTGGTCGCTTGAAAAGCCAAAGAATGAGCTCTCATTGGACTCAGCATTCAAAACATTCCTGACATCCTGTACCAACGCTGAGTCCAATTCTGTATCACTCTCTTCTGATGTTAACTCTGCTTCAAAACCTTCACAAGTGTCTTCACTGGTAGCCTCTCTAAGTATTTGTCGGTTTTTTCTCCTTTGTCCTTCACCTTCCAAACTAGAATCACTTGCAGCTCTTTTCCTTCCAGCTGCAGTAACCCTGCCCAAATCCCCCTCTTCAAGTGACATTTCAAACAAAGTATCTTCCTCCAAGTTACTATCTGTAGCAACTATAGGTTCAGCTTGCTCAACTACAACAAAAAGTATCACTCTTGATTTAAGGTTTTGTTTTATTATGACAGCAGATACTCTTATCAGTTTCCTAAAATGAAAAATATCTGATTTTTTAAGCTTCTCCTTTTGGAAATGCAGAATAACCAGGATGAAAATATTACTTTGCAGAGCAGGGATTGTGCAAACCAGGGCCCTGTTTTTTAAGAAGCTCCCCCATCAACCCCTTGGAATCTGCCCCATCCCCAAATTGGGGGGAAATGACATGATTTTAGAATACTTGAGAATGTGTGGAGCACTGCCTCTCTCAGAATAAACTCACTGACTGATGTTTTTGGTGCATGATGGCAGTACAGCCTATGAGAGCATGTCAGGGAAATTGGCTCTGACCCACATGCAGCTCCAGGTTTTGTGGCAGGCAGACTGAAAGCATAGTAATTGATGCTGGGGATGGTAGTAGTCAAAATAGTACTAATTAGTGTATTGTATGCACATCTGTTGCCAGCATGCAAGTCATTTGTCTATGCCTCTTATGGAACAAGTTCAGGTAAGATGCTCACCAAGCATTCAGAACTCTCAAGGCTCTAAATCTGTTGCCTTCTTATAGCAACTGATGATCGATGACTAGTTATGTAACAAGACTCTGCCACAAGGGAGCAACAGACTGAAGCTTTCCTTCTTCATTGTGCTAAAAAGGCTGTGGGAGGTGGTTTTCATTAAAAGTGTCAAGATATATTTCCTTGCATTTTACATGTCATAGAATGGGTTCTCTGTTATCTTTTTTAATCCATAGTCAGAAATTATTGTGAAGTGTTTAGCTCGGGAATCTACTCACATGGACCTGTCAGGGATTTAGGAATATAGATCTTTGTAAATTACATGCTTACAGACGAAATCATATATTTACTATTTTTCATATAAATTTACAATTTATTTTCAAAAACAATATGCAATGTGTAAAACACCCTATTTGTAATGTGTTAAAATATTGGGGGTTTTTCTGCATAGAAAATCTATTTTCTGTGCAGGAAGCTATTTTTTTACATTGAAATGTTTTTTTCTGTGTATAAAAATTCTATTTTCCCCCACATAAATTGTTTTTTCCCTCTTGGAAAAAAATCCATGAGGATTTTTTCAGCCAAAACCTTTACCTCTAAACTTTGAAGATTCTTGCTAGTCAAGAATTTGAGTTTTTAGATTCCTAACACAGAAGAAACCAAATTTACACTATTTTCAATCAAAAATTTGTCTTTTTTACATTACAACTTTAACTATTTTAACCAAGTTAAGGTTTCCTCAGGCCAGCCCTATATCTACACTGAAAGAGATGATGCCTCACATAGAAGTAGGGGTATGAAATGACAGCACAATTCTAGTTACTTCCTTTGTTATTCTTTCATTTTACTGGCAAGAAGGTGAGTGGTACCTGTAGGATTTTCTCTGCCTCATTTGCCAAAATAATATGTCTGCTTTTAATGTACCTAGGAAGCTGTGGTGGCCGGGGGGTCCTTGGGGCAACTTCTGTTTAATTGGTAGGAGCAATTTTAATCACATAACCTATGAACTGGAACTCTTTAGTACATTTGTTAATGATGAATATCATAAGTCTGTTATTGTGCTTGAGGAGGGGAATGGGCATGTTCAGAAGTTTTTCTGATTTTTTAAGCTATTAACCTTTTGTAGCATTTTCAGCTATTTCTGAAGCACAGTTGAATGGGATTTCTATGATATGGTAATGATCTTTGCAATGAGATCCATGACAATGAGATCTGAGAAGGTATGACTAAAGCTGCCTGATGGGTCTCTTTGAAGATCTCTGCATAAAATACACAGAAGCAGGAATGAAGACCTTGTCGGGACAATTTAATTCCTCTTTATATGTAATATGCAGATTCCAGTCTTTGAAAATAAACACGGCAATAATTTGTGATGGAAGAATATCATGAGGTTTCTGGTGATTTCGTTTCATGGACAAGCCTTTTTTAAAAGTTTAAATTCCACAAAGGAATTATTGTCCAGTCAAAACTTTTGAAGCTTCACAAGTTTCTCTATCCACAAAAATATTTAAAATCATACAGGGGAAAAAGGTGAAGATATTAAATGCATATGCCTACATTCTGTCTAAGATGTTACTCTGACATCAGTTAAGATGATATTCAGGGATTTCAGAATGTGCAGAGATCACTCCTTCTTGGCCATGTGAGGGCCAGGGACAAAGGGCAATAAAAGACGAGTAATAACATTTCAACTCTATTAGCACTAGAAAAGCAACTTCCCTTGAGATCCAACTGTCCATTCCTTGGCAGAGAAAATTGAATTTCTCAAGACATCTCTTTAGCATTACATCTAGAAAAATATTTAGATACTGTGTAGCGAATACTTCCCAATTGTAGTCCAATGAAATAGCTTTACTTTTGATAGTGGCAAAACCTCAAAGAATTACATCCCAGTCCATTGTTCCCCCTGGTTGATGTTTTCCCTATTGTGAAAAAATATTGGCATCTTCAAAATCCAGGAAACATATTTAGAGGTTGACTGTCCTAAAAGACAACAAAATCCAAAGATGAAAAAAGGCAACTAGCCTGATGTAAAAAGATTGGCTTATGAAGATGTGTGAACTAGTGGAAATGGACAAACTCACAATGTTGATTAAGGACAAATCAGTTTCAAGAAAAACTGTGATTTGTTTATTATCATCCTTCAGCAAAGATGGGGTCAAATCTCTATTTTGAGTTTTTTGAATTAGAAAAGTGTCATCTTTTGGGGAAAGAATGAATTAATTATTTTTCTTTTATTGGCAATAGAAAATTGCGAAAACAAAACCAACAGCCAGAAAGCGCAAATATTTGTGAACCGTAAATGTTGGGGGCAGGGGGAGGGGATGTTCTAATGAATGTACTATTCGTATTTTATATATATTAAGAAAATTTATATTTTTGTATTTTGTAATGGTTTATATGCTTGGGGGGGTTGTTGTTACGTTTAGTGATTGTTTTTGTAAATAAAAATAACCAATTAAAAAATCAAAATACACAAAACAAATCTACCTTTATTGTCCAATATGCCGTCTATCTCTATATTACTCTGACATAGGTCTGTGACTACATCTTTGCTATTTTTCCCTTTATGTTTTCAATTCCTTTGCCTGATGAAGAAATCAGGGACTCAGTGCTGGTTTTGACCTTTATCGCTCTATACGGTTCTGGCCCAGCTTACTTGTCTGAACGCATCACCCGCTATGTCCCACCTCGTAATCTAAGGTCATCCGGGGAGGCCCTGCTCTCGCTCCCGCCTACGTCTCAGATGAGGCTGGTGGGGACAAGGGATAGGGCCTTCTCGGTGGTGGCTCCCCACCTGTGGAATGCGCTTCCTATTGATGTACGATCCACCACATCCCTCCTGGCCTTCAGGAAAAAAGTAAAATCCTGACTGTGGGACCAGGCATTTGTACACCAGCACAAGGCAGCATTTTAGATTGGTTTTTAATGAAAGTGGGTGATTATGGCCAATGTTTTA
Source organism: Anolis apletophallus (assembly GCA_030556195.1). Taxonomy (NCBI): domain Eukaryota; kingdom Metazoa; phylum Chordata; class Lepidosauria; order Squamata; family Anolidae; genus Anolis; species Anolis apletophallus. The sequence goes on from JARBWK010000004.1 coordinate 79,047,746, forward strand.
ATGGACTGAACATTGTTTTAATCCAGAGTGAATGTGTATGGTGCTAATGTACTTGTATTTTAATGTATTTTTAATGTATTTTAATTGTTGAAGGGTTTTGGGGTTTTATATTGTTATTATGTGGGCATCGAATTGTGCCGTACTGTAAGCCGCTCTGAGTCCCCCCTTGGGGGTTGAGAAGAGCGGGGTAAAATCCCGAAATAAATTGCATTTCTGCATTTTGGTTGATAAATAAAGGTCTCACTTTTGTGGATTTTGAATTTTGTTGCATTTTGCTATATGGCCAACATGGCTATTCCTGAATATGCTTCAAAGAGATTGAAACTTCACTAGTTATATAGGACCAGCTTTCAGTGGAGAAGGAATGTCTGGGTGGCACTGTCATTACTGCATGATTTCTGGACTGACCCCACCAACAGTAATCAGGACTAGATAAAGTTCAAAGTACTAAGGTGCTAAAATAACCAGACACTCTCTATACCTTGGTGGCAAAAGAGTAGATGAAGGAAAAAGCTGGGCTGCACACTTTTACAACTCCCTTGTGCTCTCAGAATTCCTCTTCCTTTGCTCCCCCCAATTGTTTAATCACACAGAAATGTCGCAATCATCTTCAGAAGACCTAATGGATGTCAACCTCTTTTTATCTGTATTCTCTGGGATGATAATGATAGCTGAATTCTCCTCCAAAGACATAAAATCCCTAAATCCAGAAATGCAGATGGCATGCCTATATACTGATAACACTGTGTATTATTCTTGTTTGATCCAAAAAAATTGGTTCAAAACTCATTTCGGATGTAGGGGGCGATGGTGGTTCGGATCTAAAGTCAATTCCGATTTTCACAGAAAAAAAGTTCAAAACTTCAGATACTTCCGAATTCTTCATTAATGGTTTCAAAGTGTTATTTACTGTTTCATTGGGTGGTCTTTACTTTGAAAGTAGTTGTTTTACTCCAGAAGTGGGGGAAGCAAAAGGAAGAAATCCATCCACTCTGGTTAAAACTTCTTCTCTCGCTTAAGACTGATGCAGGAGGGAAAGGAAAGGAAAGGAATCCATCCACACCAGTTTACATTGACATGGATCCATCCCATCCACACTGGTTTAAACTGACATGGTTCCATCCCATCCACACTGGTTTAAACTGACGCAGGAGAGAAAGGAACGAAAAGGAATCCACCCACACTGGTTTAAACTGACACTGGAGGGAAAGGAAAGGAATCCATCCACACTGGTTTAAACTGATGCGGATCCAGCCCATCCACACTGGTTGAAACTGATGCAGATCCATCCCATCAACACTGGTTTAAACTGACATGGGAAAGAAAGGAAAGGAATCCATCCACACTGGTTTAAACTGACACGGATCCATCCCATTCACACTGGTTAAAACCGCTTCTCTCGCTTAAGACTGACGTGGGAGGGGGGAGGGAAAGGAAAGGAATCCATCCACACTGGTTTAAACTGATGCAGATCCATCCTATCCACACTGGTTTAAACTGATGCAGGAGGGAAAGGAAAGGAATCCATCCACACTGGTTGAAACTGATGCAGATCCATCCCATCAACACTGGTTTAAACTGACGTGGGAAAGAAAGGAAAGGAATCCATCCACACTGGTTTAAACTGACACGGATCCATCCCATTCACACTGGTTAAAACCGCTTCTCTCGCTTAAGACTGCTGTGGGAGGGGGGAGGGAAAGGAAAGGAATCCATCCACACTGGTTTAAACTGATGCAGATCCATCCTATCCACACTGGTTTAAACTGATGCAGGAGGGAAAGGAAAGGAATCCATCCACACTGGTTTAAACTGATGCAGATCCATCCTATCCACACTGGTTTAAACTGATGCAGGAGGGGGGGAAAAGGAATCCATCCACACTGGTTTAAACTGATGCAGATCCATCCTATCCACACTGGTTTAAACTGATGCTGGAGGAAAAGAAAAGGAATCCATCCACACTGGTTAAAACTGCTTCTCTCTCTGACGTGAGAGGGAAAGGAAAGAAAGGGAATCCATCCACACTGGTTTAGAAGGCTTCTCTGGCTTGAACCAAGGCCAGGGAACAGAAGCGGGGGGAAAGCTGAATCATGTCTGACTCACTTACTGATTCGTAAGACAAATGGCGGAAAAGGCTTTGGAAGGGCAAAGGGACTTCTGTTTTCCTTAAAAACTTCAAAATCGCTTCAAAAAGGAAATCTTTCTGAACTATGAAGATTCCAAATGAACCTAAACATGTCTACTGTGTATATGTATGGTAGAGATACTGCTGGACAGATATACAGATTTATTTCATAACTAGCCCTCCCCTGCCACGTGTTGCTGTGGCCCTGTCTGTGTATATTTGTTTTGTGTGTGTATATATGTGTATATGTGTGTGCATGTTTGTGTATATGTGTATATATTTGTGTTTGTGTATATATATGGTTGTACATGTGTTGTAATGAATTCTTTGGTTTTTAGCTTTTTAAGTATCTTCTGCTGTGTTTTTCTGTGTTTTTATGAGTGATGGGCATTCGTTGGCCTGATAGATGTATTGTGTCCAAATTTGGTCTCAATTCGTCCAGTGGTTTTTGAGTTATTTTAATCCCACAAATGAACATTACATTTTTATATTGGTGAAATAGGAAATCTAGAGCTTTGTGAAGCCAACATTCTGTGTAAAATGATTTCGAACACTACATGATGCATTGGTCTTTCTGCTAGTTCTGAATCAGATGCTATAAAAGCAGCTGGTGCCCTAATCCAATTGTAGCTTTCATTCAAACTTTTATGTCAGGCATCAGATAATTTCTTTAAACTTATATATAAAACTTGTATTCTCCCCTGAATATATATTCTTCATGGTAGATTCTATCTCCAGTCTGACAAGGCAAAAGGGAACAAAGGTTTCACTTTCAAAAGTCTTTTCCTGTTACGCAGTCTTCTATGACTCATAGCTATTCTTTTCTGCTATGCCTTTTTTTCATAGCTTTGAACAGTCCTCCTTTCTGTTACCAGCTTCAGGATGTCCAGGCTTCTCGATGATGGCCTTGGCTCAGGAGTTCTTTGTTTCAAAGATAACACACCTCAGTTATAAAGAAAGACAGACTGAAAAACTCCTCACTAAATCTAGCTCTCTGTGATTCCAGTCATATATTGTCCCAGGAGTATTTGTTCATTGCCATTTCACATCCTTATGCTCATTTAATTTTTCCTGAAATATCCATTACAGATTGAAAAACACATTTTGATGTATCTAGCCAAATAATAGGCTTCAGTTTAATTCTGGGCATTACTATTCCTATGAAATATATACTATTCAGTTCTGGGTAATTGCCAAATGTATACAAGCAAAAACGACAAATTTAAGCCTGAATCCTACTTCTAGCCCCAATTAAAGCAAAATGGATCAATGGTTGAATCATGAATAAATACATGAATAAATAAGTATATAAATTCCACAATTCAATTGGTTCACTCTAGTTGGACTGTATGAATCCAGGACACAGGAGTTACCTCCCATGTTTTTTCATGTCACAATGTTTGTCTAATTAAGGAGCCACAGTCACCCTGATATAAATAGGAGACTTCATTCCACAAGAGTTGGCTTAGCCCTTTATCAGCATTATTTAAGTTGGCCAGGCTTTGTGTATCCAGGCTGTTAACTATTAACCACCTTTTGATGAAGATTGTTTAATTGGGAAGTGTTGTATTTTATTGTTATTATTCTTTTGGTGTTTTTAATTTTACTGTTTTAAATTAAAGTTTTTTGTATATTTGTTTAGTTTTGTGTGTGTGTGTGTATCTATCTATCTATATATATATTTACACATACATACACACACACGCGCGCGTGTGCGTGTGTGTGTGTATTCCATTTGGAAAAAATCATATTGTGAGCTGCTTTGGGACTCATATTTGAAGACAGTTGTGATAGTAATAAAATAATAAAATAAATATTTTTGAAACTGTAATAGTGTGTAATGTGCACAGTATAATAAACACAGTACTGTCAGAGGTCAATGAAGATAATGACAATGCACTCTTTGTGGCCATTCTTACTTGAATCCTTCACATTACAAGATTGTGGTTTTTCTTTTTCATGACTTACAGATACATACAGCAAAAGATGGTAAAAGACAGCTTGATGTTCATAGAAACACTGCCTTAAAAATGGGAAGGAATGAACTGTAGTTATTGTTACACCAGCAACTGATGTGACCACTTGACCAAACAATACCTGAGATTACAACACCAGTGTAATCCCAGAATAGTTTTTTGATAATTAATAAGAGAGGAATTCACCATTTCTCTTGTGGAACAGCCTCCACTCACTCAAAACTCACTGCAACATGGGCATGAGGTGACTGGTGGAGAACGGGAAGCAGTGAAAGAACATTTGGCTATGTCCTTTGGAAGGTGCTAGAGGATGTATTTGTGGTTATGCATCCCTCAATAGCAGGCATTGACAAACTTTGTCCCTCCAGGTGTTTTGTATTTCAACTCCCACAATTACTAACAGACAGTAAGGTGGCTGGGCTTTCTGGGAGTCAAAGTCCAAAACACCTGGAGGGCTGAAGTTTCCCCTTGCTTGTTTTATAGGGACAAAGCCTGACTTTTTTTTCATTCCTTACTCTTCCCTGGATAATATATGGTTCTGTGATGAAGGTGAAACTTGCATGAGAGAACATAGAGAAATGAGATGTAGCTCTTGTTACAGTAAGTCATAGTAGGACCAACTGTATGTGTGTGTGTGTTGAAGAAAAACCTTATGATGTTAATTATAATGTGCAGCTGGTAATGTAGGTCAGCCAGCATGTTTGGGCCACACCCAGTGGGGTATAACTGTATGGGTTTTAGAATACAGTTGAGCTTTTGCTCTGAGGAGCTCTATGCTCAAAGGCTTTGCTCTGGGGAGCAATTAGGACAAGCTACTCTGAAGGAGGCTATACTGGAATAGCTATTTACTCAAGGTTTATTTTTGCTCTCTCATATGATTAAAAATGAAGGTGCCTTATTCTATGTTTCTTACAAGGACTATGTAAGTTTGTTGCACTTTTTGATTTTTGTATGCAACACTGCAAGTTTATGTTTCACCTCTGCTGTTAAGAGTAAAGATTTTTCTGATCATTTTTCCTCTTGCTTGTGTGTCTTTTGCATGGGATGTTGGCTAGAATTTGCTTGCTGTGCAACAACTCTTCCCTCCCTCTTTCCAACACAGAATCATGGCTAACAGTGCAACAGTATAATGTTTTGACCATGTCTACAAAGCAAAAATAAAGTCAACCCAATGTTCAGCTGTTAACACAGGAGATGTCAATGTGGAATTTAATTCAGAGCTTCCAGAAAACTCCAGAATGACTCCAGAGTTTTTCATGTGTGGACAGATTAATTGAGCTGGACCTGGCCTGATCCACAGAAAACACCTCCTGCAGACCCACAGCATCATCAACGCCAACAAGCAGCTCCCATCCAGAGGCTTGCTAGCAACATCGCTTCTAGTGATGTCATAGAAGGATGCCCAGCTATGTGACCAGAATGTGATGTCACCAGGAAACACCCAGCAGGGAGCTGCTTCTTGGCAATGATGCAGCAGCAGTGTCTCGTGGGGGTCCTAATGTACTCTCAGCCTGAGCAGTCATATGAACGACCAAGGGGCTTTGGGCACCCCTGAGCTACACTAGAGCAGCTCTGGAGTGCTTTAATTTGGGACTAAATGTGTAAATGTAGACACAGCCTTTGTGCTTCTCCCAGAGAGCACTGATATAAGACAACTGAATAAACAGACACAAATGACAATTGTTATTGTTTAAAAACAATTAGCTTTTTGTGATTCTCAGATTTATTATCTCATTGTCACAGCAAATAATGATATGCAGAGATTGAACTGGAGTCCAATTAAGAGACAGAACAACTTTTCTTAATTTGAATTCTTCCAGATCTTTTCATTACTGTGTGCCCCAGCCACCTCTAGTTTTGGAGAAGATTAGTTTCATGATTTTTGTAAGGCTGTGTTATGAGGTGATCAGGTGGCCTGTTGATGATTTCCACTGAGTGCACCTCATTCTTATTTGCTATGCTAGGAGAAGAGAATTTACAGCCTTTTGTATGTCAGAGAGAATGGGTGAGATCAGGTGAGAGAAACTCCATTTCCTAGAATTTGACTGTTTTGCTTTGAGGTCTTCCAGAGCATGTCACCAGTCAGAACATTCATAAATAAACCATCCTCGTGGAAATCATTTGGAGACTAAATGGTTGCCATCACTAAACAAACCTGCTGTGATCTTCACTTTATATGTCAGTCTAGTTCCTCTGGAATGTGTGTTGTTGAAATTCTTGTTCTGAATCTTTCAGTCAATGCATTGTGCTCAGTATAATTTCCTTCCAATTCAGTATGTTTGCGTGTGTGATGGAGGTGGGGTGGGGAGAGTTAATCTTCTTTTAATAGAGATATTGTAAAGAGGCTGTGTAATCCCAGCCCTGTGGATTTTGCAATATTGGTGTTGGCATTTTTTTGCTAAGTATATGATTGTGTGAAGAAGCATTACAAACAATTGTCCCTACCAGATGAGAGATTAACAGAACATTAGAATCAAGTTTTGCATCCATGATTGTTATCTGAAGGCATAGCCATTCTCTTGGGTGTTAGAACAGAATTGTGTATTTCGGTGGTCCTTATTAATTAATGGGTAATAGATTATAAATAAATTCATTTGTCTTACAATGCCCACAAGTAATACTGTGAAGGGATAGTGTCTCAATGGGATGAAAGGGCTCAACCAGAACCTAGAAATAAGAGACAGAATCTGATGCCCTTTCACACTACACAGTTATAGCTTTACAATTCCACTTTAACTGTCATATATGCATACTGTGGAATCCTTGGATCTACAGTTTGGCGAGGTGCTATTTCTCACTGGCTAAACATTCTAAGTGTTTCTTCCCAAACTTCAAATCCCAGGATTCCATAGGATTGAACCATATCAGATAAAGTTAAATCATTGTGCCTCCCTATTTTGCCCTAGAAGAGTAGGAATGAAGTTGTGAAATCCGACTGAGACAGCAGAACAGTAATTTTAAAGTCCTAAAGGTGATTGATTATAAATACAGATTAGTAGCACCAAGCCAAATATTGTTCTTACTGTTGTTGCCCTTGAGCAATTGCAGCCAGCATCCTGCTAGTGACATATGCAGGTGACCTCATCAGATGGGGTGAAATCAGCATCCTAGGACACTTTCACCCCATCTGGAGGATGGAGGTCCATGCCTGACATCACACAACATTGTGTGACTTCCGCCCCGATCCATTGGGAAGGGCGACAAACAAATATGAATAAATAAATAAATATAGTTTTTCAATGGATATCTCATCAAGTCTCAACCAATTCAACATACGTTGTGGAACCCACAAAAATAAAGTTTCTAGACTTTGACAACTGCTTTCAAAGTAAGTAGTGCACAATTAAACAGGAATAACACTTTCAATCCAGGAACAGAATTTCTTCCAAATTTTGTTACATAATTTATTTTTTTCAGATAGAAAAAAGGAGCCAAGGTATGCTGGAGGTCTTCGAAGGCAATGGCTCTACTTTTTTCCCATCCTGAAATTTCAGGCAATAGCAGTGTCTCATTAGCTGCCAGCAAGCTGTGTGGTTGTGCCTTGTGCAGGGAGGGGGGCAAGCTGAGGCTTGATGAAACATTGCTGGTGTAGATCAGGGGTGCTCATTAGGTAGATCGTGATCTACTGGTAGATCGTGTAGGGGGTCCTGGTTGTCACACCCCAGTTGGTCCCTGGCCCTCAGCAAGACCAATGCCATGTTAAATCCAAAGCCTCAGAGAGGCCTGAAAAGTCAAGAAGCAAGCTTTCACAGAGGCCCCAGTTCAATCCTCGTTCAAGGACAGGCGAAGCTTCGCTCCATCCTGAACCGATAAGAAGCGCTGGGAAAAGTAGAGTTGAGTTAACTCCTTTCCTTCCAGGCCTGGGAGACCTATTTAAGTTAGGTCTGAAAGATGTGTGGCATCTTTCGCCAACGTTTAGCATCAAGCCAAGTCTTCACGGAACTCTGCCTGGGCCATTGGGCCTTCCAGCCTTTGAACTCTGTTTGTCAAGCCTTGTGCCAAGAACTTATCTTTGGATTTAGTCCATTGGGGCATCAAGACTCTTTTACCTATTTTGTTCCTGATTTACTTTTGGACTATTGCTCTGGAATAACCTGATGCTTGGATCTATCTTCTTTACTATATTAATATATTCTAAATAAAGCATTTAACCGCGGCTGGCCTCAAGTGGTTTACTGAGGGGTCCTTCAGGTCTACGGTGCAACACTGGTAGATCACAGGCAGAGCAGGAGGAAGGCTCAGTCTCGCCCTGCAGGCTCTTGACGCTGCCCAAGTGGTGCCGGCCCTGAGTTATCTGAGGTGTTTTCCAGACAGTTGAATAAAATCCCATGTTTTTTGCTTTGAATCAGATTATATGGCAGTGTAGACTCAGAAAACCCAGTTCAAAGCAGATATTGTGTTATATGTTTCACATTTTTGTAGTGGGTAGGTAGATCATTTTGACTTGGTTGCTTTATAAGGAGCTCGCATGCTGAAAAAGTGTGAGCACCCCTGGTGTAGATGAAACCCTACATCGGGAGAAGGGTGGGAGTAAAAATAAATAAATAAATTAATGTTCTATCAGAAATAATCTAGAATATTAGCGTTTATATTCTGAATAAACTGTCAGTCCTTGGTAAAGTTATTGGCTTGGATAATTCTTCCCACAATCCCAAAAACAGAATGGCAACTGGCCATGCTTTCTGGGGAACTGTAGTTCTAATAAGTGAATTCCCTATACAAGCAGTCCCCAAATTACGAACAAGCTAGGTTATGTATATCTGTTCTTAAGTTCAAATTGTTTGTAAGTTGGAATGGATACATTTTTAAAGTGTAACTTCAGGCAAAAATATGTATTTTCTAGCTTTGGATAGCATAGGGAAAGGTTCTGATGTTTTCTTCCTGTGATAATTAGATTTTGAAAAATTAGTTTGTTGTGGAAACAAGGATTGGTGAGAAACCTTCAGTAGAGACACCTTTTATCCATGATAATTCTTTCAGGAGTGAATTTTATTTCCTAGGGGTAGATTTCTCTCACTTCCTGTTGTCTTGCCCCATTCTTAACTATGAGTCATTTGTAAGTCAAATTATTTGTAACTCGGGGGCTGCCTGTACTTGATTAGAAGGAGTATGTAGCTGCCTCTTGTTAAGTGCTTTGTTATATGTTAACTGTTCTCAAGATGCACAATAGATCCTATTAAATAAAAAAACTTCTGCACTCTTATTAAATATGTATGTTCTATTGGGTAATCACTTGCACAGTTTTAATATGGAACAAGGTTTTGTGAGCACTGAGTCACACTGGAAGACCTAGGGCCCTTCCACACAGCCCTATATCCCAGAATATCAAGGCAGAAAATCCAACAAATATCTGCTTTGAATTGGATTATCGGAGTCCACACTCAGATAATGTGGGATTTCCTGCCTTGATATTCTGGGATATAGGGCTATGTGGAAGGGCCCCTAGAAGTTCCTAGTGAGAACATAATCAAATCAACAAAAGCGAAACCTGCAGATGTAGAGGAACCGTTTTCCACTTTGAAAATTCATCAAAAGCTGTACAATTTTGATCACGTCTTGCAGTGGGAAGGAAATTGCTAAACTGTTCGTTGTTTCCTAGCAGTAACATCCACATTGACTCATGAGCTGCCAAAATTGTATAATTTATTTGTTTGTTTATTTGTTTGTTTTCTATCACATTTTAGTACAGCAAGTTCAGAAGTTGAAGATATTCTCCAAGAGATAGAAACAGCTAGGAGGCCCAGGAAAAGTAGGCAGAGAACTACAGTGAACCTGCCACCTGAGGGAGTTGCTTCAGTCTGCCTAATGGTAGGACTGGTCATGATTATGAAACTTTTTATGGATTTAAAGAGACATACTTTAAATTGTGTTATGTAAAATGACATTTAGCTGACTGAACAGAAAAAGATACATCTTCTTTCTGTCACATTTAATTCTGCTACAAGAGATGGCTCCTGCTACCTATTACACTGCATCCAGCTGGGTACCTCAATTGCAATTTCTATTAATGTAATTCAAAGATGGATTATTTTTTAAATTCAGCTGTTTAGGTAATCTCGCTTTGAATGATTCTTCCATTACCTGTGTTTTTTCCTGCCTCTCTTATTAGAAAATTTTCAATTAGAAAGAAAATACTCCAAAGTAATGTGAAGATGCAGCTCAGCAAGAGTCAAATAAACATCACTTACAGCAATGATTCCTAATAACTAGCCAGTGTACGTTCTTTCTGTAGATTAATCAGAGCAACTAGGATAGAATTTAAAGGCAGATGCTCCAGAAAAAGCTGCAGAGAATATAAAGGATTTTTTTTTACCAAGAATGATTCAGATTCTGAGTATAACCCACATCCCACTGAAGTCATGGATACTTACCTTTGACTGCTTCAGGGCAGCCTAAACCCTCCCTTCACCTCAGATGAACTTCTACCATCCCACCTCTGACTCACTTCTGAAAGAATGAGAGAAGGAAAGGACTCTGTGAAGAACAAGTCCAGTTATACAAAACAGCCAGTGTTGCTTTCCACTTAGGTCCCTTTTACACTGCCATATAAAATCCAGATTATCTTCTTTGAACAGGATTATATGGCACTATAGACTCAAACTATTTCAAAGCATAAAATGTGGATTATCTGATTTGATAATCTATATGGCAGTGTAGAAGGGGCCTAAATGAGTGTTGTGAGAAAAGAAGCATCAGCACTTCTATACAGTGATTATCCAATATATGTACATGTGTAAAAGTCTAGAAACTTTAATAATTTGGATTATATGGCAATGTAGAAGAGGCCTAAATCACTGTTGTGGACAAAGAGGCACCAGCTCTTCTATAATTAAACAGAAAATAACAATTTCAAACCAGGAACAGATTTCTGTTCTACATTATTATTATTGTGTTTATTTATACACCACTTTTTGTCTTCACAAGGAGACTGTGGGCCCTATATCCCAGGCCCTATATCCCAGGATCTGATCCCAGATTTTCTGATTTAAATTGGATTATATGAGTCTGCACTTTCAGATAATCTGAGATAAACAGAACACCAAACTCAGATCCTGGGATATAGGACCTGTCTGAAAGGGCCCTATCAAACAGCAGTATAAGGGCATGTCTCTAGTATGGAGGACTACCGCCTCCCAAAGATACTACTCTATGGTGAACTCGCCACAGGTCAGCGCAAGAGAGGCACCCCAAAAAAGAGATATAAAGACTCCCTGAAACAGCATCTCCGGCTCGGCCGGTTTGATCACCAACAATGGTCCACTCTGGCCTCACATCGGGAGGCATGGAGATGCACTATCCACAATGCTGTGGCCTCTTTCGAGAAGTCACACCAAACAAGTCTAGAAGAGAAATGACAACGCAGAAAGAACCACAACTTGGAAACAACATCACCCAAGGAGACTTTCTGCTGTGCTTTCTGCAACCAGACTTGCCTATCTCGGATTGGCCATTTTAGTCATCAGCGCGCTTGTAGAAAGTGTGGGATGAGTCCTTCCTGCCAAGAGAGATAACCCAAAATATCAAGGCAGATAATCCACAGTATCTGCTTTGAACTGCATTATCAGAGTCCACACCGTCATATAAGCCAGGAGGTCTATATTGTAGTGGTCGATAATGTTTTCAGTGCTTTGTTTTCAGCGCTCTGCATGATAATTTGGTCTACGCGCTTGAGTCTTTTGCTTCCTTCTTCCCTGCAAATACCACTTTTCTTTTCTCAAGAAGTTACTCTGTTTTCATTTGTGTGAGAAGGAGCATCAATGAGACCCCAGTAATCTCATCAATCTCAGTAAAAATGTTGGCATAACCCACAGATGACAGTCAGCTTTTAGGGGTCTTGCAATCAAATTTAGGTCGATTTCTTTAACTCAGTTCCTTTCATATCCTAAAATGGATTTATTAATAATTTTTTTTAAAAAATCTCTACTTATTTTAACCTTACAAGAGCATCTATAGTCCTTTATCTTGTTTCTGTCACACATTCATATCACATTCATCCTGCTGCTACTCTGCTTAATATAGATACCAAATATTCCTGCAGCCAGCTAAGTTTTCAAATTGCATGGCTGTGAGAGGTTCTTACATAGAGCCAAGTACTACATGCGAAATACATGTGAACACAGAACATTGTCTGCTGCAGCTACAGCCATTGTGCTGAAAAGCATAATATGACTCTTCAGCAAAGGGAAGCACTGAGCAACCCCATCAAACAAGATTCTGGCTGTGTATTTGGCTTTTCCACCCCCATCCTCATCCCCAGCATATTGCTGCTTCGTGTCTCTTGGAATTACCTTCTTGATGAAAAGAGTAGCACGAGGTAATGTGAGGATTCTCCAGCTGCTCTCTCAACTGTAAAATGCAGAAATCCAATGAAATCCAGTAAAACTCTAGGGAAATTTCAGTGGGTCATCATAGTTTAAGAAGAGAGGCTGATGGATGAGTCGTGTGATTAAAAAACATCCTCCCAGACCATGAAGTACCAATTTTGGTTCTTAATCAATTGGATGTTCAATTTTAAAATACTTTGGAAGTCAGCCCTCTTTTTATAGTAGAGGTTATTTCACCAAGATGGGTTTTTGTTGTACAACTCTCAAGTGTATAAGGATGCTTTCCAATTGTTACAGTAGTAACATGCAAATCAATACCCCTACTTGTGTCTATGTACACCTGAGAATATGAATTGAGGAGAATCTAAGATGTTTATTTCTTCTTCTTCTTGGCTTTTCTTCATGAACAATGATTTAGGAAGGACTCATCCCACGCTTTCTACAAGCATGTTGATGACTAAAAAAGCCAATCTGAGATAGGCAAGTCCGGTTGTAGAAAGCAAGCAGAAAGTCTCCTTGGGTGATGTTGTTTCCAAGTTGTGGTTCTTTCTGCGTTGTCATTTCTCTTCTAGACTTGTTTGGCGTGTCTTCTAGAAAGAGGCCACAGCATTGGGGATAGTGCGTCTCCATGCCTCCAGATGTGAGGCCAGAGTGGACCATTGTTGGTGATCAAACCGGCCGAGCCGGACATGCTGTTTCAGGGAGTCCTTATATCTCTTTTTGGGGCACCTCTCTTGCGCTGACCCGTGGCGAGTTCACCATAGAGTGATATCTATGGTCCTTCATCCTAGAGATGTGTCCTGCCCAGCACAGCTGTGTTCTCAATAGCATGGCCTCAATGCTGATGTTCCCTGCTTGCTCAAGAACAGCAACATTCGTCACATAGTCAGATGTTTATTATATGTTTGCTAAAAGTATATATTGTACATCCGCATTTTCATTTATTATTCATTTATTCATTATTTTTATATCTTGCCTCTGTACTATGGAGCACACAAAGAAACCCCTCCTGCTTTCTTTTCAGTACTTAATGAAGGATGACAACTACCCTACCAAATATAATCAAATATTGCACTGAGATGTCTAGATTATTTTTAAGTATTGACAATTTCCCTTCTTTCAAAACAGAGGGAAGGGAGTGAGATATGACAGAGAGGAAGGCTAGATCATTTCAGACTTACTTTTTAAAAAGGTTTTCCCAGAAAAAACTTTCTAATCTCAGATTCCATCATCATGATGTCAAAATGTATGGAATCTCTGCATTATGAACTGATTGGTGCTAACTAATGAACAAGATCTCGTTCAAGATGTCCTTGTAGCTGAGCCCATAGGTACCAGTGACCATAACACAATAACCTTCAACGTAAGTTTGGATAGCAAACTGTCAGTGAAAACTAACACAGAGACATTAAACTTTCACAAAGGGAATTTCACCAAAATGAGAAAATTGTAAAGAACAAACTAAAAGGAGCAGTAAAAAAAATCAAATCCCTCCAAAATGCTTGGAAACTGTTTAAAAATACCTTAAAACAGGCCGAACTAAAATGCATCCAATAAAAAGAAAGAGGCATGGAAAGTCCAAAAGGACACCAGTATGGCTTACAAATGAAGTAAAAGATGTGATTGGAAAGAAGAAAAACTCATTTAAGAAATGGAAGGCTCTTCCTACCGAGGAGAACAGAAAGGAACACAAGCTCTGGCAAACTAAATGCAAAGCAACAGTCAGGAAAGCCAAGAGAGATTTTGAGGCACACATAGCAAAGAATATTAAAAAAAACAACAAAAACTTCTTTAAGTACATCAGAAGCAGGAACCCAACTAGAAAAGCAGTTGGGCCACTCGATGACAATGGTCAGAAAGGGAAAATCAGCAAAGACAAGGAGATTGCTGAGCAGCTAAATGACTTCTTTGCCTCCGTTTTCACACAGGAGGACAGACAACATATGCCTGCAGCTGAGTCAGTTTTTTTTTCAGGAGGGAATTAAATGAATTAAACCAGATAGAGATAAACAAGGAAGATGTTCTCACATGCCTTACTAAACTAAATGTCAACAAATCACCAGGGCCAGATGGCATCCACCCCAGAGTTCTTAAGGAACTCAAGTGTGAAATTGCTGAAATTCTAGCCAAAATATATAACCTTTCTCTAAGATCAGGCACTGTACCCGAGGACTGGAGGGAGGCAAATGTAACTCCGATCTTCAAGAAAGGATCCAGGGGTGATCCAGGAAATTATAGGCCAGTTAGTCTAACCTCAGTTCCAGGCAAAGTGATGGAAACCATTATTAAAGAAAAAAATACTAAGCACATAGAAGAACAGGCATTGCTGAAGGAAAATCAACATGGTTTCTGCAAAGGCAAATCATGTCTTACTAACTTGTTAGAATTCTTTGAGGGTGTAAATAAACACATAGATAAAGGGGACCCAATTGATATTGTTTACCTTGACTTTCAAAAGGCTTTTGACAAAGTCCCTCACCAAAGGCTCCTAAATAAGCTCTTCAGCCATGGAATCAGGGGACAGGTCTTGTCCTGGATTGGAACCTGGCTAAACTGTAGGAAACAAAGGGTGGTAATAAACGGACATTTCTCTGGGTGGAAAGAGGTGAGAAGTGGCGTACCCCAAGGTTCAGTTTTGGGTCCGTTACTTTTTAATTTATTCATTAATGATCTGGATGTAGGAGTGAATTCTGAGGTAGCAAAGTTTGCAGATGACACTAAATTGTTCAGGGTAGTTAAAAATGAAACTGATTGTAAAGAGCTCCAGAAAGATCTCTCGAAATTGAGTGAATGGGCAACAAAGTGGCAAATGCATTTTAACCTAAACAAGTGTAAAGTCATGCACATCGGGGCAAAGAACCCCAACCACACCTACAAATTGATGGGGTCAAAGCTTTCCGAGACAAACCAGGAAAGGGATCTTGGGGTCTTGGTGGACAGCTCAATAAAGATGTCAACCCAGTGCGCAGCAGCAGTGAAAAAAGCAAATTCTATGCTAGGCATGATCAGAAAGGGAATCGAAAATAGGTCAGCAAATGTTGTATTACCTCTCTACAAATCGATGGTAAGGCCACATTTGGAGTACTGTGTACAATTCTGGTCTCCGCACCTTAAGAAGGATATAACGGAACTGGAAAAGGTACAGAAAAGGGCAACAAGAATGATCCAAGGGATGGAGCGGCTCCTTATGAAACCAGGTTGCAACGCCTTGGTCTTTTCAGCCTTGAAAGACGGCGTTTAAGAGGTGACTTGATCGAAGTGTATAAAATCATGCATGGGATAGAAAAGGTGAATAAAGAAAAACTGTTTTCTTTGTCACAAAACACTAGGACTAGAGGGCACTCCCTGAAGCTCCAAGATAGGAAAATTAGGACTAACAAAGGGAAATATTTCTTCACCCAGAGGGTCATTGGGTTATGGAACTCACTTCCACAAGAGGTTGTGACAGCTGTCAGCCTGGACAACTTCAAGGCAGGATTAGACAGA
Organism: Anolis apletophallus; assembly: GCA_030556195.1. NCBI lineage: Eukaryota > Metazoa > Chordata > Lepidosauria > Squamata > Anolidae > Anolis > Anolis apletophallus. Next base: position 79,063,660 of record JARBWK010000004.1, read on the forward strand.
TTCATGGATACCAAGTGTATCGGTAGTTACTGAAAAGGACATTCAAGTGCCACCTCGGAGTTGGTTGAGGTAGGCAGGATTTCCCCGGGTACTGGTTGTGGGGGGTCGGGAGCAGGTCAGGGTTTTGCCCTCCCTTCTGCTCGAGATCCCCGTGTACAACTGGTGGGCCACTGTGTGATACAGAATGCTGGACTAGATGGGCTAAGGTCCGATTCAGCATGGCTCTTCTTATGTTCTTATGTTCTTATGATTATTTGCGCGCGCTCTCTCTCAAAACAAACAAACAAACCTGGATCCTATTGGTAATATAGCCAACAATTTGGGTAAGGTATGGGGCTGATCTAGAATAAAATTATGAAAGAGTAATTCACTCCTTTTCCATATCGCTTATGTTTTATGAACCAAACAGGAGGTCTACCAAAACATACATATACATACCCATACACAATTTCAGAGAGAGGCCCCTAGCTTGAGCTCAGCCCCCTAGTTGCCATTTCTCATACCATCATTTCAAGGCCATCCTGTCTAACAGTTTGAAGATTTATCAGCTCCATTTTAATCACAACTCTCAGTATCTAAGCTGAGATGTCATTTGCATCTCAATGACATCTCAGCTTACAACACTTGGTTTCTATCCCATATGAAAAGTTGAATGCACTTTGCTACGTGTGTTTGTGCACACTTTTCAGAAAAAGCATATTTACTCAAATATAATGTGCCATCAAATGTAATGCTCACCCTAATTTTGAAGGTACTCAATGGGTCTCCAAGGAAAACCTGGGCTTCAAGGGGGAGCTATGGCTTTGTCCCCTCTTTTCCTCCTTCCCACCTGCAAATGGCACCTCAGCCTCCCCTCCACTTACCCATCCATGGAGATAAGGAATCTCTGCTTGCAGATAAGTGAGAATGCAATGGAGAATGCCCACCCTGTATGGAAGGAGCAGTGGAGTGGGCTCGATACACAATGAGTCCATGGAGAAATGGTCACTTTGTGGTGCCCCTCCGTCAGGATGATGGAGGGTCCATTCCCAACTAGCCTCATTCACAAGGTCTTCAAAACTGACTGCTTTTGTGCTTTGGTGTTTTTCTTCACTGTAACATATTATGAGCCTTGAATATATTTGGATTTTTGAAGGCAAGATACATTTTGTTATAAGATTTTTTTGCAAGGAAAGAAAAATCTGATGTTTAAATGTAATGGGTCTCACAATGTGTTACAAGGAGCCCTTGGGGCTCTGCAAAGCATACTGAGAGGCTCCGTGCTTCCTTCCTTCTTCTCTATCCTCCTTCTATTCTCTTTCCAAGCTTTTTCTTCTCTTTCCTGCTCTTCCTTCTTCCTTTCTATTGCCTCTGTCAGCCCCAAAAGTATTTTGTGCATATGTGGGTTGTATTGCATTTGAAAATTGAAGCCAAGATTAAATAAGCATATTGATAGAACATAGGACTCTGCTAAATATGTATGTAATAGGGAGAGGGAAGGTTGCTCCCTCTTCCTCATTACCTACACATTACCCACAGCCTCTACTAGAATTATAAGGTTGCTTCTCCTTCCTAGGGCTTGTGAGGGCAGCTTAAAAAAACCAGCAAGGCACTTTATTGAAGCTGAGTGGAGGTCAAGGGCACCGAGATGCACTTCCAAATATTCTGGCTTCTGTTATATACTCAGGGTGAGAATAATTGCAAAGAAAGTACAGGATACCACCTTCAGTAGCATCCCTGCAGGCATATTTTGGAGTGGGACTGCCAATTGCTCCATTATTGAGCCATAACCAGAAAGTACAAGGTTTTCATGTGATCTAAAGTCCAATTTCCAGGTTGATTTAAGGCTTTGGCTGTTGTACATCTGTGAAACGAAGCCTCCATTTGTCTGCATGTCAGTCAGTCTAAAAATTTCACGATCAATTATGTAGTGGCCTCTGCAGCTGTTTCTTGTTGTTCCTATTGTTTGTTTCATCATTAACATGTTTAATTAGTGAGTCAAAGGATGAGTAGCAGTTTAGTTCCAAATATAGATTTCCAAAGCAAGTTTTGTTGTATCAGATAGTTGCTGCTTGCATATTTGTTTGTTTGTTTTTAATATACACAAATTAAGCAGGAAGAAGAGAGTCAACTTGTCTAGAATATTATAGGCATCAGATCTGAGTATAAAGCTCACTTATAAAAATCATTTCCAGCTTTTATTGCAAGGAATTATACATTTCTTTGTCCATTTCCCACATAGGGCAATATACGATCCTTTAACAAACAGTGGGCTGCACCGTGTTAAACACAGAAAAGCGAGTAGGGTAACAAGTATATATCAGACACAATTAGAAAAATAGTTCATTTAGTTATTTCATCCAATTCAGGAGCAATATACACTAAAATAGTGACAATATGCAATTACAAATATGTTTGCTAAACATTAGTAACACAATAATTATCAGACTCAAATGTCATATATGTAACATTGTGATACACAGAACATTGATGCGTACTTCCTTGGTAGATACAGCATGAAATTGCGGAGCATCACTCACATTAACAAATAATCAATAAAGAAGGCTCATGCCTGTGTAAATAACCATTGTACTTTGGAGTGGGAGTAGGAGACTTGCTCACGAAGATATAGGATGGGGTCCCTGTACCTTTGACCAAATTGCCATACAAGTACTTGAAAAGGTACAGGGACCCCCCCCCCCATTCTGATCTGACTAGTTTACTCAAAAGGAGAGAAACTTTCTGGATAATCCAGCTGGCCACAGAAAAGCAATTTGGAGGTTTAAATGATCCTCTTAGTACCAACGCCCTACTAAATAAGTAATTCCTCCTAACAGTATCTCTAATCACTATAACTGGCCCCTCCTGCCTCCCAGTCCTTACCATCTCCCTAGAGTGGAGAGGTCCGTCCTCCTTGCGACTTGGAAGAAATCATATGGTAAATATAAATGTTATTCTAATTCCTACTTTTCCTGGCATCGTTCCTAGTGGTAAATCGATTATTCATTATTTTCCTCATTCATTGCTGTAGATAATTCATCTAAGTGTGAGGACGCTATATTTACACAGCCTCTGAGGAAGTTTGTATACGAAACGGTCCGTTGCCGGCCCTGGAAAGAGCTCACGCCGTCAGGCTACTCGCCTGGAACGCCCCTACCAGGGCCCCGTCCGAAAGGTCTGTGTTCACTGTAACACAGTCCCACCTTGCTTCCAGCTCGGTTCCCGCGGGCACTTGCCCACACCAGCGACTACAACTACCAGAACCCTTAGCGATACACCATTGGGCGGAGCCTGGTGTTGGAACTACTAGCGCTTCCTGGCGCTTTCAGCGGGAATTCCCTTTGCTACCAGCTCCCTTTCGAGCTTCCTGCAGTACTTTCCTTTTGAACCCTTATCATCATAGAAACAGCCCCCATCCTATATCTTCGTGAGCAAGTCTCCTACTCCCACTCCAAAGTACAATGGTTATTTACACAGGCATGAGCCTTCTTTATTGATTATTTGTTAATGTGAGTGATGCTCCGCAATTTCATGCTGTATCTACCAAGGAAGTACGCATCAATGTTCTGTGTATCACAATGTTACATATATGACATTTGAGTCTGATAATTATTGTGTTACTAATGTTTAGCAAACATATTTGTAATTGCATATTGTCACTATTTTAGTGTATATTGCTCCTGAATTGGATGAAATAACTAAATGAACTATTTTTCTAATTGTGTCTGATATATACTTGTTACCCTACTCGCTTTTCTGCAATATATGATCCTGTCAGAAAGGCAAAGATAACTGTCTTAGCAGTTTAGCATTCAAAACAAAAGTGAACATGATGAGGTAGAGATGGGCTTCTCCAGTCTCAGGGCTTGGTTACCCTTTACCAGTCTTCAGAACAAGGTGAGAGTATCACCTTGCAAATTATACACAGACATAAACATTACTGGTGGGCCTGGTCTCCTGATGCTGCAGAATATTTTGGAGTGGCTATTGTAAATGGATATTTTGGAATAGCTGTTGTAAATGGTTCTATGGGCTGGATTTGAATCCCATTCAGTCTTAAAGAAAATGCTTACAATTGTGTGAACAATAGATTCCAAATCCAGAGGGGATACATTCCCAGACTTCATGTGAATTTAAAAAACCATAGATAATAGCAAACCCCTTTGAAAGGAAGGATTTATGGTCCAGAAATACCATAGAGTCATGCTGGAGGACCAAGATATTGTTTCTCTAGATAACATACTATGCCAGACATGGATAAATACAACCATAGATAGCAGTCTGGACAGTCTGGAGTCATACCATAATTTAAAGTAGGACTTAAAGGATTGTCCAACAACTCCAGGTTACAGCTACACTTTGTGGGGGCAGAAAATGAAAGAAGGGAGAGAAGGCAGGAATGGAGGAGAAGAGGCAGCAGCAGATTGCTTGGGATTCTTAGGTCCTTCTTGTCTTGCATTGGGCATATTTTTATATTAATATAAAAGTTTAAAAATGAGAAATCCAGTATTTTTTCCAAGGAATTAGACCAAAGGAGCAGGAGAAGCAGGAGATCCACTTCTGACCTTTTTAATGTGTGCAAATTAGCAAGTACAACAGTTCACTATCCAGGGTTTACATGGTCCCCTGCAGTGTGTTTACATCTATATCTGAAAACACAGACACATGAAAATGTTGCAGCTGCAGGGGCTGTTGCACAAAGGAGTGGAGAGCCTCTTCTGGCTCCACTGAACTGTATAATGAGATGATCACGACTCTAATCACAAGAGAAGCAAGAATGAAATGTACCTATATATCCTATTATGTAAGGAGTTTCATGGCTGATGGGAGCTGAAAGTACAGCAAAAAACATCTTTCATCTGCTACAGTAGATGCTACTTCTCCTATGTTTTTGAAATGCATTTGTGGATTTTTGTAGCACACTGCAATGATTAATAGTTACACATCGATTGTTATAGACATGTTGTTGTTATGTGCCTAAAAGTCATTTCCAACTTATGACAGCCCTAAGACAAACCTGTAACAGGAGTTTCTGGGAGTGAGAGTGTGTGACTTGCTTGCCAAGTGAGTTTCAATGTCTGAGCAAGGAAATTAACCCTGATCTACAAAGTTGTAATCTGATGCTCAAACTAGTACACCACAGTGGTTGACATATATACATATCCATATATATGATATGCAATATCACTACAGGTTGTTCTTAGCTGTAGTAAAAATTGAAGTACTGAATGGGAAGAAACCTATAGAAATAAAGCTTTACAACAATTATTTTTAAATAATTTAAAACTGGTATGTAGCTTCGGTCTGGAGTGTCATCAGCGTACTGATGACACCCAGCTTGTGCTGAGGATGGAGGGCAGCCTGGACTCTGTACCCGATTATTTCCATCAGTGCCTAGAGGCCATGACTGGATGCCTGCGAGCTAGCCGGTTGAAGGTGAACCCATCGAAGACAGAGATCCTCTGGCTGGGCTGCCCTATGGGAGTGGTGTGCCAGCTGTCTACCTTGGATGGCATGGCACTTTGCCCATCGCCCTTGGTAAAAAGTCTAGATGTGCAGTTGGACCCGCTGCTGACTATGGAGACCTAGGTCGCCATGGTCAGCAGATCCACATTTTTCCACCTGCGGCAGGCTAGACGGCTGGCACCTTACATGTCTAATGGCGACCTTGCCATGGTGATCCAGGCGACGGTCATCTCAAGACTGGACTACTGTAACGCCCTCTAAATTGGCCTTCCTCTGTCCACGATCTGGAAACTCAAGCTTGTGCAGAATGCTGCAGCATGTCTACTCGCCGGGGCTCCGGCGAGATGCCACATAACACCTATCCTGCAGCAGCTACACTGGCTCCCAGTGGAGTACCAGATTGTGTTCAAAGTGTTGGTATTAACCTTTAAGGCCATATATTGTCTGGGCCCTGTGTACTTGAGGGACCGTCTCTCCCCATACATTCTCCAGAGATCACTTCGGTCTGGAGATCAAAATGTATTAATGGTTCCCTCGGTCAAAACTTACCATCTATCCTCTATGAGACAAAGAGCTTTCTCTATTGTAGCTCCGACACTGTGGAACTCTCTGCCGGATAGCACTCGGGCTCTTACAGAAATATCGGCCTTTAGAAGAGCCTGTAAAACAACGCTGTTCCGACAAGCATTTAACATCAATTGTCCCAACTGACTGTTCTATATATTTAGTGTTCTGGTATTGTGACAAGCTGGACAGTTGTTCAGTAGATTTATAGCACTTCAATTCAATTAAATTGTTTTATTGAAATTGTTATGCTTTTATCTATGTAAACCGCCCCGAGCCTACGTGAATGGAGCGGTATATAAATTTGAATAATAAATATTAGGTGAAAGAGTCATAAATACACCAGATTCATTCTGTATAGTCATGTTGGCAAGTTTCTAGAATTTATTAAAAAGTTATTTCCATGGCAGGGAGAGATGAGCAGTTGAGACCTGGGACAAGTCTACATGAGTAAAAGCAAACAAAGAATGTATTTACATTGAAGCCAGCACTAATCATTTTCACAATGTACAGTTTCTGGCAAGAATTTTGAGTTTTTAAATTTAACTCTAAACCTGAACTTGTTCCTTAATAAACAAAGTTGTGGGATACTCCATGTGGACAGCTAGATGGGTCCATTTCAACTTGATCCATTGTCCATATGCACATGCCACCACCATCACTTTTTCATTGTGCTAATCTCTATCCACTAATCTAGGCACCTAGATTATATCCTCAGCAGCACAACATGGTGGCCAGTCTCTCCCAGAGCTGCTGGTTGGTGAGAAACAGCATTGGTGACATTTGGACAAGGCTTCAACAGGTATCAGGCAACTCTGGGGCACAAATGCCCTAGGTTACACTGCTTTGCATTACCCTGCCTCATGTAGATGTGCCCTCAAAGAACAAAGGGAAGTCTGTGTGTTGCTGAGAATTAGTGTTCACAAAAGAATGGGTGTTAAGAAACACACAAACAAAAGGAAACAATAAACATGCTGTGCTTAAAACCCATAGTGAGTCACATGTAATCTAACTACCAGTGAGCATTGGCATGCAAAAAGTTACATATCCAACAATGAAGTGAATGGTTGCCATAGTCTTTTTAAAAAACGAACTGGCACAAATGGCACTTCAAATCCCCCCCCCCCGTTTTGAGTTGTAGCACCCATGGGTTCGGTAGTGCCACTGGGAGGGGGTGGGGCGCCGGGGGTCCCGATGCCATTGGGACCCGCACAGGCTGAAGGGGACTCGGAGGACGAGTTGGAAGGCCCAGAGCAAGATTGGTCAGCAGTGCCTTTGCCCAGTTCACCTGTAGAGAGTTTAGCATGGGATCTCGAGTGGGAGCATTCTCCCGGGGAAGGAGCGGACCAGGTGGAGATGGGAGGCAGCGAAGCAGATAGCGGAGATAGTTATGAATTCCCAAACGGCCGAGGTTCCCAGGACCTGGCCGAGCAGCAGATGGAGGCCAGCGGCTGGGAAAGTTCGGGGGAGGCTGCTTCTCAAGGAGATAGCGATACTGAACTGGAAGAGCGGGGCCGTTCCCATAACAGACGCAGGGACATAGAGCAGGGCAGGAGGAGCTGGCATCTGTCCCTAGACCGTCACCGTTCGGAAAGTAGAGACTGGAGACGCCGGGCCCTAGATCGTCGAGGGGCCCGGCCGAAGGATTAAGAACGGCCCCGTGGGAACTGATCCTCAGTTCTCCGGCCACGTCTGATCTGAAGGGCGTGAAAGCGGAGTGAATCACGGAGCCTAGTCTGGCTCGTCTTGGACCAAGACCTTGCCTTGTTATTAATTCGCATTGCTGCGGACACCCTGCTTTGTTCCGGGAGGCAATCCGGAACTTGCCAAGTTTTTGCCACGTTTGCTTTTGGACTTATCTATTGGAACTTTGCTTTCGTAATTGGACTACAGCTTTGCTGTTTGCGTTATTCTTTGATCTCTTCAAGAGAATTGCCTTTTGGACTTTTTATATTCAATAAAATTAGTTAGCCTTTGCTACGTCTCCGTGTGTGTGTTAAAGGGGCAGTCCTAAGTCGGTGTTCGTGACATGAGTACACAAACCAAGGGAAGTATTTCACCTCGTGTCTTCAAGGGAAGAGAGATAATTCTACACCATTTTCTCAATGATAAAGTCTACTATTAGTAGTGACAATAGCACTCTTATTCTTTCTTTCCCCACCTCCAAAAGCAAGTTGTTGTTTTATCTGCCACTGTAAGTAACAGAAGTAGTAACTGATTTGCTGGCCTAGTCATCCTTTTGCATCATCTGCAATGCCCTGGAGTTATATTTCTGGGCACTGTGGAGAAGAACACATGGTAACCACTATACAGAAAATGTTGTCAATTTTCTGTGAAATCCATCTAAATTGTCTGTTCTGTAATGGGATAAGTAATAGAAAACCATGTCAGAAATTATCTCAGAAAAATGGCAAGAATTCTCTATGGTAGTTACAAGGGAGTAACTTAGCGGTATTCAGTCATAATTGTGTCTTATTCATGATAGCCCCCCAGCTTGTGGGGTTTTTTTTCTCTTCCATAAGCTTTGGAACACATGCTTAAAAACCTTTCTTTTGCCATAGGTAAGGTAAAAACAAGATAATAGTCTTCGAGAAGAAGCCGGTAATGTCGCACACCAGGGCTAGGAAGGAACCTTTAAACTAATCCCACACTCCAGAACTCAGTTTATAAGCAAAGCAGTTTATTAAGGAATAAATGTAGCTTCAGCAAAAAAATGATTAAAAGATCAAAGTCAATACAAAATATAATCCATGTAAAACAAGGCACTTGAAGAAATTTGAACGCAATAATCCATAAGTCCAGGATGCAGGCAAGATCTTTAAACAGGAGTCTTTAACAAAACATAGAAGATCAAAAATACACAACAGCTATAACATAAATCCAAAAATACAGGAGACTAGAAAATCACTTGATACTTGGAGCAATACAGGAAACCAGGAAACCACTTGATACTTGGAGCACGAGTCTAGGAATAAACCCATAGAAAAACCTAAGACTTGAGTCCATGAATCCCATACACATGAGAAAACTTAAGAGAGGAACCTGAAGCATGTAACTTGAATCCAGACATTGACTCCTCTAAGAAATTACACAATACAAACCTCCTTTATGCCTAAGAAACTATGACGCTTCCCTTAGGAATTCTCTGCAGGGCTTCTTCTTATTAACAAGCGCTGAGAACGGTGCCTCACTACAGTTGGTTGTTTTTGTTGACAATTTGCTCTTTTTCTATCTCAGAAGAAATAGGGGAGTCAGGAGGAGACATATCTGCAATTACCACATTCTGATCAGAGACTGACCTTGGTTCCCTTGAGAAATCTCAGGCCTGACAGCCTCTGAATCTGTCTCCAACTGCAAATCCATTGCTGGCTTAATATTCCCAGAATCCCCAGCCCCATCAGGTACAGAACCAGACTCCTGTGAGTCCTCAGATGCTGGCACAATCTCCTCTTGACACCTCAGACAATGGTACAATCACAGTATGAACCACAACACTTAAGCTGTTGAAGTGCTCACAATAGTTCTTTATTGTCATTGCATCACAGAAAGATCCAATGGACATTGGTTTCTCCCCACACTCCTCTTCTCAGCATCTTTCCCTTTTATCTTCCCCTAGCCTCACACCCTCCGTCTCAATCACTTAGCAGATGTCCCTCAACAAGCCTTGATCTGTGGCTGGGTCCCCTTCCCTTAGGATTAAGGGAGTGTGCTATATTTAGAGCAAGGGCAGGACCTTCTGTCTCTTCCACACTCTCACAGAGCTATGTAGGGACCATAAAAGTTATCTCAACCAACTGGGAAGCAGCCACTGTGATTGATGGGACTCTGCTCCTGTTCATCAGGAAGCAGCTAGTTGAAAGTATCACTGCACCCTCTTGTACAAGTGATCTCTGTTGCAAGCAGGGGAGAATATGACAAGGTTCCTGTTCTGCTTGTAACACCAGACATTACTCAGTGTAGATGGGGTGGTCAGTCTGCAACTTCCAAATGACAGGGGAATATCATAGTAAGCGAAGATTGGGAGGATCAGATCAGAATTCTGAGCATAACACCATAACCATGATGCTTCCACACACACACACAAAGAATAACTATTGTGATGAAATTTAAACTTCACAACATTTATATACAATCTCCTTAGGAGATGAAAGTTGACTTCAGAAAAGGAACACTTACATTTATTTATTTATTGCATGTGTTTCATTTGTCTCTGTATTTAAGTTAATCAAACAAGGAATTTGTTAATCTGTATACCTTAATAAAGCGGAATGTTTGTATGTATGTATGTATGTATGTGTGCGGAGGGCGGAAGGGCGGATATGTGGCAGCTATTTGCATAAAGTCCTTTGGATGGCCAGCCTTGGCACTCCAAAATTCTAAGTGCCAGCTATTTGCATAAAGTCCTTTGATTGGCCAGCCTCGCCACTTCAAAATTCTAAGTGCCAGCTATTTGCATAAAGTCCTTTGATTGGTCAGCCTTGGCACTCCAAAATTCTAAGTGCCGGCAATTTACATAAAGTCCTTTGATTGGCCAGCCTTGGCACTCCAAAATTCTAAGGCACCAGACAGAGGGCATTGATAGCCACTGATTAGCCAGCATCCCAGAATCCAGGCCTCTACATTCAAACAACAGGATTTCTTCCCACTGAGGGGAAAAATGCACCATCAACATTCCCTCCCCACTTGGCTCTGTGAAAACAAAATGGAATCCTGCTTTCTCCTCCTCCTCAGCTTTTAGAAAACGGCTGCCTGCCATTCCGCCTTTTAAAGTTACCAATTACCAGCAGAGCAGGCCAGAACATTACAGGCCCCAAAAGAGAGTTTAGGGCAGGATGGGCCACGAATGATGGGATTTGCATCCCAATTCACTTCCCAGAAAACACTGTAGCCCCTACAAATCACAAACCAGGCCCAAAATTTACATTGTACCAGGCCCCATTAACTTGATTTCCCTGACTAGTCCTCAGTTAATGGGACATTGTGTATGGCCTGAATTAACAGTAACCAACCTTGGCACACTGAGCCCCTATGACCCATGACTCATTCTACTGCAGTTTGGAGTAGGGAGGACCATGGATGATGGGACTTGAAGTACCATCACAGGGTATGAGATTTGTAGTACTTTCAAACTCTTCATTCCCCACAGACCAAGGCGGCCCTGAACCACAAGACCAAACTTGGCACACAGTACCCCCATGACCCACACTCCATCCTACTGCACTTTAGAGGAGGATGGACCATGAAGGATGGGATTTCAAGTACCTCCATTCACTTCCCAAGCCCACTGCGACCCTCATCCAGTGCATAATCATGACCACACTTGGCACAAAAAGCCCCCATGACCCAATGGACGTCCTGATGCAGTTTGGAGGGCGGACCATGGATGATGGGACTTGAAGTACCTTCACTCACTTTCTGAGACTACTGCGACCCTCATCCAATGAATGATCAACACCAAATGTGGCACTAAGAGCCCCCATGACCCACTCTACATCCTGGTGCTGTTGGGAGGGGGATGGACCATGGCCAATGGGACTTGCAGTACCTTCACTAACTTCCTGAGACCACTGCAAGCCACATACACATCTAATAGGAACCAACCTTGGCACACAATGCCTTCCTCAAATAACCCGGGCACCGCCGGGTCCTCAGCTAGTCATTGTAATAAATATCTCCTTTCCAGTGTCCCTGCATCTAGTGCTTTACCTATGCAGAATGGATTTCTAATAAATTCCGCTTAAGAATTAAGTGAATTAATTTCTTTTCTACAGGTAAATGATGCTGGCTTTTATTGGGGACTTGCTCCTTGTTGCTCATCATAACCGTAAAGCTGTATTCACGATGAACTACTACTCCTACTACTATGACAACTACTATTTATTGTTACTACTACTATTACTAGGGTAGTAATTTGGCTGCTGTTACTCTGTTTCTTGTCTGGCCTAACTTAATACAGTTCAAATTGCTTTTCAAATCTCTTAATCCCCCCCCCCAAACTATTAGCATTATATCTTTTTGAAACCTATAAAATAGCACTTCATTGGCAATCATGGCTTGCAAATCTTCCCCCCTTACTTTATTAGGCAGCAGGTGATTTAGCCCTACCTGGTTTGGGTCCAGATTACCTACAGGATCACCTTTCCCATACAATCCTCACTGAACACTTAGGTACTCTGGGGGTTACCATCATCCAGAGTACCTTTTCATTGGCTACCCCAAGACACTGGAACAACCTGCTAGAAAAGCTCTGACAGCTAGATCAGCTGTAGGAATTTAAGACACAATTAAAGACCCATCTCTTCCAGCATATTTACCCAACCAGTTTACATTTTAAAACTGTGTCTTGTGTCCACTATATTTTAATCATTGTTCTGCGTATTTTAGAATAATAGAATCATAGAGTTGGAAGAGACCTTATGGGCCATCCAGTCCAATCCCCTACCATGAAGAAGGAAAATCACATTTAAAGCACCATTGATGTAGTTAGGAGGCTTCTGTGTGAGGAGGCATTTGTATGAGAAGCCTCGTGTGGGGAGCTCCAGTGTATAAAGCCTGCTGTGTGTATAAAGCTACTATGTATTTGTTTATTTGTGTTGTGGAAACCTTGTTATTGCAAATAGTGCAACTATATTATTTTTACTCCAAAGAAAAGCCTCCTTTGGAAGATATAACATTGGTCTATGTCTTTTTTGATTTGTTTTTTAATCACTTTAGGCTACTGGCGCTGGGTCACGCTGCTACTGTTGAGTTGCTGAACATTTTTTGAGGAGAGTCTTTTGTTATTAAGCCCATTTACCCAACAAAGGTTATAGGCCCAGAATAGGCCCAGAATAGACTAGTATAGACCAATATAACCCAGTTTAGCCCAGTAAGACCATATTGAGGCTGAAGTTCAAAGCTGTGTGGAAGGGGCCTTATGAATAAAAAATAAGAATGTATCAAAGGGTTCGATGTGTCTCCCTGCCCCCTTAAAGATCAGTCTACACTACAGAGCAATGCTAGCAAAAAGGAGTAAACTAGGTCAGGGCTGTCCAACTTCTACTGGACCTTGGGCCGGAATTCCGGTCACTGATCACCTGGGGGGGCAAGCCCTGGCTCCGCCCCTCCCCTCCCCCAGCTCCGCCCCCTCCCCTCCCCCAGCTCCGCCCCCGGCATTGCATAAATATACAATTACATATTATATTATTTAAATAAGGGGAGAGGGAGGGATGGATGGAACACATGAGGGGCATAAATATACAATTACATATTATATTATTTAAATAAGGGGAGAGGGAGGGATGGATGGAACACATGAGGGGCATAAATATACAATTACATATTATATTATTTAAATAAGGGGAGAGGAGGGAGGGAGGGATGGAACACATGAGGGGCATTAATATACAATTACATATTATATTATTTAAATAAGGGGAGAGGGAGGGATGGATGGAACACATGAGGGGCATAAATATACAATTACATATTATATTATTTAAATAAGGGGAGAGGGAGGGATGGATGGAACACATGAGGGGCATTAATATACAATGACATATTATAATTTTTAAATAAGGGGAGAGGGAGGATGGATGGAACAAATGAGGGCATTAATATACAATTACATATTATAATATTTAAATAAGGGGAGAGGGAGGGAGGGATGGAACACATGAGGGGCATTAATATACAATTACATATATTATTTAAATAAGGGGAGAGGGAGGGTGTGACGATCTCGGTCACCTAAATTGACTAATTGACACTCCCGGTAGTCTGCCACCAACCTAATGGGTCATTAGGATTTACTTTACTAATTAGATGAAGTGTCTGTAGTGTTTGGCCTTAACAACAACCCACCACCAAGAATGTAAACTGAGGAGACCGAAAGATGACAGAGGCTTCTATTAAAAGTTAATAAGAAAAGTATTTATTAACTACAAACGAGGCTATCAAATAGGCACAGATCATATTGGTTCTACTGAGAGGCAACTGGCGTACAGTTACAGCAATGATAGACTTAGAACAGCGTGATGGTTACAAGATCAATATATATGTGTGCTAGAGTGTAGAGGTTACTGACTAAAAAGGTTATTATTACTTCTTAAGATGGTACGTTCAGTTCCACAGACAGTACTGAGACTTGTCTCCCAACTCCCAACTAATAGTTCCACTAGATGGTTGTTGTTCTAAAGTTCTGGAACATCTAATCACCTAGATCGTTCCCTGAGTCTGGCTACTCCTGGGTTACTCATAACCCACACAGTCTAAGAGGCCCACTACCTGTCACTCTATCTCCAGAGATGACCAGGTAACCCAACTGCCTATCACAAGAACAGTTCTAAATGGCACTCTTCCAAAAGCATTCCCACTAGAATCACTACTGGCCCTAAGGGCGGTCAGATCTGAGTCGTGACTCCCACTAGTCCAGCCTATTCCTACGTGGTGAATTGCTTAACAGACTGTCAGTCTCTGTTGCCAAGGCTCTGGTGATACTCCCCCAGAAACCTTGCTCAAGACTGCCTCAGGCGTAGATGCCGAATCTACAGCCTGACTCTAAACAGCAGAGGCTGGAGATGTGCGTCTGCACAGCCTCGCTCTAAACTCCAGACTGAAACATTCTCTGACAGGACTTTCTTTTCTGTCAGCTCCAACTCCTCCCCCTCTATACTCTAGCCAATCACAGCCTCCTCACTGTAACTAGGCACAAGCCTGCAAGGCCACGCCCCCTTGCTCTGGCTTTCCCTTTCCTTAATGGTTGCTGGCTGCAGCCACCTCTCCAAGATGGATGCCAGCACAACCAAAACAGGATTTCTAAACCCCTTCTAAGCAGGCCTCACTCTGCTTAAGGCAGGTGAGTCCTTACAGAGGGATGGATGGAACACATGAGGGGCATAAATATACAGAATATCAAGGCAGAAAATCCCACAATCTCTGCTTTGAACTGGAATATATGACTGTTCCACTGACCACATTGATCAGCATTGAATGGCCTTGCAGTTGAAAGGTCTGTGTGCTTTCATTCTGCCAGTTTACCCCTGGCTGATTCCATTCAGTGCAAGTCATCAAAGTAAACTTAGGTAATTGCAAAGAATGTAAATAATTCTGGGGGGAGGAAAAGGAGGGGGAAAGGGGGTGGGAGGCCTTTCCTTGAGCTCCTTCAATTCCCCCTCCCTCCTTTTCTCCTCCCCCCCCCCTCCTATGGCTGGCCGGTTCTCTCCTTCTCATTAAAGAGACAGTTCATGAAACGCAAATGAAGGGGTCAGAAAGGAAGGGGCTTGTGTGTGTGTGTGTGTGTGTGTGTGTGTGTGTGTGTGTGTCTGAGAGAACCAGAGAGATCTTCCCTTTGCGCTGGGGAGAGGTGTGCCCAGGGCAGGTCCCCCTCCTCTCTCTCTCTCTCTCTCTCTCTCTCTCTCTGTCACTCACTCACTCACTCACTCACTCACGCTCACAGACACACTCCCTCCCTCCCGAACCGCTTTTGCTACCCTGGAGCTCAGGGCCTGAGCGCCTCCCAGACGCATAATATTTTTAATTGAAAAAAAATTTAAAATTATTTTTTTAAAATATATTATTTATTGCAGGAGGGTAAGGGGCCATAGTAGGGGCTGTGTACGGCCCCCGGGCCGCCTGTTGGACAGGCCTGAACTAGGTGAATCATGCCATTAATTGGCATTGACTGTACAACACTGCTATCCACCAATGCATGGCAATAGAAAGGAGGAAAGGACTACCCCACTGTTTTCTATCCATGCATGGGCAGGGGGCATACCACAAATTGGCACTGTTGTTAAAAAATATATCATTCTGGCATGAGGGTAGACCACAAATGTCACCGAGAAAGAATATTAACAATATTTTAAAATGGTTGAAAATGTTGTTTCTCAAGTAAAATTTGAACTAGGGGAATCCTATATAGGTGGGAATCTTAGCAATTTGGAATTTACGCTGTGCAAAAGAATGCATGGTGGATTTCTTGGTTGGTTGTTTTGGGGAGGGGTTGTAAAGATTTTCTTTCTGCAGTGAATACAAATTTCCCGAAGAAAAATATTTTTCCCCCAACATAAAATAACTCCTGCTCAGAAAATTTGATTATGCACTGAAAACCCTATCTTCTGTGCAAAAAGGTCACAAGCATTCTTCATATAAAATAAGTTCCAACTGTGAAAACATTTCAAAAAATTCACAATTTGTGTTATTTCTTGCAGCGAAAACAACAATAATTCAATCAATTGTTTTTGCCTTCAAGAACATGAACACTGGGAAACACGATTTTCATTTAGTTAAATCCGACACTTGGTTTTGACTAACTTTTAGAATCTTAATCCACCCCATTTTTTCTATCACGTTAACTTTTTAAAGTACATAATTGTGAAAAGGAGTAAAGTTTACTGTTCAACTTTCTAAACTGTGGCAGGGCAGGCTATTCTTTCCAATCCCACCGATGCCACCAAATTGTGACGAAGCAATGTTTTTCTTCTCTTTAACTTGCTGCCACCATTTATCAAGGTTTGACCACTAGATGTGAGGGTCTTTATTAATAAACGACTTCCACAGATGTTGTGTTGAAAGTGTTTAACAATTTATTACACAAACGGGTACAATGCTTGGTTGGTTTCAGACTCCGAAGAGGTATACACTTGAAGTTCTAAACAATTTAACACTGGGGTATAACTTCCCCTGACACAGTTACTAGCAGGCTATTACTCCTCTGCTACTATAGGTGTATAACTAAATAACCCTTTAGGTTATTTACACCACTATACAGGACAAAACCTGTCCCACACTTGGGTTTCCTTAAACCCCACACACAGAACTGAACTGCACACTTGCAGCTCTAACAGACAGCTGGCTCCTCACCAACTGCCAAATCCCAACTGTCATTTCAAACTGCGAACATTCTAAAGCTTGAGTGGCTTTCGTTGTCATGGCAGCAGCTTCTGTTTGAGGCTTGCTGCCGCAAACATTCTACTGCCTACTCTCTGTGGCTTTTAAAGACTGCCCTTTTTAAACACATAGGCAGACATGTGAATAACATATAACATATGCATTAACACACAAAAACCCACCTCATCACAATAATACTCTCCCTTTGTCCTCAAAATCATATAAAATGTATATACAAAGAAAAATACAGAGAAATTACCTGAATATACTGCTTATTTAGAGTTATTTTAGTCACATATATTTTAGTATATGTTGTTGTTGTAAATCAAAATGTTTACAAGTAGTAAAGTTCTGCTAATGTTTATAACTTTTCCTGGAACGTTTAAGCTGATGGTAGACTAGGATACTCTATTTTACATTGATTTTTCTTGTTGTATCCTCATGTTTTCACTATGCAAAAGTAACTGTCACTTGAATGATCTCTAGGCTTTCGCCAAACCATAGGTATACCAAATAGCAATTTATCACATGTTACCTTCCTCCACATCTGCCAACTCTCAACACACTGCTTGCACACCTTGTAAGGAGCTCAAGACTTATCTTGATCATCAAGTTGTACTTTAAAATTTGCAAAACAGGCTTGTCTGACAAATGTGCTGTTTGTCTTTTGGCTGGGAATGGTGAAAGTGCCACAAATATAACAAAACAAATCAGGGTTGTTTAGGCACTTGCAACAAGAATTAGCTGAGGCAGACATGATCTGACAGAAAGAAAATAAGTACATATACTGTAAAAAAATTTAAAAAATAATTCTGCTGACTCCTTGTATACAGACAAGAACTTGGACTACACTTTCAAATATGATTTACGATGTACAGTGGCACACAACCTCTCACCACATTGTCTCACATGTAACTGAATAGCCTAGACAAGTATGAACCTTATATTGGTCTTCAAGGTCATCCCCACCCCTCCCCACTTGAGGGAGGTTTGTTCTCAGCCAATAGGAGGAGAGCACTGGTGTTTCTCTCCATCTAGCCTAAGTGGTCACATTAAGATAAGCTGTAGATCAAAAACTTGATGTGATAGAAGAAAACTAACTGCAGTTTTGAAATCAGCATGCCTATTTAAGTCTAAATACTCAACAGGAACTATGTTAAAATTATTCCCCATTTGTGAAAATGTAGAGGCTTGCCATTTACTCAGTTGTGAGTCTTTCCACCACTGTCTCCTGATAAGGACAATCCCTACTTATCAAGTTATCATACAGCAGTAACTGGAAGTTTTCTTTAAGAGAATCAGCTATCTAGCTAATACTCAGAGTTCACATAATTGTGGTAGTACACATGTTGTTAATGTTGACATTCTGCATGTCATCCTTTATAAATCCCCCAGCCTTGTTTGAAAGTAGTAGCTTAAGGTATAGGTCAATGCGCACCAAGTCAGTGAATTAAAGCATTTCAATAGTCAATGAGCAAATCTCCCTATTCCCAACATTCAAAATTAATGCATTAATTAAAACATCCAATATTCAAAGAAATTTGCAACTGTTTGAAAATATCCACAGGCAGAGGTGGGCAAATACATTTTTTCTGGGAGCCAATTTTCTAAATCTGGAACACTTAGGAAACATACAGACTGCCCAAAATATTTTAAAGGCAAACACAAAAGTGCATAAAAGTTTGTTTCTGGATTTCAAAAATTAGTTCATAAAACTTAAAATCAAAGTCTGCTAGATAGTGAAGAGGGAATCTGCGATTGAAGTAATCTGAAAACAAAAGAGAAACAGGGAGGATGAGAGCTTAAGAAGCACTGACTTAAAACTTCTGCAAGATATGGAGTATGGACGTCTGGGCTGTTTTTGCAAATATTCCAAATTGGATACCCCATGTATTCCATGCATAAGTGTCAGATGAACAGATAACTTCCTTTTTGCTGTTTTAGAGATTAGAAAAAATGAATTACTTATTCAGTTGTGTGTGTGTGTTGGTTGCATATGGACACACATTCCCCTGAAGTGCAGCACTCCTTGTAGTCATGGCAATTGTTAATAAGGAACCTTAAAATAAGGCACAGTTCCAGCACTTTCATCACATCCCTTGATCTGTCATATTAAGTACTCACTGAATAATAGATCCAGCAGTTAGCATCACGACACACCAATGGCTATGAATATGCAATAACTTCCATCTTCAAATGTGGTATTTTGAGATGGTTGATTTTTGAGGAAAAAAATAATATTCGCAAGCCATTTTTAAGAGTCTGGCCCAGGATTAGAGGTTGACACATTATTTTTAAAACATAATTTGAAACTTGCTCTGCATCATTTTTTCAGAGTGACCCTTCAGCCATTATTATTAATCATTATTAAAATAGTAACAAGTCACTAGTATGTTACCAGTGCCTGAAAAATTCCCGAAAACACTAGGTTTTAAGAATAATTAACACTGTAAATCTTATTACAATGACGGAAGATATTCACTTGCTCCAGTGTGAAATGTGGTCTGGCCAGAATTGTATGAAGCCGAAAGTTATCTGCTAGGATGGGTGGTTTTAATTGAAAGGAATTAAGCTTCAGAGTTCTACAACCTCATCAGACTAGAAAATGAATCCACTTTAAATCCGGTTGCTGACTCCTGCAGAATTCTGGAGTTTGTGGTTTAGGGAGGAGCCTTTTACAACCTCACTAAACTACAAATCCCAAGATTCTGCAGGAGGCAGAAACTAGATTTAGAGTGGATTCATTCTCTAGTCTGATGAAGTCTCTAGGGCAGTTACCAGTGATCCAGGATCAGGTTCACTGGCACCTTTGTTTTGTTTGTTTGACTCAGCACTCAAAGAAGCAGCATCTGACTGGATGAGCTTATTTTTCAATGTCCCACAATTCCCCTGACCTAACAGCTACTGAAATTACAGATTACTCCAGAACTTCCAAGAAATGTGCGAGTGCCCCTCCCCCTCCACATGTTTCTGACATGAGGACTTCTGAAACAGGCTGGATCCAGGATGATCCACAACCCACAAGTCAAAAGGTGTGACAATGGTGGTGGACCCCAGAAGGACAGGATCTCAGTGTAAATGTTCAGACTTTCCAGTCTACCATCTTGGCAGCAGAATGATCTTGGGGTGCTCACATGATGAATCCAGGGCACCTCCAGAACAAGCTAGAGTATTTAGCCTGATATTGATGCAATTCTGGCCATGGTTGGAGATAAGAAGCTAGCCTGAAACATAATGTAAAAAAGAAAATAGAACATGATGCCTGAGAAAGGAAATTGTAACGTATTGGTTGGAGGACACAGCCTATGTGGAAAATGAGCTGGAATTTTAAAACAGCTCCATGTACTAGAGTAAGTCTACATCCTATTTTCTCATAGTTAACTGCTTGTTAGCCAGTCAACATATTTGAATAGTTTCCTTCAAATGAATTAGGTATCACAAGCTAGGAATAGATTCAAAGCTCACATCCATAAGTCTTCTTGTATAAACATGGTATAACAAAATGAACAGCAGCCTGGGGTACCTCCACTGGCATGGAAAAACTGGACAGAACAATAAAGCTAACAACATGACAGAACAAGGTCATATCAAAAATAAACAGGGAGCATCAGTCTAGATTATCCTTATAAGAGTTGGTTGAAACCATCATTCTAATAGCAACACAGGCTCCAGTGCAATGGCCAGTCCTTAGCTGAAGCCCAAACCAAGACCAAGGCCTTTGCAATCTTTGAATCTGGAATCTATGCCCACAAAGGCTGTTTCCATTTAACCAGCCCCATTCACATCAGGGCATGTTATGTGACAGCAGAGACTAACCTTCCAGAAGATGAATGCAATGCTCCCTATCTCCAGGCTGTATGGCACATGACAGTGTTGTCCTTCTAAACTGTTATAGCCATATGAGGCTATGACACAGAGTAATTTCATCGTAACTACTCTGTGTCATAGCCTCATGGGGCTATAACAGTGTAGAGTACTGCTTCTTAAATTGTGGATTCCAACCCCAAAAGTGGCCCCCTGCTTAGCTCAATGTTATGGTCCTGAAAAATTTAGCAACAGTAAAGTGTTTCTGAACATCACTTATTGGCCACTTTAGACATTTACACAAATCTGTTGTGCAGATCTCACAGTGAACTCTGCATGAGATGGTTCAGTTGTATTTCATAAAAAGTAAGAACAGCATGCTTAGCAAGTCTTGTTATTGCTGATTTGTTATAAGTAAATGTTTGGATTTTATGCCTATTTTATCTACCTAAATATTTGGGGTCACATAAGAATTTATCAGGCTGAAAGGAGACGCATGTGTAAAAGTTTAAGAAGCAGGCAAAAACAGGAAGAGGGCACTTTTAAAGTCTAAAGGCATTGTTCATTGTTGCAGCTATGGTTTTGTTGGTAGCTACCAATAGTCTGCTGATTACACAAAAGGGATTCAAGGATTATATGTGGACCTGGGCCACATACAGTCTACCTGTTGTTCATATCAATGTACCTTGTGTTCCATTTTCTTACTGGCACTTTATCTCTTTAATATGCAATATGCATTGATTACTACAACTTTATGATCCCTTAAACAAAAGGACTAAATTTTACCCAGCAACCTACGGGAGTATTTAATTTCTTCATTTAAATTATATTTTCCTTTCAAAACATTCCAGCATATAACTATCACAGTCCTCTGTCTGAGCCCATTCTTATTTATTGTTTAGCTATGCCGCTAAGGGCCAAACAACATGTACATTTAATTATATAGTTTCCTCCCATGAATGCATAAATTGTGACTACAAGAAGACCAATATGGATTAAGAACCTCATCACACTTACCAATTTGCTGGCAAAACAGCACCGGGGTGGGTGTGGGGGGGGGGGTTAGCGGTGATAAGACCCCAAAATCCCAAGCTGATGGAGGTGGAGGGGGATGTTTTTACCCTTTGTTCCCCCATGCCAGTAAAACCCCACCTCCTATCAAAATGAGCAAAAATCTGAACTATCTCACAATTATAGAAAGTGCTTTTGATTCCTTATTTGTTTTTTCAGGCACATAAAAGCATTCCTGGATTATTTTTTCCTCCAAGGTTGAGAACATGAGACCTCTTATAAGTAGTTGTAAACAGTTCTCGATGTCTTCTTATATGTTTGTTTACAAATCAAAGGATCTGTGTTTGAACATACTGTGTTGTATCTGTGCCAACTTTGGTATATCTACTGGTAAACAATCATGTTGTTCCACTGCCACAAATGATATTACACTCAGACACCTAGTTCTGGACTATATGCAAAAGGGAAATCCCATGCAGTTTTCTGATGCACAAGCATTTGTATAACTTGTAGAGCATTTAGTGGCCAGAACAACACAACTGGGGAAAATTAAACTCTATGAACAAATTATTTTCCCATCATTATGTTCAGTGCACACTAGAAGTATTGGCAGTAGAGAAAGAATGCCATTATGGGTATCATGCAATAAAACCAAGAATATAATTAGATGGACAGCACTCTGGTCCTTTAAACTGATTCTAGACAGGCTCTTTGGATGCAATCCACCAACATTCCTGCATACCTTTATTTATAATTCAAGCAAGTGCATTCTTCTTTTAAATATTTGACACATCCAGATGTTTGTTTTTACCATGCAGCAAAAAGATTGCACACTCCATGCTGAATTTGCATGAATTTGTACATTTTTAATTTTATTTATCCCTTTTGTGTAGCTGGGAGGAAGGAGTGCAAACACCACTGTATTTTACAGAGCTGTAACACAATTTTTGCACAAAAGCAAAAAAATGAAATGTTCATTTAAAAAAAACCTTGAAAATGAGAAAAATGTCTTATAATATGTTGAGACATTTCAAGACACATTTTCTCCATGCATATGAGAAAATTGGACTTTTTTTTTACATCTCTGCAGATCTGCTCTGGAGGGCAGATGGCTTTTATTATCATTAGCATGTGTCTTGATGCCAATTGCTCTATTGGGAAGTGATATTAATCCCAGGGTATTGATTCTTTAGAAGATAGTTGCACTTTCAGGAAATAATAAAAAGTGATCCTTAACTCAATGATTTCCTTGGTGCAACATTTAGTGCAATAAATTAGCATACAAGAAATAGAATTGAATACATATGGCCACCCAACTCCACCTTGAAATCTCTGCTGGAGTAATTGTTTGATATCATTTGCGGTACATTAAAGTGCTACGGTAATTCATCACTTTGTTTCTTAATTAGTTCTGCATAATAACTATGACACCACATAGAATGTTTATCTGTATCTAATCAGTGGGCAGCAGCTTGCCTAAATTCACTTTAATCTTGCTAGTAATAGAAACAAATGGTACTGTTTATTAGAAGTGAATTTATGAATTAGGGAAGAAGAAAGGCCAGTTCCAAGCAAATTGATTGTTCCTCCTCTTTCACCGTGACAAATTCAGATTTGCACCTAACCATTTGCACCATTTTGCTATTGAGTCAGTGAAGTCATATGTATTTTGTCATATTTGTGTTTGTTCATTTCAAATGTGAAAACTGGGTTTGCACTTTTGACATTTATCTTTGATGGAGAGGCCAATTTAATTGTTGATTACAATAATCATTCTCTATGGTCCCATCTGCACTGACCATTTAATGCAGATTCAAACCAGTATTGAAGAAAGTGTTTTGCTGTGCAGATGTTTACATGGGAAATCCTAGAACCAGTTTGAGACTCGCATAGTGATTACACAAACGCATTGCACTACTGCGCATTTAGAGCTTCCTTTTGCACACTTTCATGGGCATTCAGAGTTTAGCCATCAAGGTTTGAAGCTAGCTTTGAACTGCATTAAATGGTCAGACTACATCAGATCTATGTCAAAAAAAAAAAAAGAACTGGCCAGAAATATATGTGAAGTTAATTGTTTGTAGTATGTTGTGACATGTGGATCATCTTCTATTTGCCTCCCTAAATGTTATTCTGTCCATGTTGAATAACTGATGGTAAAATTCCATAGTATGACTTTCCTGGAAGCCACACAAATTGTAACTCAATAGATTTAATTTGGAGGCTGCGACTGGACTATGTCCAGAAGCTGGTCAATTTCCAGATTCATGAGTTTTCTTTTCAGGATAAGCAAAACAAGGGCCAAGATAAAACATCACCAAGCATAGCATAAAAGTTCAGCAGATGGAACTACGCTACAGCTACAGGGGATTGATCACAAAAACAGTGAGAACTGGTAGGGGACTTTGGTAAATATAATGGAAAGAAGAGAATACACTGCGCACACACCCCTCCACACACACACACAGAATACAGAGTTCCCTACTATCCACAGTCTCAGATATCCACAGAAGTTTTTGGAACGTATCTTTTGTGGAGGTCGTGTTAAAGACCAATCCTAAAATACACTTGCTAGAAATTAAACATCACTAAGCACAGCTGGGCCTACTTTTGAGTCAACATGTATAGGATTGCGCTGTTATTATTGCACTGCATTTAAACTGCATTTAAACAGATCACACATGAATGGTAAATATGTTTCACATGAGAGAGGGGAGTAATAACAAAAAATTGCAAATAAAAATGAACATGTTCAAAAACATCTGTAAATGTAAACATGCTCACAATTCTTGTTGTCGTTGTTTATTCGTTCAGTCGCTTCCAACTCTTTGTGACCTCATGGACCAGCCCACGTCAGAGCTCCCTGATGGCAGTCACCTCCCCCAGCTCCTTCTGGGTCAAGCCAGTCACTTCGAGGATACCATCAATCCATCCATCTTTCCCTTGGTCAGTCCCTCTTCCTTTTTCTTTCCATTTTCTTCCCATTATTCCAGCATCATTGTCTTCTCTTAGCTTTCCTGTCTTCTTATTATGTGGCAAAAGTACTTCATCTTTGCCTCTACTATCCTTCCCTCCAGTGAGCAGTCGACCTTTATTTCCTGAAGTATGGACTGGTTGGATCTTCTCGCGGTCCAGAGTTTTCCTCCAACACCACAGTTCAAAAGCATTTATCTTCCTTCGCTCAGCCTTCCCTATGGTTCAGCTCTCACACCCATAGGTTACTACGGGGAATACCATAGCTTTTACTATGTGGATCATCGATGCCAGTGTGATGTCTCTACTCTTCACTACTTTATCGAGATTGGTCATTGCTCTCGTCCCAAGAAATAAACATCTTCTGATTTCCTAGCTGCATGCCTTCATGCCTAGAAATACAATGTCTGTCAGTGCCACCATGTTTTCTCCCTCTATTGACCAGTTATCAATCATTCTTGTTGCCAGAATCTTGTTTTTTTTATTATTTTTAGCTGCAACCCAGCTTTTGCACTTTCTTCCTTAACGTTGATTAGAAGACTCCTCAGCTCCTCCTCGCTTTTGGCCATCAAAGTAGTATCATCTGTATATCTAAGGTTGTTAATGTTTCTTCCAGCAATTTTAACCTCAGCCTTAAGAACATAAGAACATAAGAAGAGCCATGCTGAATCGGACCTCAGCCCATCTAGTCCAGCATTCTGTATCACACAGTGGCCCACCAGTTGTACACGGGGATCTCGAGCAGAAGGGAGGGCAAAACCCTGACCTGCTCCCGACCCCCCACAACCAGTACCCAGGGAAATCCTGCCTACCTCCACCAACTCCGAGGTGGCACTTGGATGTCCTTTTCAGTAACTACCTATACACTTGGTATCCATGAATCTGTCTAATCCTGCCTTGAAGTTGTTCAGGCTGACAGCTGTCACAACCTCTTCTGGAAGTGAGTTCCATAACCCAATGACCCTCTGGGTGAAGAAATATTTCCCTTTATTAGTCCTAATTTTCCTACCTTGGAGCTTCAGGGAGTGCCCTCTAGTCCTAGTGTTTTGTGACAAAGAAAATAATTTTCTTTATTCACCTTTTCTATCCCATGCATGATTTTATACACTTCGATCAAGTCACCTCTTAAACGCCGTCTTTCAAGGCTGAAAAGACCAAGGCGTTGCAACCTGATTTCATAAGGGAGCCGCTCCATCCCTTGGATCATTCTTGTTGCCCTTTTCTGTACCTTTCCAGTTCCGTTATATCCTTCTTAAGGTGCGGAGACCAGAATTGTACACAGTACTCCAAATGTGGCCTTACCATTGATTTGTAGAGAGGTAATACAACATTTGCTGACCTATTTTCGATTCCCTTTCTGATCATGCCTAGCATAGAATTTGCTTTTTTTCACTGCTGCTGCGCACTGGGTAGACATCTTCATTGAGCTGTCCACCAAGACCCCAAGATCCCTTTCCTGGTTTGTCTCGGAAAGCTTTGACCCCATCAATTTGTAGGTGTAGTTGGGGTTCTTTGCCCCGATGTGCATGACTTTACACTTGTTTAGGTTAAAATGGATTTGCCACTTTGTTGCCCATTCACTCAATTTCGAGAGATCTTTCTGGAGCTCTTTACAATCAGTTTCATTTTTAACTACCCTGAACAATTTAGTGTCGTCTGCAAACTTTGCTACCTCAGAATTCACTCCTACGTCCAGATCATTAATGAATAAATTAAACTTGCATTCGTCAAGCCCCGCACTTCGCATGATGTGTTCTACATACAAGTTGAGTAGGTTGGGTGAGAGTATACAACCCTGCTGTATGCCTTTCCCAATCCTGGAACAGTCTGTTGTTCCATGGTCAGTTCTTACTGTTGCTACTTGGTCATTTTACAGATTCCTCAGGAGACAGACAAGATGGCTTGGAATCCCTATACCAACAAGAACTTGCCACAATTTATTATGATCAACACAGTCAAAGGCTTTAGAATAGTCAATAAAACAGAAATAGATGTTTTTCTGAAACTCCCTGTCTTTCTCCATTATCCAGCAGATATTGGTAATTTGGTCTCTCATTCCTCTGCCTTTTCTAAACCCAGCTTGTACATCTGGCAACTATCTCTCCATGTATTTCTGGAGTCTTCCTTGCAGGATCTTGAGCATTACCTTACTGGCATGAGAAATAAGTGCCACTGTATGAAAGTTTGAGCAGTCTTTAGCATTTCCCTTTTTTGGTATGGGGATAGAAGTTGATTTTTCCAATCTGATGGCCATTCTTGTGTTTTCCATATTTGCTGGCATATGGCATGCATGACATTGTCAGCATCATCTTTCAAGATTTTAAACAGTTCAGCTGGGATCCTGTTGCCTCCTGCTGCCTTACTCACTTACTCCTGCTCAAAATACTACAAATGTCATAAACTACAGCAATTACAAGAGGACATAGCTCCTTACAGAAGAACATTCAGAAGGAATTCAAGTAAGCTAGTTTCTGCTGCATTAACTCTGAATTATAATTGATCTAATATAAGGAAAGAGAGAGAGATGGAAAGAGGTTGCATTTGAGAAAGTACATTTTTATCTATAGGAATGTGTATGTATGTAAATGCCTACACTCATTGGGGGGATAATAAAATGTTGATTACACCTAAAATATAAACAAATCTTGGGATTTACCACTCCAAAGTGGTACATTCTTCTAATTACATTGCTGATGAGATTGACTTCACATAGGCTTCAGGGTAAATAAAATAAACCACTAAGCTCCATGCTGTGAATACCAATAGAAAGGATATCCAAACAAAACAATGTAATTGGAAGCAAAGTCATTGAAGTACAAAAACATATCCAACCCCCAATACACTAAAACACAAACTCTGCTTCTTTATGCACAAAGCTGTAAATGGGGTAACATGCTTCTAGTAGAACATGCACTGTGTTACTCTGGCTAAGAGGACATGATAGGATCACTAATTTATCGAGCCACCCTGTTGAAATCTCCCAAACAAGCCTTAAATTTGTAATGTGATTGGAAATTGCACAGAAACATTCCCATTCCAACAGAACAGGGAGAAAATTGCTGAAATTATCATTCTTGCATGCTGTGAAGATTTATATCTCTTCTATCTAACGATGCCCTAGATCAGAACTTTCTAAACATTTCATGTTGATAACATAGGTCCAGAAGGCTCAAAGGAATGCTTTGGCAAAGTCAATAAATAAGATTATGAACAATAAAAGAGCTACTATTACGTTTTCTCAAGCCAGAAGCTGACAACTTGTGAAGGCAGCCTTGATTGCAATAAAAACACACAATTTTTTTATGGTGTTGTATCATTTTGCAACACCATAATTCAGTTTCCTGGCAAACTAGAGTTTAAGCTAACCTATTATAAGATATACGGACACATACATAAATTGTAATAATAACATGTATGGGGACACAACATATGTCATGAAAACCTTCCATGTATTTTAAAATGTATGATTTATTGCTTATTATTTAAACATTTTTTAAAAACCAAGGTGATGGCAACCAAACTGATTGATAACTGGCAAATAGAGGGAGAAAACATGGTGGCACTGACAGACTTTGTATTTCTAGGTGCCAAGACTACTGCAGATGCAGACTGCAGCTAGGATATCAGAAGATGGTTACTTCTTGGGATGAGAGCAATGACCAATCTCGATAAAATAGTGAAGAGTAGAGACATCACTCTGGCAACAATGATCCACATAGTTAAAGTAATGGTATTTCCCGTAGCAACCTACGGATGTGAGAGCTGGACCATAAGGAAGACTGAGTGAAGGAAGATAGGTGGTTTTGAACTGTGGTGCAGGAGGAAAATTCCAAGAGTGCCTTTGACTGCAAGAAGATCCAACCAGTCCATACTTCATGAAATAAAGCCTGACTGCTCACTAGAGGGAAGGATATTAGAAGCAAAGATGAAGTAGTTTGGCCGCATAATGAGAACACAGGAAAGCTCAGAGAAGATAATGATGCTGGGGAAAATTGAAGGAAAAGGGAAGAGGGGCTGACCAAGGGTAAAATGGATGAATGGAATCATTGTAGCGACTGGCTTGACCTTGAAGGAGCTGAGGGTGGCCATGGCTGACAGGGAGCTCTGGTGTGGGCTGGTTTATGAGGTCACAAAGAGTCAGAAGTGACTGAACCAATAAACAACAAAATTAAAATAAATGTTTAAAAAGAACTATAAAATACATTTAAACAATTAAAAACATTTAAGACAATATCTTCACAATTAATCGTGTAATCCTCAAGCATAATCTAGGCTCTTCCAATAGTCATTGACAGTCATTCCATATCTATTTATTGCACAAGTTATTCAAAGGCTTGGTCACAGAGCCATGTTTTCACTCTCTCATGTACAGGGCAAGATTGTTGCATTATGCCAAGTCTTAATATATCAGCAATATGAAGGATGTAAAATGACTGATGGAAGCAAATGCAAGATACTTTTCCTGTAATTGATTTTTAATTGTTTAAGGTGAGCAAGAATTTCATTTTATTCTAATGCTTGCTGGTGAAGAGCAGATTAAAGAAACTCCTAGGGAAAGTCTGCAAAAATGTGACATTGAGACCAAATCTGAAGAATGCAACTGGGTCCATTTCAAAAGGTGAGAACTAATGTTTAGTGTTTTTTTGTGTTGTTTATTCTTTTGCTAGCCTAGCTTCATATCCAGAATCAGACCAACAAACAAAAACAAAGACAAATTTAAATTGTTCTGTGAGGAAATTATCATATTTCCAAATGTAACCTCACAAATTGTCATAAATGTTGACCATAAGAAATGCTGTCTGGGAATATTTAAATGGCATTCCCCATATATATATATATATATATATATATATATATATATATATTTTAAATATATATATATATAAAGAGTGATAATTTAGCATGGTTATTTGTTGAAGATGCTTTAACTGAACAACTATGTTTAGGAAATATATAAAGAAATCTTGATGGGAGATTATTGAATTACAGAGTTTTCCACCAGGCTTCTCTTTCCTTTGATTTCAGCCACTAGGGTTTTTCTTATATTCTTACCTCTCCAACCAGTTATGTATTGTACTCTATGCCACTACTACACTTTTGAGATTTTGCTTACATCTGGATGTGAGAAAATATGAGTACAATATGAGGCAGCATGACAACCAAATTTTTGGATGGTGCTGACAGAAGAAGTGTGATTTCTGAACCAGCACTAAATTTGATTCACTCCTTCGTGTATGTTTCTTGAGATGCCTGGACTTGATTTGTCTGTATTTGATTAGATGCTGAAAAGGAAGAAAAACTGTGTTTTTGACAAACAAGACAAAATATTGACATTGGTTGTATGAGAGAGCGGGGGAGATTATGTGTCTGATATTGTAACTGTTGTTATGAGTTCATTCACACTTTTATGTCAGTGCTTGATATTGCAGCCATCAACTATACATGTGTGAACAAGCTATTAAATGTAAAGATCATAGGAAAAATGTGGGCAACGTTATTTGCAGATTTTTTTGGGGATCCTTTTGTCCCATTAAGTTTCAGATGCATGGTTTTAGGACAACTGCTATGGGAATGATGTGGATCACCATTCTAAACCCCACCAGTGCCAAAAGTAAACCAGCTTTTGGTACAGTTAAAGTGAATTTTTGTGGTACAAATATTAGCTAATGTAGTTGGTTCTTCTCTTTCGTAATTTTAAATTATTTTTAAGTTTATCACCATCTCTCTCGGCATTACTTCACGAACAAAGATTCTTAGGAAGGACTCATCCCACGCTTTTTACAAGCACATTGATGACTTAGAAGGCCAATCTGAGATAGGCAAGTCCGGTTGCAGAAAGCACAGCAGAAAGTCTCCTTGGGTGATGTTGTTTCCAAGTTGCGGGTCTTTGCTGCGTTGTCATTTCTCTTCGAGACCCGTTCAGCGTGTCTTCTCAAAAGAGGCCACAGCATTGTGGATAGTGCATCTCCATGCCTCCCGATGTGAGGCCAGGGTGGACCACTTTTGGTGATCAATCTGGCCGAGTCTGAGATATTGTTTCAGGGAGTCCTTATATCTCTTTTTGGAGGTGCCTCTCTTGCGCTGACCCGTGGCGAGTTCACCATAGAGTAGTATCTTTGGGAGGTCCTCCATCCTAGAGATGTGCCCTGCCCAGCGCAGCTGTGTTTTCAATAGCATGGCCTCAATGCTGGTGATCCCTGCCTGCTCAAGGACAGCAACATTTGTCACATAGTCGGTCCATGTGACAGACAGTGCTAATGAAAGCGTTCGAGGATATTAGAATATCAAACAGGGCAGACAGTTTTTCTGGACTAAATTTTAGTAAACCTGCAACGCAGAAAAAATAAACATAAATTTCTGACACATTTATGTTATCTTTTATCAATTCTAAAAAACAGATGGTGAAGTAACTTAGGAAAGTTCATGAAACAAAAGTTACCTCCTTCCCATTCTCCCCATTCTCTCCTCCATATATCCTCTACAGCAGTGGTTCTCAACCTTTCTAATGCCATGACCCCTAAATAAGGTTCCTCATGTTGTGGTGACCCCCAACCATATTTTCGTTGCTACTTCATAAATAATTTTGCTACACTTATGAATTCTAATGCAAATATCTAATATGCAGGCTGTATTTTCATTGTTACAAACTGAACCTAATTAAAGCATAGTGATTAATCACAAAAACAATATGTTTGGGGGAGTATGGACAACGGATGATGGGATTTGCAGTATCTTCAACCAATTCAGCTCTGACTTCCACAGACCACTGAGATCCCCCACAAATTACAGGCCTGGACCAAACTTGGCGCACATAACTCCCATGACCTACAGAAAATACTGGAGGAGGTTGGGAGGAATTGATGGTGATTTATGGGAGATGTAGTTCACCTACAGTACATCCGGAAAGCACTGTGAACCCAAATGACTATGTATCTGAACCAAACTTGGCATAAATACTCAATATGCCCAAATTTGAACAATGGTGGAGTTTGGGGAAAATTGATCTTGACATTTGGGAGCTGCAGTTGCTGGGATTTATAGTTCCTCTGTCATCAAAGGGCATTCTGAACTGCAACAAAAATGGAATTGAACAAGCTTGGCATACAGAAATCCCATAACCAACAGTGGAGAGTTTTGGGGTTATTTTCCTGGCATTTGGGAGTTGTTGGGATGTATAGTTCCCCTGCCATCAAACAGCATTCTGAACTACAACAACAATAGAATTGAAACAAACTTGGCATACAGAACTCCTATGATCAACAGAAAATACTGGCAAGGCTTGGGGAAAACAGACCTTGGTATTCGAGAGTTACTGGGATGTATAGTTCTCCTGCCATTAAAGAGCATTCTGAACTCATGCAACCATGAAATTGACTCAAACTTGGCATATAGAACTCCCATCATCAACAGAAAATACTGGAGAGACTTGGGGAAAATAGACCTTGACATTTTGAAGTTGCTGGGATATATAGTTCCTCTACCATCAAAGAGCATTCCGAACTCATGCAACCATGGAATTGACTCAAACTTGGCATACAGAACTCCTATGATCAACAGAAAATACTGGAGAGGCTTGGGGAAAACAGACCTTGGCATTTGGGAGTTCTGTAGATGTAATAATAGCAATAATAATAGAGTACAATAATAAATGGAATAACAATAATACATAGAGTAAAAGAATAAATGTAATAACAACAACAATCCAGTAATCACCATAGTTTATTTTAACTATGGTATACATTTTGGGGGAAATGCTGTGTGTATATGAATAAGGAAAATGGAGAAAGACTTGGGAAGGGGGCGGGAAAGAAGGTCTGGAAATGGAAAAGGTTGGGATTGGGTGGTTGAAAAAGTGGGGAAATGAAGTGGGAAAGGGGTGGCTGAAAAAGTAGGACAGATTGGTGTGGGAATGACTCAGGTGTTAAAGGGGGGAAACTGAGAAAGGTTGGGATGGAAAAGGGGGCTGGAAAAGTGGGAAAGATTCCAGTCTAGTGTGGGTGTGTGGGGGGACTGGGAGAAGCTTAGGAAATGCTTTCAACAAGCATTTAACTAAGTAGTCCCTTGTAACACTCTTGACTCTTAAATTTGTAACATGCCTTAAATTGTTATTAATCTGTGCTGTTTTTATATTGTATTATATTGTACGTTTTTAGATGATGTAAACCGCCCTGAGCCGGTAGGAAGGAAAGAATCGGGTACAGAGCCCAGACTACCCTCCATCCTCAGCACAAGCTGGGTGTCGCCAGCATACTGATGACACTCCAGACCGAAGCTACGCACCAGTCGGGCCAGTGGACACATATAGATATTAAATAATATAGGAGACAGGATAGCCCCCTGAGGGACCCCACAATTTAGTGGAAGCCTCTCAGAGACCGCCTCTCCCCTCACCACCCGCTGTCCCCGGTCTCAGAGGAAGGGAGACACCAACTGTGCTGCTAAGAAAAAGATCTACACCAGAAAACTATAATATAAGGACAACAGTGAAACAATTTGTTTGCAGGAAACAATAATCTTGCAGACTTCTGATAGTATGGTAGAATAATTTCTTAACAATAAAAGAAAATCAAATTAATAATTTCAACTCAAATAATTTATTAAAAGTTTCTCTTTAAATTTGAAAATATCTAACTTTTATTTCTAACTTAATTGATTTTAACTAATTAGCTACTGTAAAAGGTATTTTATAAATTTTATAAATCAAGCAAATAGCTTTTAGATAAAATCACCAAATTGAGATGGCATGTCTATCATATTTAGAAAGTTAATAAGTATTGGGCTGGATAAGTACTTACATCAGGTAATACTACTAGAGGGAAATCCTGCCTGAAATCTTGGAAAATCACTCTCAGTCAGAGTTGAAAATATTGAACAGGATGGACCAATTCTATGACTCACTAAAATGCAATTTTTTTTTACATATTTTGTTTAACCTTGTCCAGCTTCTGCATGGCCTGGATATATCACTGCTTTAAAATTCTTGACATGCCTATAGGCTAAATAGAGGAAGCTTAAAAATAAAGTGCAAATTTATAATATGATATTTATTTGGCAATTTTAAGAAAATTTGGCATTGTGAGTCAGATATTGGCTTATTTAATTCATACAGTTCCATAAAGTAACAAAGCCTATGTTTGGCAACCCTATCTACACATAAAAAAAGTTTTAGGGTTGTATTAATATCAATATCAATGTAAAATTAAACTAAAAATGTATATAGAGGATTTATAAGACTGTGGATAAGGAGGAAATGGATATTAAGTTGGAGCCTATGATACGTTTATATGTACTATAAAACTGTGACCCCTTAAAGAAAATATATTGTTTGAGAAATTATTATGGAACACTAATAGCTGGAAAATGTTGCATTGTATGCATCAAACCCGTACCTTGGGAAGTCTGACTTGGCCACGGTGGTCCACGCTCTGGTTACATCCTGAATAGACTACTGCAACGCTCTCTATGTGGGGTTGCCTCTGAAGACTGCTCGGAAGCTGCAATTAGTCCAACGTTCGGCAGCCAGGTTACTAACAGGAGCGGGGTACAGGGAGCATACAACTCTTTTGCTGCGCCAGCTCCACTGGCTGCCAATTAGCTTCCGGGCACAATTCAAAGTGCTAGTTTTAACCTACAAAAGCCTATACGGTTCTGGCCCAGTTTACCTGTCCGAACGGATTCTCCCCTACAAACCATCAAGAACATTACGATCCTCTGGAGAGGCCCTGCTCTCGGTGCCGCCGGCTTCGCAAGCGCAGCTGGTGGGGGCAAGAGACAGGGCCTTCTCTGTGGTCGCCCCTCGGCTGTGGAACTCTCTACCAAGTGATGCTAGATCTGCCCCTCTATGTTGTCCTTTAGGAGGCTGGTGAAGACCTGGATGTGGAACCAAGCCTTCCCAGAATAGGCTGAGATTGGCTGTTGTCTGAATGTATGACTACGTTTAGAGATTGAGTGGAATTGTTTTAATGGCAATGTGGTTTTGACTGTGCCATTGTATGCAATGGGACTTCAACATAGATCTGTGGAGGGGCAGTCCTGGAACCAAAGCCCAGTGGATTTTGGGTTGGATACTTAGGTCCAACAATACAAGCTAATGTTGATGGATGAAAAATCTCAGTCTACCTCTTGGCTTCTATTTTATCTTATTTACCATGATATGGATGTTTTTTTATGCTGCTGAACCTTCTATTTCTAACAGTAGACTTCAGATGTCTTAACAGATGTGGATGCTGCTTGAAATTGTACTATATCATTGCTTGGAATTACACTGTAACATTGACTCCTTATAGCAAGACCAGAAGGCACTCCCAGGTGGCCAGCTACTGATCAAAGGACATTTACTATAATGCCCAGTTTTTAAACTTTGTGTTTTAAAAATACATTACAACTGTACTCTTGATTCACTTCTGATATGATAAAGAAATACTTTGACTTTGTAGTATGTTCTTATAGCTCAGTGCTGTCCAACTTCTGCCGACCCAAGGGCCGGACTTTCTGGGGGCCGATCACCTGGGGGCCGAGTGGCCACGCCCCCGGCCACGCGGCTCCGCCCCCTCTCCCAAAGCATCACAATAGCCTTGGAAGCGGGCGATTTCGCCCACTTCCGAGGCTGTTGTGATGCTTTGGGAGAGAAGGAGGAGCCACGGGAGCCTTCCACGGCTCCGCCCCCTCACCCAAAGCATCACAACAGCTGTTGTGACACACTGGGGAAGAGGAGAAGCCGCAAGGAAGCTTCTGCGGCTCCGCCCCCTCGCCCGCAGGCCTGGATGGCTCGTGGGGGAAGCGAGCGCCCGGTTATCGCTTCCCCCGCGAGCCATCCAGGCTTGTGGGAGGGTTTTTCGCCCGGCTCTCGTGTCCCTCTGGTCAGAGGGACGCGAGAGCCGGGCGAAAACTCTCCCGCAGGCCTCCCTGGAAGGCCTGCCCCCTCGCTCCCTCCCGCCCTTCCCGACGCCGCTGGTGTCCCACCGCCGCGGCTCCGGGAAGGAGAAGGAGGGAGGGAGGATTCCTCCTCCTTCCCGGCGCCATGGCGATCGGGACACCAGCGGCGCCAGGAAGGAGGAGGAGGAGGAGGAAGGGAGGATTCCTCCTCCCTCCCCCCCGCTGCGAACCGGATCGCAGCGGCGGGCGGAGAGAGGGATGGAGGGCAAGGCAAGGAGGAGGAGGGAGCTGGCTCCCTTCCTTCTCCCTGCCCTGCCTCCTCCTCCTCCCCGCCCGCCACTGCAAACGCTGCGAACTGGGGCGCAGCGGCGGGGCGGTGCAGGGAGAGGGGACGGCTCCTTCCTCCTCCCTGAACCGGGGCGGTGCAGGGAGGAGGAGGAGCTCTCTTCCTCCTCCTTCCCCCTTCCTGCCCCTCCCCCCCGCCATTTTTTTTTTAAAAAGTAGATTTTTTTTAAAAAATTAAAAATGCCGGCCGGGGGCATAGCGGGGGCCGTGTCCAACAGGCTGGGGGGGCGTGTACGGTCCCCGGGCCGCCAGTTGGACAGCCCTGTTATAGCTTTTGAGGAATCATGTGGCCAACATTCAAAGTTAATGGTTCTTAAGCATCAAAACCTAGCTGCAGTGGTATCAGCATTTTTTAAAAAAATGAGAACTGAATTGCTCTGGACTTGAAAATAAGATTTTATTCTTAAAAGATGGCTGAATTGTGCAGAGGAGAATGGTTCAGGATAAGCAGCCTGGTGGAAACATAGGTTGCATCAGAGACTTACAACATCTAGCTGTTAACTGATTCAGAGGCTAACAAGAGTGCCAGTGTTTCTGAAGCTTATAACGACAATGTGTTACATTTCTCAGTTGTTTCATCAGTGGACTGGCTACTTCAGGCTTTATTCTCTTGTTGCATTGCCTTATTGATATTGCATTCTCTCTCTTTCTCTCTTGCTATTAAACAAATGCAAGTTAAATATTTATGTGCCTGATGGCTAAAATGGATGCAGAGCATTTCTGAAAGAGGACCTGCTAATGCTAACTCACGCACATGATGCATTTATGGGAAAACTGTAATAGCCTGCTACTGAAGCATGAATATTTATTAAGAAATGGTGAGCCAATAGTTTCAGCTCAATTTCATTCTGAGTTTCTAAAAGCCTTCAAGTTTTCTGCTGTGCTGCTTATGTTTCAGAGCTGCTCTATTGCTCACAATTTGATTTGAGATCGAGAGAGTGGGAATATTTGCCAGCTTATACGTCAAAAGGAAATGAGATGTATTTAGTGCTGGGTGTATTGTTGGATGTTGAATGCATGGAATATAGCTCACCGGTTTCACAATTTGCAGAATGTATTTCTGTTCCCACTTTGCTATTAGTATTTTCCCTTTTACAGAAAAGTGAAGACCACATGAGAAGTAGCTGGCTCTGCTATAGGATAAAGTGAGGCAATTGCCTCAGGTACTAGAGACTTGTAGCAGCAGCCTCCACCCGTCCTTTCTAAAGAACCCAGCCATTAGCACTCTGTTGTAGGACAGGTCTGTCCTTATCTCCCTAAACAAGCCTGCTGCTCTCAAACACCGTGGAGAACAATTCCCCATTAGCAAAAAAAAGAAGTTAAAATTACTGACTTCCAGCACATAGTTCACTTTTGTATGTAAAACTAGCTGTACCCGGCACGCGTTGCTGTGCCCTATTTAGGAGATGCGGGGAGGTCTGAGTATATAAGGGTTTGAAATGATGCTACTTATGGTCTTGGTGGGTGTGTGCATGTGTATATGTGTGTATGTAGTGTATATATATGTGGGTGTATATGTATATATGGGTATGTGTGTTTATATATGTATGCGTGTGTATGGTACTGTATATGTGTGTGCATGTGTACATACACATGAGGTGGGGAAAGGGGGGGGAGAAGGGGTCTGAGGCTGAGAGAGGAAAAGAAGGGGGCTGAGGGTGTGGGGGAGAGGAGGAGGAGCCTGGGGCTGACGTAGGGGGTTGGGGCCATAGGCTGAGGGGGAGAAGGAAAGGTCCTGAGGCTGTTGGAGGAGAAGAAGGGGGCTGAGGAGGGAAAAGAAGGCAGCAGCAGCGACCCCGGTCCTTTCCTTTTCACCCTCTGCCATCCGGAGGGCAGTAGCGGCGAGGGCAGCGTCCCCACGCGTCGTCCTTCTTCACCCTCCGTCCTCCGGAGGGCAGGCCCGGGGCGGCGTCTTCTCGGAGTAACCAGGAGGTCTCCTTGTGGTAGGCGCTGCTCCATGGCGGCCGCCATCTTTCCTGGCGGCACCTCGGGCCAGGCGGGGGCGGAACCTCCGGTATGCGGCATCAGTTTCCGGCCGGACTCTTTTTCTGACGGATTGACTTCCGTCGGAGCCTTTTCGGCCGGACCGGAAGTGGTTCGGCCGCCATGTTTTTTTTGTAGTTTTTTGTTGTTTTTTGCAGTGTTGCTTCCCCGGAGAGCCGCAGAAGCGACCGATGCGGCAGAGAGCGGCTGCGCGGTGAAGTTGATGGTGTGTGGGGAGAGAGGGGGACGGAATGGGTTGGGGGTTGGGGGGACGTTATAATAACATTAAAACACCAGTGTAAATTCATAAAGGTGACAGATTGTTTGTTGTTGTTAATTGCCATCAAGTTGGTTTTGACTTACAACAACTCTATTGACACCTGGTCATCAGCAATCCTGTACCCGTCTTGAAAACTCAGGGGGCATCTGTAAGGCTGTCTTCATCTTCTCTTGCTGCCTCCCACTGTAAAGCATTGCTGCGTTTTTTAATTGATCATGTTGTCTCATGATAAGATCACAATAAAATAGTTTGTACATTTTGGATTCACGGGAGAGTTCAGACTTTATTTGCTGTATGACCCATTAAAATATTATTAGATATTAGATTGCTCACTCCAAAATCACAATTGAAAGGGAAAATCAAGGTTCTGTTTAGGCTAGAAACCTTTGTAGGAATTTGAAGTTAAATGATTTGAATAAGATCTACTGTCTGAGTTTGCAAGATAAAAGCTATCCCATCAGCATTCAAGTTGTACATACCACAAGGAGAGGCGTGCAGGAAAAACAAAACAAGTCAGTATCTTCTGGCAGTAGAAACAAAATCCACACAGTCCACACCCTCCACATCACTCACATATACATCTACTCCCTTTCAAAGAAAGTAATATTGGCTTTCAACATTATGTAGTCTCTCTTTGTCATGCATAGGGATGGCTCTGGAATATTTTGCTTTTGCTTCAGGCTTCTGTTTTTATGTGGATGGATTTAACACACAGCAATAAGGTGGAATGTTACCTGCACTGAATATTCAGTTAATTTGGGTGATTTTTCTTGGACATTTCCAGATATTGCACCATTGTCTTTCAGTTACATATTACTGCTTAAATAATATACTTGAACTCCTCTCTCTCACACATAAACACACACACTCTGGTACACATGCAATCATTCTTATCCTTTTTGATTATGTTCCATCTCACAAAGAACTGGTGATTTTTAAAAAAGATTTCGAAGCATAACAGACCTTGCTTGTATGTAACAGATTACATGGCAATATTGCTTGTTTCCATTATAAAATCTATGATGTCCTGTTTCTGAGTCATGTGACTTTTTTATTTTTAAAAAACCCTGTATATTTGCACACTCTTTACATGAAAATGTACATTTTGAACACATTTTCTCATAAAATACACATTTTTGTATGCATTTATCTTGGATCATGTGTTTTTGCATGCATTTTATCCTAAAATACATTTTTTTTATGTTTTTGAGCTGACCACTGTATTATAACATTTGGGATAGTGTGAACATGGAAGGACACCTGCCTTCCAATCCCTGTATCTGTTTAAACATTTTGAATTAAGTGTGTTCCTTTGAAAATGTGGGCCAAGCTAAATTCTCAGTGTATTATTATGCACTGGGAATTCTTATCTTTTGAAGGGGATACATTCATAATGGCTCACTAATGTATTAGCATCAATAAAAAAAGTTGTTGAAGGTTTTCATGGCCAGAATCACTGGGTTGCTATGAGTGTTCTGGGTTGTATGGCCATGTTCCAGAAGCATTCTCTCCTGACATTTCACCCACATCTATGGCAGTTTTCTTCAGTCATTCCACAGATATATAAAGCTCACTTGACTAGTTTCTAACAGATCCCTCAACCTCTGAGGATGCCTGCCATAGATGAGGGTGAAACGTCAGGAGAGAATGCTTCTGGAAAATGGCCATACAGCCTGGAAAACTCACAGCAACTGAATAAAAAGAGGTATATCTGGGTAACTGATCTGAGAAAATTCAAAGAGATGGGTTAAGGTATGACAATGAATTAAAAATAGTTCTAGCCAACCTGTAATTTTTATCCTATATTTTAAATCTCACTTTGCCTGTTTGATTTGTTGATTTTCAATGGTTATTATAGTATTGTAAATTTTGTATGCTATTATCTGTTTAAATTATTCTTACTTTTAGTATAAATGTGTATTTGTTTTGGGATTTGTGTGAGATAGGTATTTACTTATGTTTGTTGTACGGCATTGAATACTTGCTGATTTTATTGTTCACCACCCTGAGTCCCTTTGGGGAGATAGCACAGTATATAAATATCTCCTTTCTTTCCTTTCCCTTCCTTTCTTCAACATAAGAACATAAGAAGAGCCATGCTGAATCGGACCTCAGCCCATCTAGTCCAGCATTCTGTATCACACAGTGACCCACCAGTTGTACACGGGGATCTCGAGCAGAAGGGAGGGCAAAACCCTGACCTGCTCCCGACCCCCCACAACCAGTACCCAGGGAAATCCTGCCTACCTCAACCAACTCCGAGGTGGCACTTGAATGTCCTTTTCAGTAACTACCGATACACTTGGTATCCATGAATCTGTCTAGTCCTGCCTTGAAGTTGTTCAGGCTGACAGCTGTCACAACCTCTTCTGGAAGTGAGTTCCATAACCCAATGACCCTCTGGGTGAAGAAATATTTCCCTTTATTAGTCCTAATTTTCCTACCTTGGAGCTTCAGGGAGTGCCCTCTAGTCCTGGTGTTTTGTGACAAAGAAAATATTTTTTCTTTATTCACCTTTTCTATCCCATGCATGATTTTATACACTAGGATCAAGTCACCTCTTAAACGCCGTCTTTCAAGGCTGAAAAGACCAAGGCGTTGCAACCTGGTTTCATAAGGGAGCCGCTCCATCCCTTGGATCATTCTTGTTGCCCTTTTCTGTACCTTTTCCAGTTCCGTTATATCCTTCTTAAGGTGCGGAGACCAGAATTGTACACAGTACTCCAAATGTGGCCTTACCATCGATTTGTAGAGAGGTAATACAACATTTGCTGACCTATTTTCGATTCTCTTTCTGATCATGCCTAGCATAGAATTTGCTTTTTTCACTGCTGCTGCGCACTGGGTTGACATCTTCATTGAGCTGTCCAACAAACCAGTTCTAAGCAGTTTTCATCTCTACCAAAAAGAAGACTTTTGTAAACCAAAAGAACTTTAGGGATGTAAATCCTTTACTATTTGGTCTTCATATAAAAGAATGAATAATTACAGTAGTTCAGTATTTGCTTTGGGAGAAAATAAATATATATGCCCATAATATTTCCCCTGTATTCAAATATACTGAGATCTAATGGAGGAATATGTATTTTGCATACAAACTACTGTTTTATGCACATAAACGGGGTTTTTTTGCTCAGAAAACTGTTGTCTGTGCAGAAAATTGATTTTTGTGTAGAACATGAATGTTTTGAACAATAATTATTCTGAAACATTCAGATATCAGAAGAAAATGGTAAGAATTTTTGATGTGGTTTCCCAACTTTCCAGAAATCTATTTTTGACTTGAGAATTATTAGAAATGTCCTTTCCGTTGTTATTTCTCATGGCCCTTTCAAGGCCACCACAACGTATGTTTGCTTTCAACAGGGCCAACTACATGGGGAACACTACCAGTACATGGTTGCTGGGGAAAATCAAATTTTCTCTGGTTATTATGAGGATTACAGCAAAACTCAGTGGACAGGAAAGCCTGGGGGGGGGGGGGTGACAGATGTTGCTAATCTCTGCACATCCAAAACCTCTGATGGTGCACCCCTGTGTATCCTTGCTTTGCTACACATCCCCTTTTAGACCTGAGATGAATCAGCTTCCTGTCTGCAATGAACTGGCTACTAGGATAGACTCTTGTGACCTGTAACATCAGTGCCTGACAAAGATTAGACTCTCAATCTGTACAGTTTTCTGTTTAGGGAGCTCTAAGTCCATGCTTTCAGACTTTATGCATTTGCCTCTGGAAATTCTTTTTCTTCTCTCCTGTGTATTGGTCAAGATGTTGGCTGCCGTACAAGCCACTCAACAGAGACCCAAATCTATTAATTAGAGAATTCCAGGCATCAGCTTTTTGTGCCTCACGTGAAGGTTTGGCAGAAAGCGCTGAGGTTGAGATGTTGGAACTAAAAATCAGCAGAAAGTTATTGAGCAAGTTACTGGTTCAGACAAGTGCAAGAAAGAAATGGCTATTCTGTTTCATGGGGGATGACGGGTATTGCCATTATGTTTGTTTCCCTTTTAAAACTAGGAATGGAGCAGGGCAAGGGATGATGTAGTGTTTGATCATTGCAACTATGCAGAGTTTGAGACAAGCACTACAGTGGTCAGGAATATTATTTATTTATTTATTTATTTATTGTTCACTCTTGTATTCCGCTCCTCCCAGCAGGCTCGGGGCGGATCACAGTAAGATACATGGGCGGCATGTCTTTACATGGCGACATACGGCCCTACAATTTAAAAACACATAACATAAAACCACATTTAAAACAGGTTACATCGACCAATACGGGTGAGAGGACATAAGCATAGTTCTTGGTCCGGTATGCCTAATTGAAGGCTAAGCCGAAGAGGGCCGTCTTGCAGGCACAGATGGAAACAATCGGGTACGGAGTCCGGCCTGCCGTCCATTCTCAGCAGAAGCTGGGTGTCATCCGCATACTGATAACACTCCAGACCAAAGTCACGGGCCAGCTGGGCCAGGGGGCGCATGGAAACGTGGAATAACAAGGGGAGAGGATGGCCCCTGGGGACCCACAGTTTAGTGGGAGTCTCCCGGAGACCTCCCCGCCCCCCTCCACACGTTGTCCCCGGTCCCGGAGGAAGGAGGCCACCCATTGAAGGGCAGTCCCCCCAACCCCGGAGCCGGCTAGATGGTGGATCAACAGTGCGTGATCTACAGTATCAAACGCTGCTGTCAGATCTAACAAGACAAGCAGTGCTGATCCACCCTGGTCCAGCTGGCGGCGAAGTTGGTCTGTAATGGCGACAAGCACAGTCTCCGTCCCATGCCCAATACGGAAGCCGGACTGGAAGGGATCAAGTCCAGCTGTGTCGTCTAGGAACTGCTGCAGCTGATCCGCTGCTGCCCTCTCAATTACTTTGCCTAAAAAAGGCAAGTTGGAAACGGGTCTGTAATTGGAGGGAGCCGAAGGATCTAAATTCGGCTTTTTCAGCAGCGGTTTCACCATGGCCTCTTTTAACCCCCCTGGGAAGACTCCTTGCTCAAGGGAGCTATTTATGATCGCACCCAGGGGGCCTCGTAGCCCCTCTCGGCAAGACCTAACAAGCCAAGAGGGGCACGGGTCGAGGGAGCAAGTAGTTGGTCTAGCTGCCGCTAGTAACCTATCGACAGCTGCTGCGTCCAGCAGTTGGAAGCGGGTGAAGGTGGGCCCATCGAGTGGCGGCGGAGTCTCGAGTTCGCTAACTGTATCAAAAGTGGCCGGAATGTCCCGGCGGAGAGTCGAAATCTTGTCAGCAAAGAAGTTCTGGAAAGCCTCTGCTGTAGGAGCCAAACCCTTATCATTTGGGACAGTTGGGATTGTTGTCAGTGACCGAATTACCCTAAATAATTGAGCTGGGCGTGAACTGGCTGACTCTATCAAGGAAGAGTAGTAGACCTTTTTCGCTTCCTTGATAGCTTGCTCATGAACCTCCTTAAATTGTTTATAAGCTGATTTCGACGCTTCATCACGGAGACTCCGCCACATGTCCTCTAGTTGTCTCCTTCTCCGTTTCATCGCCCGCAACTCCTCGGTATACCACGGCAAGCGATTTCTACGGGGGAGGAGAGAACGCCTGGGGGGCGATCTCGTCTAAGGCCGTGGAGAGACTGGTGTTCCAGTACTCCACTAATCCGTCGACCGAGTCGCTGGAGGGTTCCCAAACCCTTGGAGCATTCAGGAACCGAGTGGGTTCCATAAGTCTCTTTGGGCGAACCAAAATAGGTTCTGCACCCTTACCGGGAGAAGGGGCCAACCCCAGCCGGACTTCTAGGACACTGTGATCCGACCATGGAACCTCCGTAACGGAGGTTAGGATCACCTGGATTCCGGCAGCGAAGATCAGATCTAATGTATGTCCTGCATGGTGCGTGGGGCCGGTCTTGCAGAGTGAGAGTCCTAGTGCCTCCATGGTGGACACTAGGTCCACGGCTGCAGTTGACAGGGAGGTGGTGTCGGCGTGGACATTGAAGTCCCCCAGGACAATAAGTCTAGGGAACCTCAATGCCCACTCCGCAACCACCTCCAGCAGCTTAGGCAGACTTCCTGCCGGTGCGTCAGATGCACGGTACACCAGCAGGAAGGCTACACTCTCACCCAGATCCCATACCAGGCCTGCACACTCCATCCCAGGGATGTTCGCTGTCGGAATCGTCCTGGAATTAATAGAGTCTCGGCTAAGAATGGCCACCCCTCCCCCCCGCCTCTCTGTCCTCGTCTGATAACTGGCCACGAACCCCGGAGATGTTAGCTCGTGCAGGATAACCTCATCACCTTCCTGAAGCCATGTCTCAGTGAGACAGGCAAGGTCGGCCCTCCTTTCTACAAGGAGGTCCCTAATGGTTGCTGACTTATTTCGCACGGATCTAGCGTTGGCCAGTATCAGAGTTGGAGGAGAGGAAATTGGGAACTCCCCATCTGCGTGCCGGGATAGCACGTAGGTCAGAGGGAGGGCCGAGCCTTCCGTCGGCTCCTCCGCTCTCTCTCATGAGGCCTACGGCTACCGTCCCTATTACCCCTGCCCGAGATCATGCATATTGCCTGCCCCTGCCCATCCCTCCCAGACGACTGGACTAGGTGTCCAGCTCCCTGCCTGCCCTCCGAAAAGGGCGGGGGTGCTGGCATTGCTCAGCCGGCCCTTGGCCAGGCTGATTTGGGGACTGGGGGAGCATATAAGGGGAGTCTGCAGAGTCTCTGCGGCTCCAGTTGTTGTAGCTTGCCCCCCAGAAGGTCCTGGGTCTATATCTCCCGCTTCCTGGCTTAATAA
Source organism: Anolis apletophallus (assembly GCA_030556195.1). NCBI lineage: Eukaryota > Metazoa > Chordata > Lepidosauria > Squamata > Anolidae > Anolis > Anolis apletophallus. The sequence continues at coordinate 79,108,568 of JARBWK010000004.1, forward strand.
TAGCCATATGGGGGGAGTCCATGGTGCTAATATAGTCCTCCTTCTGTCTTGGTGGCAACCCCAAATATAATCTCCGTCTGGGGGCCGGCCTCACCTCGGTCTGGGGGTCACTGCCTCCTGTCTTAGAAGCGGTATTAGCCGCTTCCCTCTGTGGTCCCAAGCAGGCAGAGGGAGCAGCTTGAGCCAGCACTTGGTTTGTCCGGGGCTCAGTGTTCTCAGGCATTGCTGGTGGCAGTACAGGGCCTCCAGTCCCTAGGTGGCGCTGTCCATCTTCCCTCTCTTGACAGCCTCCCCTGCCAACGGAAAACGGGAGGGGGGGCCACAGCAGGGGGGTATGTGCTGGGAGGAGCCGGAAGAGGCCTGCCTCTGCGACGTAAGCGATGACGTTGGCGCTTCCGTTGGCGTCTCTTTTCCAGGCCACCTCCTTCCCGAGGGTGGGAGGTTGGGAGCTCAGCCGGCGTCACTTCCCCCATGCCACTCCTCTCCTCCTCTGGGACGTCAGCCGAAGAGGTGGGCGCCAAGGCTCTTCTTTTCCGGCGCCGACGCTGATTGCGAGTGCGCCTGCGCTCTGACACCCCCTCCTCCGTCTGCGAGGGGGGGAGGCGCGTGGGCTCCCTGGGCGTCTTCAAGGTCGCGCGCCATCTTACCTCTCGCTCCCAACTCATTTCTGATTGAGAGCGAGAGGGAGGCGCGTCGCGGCCGGAAATATGCCGGGCGCTCCAGCACCCGGTCGACGTCAAAAAAGTCCCCATCTTCTGTCCCCGGCTGCTGGCTGATGTCTTCGCCTTCGGTCTCCGGTTGCTGGCTGACGCTGGTGCAGGGGCTCCCTGGCATCCGGCAGACCGACCATGGGCAGGATCCCGGGTCAAGGCCTGCCAGGGCGATCGGACAATCCGATCCAAAGAAGCAGTCCGGCAGTGGTGGAGGTCGCCCCCCCATTGGCTCTCTCGGCCCCTCTGGGGGTTCCCCCGCCACCGCAGTCCGCCGCGGTGCGTCGTTCGTTGGGTCCTCGGACAACCCTCTATCTGGTCCCCCACCTGGGCGTCCCAGGAGTGGTCCCAGAGAAGGTCGGGAGAATTGCAGGAGCTGGGGCTGGGGGTTCAGGTGATTGCATCTCCTCCTTCCCCTTCCCTCTCCTCCTCTCTTGTCTCTGCTCCTTCCTTCCCTTCAGAGCTTGCACCGGTCGCGGGGAGATACCCATCCTTGGCAGGTGGGAGGGGAGCATTCAGGGCGGACGCCGAAGCAAGCCGCAAGCATTCCCCAAACTCCCTTAGCTGGGCCTCTAACCGGTCGAACTCCTCCCGAAGTTGCCATAGGGGCTGCGGACCCATCATTAAGTTCATGGGGGCCTGCATCACTTCTCGGGGTTCTGATTGTTCTGATTGTTCCCGGGGAAGGGGTGGTAATATGGACATCTCGGACATCTCGGGGGCCCCCTGTGTCTTCAGTTCAGCCTCCAAGATCACGCAATACCGGTAAAAGTCCTCGTCATCCACCCATAGAGGACCCACACCGGCCCCTCTTGGGGGACGGGGGTCGACTCTTGCCTGGGGTAGATCTTTCCCTGGGGTTAAGGTAACTTCAGGAACCCCAGGGCCAAGCATTGTTGGGCGCAGGCGGAGCGCTCCTGCAAGCTGCTCCTGCACCGGCACCATCTTCCTTCCTTCCTTATAGGTATTACTCCGTGCATTGGTTGCTAATTGTATTTATGTCTAGTTCTTTATATTTAGAAGTCCAGTATGTAGTAATTTTAATGTTGGCCTATAATTCTGGAAGGGTGGGATTCAAATTTCCATTCACCTACAGAAATATGCTGGATGATCCTCGACAAGCATTTTCTGACTAAATCTTGCCAAGACAATCCTATGATGAAGTAACCATAAGTCAGTCAACCTGAGCTCATATAATAACAAACAAATATTGACACTGATACTTCACGTCTGCTCCAATGAGTTCAAAAATTGGAACGCAGATCAGGTTTTGTGTAAATATTAATATAGTCCTTCTTGAAGCATTCAACATTTTGCAAAGAACTATGTAAAATACTATATCATTTTCAATATTTATTTTACATGGCAACCAAAAGAAGATTCCCTAACAGCTTATTATTCTTCTTCCTCTCTTTCATACTGATGTTTCATATAGATGTTAAACAGAATGGGGGGCAAAACTGAGCTTTGCAGGATCCCCAGACCAATGCCAAGAGAACAAAGAACCACTTTCTAAATTCACATCTCCAAGAAGGACTACAATCCTTGTAAAAGAGTGGCCAAGCCCTATCCAAAGAGGTACCGAGAAGGATATCATGGTTGATTGTATCAAAAGTTCCAGTAAAACCAACAGGGACACATTCCTCTGTCCAGTTGCCTGTATAGATCACCCATCAAGATGAACAAAGCTGTTTTCACTACATAACCAGGCTTGAACCCAGGCTGAAATAGATCTAGATAATCCATATCATCCAATGACCCTTAGATCTAAGAAACTACTGCATAAACCAAGATTTTGCTACCCCCCCCCCAACCTAACTATACTGGAAAGACATTTATTATTCTTTATATTCCTATTCTGGAACAATTGTTTCTATTTATTTGTTGATGTTCAGTTCAAATAAAAAAAATCAGAAAACCCTAAGCCAAAATGTATCACAGAGGGCTGTCTCAGATCAGCTATATTTGTTTGCCCATAAGTGATGTCCAAATGGAAGGAAAAAAATGGTATTGTGCACAAGTTCTATAAAAGCATTTTGTTCCTTGTCTACAGCAAAGAAAGAAATCATGTTGAAAGCAACATGAAACCTCAGTGGAGAAGATTACAGAGGGGAACAAATCATTCTTGAAAACCGAATGAGTATTGGTGTTCAATTAAAGTCAGATGTTCTTCGGTTTCAGCTGAGCCACACTCAAGAGCAATGGAGCTGAATTACTGCTGCCCAACTGTCTGGAAGTTGATCTTTACATTCACAGATGAGTGAGCTAATGCATACATGGAGAGGCTCATAATGGGAGGAGTTCACCTTGTATTTGCCTTGACTCATAACAATAAATCTCCCCCAACCACTACCATGTTTCCAGAAATAGTTGGCCTTTTTCTTGTCATTGATCTGCATGCCATAATTTAAGCATTTGCATGCTCTAATGTAAAGCCTCCCCCATTGCCTGAAAGATTTCTCTCTGGGGAATGATCACTACAAGGACAAGGACATCCTCAGCACTGTCTGGAGGAATAAAACGCCCTGATATCCAGGCGGGATTAGGATGCAGCCAACTGCTGAAGTGCTCTTCTGCTCCCTTGATGAATGGCTCCTGGAGGCATTGTAGATGCAGGCAAGAGTGCCATGGCAATTAAATCCTAGGGAAGACATGTAATGTGAAGCCCTGGAAGCACACTATTTTGCAAGGGGCCTATTAATACATGCTTTATCAAAAGACTTATAAATCTATCAAAAGACTTATAAATATCTGAAGGGGAATGATTTCCTGAACAGACAAGGGAAGGTCTAATATCTTTTTTTAAAAAAAGATTTCTACATGACAAGCTATATGTAGGCTAAATACAGAAGACAAAGGAGGGGGTTAAGATTTGCTAAACTCTGTATAGTACAATGAAAGAGAAAAGGGGGCTCTGTCTATGCCGGGCATGGGCGAACTAAGGCCCAGGGGCTGGATGCAATCCCCTGGGTGCTTACCTCAGGTCCTCCTCATTTTCCCTCATTTTGTCATAAGACCTACCATGTCCTTATGACAAAAACTTGACAGTATGAGTACTGACTTAACAAAACCTTAAAACGATTAAAAATCCAAACCTATTCTATATCCCTCCCACCCCCTCCACAGAGATAGATAGAGAGAGAGAGAAAGGAAAACAGAGATTAAAAATTAAAGACAATTTTAAAGTCAATCTTCTATGCACTTTGGACTGCAGTTTGACATATACACCATATTTCTCACATTCTCATCAAAATTATTCGACAGAGATTGTGGCTGCTTCTTTATAAAAAGTATTTTTTATTATTTCTTAATATCAACAATTCTCTCATTCAGAACCTCCCACGTGTTTAAAAATGTCAAAGGTGCACTGGGAAGCATGAGCTTTTCTCATTATTGTCAATGGAGAGAACATCTTCCTTTGTGCACGTATATCTCCTCTTCCGTTAAACTGAATCAAAGCAATTACTGGTAGATTCCATTAAAGAATTGAAGAAAGTAACATAATGAAACTAATGTGAAATGAATCAATATGTCATTTCTTCATAAAGCTAACACTGCAGCTATTAGCATTACTGTTAACATTAGATACAAGTTTCCAAAACTAATGAATGGAAATCTCCATCTAAATAGAAATGTTTGGGAAAGAGATTTAATGATCAGGAAATACAGTATTATGGCATTATGTATTGCAGATTTGTAACCTAGAATTATAGAAACTGATCTGCATTCTGTAATTCTAAGAGTCACAATGGCAACCATCCTGATTGCGCCTCCAAATTCACCTTAACTGTCAGCAACCATACTGAGCACAGAAGTTCTGTCCAGCTGATTATTGGGGCATAAGGTTGTGAACATTTCTAGCCCTCTTGCCAGCAAGCCAGGCTGCACAATAACTCAAAAGTAGGTTTCCCTTTACAGTTCTTCATCACAGTCTTACTTGCTGGTGGGAGAGGGCACGGAACATCATCCTTCTGTGCCCTGATCATGGGCTGAACATACCTCAGTGCAGTTACTGTATGTTAAGGTAGATTAGTTGGGATTGGCTCAGGAGGCATTATGAAAGCTAGATCTACACTGGCAAATAATGCAGTTTGAACTGCATTGAACTGCATTATATGGGTCTACACAGACCATTTGTAATGCAATTCAAACGGCATTATTTGGCAGTGAAGATCCAGCCTGAGTTACATTACCCTGTTATATCTAGTACCAAATTACTCTGGTTGCATATACACTGTAGAATTAATGCAATTTGACACTACTTTAATCATGGAAGTATTTTGACTTTATCTGCCAAAGAGTGCTGGTGTCTCACTAAACTACAACACCTCAGGATTCCATAGCACCAAGCTATGGTCGTTAAAGTTGTGTCAAACTGCATTAATTATACTGTATAGAATGCATCCTTAGTAATAGTTCTTGTTTTTTTACATCAAAATATTCTGCTTCTGTTTGACATCATCAGCTGCTGGTAGTGTTGATTGTTACAACCTGGACTGATTCCATTCCAGGCCTCCCCCAAGTATATGATCAAGACCAGCATGAAACAGTGATGTAGATGAAGGGTTTTTTTATTAATTATTAAAGGCTGAAACAGGCATTTCATATCAAAGAAAGCATGTCAGTCCGGTCTTAGAGGGCCTCAAACTGTGAAATGTGTGCATTTGGAGCCCACTATCTTCATAGGCAGGTATAGATTCATAGTCATGGGGAATGCTGACGGGGGCAATAAATCAGGGGTTATGTGGGGTGTCTGAGTAGTTAGTTTCAAAGATGCATTAAACCAGAGGTGTCATTTGGCCCTGAAGGTCTATCATTTTTTAATGTTGCATACTATGTGGACTATTTGAGAGCATAAGATTGATTCAGTTGCAGTGATGTAGAGTTCGTATGCCTTTGAGGCTTTTATATTTTCTTATCTAGCTTTGCTTAGTTTTAGAAGTAAGAGGTGGAAGTTCTAAGATAATGGACAAAGGGGTGAAGCAGAAGGAAGAGAAATTGTAGCTGGATTCCTGTCAGCACCATAAGTATTTGTAATTTCCTATAGATAATTGATTCTGCTTTTCTGCCATTGAACACCATTCACACACAATTCACATTAAGATTGTACCTGTGTGAGCACAGTCTGTAAATATAACCATTGCACCTGAAGCTGCAGATTTCTGGCCAGTGAATAAGTATTGCTAGTGCCTTCAATTTACCACTTGATTCACTGTAATTGCAGAGAAAGCCTGAACTGTAGCATTTTTCATATGAGTGCCATTGTGCATTCCTCATTGTGCAATGCAACAATAAGCAAGCATGTAACGGATTGGCCTACCCTGAAGGGTTGGTGTGTAAAGGGTTGTTGTAAAAGCAGAAGCCAAGCCAGCTTGCTGAAGCTAAGCAGAGTTTAGGGGTGGAGCATTCAGTCTGTCTCTAAGGCAGAAGTGCAGTCTGATTGACTGATAGAACTGGAGGGAAAAGCTCCATAGTTTGTGATGGGCAGAGCCAGAACCAGAGGAAGAAGACAGCAGCCATTTTAAGATCAGTTCGATTTCTGGTGAAGAAGGAGAAGGAGCTAGGAGTCGGAAGGGAAGGAATGAAGAGATTTGGGAACTATTTTGGGTTATAGGAAAGAAACCTCTTTGAGGAATAATAGTTATTAGGCCTCTATGGTGTTAGAGTGCTGTAAAGGAAAGAAGGAAGACTTCTTGTTTGACTTTTTCTATGTGTGGAACTTTCTTTAAAGAAATTCAAGAACATAAGTACCATTCTCTGTATTGAAGGAAGCCTGACAAGTTAACTGCAGTCATTAAGCTTCTTGACTATTTGAAATAAACAACATTTTCCTGTTTTATTCCAACTGAAGTCTCTGTGTGGCTTTTAAACATTTCAGTAAAGGAGTTGGCCTAATGAAATAATAAATGGTGGCAGAAAAAGTAATTTTTAATAAATACCAGGAAGGAGCAAAGGCAAAATAAAAATATACAGTGGAGGTTTCCCAATGACTGGTTTTGTGGAGTGAGGGTGTGCATGTGCTAACTGTAACTTAATAAACAAAAAAAAGCAGAAAATAAAGACATCATAAAATACAAATACGATTTCTCCAATTTCTTTCTTGGGGAAACTGCTCAGTAACAGTGCAAGGATGAATCCACCCAAGAAACTTTCTCAGCAGTATCAACCCATCATCTCTTGACAATGTTTTGGCAATGCCTGCAAATGTGAAAATGTTTGCCTGTTCATTTACATTATTGTCTCTTGTTTGCCCCTTCCTTCTTTCTCAATATCTTAGCCCTTCTGATATTGGCACTCAGCCAAATATGATTAGCCATATAGTTTGGGGGAGTTGTACTATGTGCTGCAGAAGCCTTAACTGGTTAGGATCATTTACGTGACTGGCCCAGGAATGATTGTTCTTATTCTCAGTTGCCTTCATTTCCACTCATAGATGTCAACACATATACAAGGTATGGGCTATGTTCAATCAAGCCTGATCTTAAACAGTCACCAGTCTGGGTCAGGTGCAAAAAAGGTGACATTCAGAAATATACCCTAAACATATGACTAAGCTTCTTTGTTTGTTTGGTATCACAATCAGACTGACTACATAGCCCTTTGTCATACAAATTAACTTTTGGTTACTCCAAGCTTTTTTCATATTATTAGCCAAATTTAACTCTGGTGGAGGTAATGTTCTTCTGCTAACTAATTGAGGTTGTTTTTAAAAAACCTCTGAAAGCAAGAAAATCATCCAGAAATGATATCATAGATTCCAATCAACCTTTATTCTGTTCAGCTTGTTTTCTGCTGCCCTGGAGATTAGGATGCAAAACAATGGCTTCAAATTACAGAAAAAGAGATTCTACCTGAACATTAGGAATAACTTCCTAACTGTGAGAGCTGTTCAGCAGTGGAACTCTCTGCCCCAGAGTGTGGTGGAGGCTCATTCTTGGAGGCTTTTAAACAGAGGCTGGATGTCCATCTGTCAGAGGTGCTTTGAATGCAATTTTCTTGCTTCTTGGCAGGGGGTTGGACTGGATGGCCAACAAGGTCTCTTCCAACTCTATGATTCTATGATTCTATGTCTAGAACATATATTGCTGGCTGTAGAACATACCATCATTCCATTAATTTTACTCTCTTTGAATGGCTTGAATTTTTCATTCCACTAATTCAGGAATTTGTTTTTTAAAAGCCACCACTAAAAGGCAGGGGAAAAAAATCTAAGATGCACTTTTTCCCATTTAAGGAGCTTCAAAGACAAGGTGTGTCGTAGATTTGATTGTCATATCTTAGATTGGCAATGTTTTTAACTGCCTTGCTTCTGAGAGAGAAGGAGGAAAAAGGACTCCAATCTCAAATGATTGCCAGCGCCTATCTTTTTGTCCTTCATTTCAGCTAGATAGCTGTTTATTGATATTTTAATAAACTTCTGCTGCCTCCCCAATGAGCCCACAGATTTCATAAAATAGACTCATGCAGACAAGATGACTTACAGGTTTCTTCACATTTCCACAGATCGCACAGGAAAGATGGCTCTTGAAAGGCTATTGAAACTATATATTTTTAAAAATGTACATGCAGAGGAAAGTCTAAAAAATATTCTAAGAAAATTGTTTTTTCCTAAAATTGAAAGTTCAAAAATGCAGTGCACCTTATATTTCATGGCACCTTAGATCCGGTGAAATACAGTATATGAAACAAGTGAATGTCCTCATAGCCAAAGGACTTCGTAGACCTATGTTCTTTACCAACAATATACCCACAAACAGTCCTAGTTTAATAGGGAAGGATCTGGTTAATCCTCTATTGTCCCACTTTCTCAGCTGCTTTTTAAATTTCCAGTTTCTTTCCCTTTCCTCGCACTCATCTTTCTTCCTAGCTACGTTAGTAGCTACAACCTGAGTAGTGTCCACTCACTTAACTCAATCAGAAGTGCAAGAGAGAATGGAGTCTTGCCCTTCTCACAAGGCATATTTAGTTCCCCTTTTCACTTTTCAGGTTTTCCTAAACTCAGTACAGTGGGTTCTTGGTATTTGCTAAGTTTTGTTCCAGGACCCACTGTACAGACCGAAATGGTTTTCTTTATATGACCCAGGAGGGCCTTGCCATTGCCCTTCCCAGGCCACAGCTGCTCCAGTTGATTTTTTGTTATTGTTGTTTGTTTGTTTTGGCAATGAATGTATGCCACTTGGTTACTTTTGTCTGTAAACCACCCTGAGTTCCATCAGGGAGATATGGCAGATTATAAATAAAATTATTATTATTATTATTATTATTATTATTATTATTATATAAAATGGCAAAATCAAGATTTGCTTTTAGGGGGAGGGAGGGAAAGGGAGAATATTTTCAAGACATGGGTGGTGGAATCCATGTGTGCAGAATCTGTGGATCTGAAGGGATGACTTTGGATAAGTTCCAGAATGTCTCTGCTGAAATTAATAGTTTTGTGTGCTCTTCCTCTTTGGTAGCATTTGTTCCTTGTTGTGTGCATCTTTTTGACCGTAATCTGATGCTGCTCAACCACACATGTCCAGGTTTTCAACTCTGCAGTGTTGGAGAATATGCAACAGCAACCATGTTTGAATCCAGTTTATTCCATTGTAAACAATTGTGCAAGGATAAGCTCTTTTTACACCTCCGGAGCAGAGAATATTTGTACTCATTAGATTTTGCTGACCAATTGTCTTTCTGGATCAGGTCAAGATGCATCTAGTTCAGAACTTAGAAAAGTTAACTTTGAAAGAACATTTTTTCCAAATTCAGATACAGTCTGACATTCTGCTTGCAGCAGTGATTACTCAATAGCCATATATTAGGAGGAACAAGCTTAAAGACTGGTAGATGAAGAAAAAGAATGTAATCTTTGTGTCATGGAAATGGCAGGAGTGAATGTAAAAAGCTTCTTTGTTTGTTCAGGAACTGCAATTCCATTTATGGCACCCACCAACGTTGCTGTCAGCATTGCGGACAAAAAAAGCCTCTAGTGCCTCGAGTCAACTGTCTTCATAACTTTGAGATTTTTCTCTCAGTCCCATTTTCAGTAGTCTCGTAACGAATCACCCTACATAATGCTAACTGAGCAAATTGTGGCAAGTTAAAAATCATTGTTATTCTTAGCACATAGCACTCCAGACTAATAGATAAGTGGACAATACTTCAAACAAGTGTCATTTGGAATTAGATTATTAATTAGTATAATTAACCACCTCCTGCTGCTCGCTTCAAGAAACTTTTTGCTCAAGCCCATGTTAAATATTCATGAATGTAATTATACTAATTGTGGCCTTACTGTGGCATAACTCTAGTTACTTTGACGTCAAGGAGATGTGTGCATATGGGCATTCCCCCCCATGATTTAGTTGCTTAAATCAATGTCTTCAGAACTATGCTGCAATTATATATGTGGAGGGGATCGGTGTAAATTAATTTCAATTATTTCATTGCAATGGGTGGGGAGGGACAAGATACTGTGAATTGGAACCAAATGCTTTCATTTGCTGTATGTTTCATTATTGCAGATTCATCTCCACACTTTTTAGGACAGAGGGAAATGGGTACATTTGTCTCTAACAGCAAAAACAACAGGGAACTTGATGGCACTTTCATCATTTTTGTCTTTAAGGTGTCACAACACTCTTCACTGTTTCATCATTGATGAGAGACAAAGTTTGTTTTCTGCTGCTCCAAAAGCTTAGATGCTGAGAAATTGTTTCATATTGTTGGAAAAGTGATTCCACCTGAATATTCGCAAGAATTTTCTGAGAGAAGGAGATGTTCAACCATGGAATACACTGCCTCAGAGTGTAATGGAGTCTCCTTTGGAGGTTTTTTAAGAGAAGCCATCTGTTGGGAACTCTTTAATTGTGTGTTCCTGCATGGCAGAGGGTTGAACTGAATGGCCCTTGGGGTCTTTTCCAACTCTATGATTCTATAATCTTCATAATGACTTTTAAACTTTTTCCACTTTGAATATCAGATGAGCACTTTCCCTTGCGAAATCTCTGTGTTGGAAATTTGTGTCGTTCAACTGTTGCTGGACTTCACCTCCCATCAACACTAGCCACCAGAATTAATGGTAAAGGATGATAGGAGTTTTAGGAGAAGAACCTGTACTTTCTTTTCCACGCTCTCTAGCATGGCCCAGTGGCTGGACATTGATCCAAATCATTTGGAAAGTCAGGGCATGGCATCATTTGGTTTGCACCATTCGGTCTGTGAGAGACCAAATACCAGACGAATTTTATTGTGGTCTGAATGAGCAAAGCAATTTAGAATTTGCACATCCTTCTCATACATTGGATGTAGTAATACTGCTTTGTGAGAGGTGACAACCCTACCTCTTTCCACTAAATGTATCACATAGATTATTTGTTGTAGTGTGGTAGACCCAGGGCTGGGACTTTTTGTTTTTTAGGCTCCCTTAAGTCATCTGCTACTACCCTCTTGAACTCCATAATTCCTCTGAGTTAGCAAAAAGGGGCAAAATAAGGGATACTTTATTTTCAAAGTAGTAGTATCATACAATGAACAATCCTTGTTAGAACCCAAAGTACTTTAGGGTGGCATTTTGAGTGTTAGGCCGTTAGCTTAATTAAAGACCTGTTCCAGGTAAAGATGAAAAAACCTAGAAATGCCAGACTTCTTGTCTATACAGTGTAACCATTTCTTAAGAGCATCCCAACTTAAAACAATTTTGAGTTAAGAGCCATTGCTCACCCCGGTTTCGCTTTGTCATACAAGCAGCATTTTGAGTTAAGAGCTAGCCAGGGGAGGTGCCAGTTTCAGTTCCAGAGGGAGCGCTGGCATCAGAGTACAGGGCTTTAGGGCTTAAAGGAAGCACCCTCCATGCCTCATGCCTTTGTGCCTCATGCCTTGTGCTCTTGTCCACTTTGGGAGACTGCTATCTGCTTTGCTCTTGTCTGCTTTGAGGAGCTTTGGGTTAATTGATTTTGTGTTGTTTTTATTCCTGGTATGGCTTCATGAAGAGGGAGAAGGAGTAAGAGGGAGGGAGGGAGGCTGCAATGAGTACAGTATGAAGAAAATGATGCTTCTATCTCTTCATTTTGTGCTTTGTACTTCCTTGCCACAACTTTGTGCTTCTACCATTTTAAAGTTGCTCTTTTTATTGTTCAATGTGAAGATCCATTTATGCATTATTCAGGGGCCTTGACTCTCAAAACAAAGCTCCTGAATGAAACAGAAGTCTTTACTATTTATTCACTGCAAGCAACAAGCTACTATATCACACCCATGTCACCACCTAGCATGCTCTATATCTCAGCACCTATGTGCCTGATAAGATGTACAACATTGCATAATAACCAGTTATTTAATTATTTTAATTCATTAACATAGCAATTCTATACCGGAAGGTACATGTTTCAGTAGAAGTTCAGAAATTTTCTGTAAGCTTGGTGTGCAAGCCCTCGGTTCCAGCTAGATCCAACACTATCAGTTTCACATTCCAGAATAGACATGTCCGAATAGGCACAATCCAGGGACACCAAGTGAATTCCCACAGGCGGGAAGTGGTCACAGAGTGGAACACTAGCACACCACCAATGTTTTGTTGTTGTTGTTGTTAACTATGGTAAATCTTGCCTTTAGTTAGCTCTGTGGAGTGTCAGGCTTACCCAAGACATTTTTGCCTGAGACAGAGCATACATACTATTCAAAGTCAGCAAGATTAGTTTGGCACATCAAGCAGAAAATCCCATGAGTGCCTCTTCCATCCTTTTTTAACCAAAAAAAGCAACAATAGCAAACCAAATAACTAATAATTCCCTGTTCTTTGTTATAGATTTTGTTACATAAGGCAGCCATCTCACTATACAAACAAAAGTCATAAGCCCTTCGGCGACATGGGGATTGGTCCGCAAAAGCCATAAGCCCTTCGGCGACATGGGGATTGGTCCGCATTGAATTGAGTATTGATTGCCGTTTGGGTACGCTGCTGTGGGAACCAGTTGGGGGATGACACCGAGCCTTGAAAAAGACCTATCAGTTGGGTCGAAACGAGAGATTGAAGTTCTCTGCTAATGTGCCTCGTTGGCTGTGTACACCCATCTGTGTATTTGCACCACCCCTGCTGTCCGTTATTGCGTATGCCGCCGGGACCGGGATATTGACTGCCAGGAGTGTGACATTGTGTATTCCCAGACACGGCTTATCGGAATGATGTATGGATTATACTTTACCTGAATACCACGGAATTGCCAGTACTGTGAACATTCATTGGGACTGTATGGACTGTATATATCTGGCACGTGGATTATAAAAGATATTTGATTATGGACATTGAGATTGGACTCTGAATTCCGGGATACGGTAACCCCATTGGGGAAGTTATAATTATTTATTTGATTGCATTTACTACGGAGACCTGTTGGTCCTTTGCTTTTGTTTGTATATTGGCACTCCCCTGTTTGTAAGCCATCTCACTATACCTAATAACAGGTCCAGCACTGGTAAGTTGCCTTATCTACAAGAAGCATCGCAGTTAATGGGGATATTACACAGTTGCTACGGGAGTTGACCTTGCTGATTTGTCATGTTCTTGGTTGAATGGCTGCAAAGATCTATGCCGAGAGCATGGTGAGTAATGTTTTCTAAAGCAGACAGCAGCACTGAGACTTATAGGATCAGACTACCCAATTCTGACTCATGTAAATAGATAATTAGGGGAAATAAAACATATTAACCTTCCATCCTGTAACTGACTACTACATTTCCAGCAGGCTAGATAAGATATAAAACGGAATCCATCAGTTATCTGGATAAACACATAGGTACCCTGTCAGCATATGTTTACTGGCAATTCCTCATTTTCAATTCTTTGAAAACCATGCAGCGCCTTTGATTAGCACAATTACATGATCAATTAGACGGCATGAAACCCTCCAATTAACCTTTGCCATACAGTAAACACATCTTCACTTTAAGTGTTTTTCTTGTTAAAAATAGATGCAAGTTGATGTTAAGAATGGCCTATGGTGATAAAGTATGAAAGAGAAATATTGCATAAATCAGTGAATAGAGATATAATAAAAACTAAAAGATGGCTTTGGGAAGAAAGATGCAGTTTGGCAGATAAAATTAAAAGTTCAGCTCTTATGTAAGGTAGCTATTACAGACTTCTTCTGACTGTGATAATCATTACTCTCCAGTGAGGTGTAACTGCTGCCTGTAGCCCACTACAATTAAACCCCAGGTTATATAGGGAGTGCTAAAGAAATGGAAGCAAACCACTTTCTAATAACATGCCATACAAATGCTGCAAAAGGCATATCTGGGATTGGGTTGTTGTAGGTTTTTTTGTTATATGGCCATGTTCTAGAGGCATTCTCTCTTGACATTTCGCCTGCATCTATGGCAAGCATCCTCAGAGGTTGTGAGGTCACAACCTCTGAGGATGCTTGCCATAGATGCAAGTGAAACGTCAGGAGAGAATGCCTTTAGAACAGGGCTGCCCATTAGGTCGATCGCAGGAACTGGTTGATCGCAAAGGCACTGACTGAGCAGTGTAGCCTGGAGGAGGGAGGAAGCAGAGAGGAAGCAGTTTTTCCACTGCCGCTGGCCTGCGCCTCATCCATCCTCAGTGCCGGGCAGGCCTCAGGGGAAGGGAGGGGGAAGAAAGAGGGCAGAGGTAAGGAGGAGGCGAGATGAGAGGCAGCCAGCCACACCCCTCTCATTCCTGCCAAAAGAGTAGTGGAAATGGGCAGGCACGATGTCACGGCGGTGGCTCCGGGGACCCCCCTTGCCTTCCTCCTCGTCCTCCGGCGTCACCATCAGCTGCTGGATGGCTGGTGGGAGCACCCCGTTGCGGGGCCCGTGACATCCCCCACACCTTCTTTGGGATAATTAGGGGGCATTGTGCTGGCAGGCTTGCTGTATAATCCTGGGAACAATAACATTAACAGAACTTCAACATCATAAGGACTTTACCCAGTGACTGGGGCATTTTAATTGCTGCAATTTAAATATTGTACAAGACGCAGGTCACTAGGCAGTCTTTTAAAATCCCCAAGGCAATGCAAAACCAAAGAAGGGCTTGTTGTGAAGCTTGTTTCACATCTTAGAGCAAATAACATATACTGTACATTTAAATGTGCACTATTGAGTACTCTTCCAAATTCCATAACATTATATATATATTGAGTTTGGATCCTCAGTTCACTTTAAGGAGCTTAGGACAATGCTCTGGGTCCCCTGCTTTCTATTTTATCTTCCTAACAAGCCAGATCTAAATTAAGCTAAGCAAAAATGATGAACCAAAGGTTGATGAGAATTTAGTTAAGGCAACACCTTACTGAAAATGATACGGTGTGAGGTAAAGATACTTCTGTACCAAACTCAGGGATTTATTTATTTACTGTATTTATACAGTATACTGCCTTTTTCTCTCCCGGGGCAACTCAAGGCAATTTACAACATACTAATGGAAAAAATTCAATGCCAACATACAGTACACAAAGAAATCATAATAACTAATTACTACATATAGCTATAAACTTAAAATAAATTAAAACCATTAAACATAAGACATACATAAAATTTAAACATTCCGACAAGCATAAAATCATCCTAGTATAAACATTAAAATCCAATGATCCAGAAATCATATACCATAGCCATTCCAAATTGTCATTGCACATGTTCCTTAATTATTCTCTGTACTGCATTATTTATTAGCCAAAGGCTTGATACCACAACAACATCTTTGTTCTTTTTCTAAAGCTCAGGAGGGAAGGTGCTGATCTAATCTCACTGGGGAGGGAGTTCCCCAGTGCTGAGGATCCTCCACTGAGCTGAGGAGTCACCACTGGGAAGGCCCTGTCTCTCGTCCTGGGCCGAAATACAGCAATGCTGCATTTTGTAAAGGCAATGTCACAATAGAAAGGACAGAGTCATAGCTATTTTTATGAACTCAGACTCCGAGATTTAGCTGGACAATTCATTGTGCAAAGAAATGTAGGAGTCTGATCTTTGGCCCACCAAACCCAGTAGCTGTCATTTCTGGATGGCAGCACTGGCTCGCCAATATTTTGGATAAATTTTTTTATGAGCTCCTTAGTAGTCTCCCATCCAAACTTTTACTTGCCCTGCATAACTTTCCTAAATCAGATAAGGTCAGGTGTACTCAATATTAAGATGGTGGACAGACTAGAACTTTTCTATCCACAAAGGAAACATTCCTCAGGAAGATGCAGATGCCTTATGATGTCTAGACCTGTTATTGACATGCCTTTGAGGATGGCCTATGCCTCTAAAAGGTGCTTGCTCAGTTGTGGAAACTTCACTTGTTATGCTGTGAGGATGGTGAGGACACTGATGAAAGAGTGATTTTTGAGTCTGTGGGACTCAGCAAAACAATGTTTGAAAGACTGGAAATGTGGGGGAGATAGAGAAGACATTTGATGTGACTGAACAAACCTCAATGATAGTGATATGCTCTGATTACTGAAAGTCTCAATTTCATGGGCATGTGCTATGACCTCAAAGGAATATAGTCTGCTTTGCTGTACATTCAGTGGCCATAATTTCCCAGGGAGCAAATAACTCACCCAGCATTGTTAATGGTTGGAAATAATGAAACTCAACTCAGAAACATCTGAAGGGCAGAACTGCTACCATCTAAGAACATTGTTCTTGTTAGTGTTGAGCTCTTTATCTTCCCTGCCTTTCTATATTCTTCTGTCCTGTCAAAGATGTGACCATGCTTTGAGTGGGTGTTTGCTGACCTTTGTTTTGCTCTTTTCCAAATAAATCCCACACAGTCTCATACAAGAGTAAACTGGCAAATAGCATTTCCCCAATAGGATGACCTGTCAGTTACTGTGTGGGCATGGCTTGCTGTGTGGGCATGATTATGCCAATTTTGGAGACATACCTCTTTGCTTTGAATAACAACTTGGTTTGTAGATAACATCTAATTAACATTCTGTATAGTATAAGGTTATTCAGTAAGGACTGAAGGGTAAGGTTATCCCTCTTCTATGTGGAAGGGAAGTTGGAGTTGCTGGGGGAAAAGTTTGAGTGCAACAAGCTACCAAATGGACGGGCCAGTTCCTTTCTAAAAGTGGGTGAGTTCAACCTTAAGTGGGTTCAGTCTGGGGAAATCAAGTACCAGATATTGGAATTGCTACTTATTAGGCCACAACTCAAATGCTGGCTGAGCGATTCTGGGAATTGTCCAAAGCATAAACATCCCAAGCTCTGTCAAATACCAACAGTAAATGTTGGATTCTGAACATTCTGTAATTATGTAACATTAACATCTACCCACAAGGATTTATGAGGGGCAGCCTTGAACAGTTTAAAAAAACTGTTGTACATTGAGGGGCAGCCTTGATTTGGATCAAGTGACTGCAAAGTAGTTTGAAAGTCTATGTGCCATCAGCAATACACAGGGAATGCATTCATCTCAGGCACTGGCAGCCAGTGTGTTGGATGCAGTTAGCCTCCTTTCCCAAATGAATCTGCTCAGATAATCAATTCAAATTAAGACGCAGAGCTTCTCGGGTAAACGGCTAGGTTATTAACCTTAATGATATTGGCACTTTCTCTTTGCCACAAGTAGTATCAGAGGTACAAGTAGCAAGTGTGCTCCCTGCTGAGAAAAGTATTGATATTTCTAATTAAACACTGCAGCCTTCAAATGGGCCAATGAAGAGCTTGAGGTAGGGCTAATTTTTATTTGTACTATAAGAATAAATGGCTTGTATGGAAAGCCCCCTGGAGAACACACTGGCGTTTTTGCTTACTGAGCACTGAAGTGGCTTTATGGTTCCGTGCTGTTGATCCTTGTCATGAAAACATTTTAGCGCCTTCTGGGATGGTCTGTTTATGAATGCAATGATTGCAGAGTTGTTGCAAAAGATTTCGATGTATGTACTGTTGCTGAGAAAAGTGCTGTTTCCAATAAAAAGTATAGCCCTTTCCCCATATAATTCTACAGACAATTTATACACACCTTTCCAAGAATATCTCTGACAAAGTATAGTACTAATAAAGTCACATAACTTCAATGCAGGTGCTGTACTTGTATTTCCATTGAGATAATATACAAGAATTACACTCGATTAATCTAAGGATAACATGGGGAGAGATTTCTAGGAGCAGAGAGTTCACCCCACTTCTTGACCTATGGTGCGTTGGTTGAAGAATTCACATGTGTTTATAAGTTTTTTGTTTACCACTTAATCTTTAAACTTTGCCTTGAAATTCAAACTAGTTTTCACTGAGGCTAATTGAGTGCACCACTTCAGCTTGCAGGTGATAATTCAAATAATTCTCTCTCCCTCTGAATAGTCAATTATAGTTCAAGCAAGGAGTGTGCACCACTGTTCCAGAGTAAACACTCCCCCTCCCTCCGACCATGGACCAACCCGGTGAATAATCTGTTCATGAATTAGAAGAGTTTCCTTTTCCTTCTCATTGACATACTAGTTGTTTATATGGACTGAATATAAGTATATCTTTTTTTTCTACAAAGGAGCCTAACTTA
Source organism: Anolis apletophallus (assembly GCA_030556195.1). Classification (NCBI taxonomy): domain Eukaryota; kingdom Metazoa; phylum Chordata; class Lepidosauria; order Squamata; family Anolidae; genus Anolis; species Anolis apletophallus. The sequence goes on from JARBWK010000004.1 coordinate 79,126,775, forward strand.
TAACAGTAATTCCTAGCCCGGTATTGCTTTAAGATCTCCAAATGTCTTCTTTATTTACATGGTATAATAACAATTTTCCATTGCCATTCAATAGATGGCAATGGAAAATGATCATATGCCAACTAAAGCTAAGACCTTATTCTTCAGCTACTAGGTACAGCTACCTAATGTGCCTTTAATTGACTTATAAAAAAAACTAGTACATTGTCCACAATTATCTTCTATTTTGTTAATGTAAATACTGTCTAGTTTTTCCTTGATTTGGTTTTCTGGCCTCAAGGAACCTGTGTATTTTACCTACATTCTGATCACAGCTGGATATCACATTTGAAAAAATACATACTTCACCATTTTGTGTATGTGTTTGTTCTTCCCAGAGGATCATGGGAAAGTCTCAGGCATCCGATATCATCTCAGTTTTCATCAGAGCCTAGCGCTGGAGAAAGTTTGACTCTCCAAAAGTGTGAGACTCCCAGATATAGTAAAATTCACCTTGCCTTCAATCAACAGATGAAAATTATATGGTTTGATCATCAATAACTTTCCCTGTCTCCATCCCTTTATTTTTTTTAATGCTATAACATCTTTTTTGATCAAGAGTTATGCAGAACTCCATAACCAGTAATTTTGACCTAACAGCAATAATGCTGCAGGTTGAGTAGCCCTTATCTGAAATACTTGGGACCACAAGTGTTTGGGTTTTTGGATTTTGTTTACACATACCTGCATACATTTATTTATTTATTTAATATTTTATTATTTTGATTTATATACCACCCTTCCCAAAAAGGCTCAGGGTGGTTCACAACAATGAATACACAACACAACGTAGTTAAAAACAGAAATAAAAACAGATTAGGACCAGAATGGAAAGCACAACCTTAGAGATTAAATGCCTGGCAGAACATAATGAATATCTAGGAAATGGAATCGAAACATAAACATGCAATCTATTTGAGTTTCATATACACTGTAAACACATAAACTGAAGCTAATTTTACAGGTTGTTTTAAGTATTTTGTGCATGAAACAACTTTTGTGTACTAAGTTTGAACCATTAGAAAGCTATAGTGTTACTTTCTCAGCCTTCCGTGGAGACAATTTGGAATTTTGGAGTACAGTATTTTGGATTTTGGAATTCTGGGTAAGAGATGTTCAACCTGTAATATGGATTTTAGCATTTCCTTTTAGAACAACTAATTTGATAGAGGTGGTTCAGTTTAGGAATGCATTCCTGAAACCTCTCACCTGACGTCTAGATTGCAATCTTTATGGCAGAAACCAATAGAAGAAAGAAAGGTCTCACACACAAGAGTTCATACCAAATAGGTTCATAGTGAATTAACAAGTACTCCCCAAACCAATGATAGAAGCATTATATAATATTTCAGGCAGGGTTAATACCCATAACCCATGGAGATTAACAAGAAAACCAAGATAAAAGACCCATAAAAGTACAGACTCAATTAGAATTCTATCAACTCATAAGATTATCAGCCCTCATTAAAAACAACTACATGCAATCTTTAAAAAAATATCTTTATTCAGCAGGTTTTTTTTACATATAATAAGATAGTAGAGAAAGAGAGAAAGAGTGTGCATCAGATTCATGGAAAGATAGACGTGGGAGGATTAAGGGGAGGGAAAGGGATAGGAAGGGGAAGGGGAAGGGGATTGGGAGAGAAGGGAGTGTAGAACTCCGGATAGGTAGAAATAGAAATTAAAGATTAGAAAAGTAAAGTAGACAGTAGAAAATAAGTTAAAACCGAGGATAGAACAAAACTCATATTGCTTCCGGTCCATTTCGCAGGGAATATCATATCTTGATCAAAATACCTCCTGTTTCTTTTACTTGCCAATTTTCTTCTTATTTTTTTTCCTCCTAAGTTTTGTCTTGTTTCTTTTTTACATTGGTCAGTCCTCCTCTTTGTGTCATCTTCAGTGTTTAATTCCTTTAAATAGTTCTTGACATGTCGCCAATCTATTCTATTTTTTTGCTTGTTATCTTGCATTAAAGTTCTTATGAAGTCATAGTCCATGATCTCTCTAATTCTCAGCAGCCATTCCTCGATCTTCGGGAGGTTTTTATTCTTGCAATTTCTTGCAATTTCAATTCTGGCTGCAGTGGACAGGTAGAAGAAGATCTTGTCTTCATTGCTGTCTGTCTCTAATTCTGTGATGTTTAGTAAATAAGCATCCGGACTGAATTGTATTTTTCGTTGAAGCATTCTTTCCACGCGTTCATGGATCCTTCTCCAAAATATCCTGGTCTTTTTGCACATCCACCAACAGTGGATGTAACTTCCTCTGGCATCGTCACATTTCCAGCACTTATCCTTTAAATGTTTATAAAACCTTGCTAATTTTAATGGCGTAAGGTGCCAGTGAAGAAACATCTTGTACCAATTTTCGAGGATGTTCGTAAATCCTGTATATTTGACTTTCTTTTTCCAAAGCGTTTCCCAGGTTTTTAACAAGATCGGGTGTTCCAGTTCTTGAGCCCATTTGACCATAGTGTCTTTTATTAGGTCTTCTTCTGTGTCCCATTGTAGGAGCTTTTCGTAGATCCAACTTATTTGTTTCTTTTCCCTTTTTAAGATCTTATTCCAACTTGATTCTTGTGATGCAAAGCCTACCTTTTGATCTTGCTTAAAATATTCGTTTAGTTGGGTGTAGTGAAACCATGTCCACGAACCATCTTGCTCTCTCAATTTTCCTAATGGTTTCAATGCCCATCCTTTTGCATCTTTTTGCACTAGGTCTCTGTATAGGTGCCATTTACCTGTAGCGGTCTGCTTTATATGTTGAGATTCAATAGGGGATACCCACATCGGCGTTTCCACGTAGAATCGGGCTTTGTACTTTTTCCATGGAACTACATGCAATCTTAACATGCTGAAGTAAGAGACAGAAACCAATCAGATCCATATATAGTTAGCCTTTGCATAATGGCAATTGGGAATTGAAATGCTGAATGTTGAAAATAACTTCATTGAAACAGACCAACAAAATGGCACCAGACGTCTCATAAGAACATAAGAACATAAGAAGAGCCATGCTGAATCGGACCTCAGCCCATCTAGTCCAGCATTCTGTATCACACAGTGGCCCACCAGTTGTACACGGGGATCTCGAGCAGAAGGGAGGGCAAAACCCTGACCTGCTCCCGACCCCCCACAACCAGTACCCAGGGAAATCCTGCCTACCTCAACCAACTCCGAGGTGGCACTTGAATGTCCTTTTCAGTAACTAGCACTTGAATGTCCTTTTCAGTTTGAAGTTTGTACATCCAATGGTGACACTTCATGCATGGTTTTCTAATTTCTACAGAACTGTTGAATGTACAGGAGTGTCAGGATTAGAATCTGTCAGCTTAAGGGAAGCTGGCACAGATCCAAACCTTCCCTAACTGAATGATGAAACCTCCACAGAACTGCTGCGTCAGGAGAAACCATGAACTTTGTCCTACTTACATCCAGCTGCAAGAATGGAGCCAGTGACCCTTACCCCAATTCTAACTGTAACTCTGGGGGGATATGATGCAATATCCAAGGAACTCTGGGGAATTACTATGCCTCTCTGGGACTTGCTGAGTCAGAGGAAATGGTGCAACATGCACAGGACATTGCATGGGGGAGGGATTTGTATATAAGGCTGGTGTTGGTGAAGGGACACTGCTTAGCTTTAAAGGTGTGGAACCTGCAATAAACCCTGTTGGAGAAGCAGCAAAATTGTGAGCGTCTTTCTGGGGGAAAATTGGAGCGTCCTTACAGAAGTAAGGACGCTCCAAGTACTGTTCCTGAAGTAGGTGTTCCAGGCCAGTCCAGAGGAGGGGTGGCGTCGTGGCGTGCATCTGCTCAGATGGACCGAAGTATTCCTCATACCGGGCCCAGAGAAGCTGAATGGTCTACATTCCCTCAGGTGGGCCCTGGAGATCCTGGGTCTAGAGAAGCTGAATGGAGAGCATTCCCTCAGGTAGACCCAAGGAAACCCTATCGTGACGAGGCGGTGCGTAGTACAGAAACTGCTAAGGGCAGTGAGACTACGGAGCCAAAATCCCCTACGGGGGTTGAAGTATTAGAGTGCCGCATAGGTGCGATGGAGAAGACACTACAAAGAATTTCCCAGATGTGGCAGAGGGGTCCGGCCCAAGATTCCATGTGGGGCCCGCCCGGAGGAGGGGATTTTACTTACTATTCCCGGATGGATGGCGAGAGGACTGGAAACCGTCCTAGATCTCCTATGGGAGTGTGGAGGGAAGACAGCCCGCCAGGTAACCAGGGGAAGGCTGCTGGAATGGGGAGAGGAATCCAGAGGGCTGGTGGAAATGTGCCCAGTGGGAAGAGACCCCAGTTCCATGGAGGAGACATGCAGCCTCGCAAAGAACCACTTCGGTGGAGTTTGACGGAGAGGCGTGCAAAGTGGCCTTCTTTGTGGCAGCAGTTGGAGACCACATGGAGGATTATGGACACTTGTATCCCAGTGAAGGCAGCCGTGTTCGAGCCGTGGGGGCTGTCCTCAAAGGGAGAGCGGCAGATTGGTATGTACAATGCCATGACCGCAGGGATCCTTGTTTGGGGACCCTGAGAGGTTTCCTTAGAGCGGTGAAGAATCGTTTCAGGGACCCTTTGGAAAGAGTCAAAGCTAAGGAAGCCCTCCGGTGTTTGTCCCAAGGCAGCCGATCAGTGACGGAATACGCCGAGGAATTTATGGGCTTGGCAGGGAAGGTGGCTGAATGGTCGCGCAGCTACACTACTGGAGCTTTTTAAAGATGGATTACGGCAAGAGGTGCTGGAGTGGTGCCTTCATCGAGGCGACCCGGGAGATGTAGACGGGTGGATTCAACTCGCTGGCAGCGTGGAAGGAATCTTGGCCCAGGTGCAGCGTCGTAAGACTTCACCAGGCTTGGTGCGGAGGCCCAGAGTCGATGTCAAGCGCGACATTGGAGGACTGTCCCGGCGGAAGGTTGATAACAGTAGCCGGAGGCCGGCCATGGGAAGAGGCTTATGTTTTGTGTGTTCCAAACCGGGGCATTTGGCTTCCCAGTGCAAGCAGAAAAGGTTGCAGGATTCCAGACGGACAGCTGTAGCCAGTGGGGCTTTGGGTGAAAAGATGGAACGGGCTGAAGGGGTGAGGAAAGGGCCCGTAATGTTGTTTGTGAAATAGAGTTAAAAGAGAAGAGGGGTTATCAAATTGCACAAGGCACTAGTAGACTGTGGGTGTTCAGAGAATATAATTTGCCCCGAATTAGTTAAGAGTTCAGAGTGTAAAACTCGAATATTACCTGCTCCTGTACATTTCTCTCAACTCGATGGTTCATTTGTAAAGGGGGGCCCATTTCCCTTGGGGACTAAAGATTTAAAGGTCGGGTTGGTCCTTGGGAGGGGGAATTGGAATGTGGTAGCCCCTGTTAAAGAGCATGAGGTGATATTGGGATTGCCATGGCTCCAACAAGTGAATCCGTTATAGATTGGAGGGCAGGGTCTGTGGCATGTCATCCAGAAGTGAGTGAAAGTATGTCTGCGGAAGCGGAAAAGGGTTCCAAGGGGGAAGGAAGGATTCCTGAGGAATATGCGGATTTTGCAGAAGTGTTTAACCCTGTGTTAGCCGATAGTCTCCCCCGTCCGTAATGTTCAATGTAAAGTAATACTTAAAGAAGGTGCTGTGCTGCCCAAACCCAAGATATATCCCATGTCAGTGAAGGAGAAATTGGCGCTTAGAGAACAAATTGATGATTATTTAAAAAAGGGATTTATTAGGAGATCAGAGTCGCCGATTGCTGCACCAGTGTTGTTTCGGGAGAAGAAGGATGGAAAACTGAGGCTGTGCATCGATTATAGGGGTTTGAACGCAATTAGCACAGTGAACTGTTATCTGCTACCCTTAATCAAAGATTTGTTGGGACAGTTAGGGAGAGGAAAGTATTTTACAAAGCTAGATCTTATCAATGCGTTCCATATGGTGCGGGTGAGAGAAACAGATAGATGGAAGACCGCTTTCTCATGCCATCTCGGATTATTCGAATGGGTGGTTATGCCATTCGGTTTAGCAGGCTCTCCAGGCATATTTATGCATTTAATAAACGAGGTTCTGCACCCCTTTTGTATAAGGGGGTGTATGTCTATTTAGACGATATTGTTATCATTTCTCAGACGAGGGAGGCGCATGTGCAGTTGGTTCGCGAGGTGTTGGAAAGGTTGCGACAAGCCAAGCTGTATGTAAAGCTGAGTAAATGCGAATTCAACAGGAGTGAAATTGACTTTCTAGGATATAGGATAAGTCGATCAGGGGTGGCTATGGATCCATCCAAAGTAAGAGATGTATTGGCATGGGAGGCCCGAGGACTCGGAGGCAGTTACAAGCTTTCTTAGGATTGGCGAATTTTATAGAGCTTTTATCTCTGGTTTTGCCACTATTGTATTGCCCCTTACGGACTTACTGAAGACCAAGGGGAAAGGGGAAGCTCGCAAGGTGAAATCCCCTGGGCTCAGTTGGCATGGACCCCTGATTGTCAGAAGGCTTTTGACTTGTTGAAAATAGCATTTACAGAAGGGCCCCTGTTGTCCCATCCTGATTCGGAGAAGCCTTTCATAGTGCAAAGTGATGCCTCGGCGTGGGCATATGGAGGAGCTTTGTTGCAGCGAGACGATAAAGGAGTGCTGAAGCCGTGTGCTTACTTCTCAAAGAAATTTGGGGATCAACAAAGGAGTTGGCCTGTTTGGGAGAAAGAGGCATTCGCGATCCGGTATGCTCTGCAGGTGTGGCGCCACTTTTTGGAAGGGGCAGTCCATCCTTTGAGGTGTTGACTGACCATAGAAATCTACAGTTCCTGCGAGAACCTCAGAAGTTATCTCCCAAGTTGGTGAGATGGGCGCAGTATTTGTCTCGTTTCAATTTTGTGTTGAAACACATAAAGGGCAAGGAGAACGTGGTCGCTGATGCCTTGTCCAGGTATCCAGCAGTAGGAGCTGATCCTCTTCCTGGTGTGGAGAGGGTGTTTACTGAGAAACAGTGGGGTTTGGCAGTACAGACCCGATCTCAGGCCAAAATAGAGGTGAAGGGGGAGGAGCCCAAGATGGAAAGCTGGGCTAAAGAGTTTCAGAAGTGTTATGCAGGGGATGACTGGTTAAGAAACCATGAGTCTGAGTGTAAAATGGTAAATGGATTGTGGTTTGGCCGAACTAAACTATATGTTCCTGCAGAGCTGAGAGGTAAGATTCTGGAGTTGGCCCATGACCACAAGACCGCTGGTCATTGGGGTTTTACCAAGACATTGTTGGCTGTGAGAGGTAAATACTGGTGGCCAGGGATGAGGAAGTTTATCAAGGATTATGTGAGTCGGTGTGAGGCTTGCGCTAGGGGAAGGTTTCCACTGCTAAACCTCCCGGGTTGATACAGGTAGTGGCTACCCGGTAAGGCCTTGGACACATATAAGCACTGATTTTGTAGGGGAGCTGCCGTCAAGTAGAGGATATAGATACATCTGGACGGTGTTGGACATGTTCTCGAAGCAGGCTCATTTTGTCCCGCTGACTGGATTACCCTCAGCGGAGCGGTTAGCTAAATTGTATGTGCAACATGTGTATAGGCTGCACGGGTGTCCCGAGCAGGTGCTTAGTGACCGAGGAGTGCAGTTCACTGCTAAGTTCTGGGAGAAGTTCCTGGAAGCTCTAGGAGCAGACCGGAAGTTAACTACCGCGTACCATCCTTCATGTAACGGAGGGGTTGAGAGAGCGCAAAAATCACTAGGAAGCTATTTGCGGATTTTTGTGAATGACCGGCAGAATAATTGGGCAGATCTCTTGCCTTATGCAGAGATGGCTTACAATAGCTCAGTTCACTCGTCCACTGGGAAGACCCCGTTTTCTGTAGTATATGGGCAGGAGGTGGTTCCTCTGCCAGTAGGTGTTTATCATCACGATGATAAGGAAGAAGGATGGTCGGCTAGAGCATTGGAAGAGTGGAAGGAGGTGACAGCGAGCTTGCGAAGCGCAAGGCTCTTACAAGCGGTTCGGCGATAAGCATAGGCAGGAAGGAGAGGGGTATGAAGAAGAGGGGGATTTGGTGTGGCTGTCGACTCAGAACCTTAAGGTGGGGATGCCCTCTAAGAAATTAGGCCCAAAGTATGTCGGTCCGTTTAGGGTGGCTGAAAGAGTGAATGAGGTGTCCTACAGACTCATATTGCCCAAAACCATGGGGAAGGTTCACCCCTACGTTCCACTGCAGCCTTCTAAAGAAGTACATGAGCCCGGTGATACCAGATGTTTGAATTTGCTTTGTTTTTCCCCAGGGGAGGAGGAGGATGTGGTGGAGGAGGGCATCATGTCAGGATTAGAATCTGTCAGCTTAAGGGAAGCTGGCACAGATCCAAACCTTCCCTAACTGAATGATAAAACCTCCACAGAACTGCTGCGTCAGGAGAAACCATGAACTTTGTCCTACTTACATCCAGCTGCAAGAATGGAGCCAGTGACCTTTACCCCAATTCTAACTGTAACTCTGGGGGGATATGATGCAATATCCAAGGAACTCTGGGGAATTACTATGCCTCTCTGGGACTTGCTGAGTCAGAGGAAATGGTGCAACATGCACAGGACATTGCATGGGGGAGGGATTTGTATATAAGGCTGGTGTTGGTGAAGGGACACTGCTTAGCTTTAAAGGTGTGGAACCTGCAATAAACCCTGTTGGAGAAGCAGCAAAATTGTGAGCGTCTTTCTGGGGAAAATTGGAGCGTCCTTACACAGGAGCCCAATTGTCTCAAGCAACCACTAAACCCATAATGCTCTACAAGAATAGATCTAAGAAGCAACAAATGCATGGTCCATGTAGTTTACATTCCCAGAACTACATAAAGAAAGGAGGAGGATGGGGATAAGCCCTTTCACTACACGATAATGACAGTCTCTTTAAGGTCTCAGCTTAAACAATGAACTACAGTTTCTCAGCAAATATACATATGAAGTAGACTTTGCAGTTCATTCACATCTGACAAATGCATATTTTAGAAACTTTGCAAACATGAAAGCAAGTAATGTGCCTTGCCTTTGTTTTATTATTTGTTGTTGCTGCTGCTTATTTCCACCTATTGTGAGATATGAACTTATTCCAGAGCTCACAAGAAAATTTCTTCACAGGCATCAATGCTTTCTTCATTGACATCTTGCAATATGTGTGTGTGTGTGTATGTATACACACACACACACACATGCATACACACAAAAAGACAAAGAGAGTGAAAATGTTGAAGTGTTTGCTTCAACATTGTGTTCCAATTTGCAGTGACCAGATGTAAGAGAGAATACAGCTCCTGCATCTTTAATAGTTGCATAGAAGGGAGAATTGTCATGCGAGCTGTACTTTTTGAAATTTCCTCTTCTACACTTAAAAGATGTAAGAGACCTCTGTTCTAGCCACCTTTACTCCAGATATATGCTTTTATGGTTGCAATCTTTATAATACACAATAAAGTTCAAGGTATGTCTGCTCAAAATGCTTGTCTCATTTACAGTTGCTGTCCAGATGGTCTTGAATCCCAATTTTCATTAACTTCAGCCTGCATAGCAAATGACCAGTGCATATGAAAGTTTTAGCAGCATCCAAAGGACTACAGATCCACTAGCTCTGCTCTGGAATTACAAATAATACCATATTTTGCAGCCAGAATGCTTCAGGGCTGTGGTCTTAATACAAATTGTGAGAGGATCTACACTATACACCAGCAGCTTGATCTCATTTTAACTGTCATAGTTTCAATTCTATGAGATCCTGGGATTTGTAGTTTGAGGAACTTTGCCTTCTCTGCTGGAGAATTCTAATCAAACCAAAGCTTTGTTTAAGTGGCTAAATTAAGGAGGATTCACTACTTCATTGCTGTTGGGAGTCCATGTGACATATGCTGGATTCACAGCAGAAGTACCATTAATTCAGATCAACCAAAAATTGGATTTACTCCGTAGATTCCAGAAAGGTCTAAAGCCTCTTGGCCCTGGGGACTCTCTTGAGCTGCATTAGAGCATCCCTGGAGAATTTTTAACCTGGATTTATCTAGTAAGTGAAGATGTGACTGAAATCACACTATAAATCCATAGCACAATGGCATAACAGTTAAAGTAGGATCAAACTGCTAAAAATGTGTAGGGTAGATTCTCTCCATGACATTTTTGTTCCATCAAGATTTTAATTGCTTTGTAGAACTCAAATGAAATAAAAGATTATTCAGTAAATAAAACCTGCTAGACTCTCATCTATAGCCTTAATTGGTTGATGATATCATGAAGAGAAGTGCTTCTAGCTGCGAGAAATTACATTTATAATTCAATTCTGTCCTTTCCACTAAGTGTTAGCATTTTGGTGCGATGTGCAAAAGTTGATTATCGGTATTGAAAAGAAAGATAAACTGTGGTGATGCTTACTTCTAAAAAAAACTCACAGGGGAGCATCTTCAGGTACTTACTGTTCTTCCAGTCCTAAAAAATGCACTTGAAAGCTTTTCCAGGTAATGCAATTTGGATTGAGTTGACAAAGTGTATATTGCCTCTAACATTCTGAAATCGTTGGACCAGAATATCAATAGGGTACAGAAGTTTATGAAATGAGACTGCTGGAATATCTTAGACATTTCTCCTTCTTGAGGGGCAAGTATTACACATAAAAATATTGTTAGTGAACAATATGGTGACCCTCATGCTGACCTGAAGCAAGTTAATATATGAAACAATTACTGCATATAATATATAAGTTGAGGGCAGGTTTTGGACCAAAAATGTGATATGACCTGTGGAGAGGTCAAAGGACATTTCTTATAGAGGGGAAACAGGGCCGTAGCCAGGATTTTGATTCGGGGGGGGGGGGCTGAGTTTGGTTCGGGGGGGCTGAGACTGGGTGGAAGAGGGTCTACCCTAGCAAACCTTTTGTATTGTTATCCCAATAACCCCATTAATGTGGGATATAATGAGCATGGTGATCAGATCATGATATGAATAAACATAACAGTTTAAATAATGTACCAGTAAGGCCTTTTCACGGACCACCCTGAGAATTTCGGGGGCTGAAGCCCCCTTAGCCCCCCCTGGCTACATGCCTGAGGGGAAGCACCAATGCCAAGTCAGGGGGTAATCACTCCTGGCTGCTGCTGCCATTTTCCCACCAAGGCTAGAAGCCATGCCACAATGGAAAAAGGTAGAAGGAATGTGTGCCACTTCTCCTTCCAACACCCAACTCAGAGAAAGGGAAGTTTGAAAATAGGCATTAAGGTACAGTACTCACATTGAGCCATACATAAATTGACCAAGGTTTTTGAGCCAATTTTTTTCTTAAATTTCTACATTTAGGCCCTATCTACAATAGCATACGATGCAGTTTCAAACTGCATTATATATTTAGTGAAAACTCCTATAATGCAGCTTCACTGCATTGAACTACATTATATGACTTGACACTGCACTGGACATTTAATGCAGTTTCAAACTGTATCATATGCCAGTGTAGATGGGGCCTTATACACAGAGTAGCTAAATTGTTGGTGGCAAATCCATAGCGTTAAGAAGTATTTTTGAGAGGATTGTTTCTTCAATACTCTGGTATTCTGAAGAAACAGGAAAGGAATCATGAGAATCAATTGACAGAGGAAATAAAAGAATTTAAATTAAAATATTTGCTAACAAAGGATTTGAAGATTATTTCCAGATGATAGAAAGAGTTGGAACCTAGAGATGTAGAAAAGGTTTAAAATGAAATGATGTACACAAATGAATATTTGAATATAATAACATTCATGTGCAAAAATAGCACAGACGAAGAAAGGAAGAAGAGAGATTGGGAGAATTTAGGATAGTAATGGTATCTTATGCACCATAATGGTAGATAAAATTAAAGCAGTACAGGGTTTCTAGTCTAACATGTATAGAGGTAAAGAAGTGGGCATAGCCGAGCTGAATAAATATTTGGAGCCTAAATAAATTAAGTGAGACACATAGTAAGGAAATTGAGAAAACAATATCACAGGAAGAAATTAGAGATAGGATTTATAAATTAAAGAAGGGTAAGTCTCCAGGAGAAGATGGAATTCCAGCAGAAATTTACAAAATTTACACAGAATTTCTAGATAGCAAGCCATCTCACACTGGAAGCATGGTATGGGGAGGTATGGAACATAGCTTTAAATAACAAATTATCAATGGAAATGAGGGTGCTTAGAGGGGAAATTAAAAGATCAGCATTTGATTCATATTGGTCGGTTTTCATTAAATATGCCTTAGAGAATGACAAGGGAAAACAGTACAACCTCACACAGGAATTCTGGATAGGACATTTGTTTATTTGTTTACTTATATATTTATGGTGAAGGAAATGATACTCGTTCAGGCCTAGATGGTAGGTCTAAGTCAGGGGTGCTCACACTTTTTCAGCATGGGAGCTACTGATTAAAAAACCAAGTCCCAAAGATCACCTACCCAGAAATGTAAAACGTATAACTATTTTCGTATTTATTTATTTACTAGCTTGGGGACCCGTCAGTGCCCGGGTCATTTGAGAAGTGCAGCAGGATGTAGAGTGGGTTATGGGGGCTCTGTGTGCCAAGTTTGGTCTTGATCCATCATTATTGGGAGTTGCAGTGGTATCATAAAATTACTGAAGGTAGTGCAAGTCCCATCATCTCTGGTCCACCACCCCCCAAAGTGTAGTAGGATGTAGATTGGGTCATGGGGGCTCTGTGTGTTAAGTTTGGTCTGTATTGGTGAATGGATAAGGGTTGCATTGTTTTTAGGAAGTGAGTGAAGGTACTTCAAGTCCCATCATCCGTGGTCCATCTCACACAAAACTGCACCAGGATGTAGAGTGGGTCATGAGGGCTCTGTGTGCCAGGTTTGGTGTTGATCAGTCATTGGATTAGGTTTGTAGCAGTCTTGGAAAGTGAGGGAAGGTGCTGCAAGTCCCATCATCCATGTTCTGCCCCCCACCAAAAATCAGTAGGAAGTAGAGTGGGTCACAGGGGCTCAGTGTTCCAAGTGTGGTCTTTATCGGTGTTTGTTGTGGGCCGCAGTGGTCTGTGGGAACAGAGGGTGTGTAAGTACTACAAATCCCATCATCCATTGTCAGTCCTCCCCCAAATCTCACCAGGACGTGAAGGCAGTCATGGGGGTTATGTATGCCAAGTTTGGTCTCAATCAGTGATTGGATGAGGGTTGCAGCGGACTTGGGAGTGAGTAGAGGTCCTTCAAGTCCCATCATCCATGGTCCACCCTCCTTCGATCTGCACCAGGATGTAGAGTGGGTCATGAGGGCTCTGTGTGGCAGATTTGGTGTTGATCAGTACATAAGAACATAAGAACATAAGAAGAGCCATGCTGAATCGGACCTCAGCCCATCTAGTCCAGCATTCTGTATCACACAGTGGCCCACCAGTTGTACACGGGGATCTCGAGCAGAAGGGAGGGCAAAACCCTGACCTGCTCCCGACCCCCCACAACCAGTACCCAGGGAAATCCTGCCTACCTCAACCAACTCCGAGGTGGCACTTGAATGTCCTTTTCAGTAACTACCGATATACTTGGTATCCATGAATCTGTCTAATCCTGCCTTGAAGTTGTTCAGGCTGACAGCTGTCACAACCTCTTCTGGAAGTGAGTCCCATCATCCATTGTCAGTCCTCCCCCAAACCTCACCAGGACGTGAAGGCAGTCATGGGGGTTATGTATGCCAAGTTTGGTCTCGATCAGTGATTGGATGAGAGTTGCAGCAGACTTGGGAAGTGAGTAGCGATACTTCAAGTCCCATCATCCATGGTCCACCCTCCTCCGAACTGCACCAGGACGTAGAGTGGGTGATGGGGGCTGTGTGTGCTAAGTGTGGTCTGTATTGGTCGTTTTTGGTTGCCTCAGTGGTCTGTGGGAACAAAAGTGTTTGAAAGTACTACAAATCCCAAAATCCGTGGGTCAGGTCCCCGAACCGCACCAGGACGTAAAGGGGGTTAGGGGGTTATGTGTACCAAGTTTGGTGCAGGTCCATCACCCGCTGGTCGCTGTGGCCTGTGAAAGTGGCTGCCACATATCCGCCTCCCGCCCTCCTTTTACATACAAACATTCCGCTTTATAAAGGTATATACAGATACAGATATTTATTATTCATTTTTATGTACCGCTCCTTCCAGCAGGCTCGGGGCAGTTTACATAAAATGATGTTATAAAACATCAACATTTTAATTTATTAACAACAATATAAAACAGAGCATAAAAATACATCCAACCACCCCATTTCTCCCACACTGCCATATTACCACACATATTATCAGCCAGAAAGTAAGAAGAGAGGCTTTTGAACTGCAAGGCCATTTAATACTCAGCAAGGTAAACAAAGGGGCATGCAAAATACATCCAACCACCCCATTTCCATATTCCCCAACATATATTTCTCAAGGAACAAAGCAAGCAGAGAGGCTTTGGACCTAAAGGCCATTTTTAAAAATAAAAAGGAAACAAAGAGACATGCCACAGTACAATCAAGTACCCACCCCATTTCTCCCACATTTCCATATTCCCCAACATTTCTCAAGGAACAAAGCAAGCAGAGAGGCTTTAGAGCTAAAAGGCCATTTTTAAACATTAAAAAATAAACAAAGAGACATGCCACAGAACAATCAAGCACCCACCCCAAAGTAAAAAAGACCGACTTTTGAGATGCGGTAAGGAATGACCCCAAAAGTCCTTCTTCTTCTCCTCCGTCGTTGCTCCTATTTCCACGCCGCCAACATGCGTGCTGCCTCCAATAGCTCACAAGAAGTCAGAGGGGCAGAATGGGCGCTTCTGCACATGCACGCGGTGCAAGCCATGCATTGCGTCATCCAGGCCCGCCCCTTTGGTCTCCTACGACTCTGAGTGGCTGGAGAAGGACGGAGGGAGGAGGAGGAATCAAAAGAGGGGGGCCCATTATGCCTCTTGGACTCTGGAGCTTTTGGAGGCGGCGGCGAGCAGGAGCGGGAGGAGCAACGACGGAGGACTTCTTTGCAGCGTGTAGGGGTGCGTGAAGAGGACCAACAGCAAAAAAAACCTGGTCAGGGGCCTGAAGATCACCAGGATGAGGCCTGAAGATCACCCTGGTGATCCCGATCACCATTCTGAGCACCCCTGGTCTAAGTGTTTGTAAAATGTGCATTATATTGTATACTGCTTACAATTAATGTTGTTGATATAAGTGTAAAAACCAAATAAAGTAAAAAGAAGCATTTCTCAGATTATGATTGTTTTATTATATTTTATTGAATAAAACACACAATAATAAAATTGAGTGACATGTACAACAAAAACAAACTAGAGATTAAAATATAAACTACAAATTAATAAAAAGTATAAAAGAATATAACAATATCTCATCTAACACAAATAAAGGTGATTTTCAACTATCTTGTCTGCAGTTGAAGTTAATAGAGACAATATCACTCTACGTTATCTATAGCTTATACTTGGTCTATATTCTTAACTCATTTTAATTAGTAAAACCAACAACCATCAAATCTCCCTCACTTTTTCCCCAAAAAAGTCAATTAAAGCCCTCCATTCTTTCAGAAGCACTGGTAATGAATTTTCTTTAATTAAAATGGAAAGTTTGTCTAGTAATGATTGTTCTACAACTGGATTGATAGGTAGCTAGACAAAGGGACATGTCTTAGTCCTTCAGGTGTTGCTGAACATCTCTCAGAATTCCTCTCAATTGGCTCTGCCAGCTATGCATGATGGGTGTGGCAGTCTGACTCCCCCCATACCTACAGTTGAAGCCATTGCATTAGCTACCAGTTTGTTTCCAGGTAAAATTCAAAATGCTGGTTATGATCTGTAATGCCCTAAGCACTGCAGCATAGATCCAGACAATCCAAAAGACCAATATATTTCCCAACATATTTGTGCTTGAGTCTTAAGATCCTGATGCAGTCAAGTCCTATCTGGCTGGGACATGTGAAAGGACCTTCTCAGTGGCTGCTCCCAGGCTGAGAAATTTATTTATTTATTTACAACATTTCTATGCTGCCTTTCCCAGCCTGAAGGCAATTCAAGGCAGCTTAAAACTGGCACAATTTGTTGCCAAAATAGTCATAAAACACAACTAAAATATTTAGTACATATTATAAAAACCATGTAAAATCATTAAAAACATATCACCAGTGACTTCCTATTAGCTCATTTTCCAAAAACATTGTCTAAGCTGTTCCATATTCATCCATTACGCTGCATTTCCAAAGGCTTGTTCAAAGAGCCATGTTTTTACTTTTTTTCGGAATGTCAGTATGGAGGGGGCCAATCTAATATCCCTAGGGAGGGAGTTCCATAGCTGAGGAGCCACCACTGAGAAGGTCCTGTCTCTTGACCCCACCAGGCATGCCTGCAACAAAGGTGGGATCAGGAGCAGTGCCTCCCCAGAAGCTCTTAAATTCCTAGCTGGTTCACAAGGAGAGATACGTTTGGACAGGTAGGAACTGTTTACGGCTTTATAGGCAAAAGCCAGCACTTTCAATTGTGCCCGGTAGCAAACTGGCAGCCAGCGGAGCTGGCGCAACAGAGGAATTGTGTGCTCCCTGAGCGCTGCTCCCATTAGCAACCTGGGTGCCGCCCACTGGACCTTTTGAAGCTTCCAAACAGGAGGCTAAACTGACCTCCTTTCTATTTTCCAATTAGCAATCAGGTGATAATGCAGAAGGGCTTTCTCATGAGATGGGTGTGCCATACGTTTATCCCTACGATATATTTTACAATGCTTTTATACCATTAGAAATGCGTGTGTTCCTAATATAAAGACTTGTTCAATTATTTTAAGTTTTAAGTTTTTTAACACTGTACATTGTTTAGATTTATGTTGGAAGGATCCTTGGATTCTCCGTCTGGAAAACATAAATACCTAATATAAACAAACAAATACTGTTGACAGCATCTTCTTCGAAATCTGAGGGCAGTTTAAGGCACAAGAAAAGCCATGTTCCACACAGCTTTCTAATCTTCAGCAGAGATTGGTAGACTCAAGAACAATATTCAGAAGGGTGCTGATCTGTCCCTTGGCACCTCCTACTTGATGAAACATTCAATTTATATGAAAGCAAGACTGGAGATGAAAATAATGTACAATTATCCTCGGCTCCCTGTTCCTGAAGTTCTTACTGCTAGTGAAGGCTCTCTGTGTTTTGGGAGTTAGCAGGGATCCTTCATCTCACAGACTCGAAGGGCAGAATGGCTCCTTCTCTACAGAAAGGAAGGGAAGGCCTTCTGATGAGTAACAAAAAGATATATTTCATGTCAGCCATCCCTTCTTTCAGTCCTTCTTTGATGACCATCTGTAGGTTGTGGTGACACATTCGGCACTCAATTGTCTGTTAATCTATTCTTGATTTCTATTTTAGTAAGCTGAGTCCTGGATCTTGGCACTGACAGTAAATTGCTTTTTGAGGCATTGTAGTCCAAAAGATAACTTTTCTATATTGTGCTGAAGGGAAAACCGGGGAGTGAGCCATAGTGAATCTCAGCACAAATTAAATCGTCTCTTTCTCATCTCATATAATCTTTTCCCTTCTTTTACTCCATAAAACATAATCTGTTTAGGTAGTATCACACTAGTCTGGCATGTTCCTCAGCCCTGCAAATCTATTACCAAAGGAAGTTAAGTTTGGGACAGTGTAATATTTCCATAGATAAGAAATTCCTCCCAGTTCCTTATAGCTGGCGGTACTAAAAATACAGCCTTGTAGAAGACCCCCTTGGCTTCTGCTCTAAGTTGACTAGTTCTGTTAGAAAGCAGCTGTTTCATAAAAGAGTGAGAGAATACAGCCACATGTCTACATCTGTTGTTTGACTCTCAGTGACCCAAATCCACCCATCTCGTTTCATAACAAGAGGCCATCTCCGTCCTCCCTTTTGTTCCACAACTATTAGAATGTCAAAGCACCAAACTGGCTGCGGCATCAGACCTGATTTAATAGCATCGGTCCACTGGGTGACATTTCCACACAAAACCCATCATCAAGTGAAAATGTGCCAATGGGAGGAAACTCTTCTTCACCTTTTCAAATGTGTCAATCTGAACAGCTCTTGTCTTTAGCTTGTATCATCTTTGAAAGCTTTGGTTGCTATAACAACAACAGAGATGTAGATTTGCTGCACGGAGGTGGCCGAATTCTGCCTCTGGTTACAAAGACAAAAATGTGGAGTAACTCCAGCAAAGTGCATGGCTTTACAGTGATAAATACAGACAAGCAGAAGTAGGATTAACTCTGCCTTTTGTTATGCAATCTCTTCCCTGCTCCCCCTTGTTCCCCCTCTCTTGTCAAAGGACAATGTGTTTTCCCTTCTGCTTCTGACTAAGCTAATAATGTGGTGGAATAATCAGGCTTAATGACAGTTTGAACCACAAAGGAATTATGTATTTTACATAAAACATTATTCACTTACATCTTGAAGACTAGTTAGTGCACAAATGTAGAGGCAGTCCAAGAAAGCAAGCAAAGCCCCAAGACTTGCCAGTGCAGGCTGGGTAGTCATGGTGTGGATGGGACTGAAAACTATGTAGCATATAGAAGAGGTTCATGCCCTGTATCTAAACCATTTTTCTTGGGTCAGTGGGTTTTTGTACAATTGGAAAGCTTACAAGCAATGTTACAAAGGCAAATTTTGAACTGCAAGCACCCATCAAAATGATCTCTACAAAGCAGGGAGAATTCAAAAATTGCAGTATTAATCCATATCAACAAATAATTCAAATGTTTAAAAACAATGCTTTTGGATTTGGAAATATTAGGCGTTTACAAGAAACCTTGCCTGGGGGATGCCCAACAGTATTTACTCAGTCTTCGAGGAGGCTGAGTGAAAGCTACCCATTACATGGCTTCCAGCCTCCTCCCAGTAGACTCAGATCAAGGAAAAGCTTTATGAGAACTACCGCTCCTCTTGGCGTCCCCCTAGTAACAGCAAGGGTATCCCTCTGGACAGATAAACCAGGAAATCCCAATTGGATGGCCCCCCACAAGGGTCTTCCTCCAGGGGAAAACCAAGAATTGGCAACTTGGAAGTCTTTGAACAGATTCAGAAGTGGAGTGGGCAGTTCAAAAGACAACCTGGCAAAATGGCACAACCTAAAAGAATCCCACACCTTGTGTGACTGTGGAGCAGAACAGACAACTCTGCATCTGTATGCTTGTCCACTATGCCCTGCCTCATGTATGGAGGAATAATTGTTGGAAGCTACAGATAATGCCATCACTGTTGCCTGTTTTTGGTCAAAAGATATTTAGCCACCTGCACGCTTTCTATTTTTATCAGTTTTATACTAATTTATGCAATGCTTTTGATACGAAATAAATAAATACATTTAGTCATTATTATTTTTACCAGATCTTTTGTACATCTAATAAGTCTTCCTAGCCTATCAAAGACCAAGGGTGCATCTGCACTGCAGATTGAATGTAGTTTAACACCACTATAGCTGCCATGAATCCAGGTATGGCATAACGGGAGCTGTAGTCTCACAGGATCTTTAGCCTTCTCCGCCAAAGAATGCTGATGCTTCACAAAACTACAAGTTCAAGAATTGCCCAACATTGAATCATGGTAGTTCAAGGAGTGTCAAACTGCATTCATTTTACAGTGTAGATGATACTCAGGCCACCCCAAAATATTTTGTCTTTCCACCAAGTAATCTATACATTGTCACTGGGAAAATCTGTTTCTCTCCAAACTACTGTAAGAATTGCATGTGAACTCAGAGGGAAAAAGTTCAGTGAAGTAGCAGATGATATAATCAACCATGACCATCAGAAAATCCCAGCATGATAACACTATCACACTGCTTACATGATCTTTTTTCTTTATTTGCACATAAAGCAAAACTGGGTGAAATAAAGAATCCTATATTAGAAAAGTTGTTCTTCAATCATTTTGTTCTGGAAGGAATCAACAAGAAATTTTAACCATTTTCTTCCTAGTGCAAGGAAGTCCTTGAAAAATGTCCAGTTGTTGAAGGTTATTCGCAGCTCAAGATTTACTCCGTTAAAAATTGACACAGGGTTATTTTGCTCAGGAAGCAAATTTTTATGTACAGGAAACAGAAGATGCCATGCAGAAAATGCTAGTTTTTGTGCAAAAACTAACTGTGGGTTTTGCACAGAATACAGTCCCAAACTATGAAGGTTTACCTCACTCCAGGATTCTCCTTGCCAAGATTTCCCAACATTTAGGATATATGTTTTGCAGTTCATTTTTTAAAATATTTTCTAATTTTTTTTCCATCCTGATATCATATATCCAGAATCCAGATACATGGATCAGAATCCAGATATTCAGATTCTACAAATGCAAAAGTAATGCTAGGACCTATGGTACAGAAATCTTTGTCTGGCTATTTCCAGGATGTAAAGATGCCTTTCAAGGGAGAGTAGTCTGCCTTTTACCTTGTTGTCAGGCATCTTCAAGAAGACCTCTGGAAATTTTCTGGTTGCAAAAACGAAGGCATTTAATGGGTGGGCTTTGCACTTTCTTTATTTGTGTGTCTTTTATTGGTTTGATTTTAATGCAGCTTTGTTCTACAGTACAACCCCCATATCCATGGAGAATAAATTCTAAGATCCTTTGTGGATGGCTGAAACTAAGGATAATAGCAAACCCTATATTGAGGGCCCTTC
Source organism: Anolis apletophallus (assembly GCA_030556195.1). Taxonomy (NCBI): domain Eukaryota; kingdom Metazoa; phylum Chordata; class Lepidosauria; order Squamata; family Anolidae; genus Anolis; species Anolis apletophallus. The sequence continues at coordinate 79,147,428 of JARBWK010000004.1, forward strand.
CACACAAGTCCCAAACCCGCAATCTCCAGGCCCACACCTGGTAAGACCCAGATCTTAGCACTTAAACGAGAACAGTATGAACAATAATCATCAAATAAACAATATTCAAAATCACGTGTTGTTTTATCATTAATACAGGTCAATAAACAGGTGAGTATTCACACACAATATACATATGAATGAATGCACAAGACGTAAATAGAACACTCTGGCAGCTGGGGGGGAAACCACTGAAAGGCCTCGTGGAAGGCAACTTTAAACCCACAAATTGGATGTGTAAAATCACAGTTCTCTAGGGTAAGAGTTCCATCGAGTACCAAGTGGATATGCTCACAGTTAGAGGCAGGAATTCCCCATGGAAGCCTCCAAGTAGCCAAAGAGTTCTTGTAACCGCTGCAGTCCAGGAACGCTGCTTGTAAAATGTAAACAAACGCTGGCTGGAGCTGCTGTAGCGGGAAGCCGCTGCTCAAATTTCAAACTGCAGTAAGAGTCCCAATGGAAATGAATAGCAGTGAAAGAGGTCGTTCCACACAATAGGGCCAAATAGAACACTCTGGCAGCTGGGGAGGAAACCACTGAGAGGCCTCGTGGAAGGCAACTTTAAACCCACAAATTGGATGTGTAAAATCACAGTTCTCTAGGGTAAGAGTTCCATCGAGTACCAAGTGGATATGCTCACAGTTAGAGGCAGGAATTCCCCATGGAAGCCTCCAAGTAGCCAAAGAGTTCTTGAAGCCACTGCAGTCCAGGAACGCTGCTTGTAAAATGTAAACAAACGCTGGCTGGAGCTGCTGTAGTGGGAAGCCGCTGCTCAAATAACAAACTGCAGTAAGAGTCCCAATGGAAATGAGAGAGGTCATTCCACACAATAAGGGCCGACGAGGGGGCAAGTGCCCAGGCCTGATCTCGTTTCGACCTTCCCAGGTCTTTTTCAAGGCCAGGTGGACATCCAAGATATGTGGTATACGATACACATCAATAGCGGCAGTCATATAAAGTCTGTAAAATACAACATGAACAAACAGAGCATACAATTCAGAATACACGGATACAATCAAAGCATGATATGGATATATGAGGAGCTGGAGGACTATACTACCTGGATGCTGAGGCTCAATAATGCAGACAGGAATAGTCTGATGGCAGGAGCAAAGATTACAAACATAGCTACCTATTTAAAGTGGTTGAGGTGATGCAATTCAGGTGAGTAAAGCTGTTACACTGAGTTTTTCATTGAGTCCCAATGGGATTTCTGTGCGGTAATCGATGATGGCCCGGGTTTCGGCCCGGATTAAGGCCGCATGCAGGTCTCCATTGGGGGAAGGTCTAATTTTTTGGATGCCAAAGAACTTAAGTGACTCGGGTCCATGAGAGAATGTTTTGCAGTGGATGTAAAAAGGCGAGTCTTCTGATGCATGTCTGACTTTGGATTTATGTTCAGAAAACCGGGTTTTGAGCATTCTAGAGCTTTCACCTATATAGACCCAGATCTTGCCTTTAGATCCATATCTTACCAGTTGTTTAATTTTCCCCCGATTCGGTTTTACTGGAAGCATTGCCTGGACACCATCAGTAAAACCGAGACAGATCCCGCATAATGGGTCTGTCTGGATTTGCCCTGACTAAACTTGAGGTGGAAGTATAGCATAGAATTACAGTGGAGTGCCTAGAGAGGCCCACAAATACTACCAGGGGTATTTTTTGGAATGTGGGTAGGTGAAATCTTAGATATCAGGTCCATATACAAGGGGGTCTTACTCTATAGTTATTTATTTATAGTTTTCATGATAGGTTTATAGATTAAATTTAACCTTTCAGGAACTCCCTTGAGTATCCGTTTGTGAGAAAGACAGGATATACATCAACTTAATATCTTCTCCTCCTTTTTTTCCACTGAATCCAAATTTCTCATGGATTGTGCAGACTCTAGATACCCCCCCTCCCTCCCAGGGAATCTCTCTCTCTGCTGGCAAGAATTAATCCTTTCCTTGTTTCCAAGGGAACTCAGACCCCAAATGGGTGATTCTCTCTCACTAACCCTCCTGAAATCAATAATGTCTCTTATGATATAACTCAACAGACAATTAAGCCTCTAAGGATCTACCTTAATTTATAAATGAAGGCATGATTGTCAACCAGCCTGCTCCTCACAGCCATCTTTATTGATCTAGGTTACCATCCCTGTCATATCACTTTCCTTTAAAGCAATGATTGAGTTCTAGGCTATTGCTTGAAACCTGTGCCTTCAATAATTTTCTGTTACTATAGCTGACTGTTTTAGATGACCAGTATGGAATGCAGTTAAAAAAATATTGCAGCTGAACACCCTAATCTGGTAAACTGTGCAGTGATTGATACTGAGCAGACAAAAAGTACAGTAAGAACTTAAATTAACAGAATATTTACTTTTGGCTTCAGATGAAACAGCATCTAAAATAATGGTTCCCAGTACTAGACTCCTTATCATAATTATAAATGTTTTTATTGTACTTTTTAAAAAAACATAATTTTACATGAAAACATACAAACACACACATGCATAGTATACTTATTCCAAAGGCCTCAAAGTATTTGACATTATTGTCCCCTTTTTCATTTCAGCTACAAAATAACTTTATGGGGTTATGCAGGTTAAGAGAACACAATAAATTTATGATGAAATGGGTTTTTGAACTGGTATTTCCCAAAACTCTAACCATTGCTCTCTACCGCTTCTCAGCTGGCAACAATGCATTACTCGATAATTTTTATTTTCCCTGAAATATATGTTATCAATTGGGTTCTCCGTTTTACTAAGCAAACTCATTTGAGAGCTGGCAATTAATGACTATGTGAATGAAATTGGATTTACTGCTATCATGGACATTCTTGTACAAATGGCCTTAGGCCATGGGTGACAAATCTTCAAGTATGTTGACTTATAATTCTTATCATCCCCACACAGCATGGCCCATGGTAAGGGGAAAAAATCCAAAGGGCCTCTTTAAACTACCACCTCATCACACTGGGGCAAATTACCCCCTTTGAAGCACTTGGGGGACGAGGCCTGCTGAGCACCATCACATGGCACTCAGCAGTCCTGCCCCATTTACCCTCCCAAGTTGCAAGACACTTCCTCAGCAACAACGGAGAGCTAAGTGGGTTTTGGGTAGCTTCAACTGAGCTACCTGCATTTTGCGATGGGGGAAAGGGCAATGTGGCAACATGTGTTGCCACCCTTTCTCCCATCTGATGGGGACAGGGTGCAAACACACTTTGTCCCATTGTCCCTGTCTGTTGGTGGAAGGAGGGAGGGCAGGTGGGGCGCCATGAGGTGCCCTGCATGAATGCCATTTCACTGGCAACTGCCAGCAAAACAGAACAGGGCAAGGGGCATGAAGAGGTTCTTGGATCAGCTCCATAGTGGCCAAAAGCTTCACAGGGTCAGGCTATATTAATATGGCTTTGCCCCACATTACCCAAAGTCAAAGGGAAGTCCAAATTTTGACCCAACATTAGGCCTCTGGGAAGAGTTCAGATGAAATGAAACCAGCTCTACTGTCATCCCATGCCACCCAGACTTGGGAGGCATGGAGACACAGGATCCACCCCCCACCTTTTGCCATTTCGGTCTCCAGTCACAACATGGATCCTATATATTGACCAGTGCATGCAATGATGCTAGCTGGGGTGATGGGGCACTCTCCCTCAGCATCCTATCACCTTTTGGCAATGTAACTAGATGCAGCGGTGATCAGTTATGACATATGTTGTAGACAGAGACCGCCACAACATAAAGGGCAAGGGGGATAGGAAGGGCCCAACAGCGCATATCTCTACAGTGGCTATGGGACTCCCTGTGTGACCCATACCCAGAGTGGATCCAGTGTATGACATGCTGGATCAGCCCTGGAGTATGAGCCAGTGTAGCCACAGCCAAAAGTTCTCCAACCATGACTTAAGCAACTATTTCCTCTCTCATCCTGCCAGCTGCAAAGTACAGGAATACAAATTAGCATTTTTCTATGGTTTCCAACAAGATAGCACATTTAAAATTATTTGGACATTTGCTAGAGATAAAATATACTATTATCAATTTTACAAAATGGAGAGAAGAAACAATGAGTCCATGTGCCCAAATAGATCATAGTAAGAAGACTGGTGAAAAATGCTGGGTAAATGTGGCAAAGCTCAAGGACCTAAAAACATGAAACTAGATGCTCTAATGTCCTTTTCTATTATGAATTTGCCATGCTTCTATATTTATTTATTTGCCATGCTTCTATATCGCCTCTCTCAGCCCGAAGGCAACTCGAGGCGGTGAACAAGCGGCAACAAGTGCCCATATACAATACATCACAAGATAAAAACAGTCATATAAAAACATATAAAAGTAACAGTTAAAACTACAAAATACAAATCGCAGCTCCACAATCTTAAAATCGGTTTCCGTTTCGTTGTCATAGTAATCCTTGATCTCGATTAAAGTTCGTCTGCGAATGCTTACTCGAAAAGCCAAGTCTTGACTTTCTTACGAAATGTCAGGATGGAGGGGGCTGATCCGATGTCACTAGAAAGGGAGTTCCAAAGCCGAGGAGCCACCACTGAGAAGGCCCTGTTATTTTATTATGAAATAATCATAATCATGGTAATAAGTCCCTCTATTATCTATCAACTTTTCTAACTACCATATTTACTTGGGTTGATTTCCCATCTTTCTTTACTAAATTGTCATAATAGAAGTATATATTAGCTTAAATGGTGCATTAGAATTGTGTGTATAAATCCACCAGTGAAAAGGCCTGGAGGAATCTGGAACCCTGGAGGCCAAACCGGGATGTGTGAAGAGTCCATTCCTGGTGGTGGGGGCGGCAGCCTCAGGGCTTTTTGTGGCATGCAGGGAAAGATGAGGAGCACCCGGCTAGTGACCCAGTCCTTCCTGCTTCTTAGCCACAGTTTCTGCCTTCCGGTTAGCCCTTGAGGTTTCTTGCCCACCCACACCCATACTCAGTATCATGTGATTCCCAACTGGCCTCATTCAAAGGCCTTCAAGCCCCTCCCCACAATCAATTTTGAAGACCTTGTAAATTAGACCACTTGGGAATTGTGCACAGCCTCAGTTTGACAGAGGGGCACAATATATTAGAAGGCAAACCTATTTTTTTTCTAATGTGTACCTTCAAAACAGAGATACTCATTACATTTTATAGTAAATATGATTACTTCAAACCCCAATTAATCTTCCAAAGTTTTCATAGTAGAACTCTCAAAGTTTCTTTGGAGAAGAAAATGCATATATTTAATGCTGAAGTAATCTATATCTGGATTGCTTCTGGAACATGCCAAAACAGCCTAGAAAACACAGCAACCCAATGATTCCAGCCATGAAACCTTTCAAAAACACGTTTCCTCATGTACTACTCTAGCTACTCAAGACAACGATTCTTTCTCTTGTCCCTTTGTGCTTATTATTCAACTGTATTAAAATAATTCAAAGATTTGAAAAATGCTACCCGAATTTTTGGGTTCTTTCCTCCATATGATGTTATTTGACACTTGCAAATAAAATGCAGAACTGGGTAACTAGAGTCAGTTGAAAAATAAAACAAAACCCCAAATCCACAAAAGAGTGATACCTTCATTGGTAAAAATGCACAAAATAAATCCTGCAAGCTTTCAAAGTTCTCCTGGCTTCTTCATCAAGCAAAAGATGTTTTAAACATCATATAGAAGAAGGAAAGTGACAGCATTAAGAGCCAGTGACCTACATTTCATAACATATGTTTCTGTTGCGGTTCAATTAGTTTGGTGGGATCTCAACATAGATGGAGGGAACTCCTTTCTTGGTCATGAAGAATTCAGGAAAAGGACATCAACATTTAAACTCCATTAGTTTACTAAATCATTTGAGTTCTCCATTTTCGAAATGTGACCATGTGTCTTCTAGGCACTATTTGCATTTATTTGCTTGCCTTAATGCTCTGGGTGAGCTGCAAGGAAGCAGAAAATCTATTTCCCCTAAAATGAATGCAAATCTGAGTTGTGAAGTATTCTGCTGTTTTCATGTTGTGCTGTGCCCTGGGTCATGATGAAAGCTTGAGCCAATAAACAAACAATAAAATCCTTAAATTGGGGCTGGATCTCACCTGTTAGAGAAATTGGGACTATATTTCCAATTTCCAAAGGGCTTGGCATTCTTCCTTGGCTTTCATTATGACTGGGTTTTCTTTCTCCTTTGATAAAAACTGATAGTAATGCTTTTTGTGCATTTACTAGCATTATGCCAAAGAACACTTGCATGGAAACAGAGATATGTTTATGAGGGACATATATTACAACAGCTTGCTATGTGTGGATTTGTGTGTGTGTGTGGGGGGGGGGAGGGGACACACATTGATTTTGAAAGGAAAGTTGCTGGCTGGCCTTATTGGAACAAAGCCAGAACCACCTTGCATGGCGATAACAGCCAGCTCTGATTCCCAATTTCTCTTTGAATTGTTATGCCACATTCCCAATTTCATGAGTAAGACTGAATCATTCCTACTTAATTACCTCTCTCTGTGTGTTTGTGTATAAGGGATATTAGCTATGTCAAATAATTTCTTCTATCAAAGCAGCAACTATCAAGTAGATGAGCATTGCTTCTCTACACACCCTCCTCAAAAAAAAAAACCCCAACAACAGTACTTTCTGCTGGTTTCTCCTTTTTAAACACAACTACATAGAATTGGGCATGCTGGAAAACCACACTAAATGTAATGTGCCGAGCCTTGCTAGCCCAAACTGTGTCCAGCTTACTTTAAAACGCCATTTCCATTTAATGTAATATAATATCCAATGCTACAGAGTGAAAATCCGATATTCAGCAACTATGGGGTTTTTTATGATTTGGGGGAAATAGCTTTCCCAGGCTGTCTAAATTATATATTAATTGCATTACTTTGTTGTTCAAACAGTTTTATAGAATACTTGCCCCAAGTGTTTGTTGGGCGTACATCAGCCTTTTAACTTAACAGTGCTCAACATCCTAATTTATTCAGGCTACAAGCAGTGAAAGCGTACTTCTTCAGGCTGTCTCTTCTCTCAGCCGCCTTTTCTTCATAACTGAAATTACTGCATTTCTGTGCTTTCTATTTCTGTGCAGCTCCAGTAACATCTGAAACTGGAATTCTACATCCCCCTACTGGAAGGATTCATTTTAGAACAAATGCAGTTCTCATTTTAGATCAAAACTAGATCACTTTCGCATTCAAATGAATACTATACATAATAGATTATTTACATATGTACACTACGTATGTATAAATAAATAAACACATAAATATCGTACTGATTGCTATCTATAAAAATAAAATAAATGTGTTAAATGCTTCCAAATGTACCAGGAGAAATGCTCTTTCTGTGCGTTGAAGAAAAGCAAGATAAAAATTTTTTTTTAAAAAAAAATGTCTCAGACCCCTTACAAAGAATATGATGGAGAGAGGGATAAATCACTTTCTGAGCAATTTCCTGTCTTAGCCATCATAAAGTGACAGCCAATGAGGATTAGAACACTGAGCAATAGATTCAAACCATTCAAACAGGAAAGCAGCTTCCACCTAAAATTAGGAAGAACTTCCTGATGTTAAGAGATCTTTAATAGTAGAAAACACTGATCTCTCCAAATTCACTGGGGTTTGGAGCACAGGACTCCCACCCCATTCTGTGAAAATAAAAAGCATGAATAAATAAACTCTGTTTTCTTTCCTTTTTTTACCTGACAGAATACCTCTATAGGAAATTCCGGGTCTTCCAGCATAACCCTGTAGTCAATGTCTGCTGGAAATTGACCAAAGAGTCACACTGGAGAACCTAGAGATTCCTAGAGAGAACAGTTTAACCAATCTGTGACCCTGTGAAGGAGGACTGTACACTGCCTCAAAGAGTGGCGGAGTCTCCCTCTTTGGATTTTTAAAAAATAGACTGGATAGTCATATGTAAAAAATGCTTTGGCTATGTTTTTATTTAAGTATATGTATCTCTTATTATTTTAATCTTAATTCTGTTCTGTTATAAATTTGTCAATGTTTAACTTTCATCTTTTGATGTTGTGTTTTTAATTATGGTATTGAATGTTTGCCTTTTATATGTTTGTAACCCACACTGAATCCATTTGGGGAGAGAGGCAGTCTAGAAATAAATTATTATTATTATTATTATTATTAGAAACACAACAACATTAGTACACAGCAAACAAGATCACTATGCTGATTGTTGTATTGGATCCAGGCATGTAGCCAGGGGGGGGCCTTAAGGGGCTTCAGCCCCCCCCCCCCAAATTCTCAGGGTTGTCCGCAAGAAGGCCTTACTGGTACATTATTTAAACTGTTATGTTTATTCATATCATGATCTGATTACCATGCTCATTATATTCCACATTCATGGGGTTATTGGGATAACAATACAAAAGGTTTGCTAGGGTAGACCCTCTCTCACTCAGTCAAACTCAGCCCCGAACCAAAATCCTGGCTACGGCCCTGATTGGATCATATGTTGGGCACTTCCCAAGTGTCTAGGACTATGTGATGTATCGGTGAATAATGCTTGCAGATTCCACTATGGTGGCCTTTTGCAGCTGGCAGATGGGAATTTTATCAGCACCGATTGTGTTTAAGTGCAGGCCAAGGTCTTTAGGCACTGCACCCAGTGTGCCAATCACCACTGGGACCACCTTTACTGGCTTGTACCAGAGTCTTTGCAGTTTGTCCTTTAAATCCTCGTATTGTGTCAGTTTTTCCAGTTGTCTCTCTTCAATCCTGCTGTCGTCTGGGATTGCAATATCGACGATCCATACTTGGTTGTTGTTATTATTATTATTATCATCCATACAGAGGTAAAATAGGCTTGAACTGGATGGCCCTGGTGGTCTTTTCCAACTCTATCATTCTAACCAGAAATGCAGTCGAATTACTTCTGAACGTTCACTCTGTTTCAATTTTAATATCTGCCATACCTTAACTTTGGTGCTAATCTAGCAAGAAATGAAGTTGTGTTTTGGAAAAGAGGCAAGAAGAAATATATGGCTGTATTACAAGCTGCATAAATTCCCACCCTCGATCCAGCAAATAAGATCTGCATGCTTGGTTTATGTAAATAGACATGCTTGCTTGCACAAAGACAGTATATTGCATGGAAATTCCAGCAGGGTCAAGAGATATGTCTGGGATATATTGCTGTTGTTATTTATTCCACCTGTTTCCAGACTTATTCCAGAGAGTTTGCAACAGAATCTAATGAGACTAGCTTCTGAATTTTTGCTATTCAGTCATAAAACCAAAGTACAGCAGTCTATCAGTAGGAATGAAGTTTGTTTTATCCCATTGGCTTTTTAGACATTCTCTCTGATCTTTGTACAGACACATCGCAGCTGTCAATCCAGTGTTGAGTGCTGTGTTTTAGCACAAACCCTCACCAGTTCTTTTTTTTATGTGCCTTGAAAAAAAGGAAAATCAGTATTTCTTTTTCTTCATGATATCTGTGACTCATACAAGTTGGTCATGTGCATGTGGAAACTACATTTGGAACATGCAAGAACAAATTAGCTTTTGGCAGTATCACAGTACACCTCCTCCAGTGTACCTTTGCTTCTCTTTAGTTCTCTTTTGTATGCCCCAAGAATAATATCACCAAAAGTATTCTCCATGCCATATTTTGTTGCATGTGAGTGGTGGCCCCACTGAGCCATACATATCAGCTTCATCCATGAAGACAAGTTGGGGAAAGGAGAGCATCCCATAGGGCTTTAAAGTGAGGCAATGATTTTATGGCCTCTGAAATATTCATACAACATCCTTCTAAAATATATGTCAGTTACTCCTACATATTATTAAAAAATACCATATTTACTTGAAAGTAATACACACCTTTTTAGGCCAAATTACATTGAGAAATCAGGGTTCACATTAGTTTTGTGTAAAATGGTAATCTTAGTGCTCTGAAAGGCAGCAACACTTTGGGGAAAGTACAAAGGCAAGAGGAGGAGGAGGAGGAGGAGGAAAGGGCAAGCATAACCTCCCAAGGACCAGGGGAAGCAGGTGCTATGCTGTTGAGAAGCCTGACTTGTAGCATACCTGAATGCTGACTAGCAGAGCTAAAGGAAAAGGGGAAGGTGTGAGCACCTATTACTCACTAATACCAAACCATCCATGCCAGCCTCCTTACAGGAATTGTCCACCTCAAGCTTCTATTTGTGGGATGTCACATTGTGGATGAAGCAGAGAAGAGGACTTTGGAGGTAGGGAAGAAGCCTGGTACCCAAGTGGCTAGTGAATGAGGAGTGGCAGCAGGAGCCTGGCCTCATAAGGGCAGACACATGACTTTGAGCTGCCTCTTGGAGAAGGAAGCCCCATATGCAAGGGCATGATCACCCGAAGATAGTATGTAGCCTTCCACAAATTGGTGAACTGCAATTGCTATCAGCTCTAGGCAGTACAGTCACTAGTGAAGAATGCTGGGAGTTGTAAATATTTTGAACATAGATGTGGTTTTTATTTTTCCTAATTTCTGTTGGTTACCAGTAAAAAGGCTTCTTGATTTAACGGCTGCAAAATGTCAAAGACAAAGTTGCACCTACCACACTGAGATAAGTGGAAGCTATAGTTCCCTTAAAATGTTGCATTTCCAATGTGCAGCGCGGATACCCTTTCAAGTCAGGGAGGTAAGGTCAGTGGAAAACTGCCAATACAACAAAAGCAACAGACGCTGATATTACCTTAACAGAGTCAAGTGAAGGACCCAAACTAAACAAGAAGTATATAACCACGGACCCCAGTCATATATATACATTCAGTTCATTTCCACAAGGTAAATTTCCATCCACAATTTCATAAAGAATCAGGTCCGGAGGCAGGCAAATTCCAATCACAAGTTCATGAAAATCATCCAAAGTTCATTACATAACGTGCATATTGCAAAGAAACATAAGTTCATAGTAGAAGTCCCAAAGACATCAACAAAAGGTGCATATTATGAGCGAAGTCGCATCAAGTGGAGCCAAACATAATTTCATCCAAAGCCGGGTTGACAGAAGCATAAGAATTCTTTCTCCGTTTCGCACCAATAGGTGCTTTATCAAAACCAAGATAACAATATGGCTAGTGGGGCATCCACTGATCTACAATAAAGATTGAAATTTACCTTGTGGAAATGAACTGAATGTATATATACAACTGGGGTCCGTGAGTACAGTATTCTATGTGTGATAATAACAATAACATTATTTGACAATTTACAATCTTTGTGGTTATATACTTCTTGTTTAGTTTGGCTCCTTCACTTGGCTCAGGTAAGGTCAGTGGCTCTCTAGACTACAACCTTCATGCTGATTATGTCTACAATGAGTTGTGGTTCTGCAACATGTGGAAGGCCACATTCCTCCTACCACCATCACCACCTGGGTAAGAATCCTGTGGCCCTCTAGATCAGTGGTTCTCATTGGCCCACAGATGTTTTGGCCTTCAACTTCCAGAAATCCTAACAGCTGGTAAACTGGCTGGGATTTCTGGGGGTTGCAGGCCAAAACACATAGGGACCCACAGGTTGAGAACCACTGCTATAGATTGTAAATTCCAGCAGCCCAGGCCAACACAGCCCATGGTAACAAATGCAAAAACTTGCAGACAGCCTCTGGAAGGCCACACAATCCCCCCCCCCACACACACACACACACACTTAATTTAGTCCTCCAGTTCTACAAACATCCTTGTTAACATTTATTGTTATTGCAAAAGGATAAGAAAAAGCAGTATTTCCATTACAGATTTATTCCCCTTATTTATGCATTGTCTTGGTGCTGTTGAACACATACATAGCATTCTTTTTCTTGTAAGCCTGAAAGTAAATAATTAAGCTGGTCTCACTTGGAAAGCATCTAAATCTTGTTTTTATGCCTCATGAAACTTGCATTGCTGTTGTACTGTCAGAGCGGCTGCATTTTTCCTGACTAAAGAATATCTTTTTGAATATTAACAATATCGTACAGAAATGGTGGTGTACCTGCTTTGCACAATTACACTACACCCGAATGCCTCCTTTGGACGGAAGTCTTAAATAATAAATTAAAAGAAGGTATCTCTGAATAAGGGAAGCTGTTAAAATTACACAAGTCTCTGAATGTATCAAGGAGGTAGGAAATGCCTCCTTGGTGTGTACTTTCTACTGTTCAGGCTTATGATAACCTCCGTAGATTTTGGCAGGAGTCTAATTGCTTGAATTGTTATGCAAAAGCCCTCAAGTATTATTTTTCCTGGGCTTAAGACTAACTTGCAAAGATTCAAAATCTTTCCATCTTGATCCTTCATTTCTGTTGGAAAGGGGGGGGGAGGGGGATTGAAAAATATTAATGGCATTCAGTATCACAGTTAAAAATGGATGACCTAGAATTATGCACCAATACCTACTATATATTCACAATCCCTGTTGCCATGATATAATTGCCCTCCCAAACCTATTTTTCCTAGCAACTGCCACAATGAAAGGACAAGGTCTGTTGTGTTGGAGATCAGGATGTGGCTGGATGACATTTACACCCTCCTACTGACTGCAGAATGAATTTCCTTTTATCACCATGACTGATGTTCCATAAAGTAGGTAGAGCAGGGGATTCAAACTAGGAGATGTCACTTATGGTTGTTATCACACGCAATGCCCTCTGTTTTGAATACTTCAAAAACATTAAGGAAACAAAACACAATTGAGACCATCAGACAATGCAAGGGAAGTGTTTTGAAAGTTTAAAGAAATGGGGGGGGGCCGGAGATGGGGAGGTATACTCTTCTGAACTCAGGAATCACTTGGAAAACGGAGAAAACAGTGAAAAGCACATAGAGTGGGACCTGTCAAATTCTCCCACATTGAATCAATTGGGTGATGTGGGAAAATAGTCATTCCTATGGCCAATGCCCTACAAAGCAATGATGCCCAAGTAATCTTCCAAAATCCAGCCACCTGATCCTTGCACTATATTTTATATATATATATATATATATATATATATATATATATATATGTATATGTATTTAGTAGTAGTAATTTTATTGATTAGCTCTTAGGCCATATCACAATATCAAAAAAAAAACAAGGCCTGATAAGACTTGATTGCACTCTATGTAGTAAGTTAAAATAAAGTAGAAGTTAAAATAAATCAATACAGTAAATGAATATGATAAGATATGATAAAACTGAGTATGTGCATCATATTTCCTTATCACCCTGTCACGATCACAGACCTGGCGGGCCCCTTGATCACACACACAGAGACGTACTGAAGGCTAACTACTTTATTGAGTATAAAAACAGTTCCAAAGAGTAAATAGTCCAATAGTATGCAAGTGTTCCAAAGGTAATAAGCAAGTAGTCCAAAGTAACGTGGCAAATAAGCAGGAAGCGTGGCAAGGCTCCGCAATCCAATGCGACCTCTCCTCGCTCGCGCCTATTCAGGAAGACGTGGCCGGACAACTGAGAATGCGTTCCCACGGCCCCTATACTTAATCCGTCGGCCGAGGTCCGCGACGCCTAGGCTCCTTCGTCTCCAATCTCTGCTCACGGACCTCGGCCGATCTAGGACTCGACCAAGCCCTCCTGCTAGACTCAATGTCTCGTCTCCTATCGAAGGAGCGACCTTGCCTCTCGGCAGCTGTGTCGCTATCTTCCTGAGAACTTTCCTCCCTGGCACTTTCCCACTCGGATTCATCCATGTTTACATTCTCGGGCTCTTGGGAATTCCTCCCCCCGGGGTGCTCATAACTCCCTTCGCTGCTTCCCATCTCCACCTGGTGATCAGAATCTAAGATGGGCCCAAAACACATTTCATCCCATGCCAAGCTCTCTGTGGGAGACTGCGCCCATCCGAAGGGCCCTGTGCTTCCCCAGTCATCTAGCTCATCCTCCGAATCCACCTCTGCTGCTGCAGGCCCTAATGCTAAAGGGACCCCAGGACCTATTCCTTGCCCTCCAGGCACGAACGAGAACTGCTGTGCTACACACCCCTACAATTTACCCTGATTAGCCCCACATATGTGGTTCTCAGAGGTAACATAGGCCATAACAGGGTGATATTAAGGGCCACCATCTGCATGGAGGTTGAGTTACCATAGTAACGGTGGGCGGAGCCAGCCAAGGCTAGGTTAGAATGCTGAGAGATTTGAATTTAGTGGGTGCTGAGAGGCTCAGAGAGAGCAGTTAGAGTTTTCCTGTCAGCGAAGCTAGAGGGTAGCTTCGGCTGGGGAGTCGGTGTTTAGAGCTGTGAGGAGACAGTTCTGACAGGCTGAGCTTGCGAGCCAGTCTGTGGTGGAGAGCCTAAGGGCTAAAGATAGGCAAGGTGCCTATAGAAAAGGCAGCAAGTGCCTGGTATAGTAGGACTTAAGCTGACCTGTCAGAGGGACTTGGCAGTGGTCAGTTGATCTGTCAGTCTGTCAGTTAGAGGAAGGAAATCTAAGAAAGAGGCTGGAAGTTAGCTAGGTAGCTAAGTTGTAAACTGAGTTATCCTTTAGTAGGAAGGAAAGAATTTAAAAGAATTGACATTAATCTTTGTAACATCCTCCTGAAAGAAAAGTTATTGTAACCACCAAGCATTGTACCAAGCATCTTAGCTTTGCAAGAACCCCAATAATAAACAAAGTTACAGTTTCTTTGAAAACCCAAGTCTCTCTGTGTGTGTTGGTATTATATGGTAAGGCTAATAGTAAGAGCAAACCACAAAATTCAAGGTGTACATATACAATTTGTTTGAGTAGATACAACAGTAATGGGCTAATAATGTGATCTCTATATTAGAATAAAGGTTACACTTCCACACTGTTCATTGTTTGTAATGCATATCATGAATGAATTAGGAGAAGCTGGTGGATTATATATAAAGCATTTATCAAAAAGACACACGCATTTGCAATTACTATGTGGGTATTCCAATGGTATAAAGCTAAAACATCATGTATGGCATATATGTGGGAGCAAAAGCTGACATGGAGATTGTTACATACATAATAGAGAACATACAATAATATTAGCATATACTGTTGGCATATATCATACAAGTTCAGCAGGAATACAACGATAAATCAACACATACAATGAATATATACCAATCACAGATGCAAACATGCATTTAATATAGCGTGTCTTAATGCAAACCACAAAGTTAATGCCTGAGAATGCAGAGCGGCCAAGCCGCGGCTTCTCCTCCGCCGGTTTCGGGGGGGTTTGTTTTAAGAGCAAGGAATGGGACACAGTCAATGTCTAGGTATATCTAGTGCCTGCTGCACAAATTCAGGGTCCACATTCCCGTGTGGGTACTCACTCAGACTTGAGAGACACGCGGAGCAGTCGTGGCGGTCCGCTGTGTCCCGGGAGGGATTCAATTGGCGTATAGCCATAAAGCAAACGTCGCAAGCTGCTGCAATCGGGAATCTTGTTGCAAGGATGGCGCGAGGTTTCCCCGTGATGGCAGGGAACCTGTGCCGAAGGATGTAGCACTGCAAAGGGGGGCAAAGATGCTTCACACCGATGGTGGAAGCCTTGCCAATGGCTCTACGTGTTGTGGCACCATAGTATTGTGGCACCATAGAGATCACATTATTAGCCCATTACTGTTGTATCCACTCAAACAAATTGTATTTCGATACAATTTCGTGGTTTGCTCTTACTATTAGCCTTTCTGTATTGTGCAAGCACCCCCGCCTTGTGCTTTTGTGTATCCTTCGTAATATATGGTGGCAGCGTAAGTCAGAAATAAGAGGTTTCTGACAGGAAAGAAGACATCCTTAGAAGTGGCCATTACATGGTTTGAGTGCCAAAGACGCTTCGTTACATTACACATCATTACATTGGTGGCAGCGATGGGATTCTAAAGGAGGGTCCACCCTGTCCAGTTGGTCACTTCGTTACAGCGATCCATCAAGAAACCCCAATTGAGAGGGAGAGCAGAAGACTCCCTGGGAAGAAAGGGGGTCTGCCTTAAGGAAGATGTCTCTTGTCTCCTCGGGAGTCGGGGCATTGGGGGAGAAAGCAGAAGAGCCCTTGTGAAGAAATTGGTCTGCTTTAACTGCATTTCATTGTTTGATATTTCTGAAAACCGATAATTTCAGGAGAAAAGGTAAGAAACAACACAATTTGATGGGTACTGATAAATGATGGACTAAATGCCATGATAATATAAATCTCTACCACCCCACCCCCAGGGGATGAGGTCCTTAGTTACACAAATGTAAGTCAACAAACAGTGTAGAAAACTGGCCTGATTTGATTCCTTAAAAAACCATGTAAACTGGTAAGAATATTTTCATCTCTGAAGAATTATATCTTTCTGAAAAAACTGTGGAAGCCTAAAGGCAGACTTCCACAATTTCTCACTTGGAGCCCTTCCAGACAGGTACTATATTCCAGAATCTGATCCAAGTTTTCTGCTATCCCAGGATCTGATCCCAGATGTTCTGCTTTATATGAATCCACACTGCCAAATAATTTTGGATAAACCGAAAACCTGGGATCAGATCCTGGGATATAGGATGTGTCTGGAAGGGCCCCCAGTCTCTTCCCCTTGCTTTTGGTTTTTTGATGCACCAACATTATTTAAGTGAACACACACAACTTACAACTGTGTTCTGGCACATCTGGGAATGAATGGGGATTGATGGCCAAGCTTTAAACACCCTTCACACACAAGCTGTTTTTCCTCTGCTTCCAAGTCCACTTGCACTGAAATTTGTTCTTGTGTTTCAAGAGCCAGGTAAAGCTTTGGTACATCACCATAGAGCCAGGATCCTTAAGCTATTGATTGAATCTCTCCATCCTTCTCCAGCTATGGAATGCCCTATTTTTAGGTACTCCACTAACAATAGTTTCCAGCAGAGCCATGCTCTTTCCCTTCATTGGCAATGCTCCTCTTTTTCAGCAGAGGCAGAAGAGGCAAGTGAAGAGGCATTGATGCACCATTTACCCATAAGTTTGTTTAGGTAGCTTCATATTGCCTATTGAGTAATGGTGACCCCTTAAATTTCATTGGGTTTTCTTAGGCATTGATTACTCAATTGTCGAACCATCCTCTGGAATACCTGGTATTTATTGGTAGTCCCCCATCTAAGTACTAGCCAGGTTTGCACCTGCTTAGTAATCTAGATCAGGAGTTTAGTGCCCTTAATTTTCCTTTTAAAGCTATTGGGAGTCTAAAGAATAAGGTTTGGATGAATAATACTTGGTTTATTTGAACTACAAAAAAATTGTATAATCTAGTGAAAATGATTCAGATCAATTTAAAAGTAGTTTGCCTTTTTTTAAAAAAAAAAAGTGCCTTTTCTGCATTGCATTTCAGATACTCTTCCGAGCACCATAACATCCCAAATTTTAAAAGGAAAAAAGACAATAATCCCATATGAAAATTTTAAAAAATCAGAAACCGTTTGAAAAGCTAAGTTTAAAAAGTCACACGTCACCCTTCCTGAATAAAGAGAGAGGGTGATTAACCCCACCAAAGGGACTGCATTACAGATTTTTCAGAGTAATGCAGGGGAAGGACCTTTCTTGCAAGTCAAATAAGCAAAACTTTGCCAGTGGACAGTCTTTTAAAATGTCACCCGTGCTGATCTTAATACCAAAACACGTTCATACCAAGACAGGCAGTCCATCATACAGTCAGGACCTGAGCCATTTAAAGCCCTAAAAATTGAAACCAACATCTTGCACTGACTACAGATAATAACCGAAATTGCAACTGGTGCTGGTTTTTCATTATGGAGGCATTGGGAGCACAATGGTATTTAGGAGTCTAATTGTCACATGTGGCATTTATTAAACACTCTTCAAGGCTATCCACATATTGCAGTTATCCAGTATTTGAAAATTTCCTCTGTAAAAATTAATTGTATTACTCATTACAGTGTTTATAAAGTAACCCACTGAGGGCCCAGCTACACAGCACCTAAAACACAGGATTTCCCCTAGTTAAAAAGGGGGCGGTGGTTACATGATGCTAGCAGTAAATTTGCACTAATTTGCTGCAACAGAAAAAAACTGGGGTAAAAGGTCCCCCTTTATCCTGATTCTGGCCAGAAAATGCACACATTTGCATCACTGTATATCCCTGTACTAGGGGAAAACACGTGATTTCCTTGAAGCCCAAAAGCCCTGTACTCTCACGCTAGTGCTCCCTCTCTTGCTAGCACTCCCTCGCACTAGCACTTAACTGAAAACGCTGGTGGTACATCAAAACAAAACCCAGACGGAGCAATGTCTCTTAGCTCAAAATGCTGTTAGGTTGGGACGCGCTTAAGTTGAGGTTCCACTGTACTTTCTAGGACTTTTTTTGAGGGAGAAAAGTATTAGAGTTGGTAAACATATGACTTAAAATCTTGAAGATTCCTGCCAAAAGTGTGTTTCAAAATTATTTTGGAAGTGAAAGAGGAAAAGTTAGATGTTGCACCAGTACAGTAACTTCTTAGTCAGCATTTTGAAATGCCACTTCAGTATGCCCTTGTTGCCACAATGTAACTAGCAGTTACTCGTAAATACATTCCCTGTTTGTAAAATGCATTATATCTTTGCAATGGTGATCATGATGTGTTCAGCAAATGGAGAATGGTTTCTTTAGCAGACTGGCTAAGCAATAGTGTATATTCATTTTCTATCCTCATGGCAACATTGCGAGGCAGGTTAGGCAGAAAGAGAGACTGAGTTAGGGTCACCTAGTGAATTTCGCAGGTGGATGTGGACTTGTAACTGGATTCCCTGAATCCCTGAGTCCGACACTTCATCCCAGAGGTCACCTCATGAGTGCCATGATCCATATGAAGGCTTGGAAGTCTGATGTGGTCCTTGCTCTCTTAGACACCCCCCCCCCTCCCGGCCCAACACTTTTTCCAGCTCAAAGTAGAATCAGCAGTGAATTTTGCTTACAAATTATGTCTGGGCCCCATTCTAAAACAAAACCATGCTTATAAAACCTAACCAAAGGTGACTTCACTTTGCTCAAAGTGTTTCTTCTGGCCACCACCAGATGATCCAAGATGATCCAATGAGGGTCGAGAGATTTTTTTTAATGCTCCTCCAATCTTCAGTGCATGTCCTTTATTTTAAACCCCTGTACCACATTAGCTTTCCAACTCCTGGTTGATTCTCCCACTCAAACTCTCATTTCAGATAGCATTTAAATGCTGAACATAATACTACAGTAGTTGCCATGACTTGCAGTTTCAATTGGAATGTACATTCCAAAGGTGAAGGAAGAGGGCAGGGCTTCATAAAAACCACTGAGCATGACGTAGGAACAGCTCTAGGCTGCTGCCAGGTCAAAACTCAGACAAAAAATGTGGCCGCAGCTTCTGTGTAATGGATTTGTTAGGAAATTGGTTAGAGAGCGTTGTTGGGAAAACTTTTTTTGAAAGGGATCAGCAGAACAGGAATCACAAACATGGGACACAAGAGAGAGTGAGAAACAAAACAGAAAAACAGTGGAGCTGGTATTGGCCATTGCACTTATGAGCTGCCTAACACTTTTCAGGCATTTCATAGATACTAAAATACTGATAGAGTATCCTTTGTCTGAAATGCTTGGAACCAGAAGTGCTTTGGATTTCAGATTTTGAAATATGGGTGGGTAGGTACCTGTATTTGCATTTATGTCTAAACATGGAATTCATTTATATTTGATATGCACATAGCCTGGGCTATTTTTTTTTAAATAGTTGTGTACATGAAACAAAATGTGTATACATTGAACCATCAAAAAGCAAAGGTATCACTATCTTTGGTCCCTTCTACACTGCCATATAATCCAGGTTATTGACGTAGATAATCCACATTATCATCTTTGAGTTGGTTTACATGAGTATACACTGCCAAATAATCCAAGTCAATGCAAATAATATGGATTTTATATGGCAATGTAGAAGAGGTCTCAACTAAGGGATGCTCAAACTGCATGGAGCCACCCCTACTTCTTGATTCACAAACTAATCAACACAAATCAAAAGGAGAAAGGAATGGAAAAGGAAAACAAGCACAGGCACCCTGAGAAGAAGACTGATTTATTTCACCCCTGCCATGATGTTCTTAGTTGGATGTCATTGAGTGCAACCTTCCAATGGCACTTGCTCTGTTGAATGGTGGCCAGATTGCGAGGTCGGATCTAGAGGCCTTTATCCCAGGAGAATCCGCATTTAAAAAACACAGATTTTCCTGGGGACTTGTCCACACCCACCCCAGAAAGTGTATGCTTTCTGGGGTGGGTGTCCAGATGTTCTCCCGGGACCAGCGATTTTCCTCTCCCCCCTCCCTCGCTCTCTTGGCGCGACATTTTTACGCGCCGGGATAGTTGCTCCATGAGTATACGGCTAGCCAGGTAAGGATTTTTTAACTTTTCAAGAGGCTCTGGGGTTTTGGGGGGAGGGAGGTGGGTATTCTTACAGTTCACCGGGCTTATTTAGCCCAGTAAACTGTGAGAATGGTATCTGGACTGTAGTCCAGACATCAGAAGTTATTTATTTATTTATTTATGCAAACTTTTATACCGCCACTCCCTGAGGGCTCAGAGCAGTTTACATAGTTTGAACAAACAGAAAATAGCAACGTATCACAGAAATTACATACAACAGGGAGGGGAGTGGGAACTAAGCCATTAGATGGATCAGGATCTGGACAAACTCACAGTCCATACAAGTTAGCATGATGTCAGGAGGTCATCTGACGGTGGGTTGGGAACAAACAGTCAAAAGGAGGCAGTTGAGGGACTCCCAGAAGATTGTAAGGAATCTCAGACTTGGGGGGAGGAACCTCAACTCTACCCCCTTGTCCCAACTCTACCCCCATGTAATGGCTTTATCCCACGCCTTCCAAGAAGGTGCGGAATAAACCCACTATCTAATTAATTCACTACAAATCCGGGTTTTCCTGGTTTGTAGCAAATTTATTCAGGACTGTCCAGAACGTTATCTGGACAGCCCCTTCTTTATTGCGGTAGATACCGCAATAAGGGTGCTGTCTGGACAGGCCACACGTGGAAGCAAAGCACTCTTTCTTACAGGGAACAGGATAATAAGCTAGAATTTTCCTGCCTGGATTTGCCTCACTGCAATTTGAAAGAGCTCTAAGCAGGAAAATGGATGTGCAGATGTGAAGACGTAATATGCAATGTGTCCCTGTGCTCCCTCTTCATTGTCCTGTTTCATAGCCTAATTAGTAAGCTGAGAATGAACAACAGTTTACCAGTTAAGATGTAAGATGAAGGAAGCCGAACTTAAAAGAAGTCATGATGCCACCACTATCTGAGATGCATCTGAGAATGCATCTACACCAGGCATGGGCAACTTCGGCCCTCCAAATGTTTTGGACTTCAACTTCCAGAAATCCTAACTAGCTTACCAGCTGTAGAATTAAGGCAGTTTTACAACACTTTAACTGCCATGGCTCAATGTGATGGCATCATGGAAGTTGTAGTTTGGTCAAGTTTTTGACAGATGAAGCTCAAAATCTTGGAAAACTACTGCTCTCAGGATTCCATAGTATTGAGCCATAGCATTTAAATTAGTGTCAAACGTTATTAATTCTGCAGTGTAAATACATCCTAAGTCATGGGCTCTACTTAAGAACTGAGCAGGTTGGATGTGTTTGAGGTGACTTGTAATGTTTGGGAATGTATAAACATTAAATATCACTCAGTGGCTAATTGTCACTAGTTGCTTCCAGTTTTAAGAGGTATTATGTATGAAAGGTTTATGTCTGGCAACAGCAGGGGCTTAAGCCTGAATCCTCAGTCAGTGGTAGATATTTCAAACCTTAAAAGTGTCACTTGATGTTGCATTTGTTAAATGATAATCTGTCATGTGTGAGATGATTCTTAGACCTGGAAAAGGCAGACAGAATTGCATTATGTTTTAGGACTCCCATAAAAGACTCCAAAATTTCCAGAGGGTTTGTTGTGTCATATAGTGCTTACTCTTGTAATTGAATAAGCTAGCATATGAATGAATTAGTCAACATGGGTTGGATTCAAACCGGCAGTGTGAGCCTAACTCAAATAAGTGCCAGCTGCAGGGGAGTTAGGATTAGGCCCAAATTTCAAGCCTTTCCTGCCAACAGAAATGCCTCCTGTCAGCTGGCAGTTTGCTGACAGAACTTTGCTGGCTACAATATGCCAACAGAAGAGTCCAAAGTGGGCTAGAGAAGGAGAGGAGCAGCTGAACTGCACCAGATCCCAGTCTTCTGTAGTATACAGGCTCACCCAGGCAAATTGCTGACACAAAGTTCACAGGTTGAATGAACTCTTCAATGGTTCAGATTCAGTACAGCTTCAACTGGCTTAGTGTTAACTCAGCTGGTTTTCCATAGAATCATAGATTCAAAAGAGACCATAAGGGCCTTTCAATCCAAACTCCTGCCACATAGGAATACACAATCAAAGCACTGCTGACTGATGGTCATCCACTCTCTATTTTAAAATATCTAGAGAAGGAGACTCCACTACATTCTGAGGCAGCATATTCCACTGACTAATAACTCTTGCTAGCATAACATTATTTTCAAAGTTTGTGTGGAATCTCTTCCCCTGTAGCTCCCATCCACCATTCCATGTTCTAAACTCTGATGCAACCGGAAAGAAGCTGGTTTCATTTTCAATATAATTTTTTCTTAAATTATTTAAACATGGCTATCATGTCACCTCTTAACCTTGTCTTCTTCAGGCTAAATATGCAGCTCCATAATTCACTCTCCACAGTGTATGATTTCCAAACCTTTTGCCATGTTGGTCATCCTCCTCTGAACACATTCCAGTTTGTCAATATCTTTCTTGGGTTGTGGTGTCCCAGAACTGACCATCACCATTGGTGATCACTTGTGTCCGAGTATGATTGCCTTCCAAGTATAGGTTCTTGTGGGTGGGATCGTAGAGACCTATTCTTGACCTGCATGTTCTTCCACAGTGAGGGCATCAGCTTCCATAGAATCACAGAATCACTGAGTTGGAAGAGACCTTGTGGGCTATCCAGTCCAATCCCTTGCCAAGAAGCAGGAAAATCGCATTCAAAGCACCCCTGACAGATGACCATCCATCAGGGGTGCTTTGAATGTGGTTTTCCTGATTTCCAGGTGGAAAGAGGTCCCAGTCAGGGTTGGCTTGTTGTGTCTTCCTCTTGACATGTTTCTCTCTTTCGCCCTCCATTTATGCCTCTTTAAATTTGAAATTACGTTGAAATGGGTTAAATCTCTCTATTACTATATTGCAATCATGAGATCCATCCCACCTGGTTTTAATGATGCCTTTGCTGCCATTGTTGCTTTGCTGTGTTAAAATTCATCTTGTTCATTTCCCATGGTCTGTGCATTAGTGCAGAGCTATCTAAGGCCATGGGTCATTTCTTTTAGCTGCTTATTCCTGACCATAAGTTTTTTCTTTCCACTGTTGGGTTCCTGAACTGTTTACCACTTCTCTATATATATCAGAGTATTATCCCCAACACTTGATAAACTCCTGCCCTCAATAACATTGTCTCCTTTCACCATACAACTCAGTTTAATGCCATCCTTATCAGGTTTGTGAGACTCTTAGCAAAAAAAATGCTTCCATTTGCTGAGATGTACAGCCCATTACTTGCCAGAAGCCCAATGGCATGAAACTACAGCCCATGGTCCAAGTGCCATGATAACAGTTGTCCTCCTTTGCTATTCTTCTCTTCCTTCCTGGCCCATGACCTTCAGTTAAGGAAGCAACTAAATGACACATGTGTTATCCTTCAGTTTCCTACCCAGAGCTTCATAACCCCTTTGGATATCCTGAAGACTATGTCTTGCAGTGCTGTTTGTTGACCATGGAGCAAAAGGAAGGTTTAATGGTCAGTAGGCTTGATGAGTCTTGTCACATCTCTGTTATAATCATATTGGCCAATTCGTAAGATTATATTCTTAGATATTGTAAGAGCAGACCCATTGAACGACTATGACTTGGATTAGTTAAACTTTTCACAGGCCTAGTCTGAGAGTTTGGATTCAACCCACAGCATTTTAACAGGACTTATTCAAAGGGAAAATCTGTAATTTTAGCATTCTGTCTTCAATTGAAACAGTATTCACTTGCTGCATTTTTCCTGGCAGATTTTCTTCTGGCTGAAGGAAATCTGGACAAAGTGAATGGCTGATTAAAGAGCTCCACAATCACATTTCTTCCTTGTGAGCAGCTGGTGGCAATGAGCTGTTATTAATTTTGTTATGTACCTAGTAGTCACTCAAAAGCTCATGGGCAGGGTGCTTAAAATAACAAGGTGTACAAAGGAGTGCCATCTTTCTCTCCCTTTATCCCTCCACTCTCGTTTTTCTTTTGTTATTGCCATTTCATCAGGCAGGGCTTCTTCTCACTCCTTCCGCTCCCCCCCCCCCCCAAATAAACTGCACGAAAGAGAGTGGGTAGTCATTCATTGCAAGCATAACCCAAGAAAACTGTTTCAGGAACTGTCAGAGATGTTAAAATAGGTAAAATGGTGTTGCATGTTTTTTCAGATGGCCTTTGGGGGGTGGGGCAGTCATCATAACAAAAGTAAAATTGCTTGGGAGTTGGAGAGGACAGAGGAGACTGCCTGCCTGCCTGTCAATATCACAAGATATCCCTTGCAAGAAAAAGACATTTGCCAAGCACAAAGCATCAGAGCTCAAACAAGCAACCGCTTTAGACTAGGGACAGCAACATGTGTGTTTTTTGAAGCATTGGGGATAATCTATTTAGCAACTGAAACCGTAGCATCTGATCTCCAATAGTCTAATGGCACAGTGGGTTAAACCACTGAGCTACTGAACTTGCTAACCAAAAGGTTGCAGGTTTGAATCTGGGGAGCGACGTGAGCTCCCGCTGTTAGCCTCAACTTCTGCCAACCTAGCAGTTCGAAAACATGCAAATGTGAGTAGATGAATAGGTACTGTTCTGGCGGAAAGGTAACGGTGCTCTATGTAGTCATGCCAGCCACATGACCTAGGAGGTGTCTACGGACAATGCCGGCTCTTCGGCTTAGAAATGGAGATGAGCACCAACCTTCATGACTAGATGGGCATGACTTAATGTTAGGGGAAAACCGTTACCTAGACTAGTTTTATGTCATGTCTTCCCATCACACATGTTTCATTCATCAGTCTTTCCCCATTCTTGCCCGCATTCCAAACCATCACATGGACAAGACATGTCCCTGCCTTATCTGTGTTTTTGTTAAAGGAAAGTCTTTGAAATTCCAGATGTCCCAAAACTCATGCTACTTTAGTAGAGGAAAATTCCATCTCCATAGACATTGTGATTGTGCAAGTCTACAAGTTATGTCTTTCTCTAAAAAAAATTATATTCTAATTAGCATTAGCAATGGGAAACTTCGTTTTAGCTGGAATGCCCACAAATATTATTATTACATTACAATATGTAATATTATTATTACATTACAAAATTCTCAATTAGAGAAAGCAAGAGAAAGGCTATAAATCCTCCTTTTATTTTATGTAATTTATTTTTTCTGTTAGGACAAAAGAAAATTGAATTTTTTTATTTGATATGCTATTTATGATTTCTTGATAAATAATCTACTGCAAAGGAAGCAGCCAATTTTATTTGATGTTATAAAATTACAGAGCACAGATTTTAGGTTGTTTTTCTGGCATGGGTTGAGCACACATACAGTAACTTAACACTTTTTATATCATTTTAACTATAGACATGTGCATTTACCATCATTTGTTTTATAACAATGTCATTTCTCTATTACTTAAAGAAAAGTAATCCTATGTATGTTTTTTAAAATGACTCTGCTGTTAGGAAAGTTATTAGTTATTGGGAAGATGGTATCACAGTAGCTCAGCTTATGCCACTTTGAATAAGCTGGGTTTTACGTTATGAAATCACTTTTTAAAGCACTTTAAAAAGAACAATTAAAAAGAACACTTATTACTGCATTGTGTCTGCTGTACATATACCTGCATAATACCATAGAGAAAATTATTCTTACCTTTTTATTGTAAAATGAATGTTTCTTCTAATGCATATAACTATACACATATGTAATTCATGTTTTGTCCGCCACATTTATATATTTATTGTCTGAAAATAAAATATTATTGATTAAACTGCTCTTGTTTGCTAGTCATTTCCCAAATATGATTCAAGAAATGCAGAATAGTATTAAAACTATATAAATAATTACATATCCTTAAAAATAGGAAGGACATTTGCAGTACTATTGAAGAGTCTCAAAGAGAATACCATGAACCCAACCTGTGATTGATTTTGACCAAGCACTGCACACAGACCCAACCTGACCAACGTTTAATAAGGGTGGTGTATCTGGAATCCTGTGCTTGAATGTTGAAAGACGAAGCTCCTCTACTTCCAGAGAGCAATAATTATCCAAATGAAGAGGATCTGGACCACACTTGGCACACAGGCCCAACCTGACCAATGTTTAAAATGTTTGTGGTTTGAAGAGAACACACCCAGGGATTTGGGAATTGTAATTCACCTGCAGTCAAGGGCCACTGTGAACCACAGCAATGAGGATCTGGACCACACTTGGCACACAGACCCAACCAGAGTAACTTGTAATAAGGTTGGGGGGGATACACTCAGGAATTTGAGAATTGTAGTTCAATTCAAGGAGCACTGTCAACCCAACCAGCAATGGATCTGGACCAAACTTGGCACACAGATACAACATGTCCAACTTTGACTACTTGGGGGGTTTGCTTGGAATTGATTGACGATGGTGAGAGTTTTCATTCATCTTTACTCATATTCTAACAGAAGCATTCATAAAACACAAAAGCAAAGACTGATTATTTCTAAGAAATAGCATTACAAATTATCTTACCTAGACATCGTTGGGAATTAAGTCATGACACGTATCAAAAATAGTTGTCATATTTATTTTTTAAAAGTGGGAACCCTTATTGTTTTCAATTACTATATGTAGCAGAGAATATACACATATGTATATCTACATTTTCAAATTATAATAGTATATTTTTGATTTCTAAATATGAACATACAGCAGAGAGAGAACAATCAGCTATAAGAGTACTGCTATCTCTAAATTGTACAATATATGTCATCTTTTTATTAAAATGTAATAGTTTACTACTGACAAGAATGGCAACATATGTGATTGACCATATACTACACAGCAACGAAACAGAACTGGAAATGTTACATTTCCCATCCCACATGCCCCCCCCCCCCCGTTTCAATGGTTCCAGTGCACGCCAGGAGCTCAGAACACAATTTCTCCCGCGTTTTCTGAACTCCCTCCTTTCAGCACCCTTCTGACACATTTACGGGACGAATGGTGACATATGGTTACTGGAAGAAGAAAGCCATCATAAAGGATCTGTGCCACTGAGTCCTTGAACGGGATTACCATCGTGGAGAAACAGACAGAGAGGTAGATGTGATGAGGTCCTAGAGGTCACAGAAATTCACTTCCCCATGTCAGCTAGCCTGGGCTTTCTGGGAACTATAGGCTTAAAAGGTAACATTTCCAGGCTCTGTTGAGGGTCATTTTATTTATTGAGTATGCCACTGGGTTCAGAGATAAAATGGCAAATGATATTTTTTTGGCAAGTCCACACTGGCCAAGTTTTTAAATTAGGCAGGTGGAGCATGATTTTGCATCTGTGCAGTTCTGTGTCCTCCCACTACACAGCAGCAGTCAAGCCCCAGAAGATTATTTTGATACCGAGGCAACGGTAGCTTTCCCACAAGTAGCTGAGGGGACTGGGTAGATAATTCGGAAGGTAAAGATGTGGCTGGCCTCCCATAACTGTTGCACTGACAAAGCAAGAGGAGTGGAAGCAGCAGTGCTAGCACAAGTTGGTAGCAGATTCTCTCTTCTCAACTACATTCTGCTCTTGGGGCTGTACAGAGGCCCCTCATTTTGGAACCATTCTCCCTCAGTTATGTCACCTAGAGTGGCCTACACTTCCTGTGCCCTCCTATTGATGCCACTAGCTGCATGGCACCAAAAATGCATGGCTCCAGCAAATTGGAGGCAAGAGAGTGGCATAGCCAAATGAATTTCAGCAAAATTAATCCTCTCTGCACTACAACATCCTGCTGCTCTGTTGTTTACCTGAAAACTTTATGTGTCCCTGTCTCCCAGATTTTATTCCAGCATTATGTGGGAATGAGTTATCATGCAACTGGCAGTAGATCAGTGTAAGCAGTATTTCATGTTTATCACCAAGGTCAGGACCTGGATGCCAGATATATTCAGAAGGTCCCAGTTTCAACCCCCAGCTGTTACAAATTATGTGTAGACAGATAAATCCCTTCCCAGCTCATGTCAATTCCACATGAATTAATTTAGATATCTATTCTCTCCCATTTCTGTGGACTTTTTATTTAAAAGATTATACATGAGGATGCGAGAAGCAATGCATTAATTTAGAAATATATATATTTCTAAATATCTCAAATCAAAATGGATTCATTTTCTAAATTAATTTTAACTGAAGGGGCACACGCAAAACCCTTACTGAAAACTGCATCACAAAATTCAAGAAAATACAATATCTAAATGATTGTCATGACTTCCACTTTTAACCATAAGGTGCAGATCAAGCTAATAGAGGACCACAAGGGACTGAAGATACCATCACCAGTGGCTTTGAGGAAAGAGCCAGCCTTTGTTTACTTTGCTGCCTTTGGCTCAGCTCCTGGAATTCACTCCTTGCAGAACTGAGGCCCTGACCCTGTGACTCGGTGATTCTGTGAAGCAAGGCCCAGCTTACCTCCAGAGGCCAGGGCATAAAAGGACCACATCTGTGGGGGCCTCAGCCATCAAGGACCCATCCCACAGTTAACAGTGTTTGAGTGTATTTTCCTAAAGATGGGTGACTGAGACAGAATAGGGATTCTGTTGGTGTACCACCCACCCCAACGCTCAACAGTCTGCCTTCCTGAGCTAGCTGGGGTGGTCTTGGGGTTGGCGTTGGGAGTCTTGGCAGCTAATAGTGCTGGGAGACTTCAACATCCTGAGACTGCCCTGTCAGCAGTGGCTCAGGATTTCATGGACTTCATGACAACCATGGGTCTGTCCCAAGTGGTGTCTTGCCCTAACCTTGTTTTCTGTGCAGAATGGGATGGTGATGATGGTCCTTTTCTCTGACAATAAAAATACAACAACAGTAAATGATAACCTTTTTGCTGTTCTTTGTTAGATGTTCAACTCTACTTAAATGGTAGGATCGACCATTTACAAGATTTTGGACTCTCTTTTTTGTGCTGTTCTATACCCTGGATTATATATTATGGGGGAAATAGGCAATGAGTGGTCCTGTGGGGTTGCCTTTTGGAATTGATATACTATGACTGGAAGGAAGTAAACGGCTATTTTAATTCCATCGAAATTTGGCCAGACTCTGCATTGACTTGTACCCTGCTCCTGACTCAATCTAATGTATACCAGAAACTGTTTATCAATTTTGACATTTTTTCATTTATATGTGGAAGCACAACAAAATAATTCCCTAAATTTTTCTTAAGCAGGTAGACTGCTGTTATTAAGGCAATGCCAGAAGCAGAGGCACTGAAATGCTAATGTTTTTCTGCATATCCATATAACTCGCACTGGGGGTCCCTTCCACACAGCCATATAACCCAGAATATCAAGGCAAGATATCCCACAATATCTGCTTTGAACTGGAATATAAGGCAGTGTGGACTCAGATAACCCAGTTCAAAGAAAATATTGTGGGATTTCCTGCCTTGATATTCTGAGTTATATGACTGTGCGGCAGGTCCAGCAATAGACAGTAATTCTGTCTTCAATAGACAGTATTCCTACCAGAGCTGAGTACATCTAAATAGTTTGAGTCAAGTGACTAGCTCTCAATGTCAGTTCCTTGCCTCTATATCAAGAATGAAGTTGATTTTCTTAATAGAGATTTTCCTAGTGCAAAGCATTTTTTGCTCAGCAAAAAAGGCTTTAGTTTTACCTTGATGATGGGAATTCCATTTGTATATTTGCGTATAACACGATAAGTTTATATCTAGCTTGTAGGCCTGGTTGATCTATGGTTCTAAATGCTTCAAAAGTACTTACAAAACAAAAGTTCTTACATTTCAGAACTCTAACAAAATTTCCAAATTGTATTATAAATGGCAGTTCCTAATTGGTTCTGTCTTAAAAATCGCAAATAATGAAATAAAAATGAAATTTTGATAGAGTACTGAAATGTTCACCACCAGAACTTTTGTAAGTACCTTTGAAGCATTTAGAACCATGGAACAATCAGACCTACTGATACCTCAAACTCTGAAATATAAATTTGGTGCACATGCTGAGGTGTCATGTACCATTTTTCGGGGACTTGAAAATGGCACCCAAAACCCAGATCAATGCCAGTCACAACAGAGATAAGGACTTTGAAAGGCTAGGAACAAATGGCCAGCAACTCTAGCGGGAACAATTGCACGCCAACTGAAGGAGAGTGGGAATACAATGTTTGAATGTGAGGGGTTGTATACAAGGGGGAAGAGATAGAGCTGTGGGCACTTTTGGCTTTAACATGTTAAGATATCCTGTAGTAAAGTTCTTAGTAAAATCCAGGATGTCTCCTGTGATTTATTTAAGGGCGGCTACTGTGAGTCCTGACACTGAGGCATATATTTCA
Organism: Anolis apletophallus; assembly: GCA_030556195.1. Classification (NCBI taxonomy): domain Eukaryota; kingdom Metazoa; phylum Chordata; class Lepidosauria; order Squamata; family Anolidae; genus Anolis; species Anolis apletophallus. Next base: position 79,178,064 of record JARBWK010000004.1, read on the forward strand.
GGTTCAAATAGCAACTCAGCTCCTTAGGATTTTAAAAAGCTAATTTTCAAGGCTTTATTTCCAAATTCTACTTTTCACCAAATGGTGATTGTTCAAGGATTGCCAATAATCACTTTGCCCTCATTCATTCTCCCTATATTTACTGCAAAGCCAAAAAGTCAAGGTTCCAGATGACTTTGGATATAAGAGCTGTTCAGTTGTCACCTGATAGCTCAAGAGTACTTAAACAATTGGTGTCACGATGCAGAGACTTCAAAGCCAGACCCAGGAGTAAAAGGGGATAACAAAAAGTTTATTTAACAATAACTGGAGAAAGGACGAACAAAAAAGTAGCCAACTCAGCTCAAAAAACCCTCAAAAATCCCAGGGAAGAGTCCCACAAAATAAAGCAACAAAACAGCCCAAAACAAACACTAGACGTCCGTCTGCGAAGTCCTGAAGGGAGAATCCAAAAGCATAGTCATGAGTCCAGTCCAGAAATCCGAAGCAGGAGAAAGGCAGTTGAAAAGGAGGAGACCATCCAAGGCAATCAGGAGTTGAGTATACATGAATAGCACAAATCATAGCCCCCATAACACAATGCCAGCCTCCCTCCATTTCATACAATACCAGGTTCTTGTAGCAGGAACTCACGTAAACTCAGCGGAGAGCAAGCCCCGCCTCAGGCAGGTAACTAAGCAGAAAAGCACACATTGAATTCCAAACCCCCCACCTTTGCCCAAACATCAGCTAGAGCTGCCACAGCAGCTCACCCCAAGAACAAAGTGGAGAAATAGCCCATAACCCACGAGTATCAGGAAACTGGAACAAGGTACTTGATATCAGGAACACAGGAGAGTCAGAGACAAGAACCAGACATCAACTCTTTGACCGCCGCAAAGACAGTCCCAAAACTCATTTCTTATATAGCACTTACACATCACTGTCTTCTGAAGACTCTCCTTGATCATGAGCACCAGCTGCTGTATCTCCTACAGCTGCGGTGCTCTGTGTTTGCCTCCACTCTTGCCAACGCTGTTGCATGCTTAAAGTGTCCCAATCTGTTTCTGAACCTCCAGAAGGCCAGAATAAATCACTGTCAAAGCCACAAAACGTATCAGAATTAGACTCTTCGTTACACACATCCCTTACTTCCTGAACCAATGTTGAATCCAACTCCATATCACTTTTCTCTGACCCCATTTCTTCTTCCCCAGAAAAACCTTGGAAAGTGTCTGAATCAGAAGGTGCTCTAAGTATCTGCCGGATTCTTTTTCTCTGTTCCAATCCTTCCACACTAGAATCACTAGCAGCCCTTTTCCTTTCAGTTGCAGACTCTTGATCACCCAGAGCCTCACCCCAGTCCATACTATTGCTTGATGCTATTGACCCAGCATCTTCCCCAATACTACTAGGAGTAGTAGCTGAAGGCTCAAACACAACAATTGGCAACACATGGACACTTTATTTTAAATGGATTGGAATGATAGAAGGCAGATTTACTTTTTTTTAAAAAAAAGATAGTATTATTTCCATTCCGGTATTCAAATTAGGCAAACATATTTCTGAATTGTTCATTTTCCCCATATTTTCATTTATTTATCCAAAAATGTATAACTTCCCAAAAAACGTGTATCATAGCAGTCAGTTCACAATAATAATAGCTACTGGTTAAATAGAATAAAATTATGAAACCGCAACATTTTGATTTTAAAAGACAAGCAAGATATAAAACATGTAAGCATCCTTCTCGACCTGTCTTAGTCAATTTATCTTGAGAGTTATTATCCCTGATTTCAAATAAATTTAAACAAGGGAGCATTTTAGATGTCTGAGAGTGCCCCCAGATTAACAACCTACAGATATACATATGCAATGAGTTAATCCAGAGAATATGTGGTATCAAAGCAAAATGCCAAGGGACATTTAAAGAAGTGACTTCAAGTGCATAATACAGCGATTCCTTGAATATTTTATTCACCGAGTGTGCTATCATTAACAATATTATTATTGCATTTGCAATAGTGTGATAAATAGCCAATGATTCCATTGTGGGATCGTTGTGGACTGGAGATGAGGTTCGATTCCCTACTCAGTCATGAAACTCACTGGATTACTCGCTCCGTCAACCTGATGCAACCCAAAAGATTGTTGTAAATATAAGATGGGAAAGCCACATTGAGTGTACTGAAGGAAAGCCAAGATGTAAATGTAACTTGTAATAATAAATATAGATCTTTTTTTAAAACAAAAAAAGAAAAAAACTGTTTCATCATGCTATTATTCTGTTTGGGTTGATGCAGAGTGAATATAAGTCCCTCTGGTCTAAATGTTATTCTGCTCAAATGCTCTGGGAAATTGTAATTTCATTTACTTTAAATACTTGAAAATGAACATCAGTTCCCAAAGCACTGAACAATGACAAATGCTTTTGCCAAGATAACTTCACCAACTGAGACCTAGATAGGTCTATCATAGAACAGGAATATACCGTGTTTCCCCAAAGTAAGACAGCGTCTTACTTTCTTTTCCCCAAAAGTCCCCCTACGGCTTACTTTCGGGTACATCTTATATAACCCAAGACGCGTACCCGCCACGCCCGCCGCACGCCGCGCCCCGCCGCCGCAACCGGAGGTGTGCGCGGCACCCTGCGGCACACCTCCGCGGCACACCTCTTCGCCAGGGCTCCAGGCAAGGGAGGGGAAAGGAGCCAGGGCGGGAGGAAGCGGCGACGCGTCACTGTGACGCTGCGATCCTCACCACGCCCTGGCTCCTTTCCCCTCCCTTGCTTGAGAAAGAAGGGAGAGGGAAAGGAGCCAGGGGCGGGTGAGGATCGCTGCGTCACAGTGACGTCGCGCTTCTCTCCGCCCCTGGCTCTCTTCCCCCACCCTTGGAAGGGAGGAGGAAGAGAGCCAGGGGCAGAAGGGACGACGCGTCACTGTGACGCGTCATCGCTCTCTCCGCCCCTGGCTCTCTTCCCCCACCCTTCCAAGGGGTGGGGAAGAGAGCCAGGGGCGAGAGAAGCGGCGACGCGTCACAGTGACGCGTCGTCCCTTCTCCCCGCCCCTGGCTCTCTTCCTCCTCCCTTCCAAGGGTGGGGGAGAGAGCCAGGGGCGGAGAGAAGCGGCGACGCGTCACAGTGACGCGTCGTCCTCTCCCCGCCCCTGGCTCTCTTCCCTCCTCCCTTCCAAGGGTGGGGGAAGAGAGCCAGGGGCGGAAACAAGGGTCACTGTGATGCTGCGATCCTCACCACGCCCCTGGCTCCTTTCCTCTCCCTTCTTTCCTCAAACAAGGGAGGGGAAAGGAGCCAGGGGCGTGGTGAGGATCGCAGCACAGTGACGCGTCGCCGCTTCCTCCCCCCCTGGCTACTTTCCCCTCCCTTGCCTGGAGCCCTGGCGAAGAGGTGTGCCGCGGAGGTGTGCCGCAGGTGTGCCGCGGCACACCTCCGGTTGCGGCGGCGGCGGGAGGAGGTACGGCTTATATACGGGGTATGGCTTATATAAGCCGACCCCCCAGACACCCCCGATACGTCTTACAATCGGGGGTGTCTTACTTTCGGGGAAACACGGTAGTAGTAGATTTTCTTTCTTTCCTCTTTTGAATGCCACGATCCTATGTATATCCTGCCTGGCAAGCTGTTGGTTAGTGCCAATTAGAGTAGACACATCGAATCAACCATTAAATTGTATGTTCATATCGATGTAAATCTAAATGATTTAATGGCTCTACTCAATTTGGAACCAACAGTAGGATTTAGACCCCTGTGTGGAAATAAGTCCCATAAAACTCCATTGTCACAAAAATCATTGAAGATTTGATGAATGTGAATTTAATATGATATATGGTATGAATGGAAGTATGTATGGATGGAGTTAATAATTTTGGAAGCACCAGTAAAATACTGAGGCCTTCAATGACTAACTACCTGCTTGCTGGACTGTAATTAAAAGTTCCTAATAAGAACTCAAAAGTAAACTGTGATAAGAACTGGACAATGATAAGATAAATGTTTACAACATTTCTTGTGTTAGGAAGGAAGTCAACACAAGGCTAACACCAATTAAGAAGAGTCAACATCTGGCCAGGAAAGTGAGATGGAGCCAGGATCAAAGACATCTATCATTCATTTACAACTTTGAGACTACATCAGCAGAATATTCCTATAAAAGACACAGTCTAATAATGCTCAAATTGTGGCAGACCTGAGGAGTCTGTTCCACCCACCTATCTGGTCCATGGGAAGGACAGAGATGGTGTATTTGGAGAGTGGCAGATATGCTATGGGAAAGCATTACTCTGGTTGCTTTGGGGGTTTCTTTGGAGACTTCCTCTTCAAAGGAAGAGGAAAAAGTGTGCCTTTGGAGTCTTGGATTTTGTGCAGGGAATCAGGTTCTGTTGTATGGAAAACAGAAATCTGGTCCTTGGTATTGTTCTTAGGGAAAAAAGTTTTGGCATTTCAGCGTTTTGAAGTTTTGGTGTTATGGAAGTTATGGAACTGTGCATTGGCAAGTTGCAGGAAAGCAGGGTATGGCCTAACAGGTGCTTCTCCAAGGAGGGAGAAAAGGATATCGTAATATTTGGATGCATGAGGATGAGTGCATGTATATGTGTGTGAATGGTGATTAAAAATGTAACTCTTCTTTGTTTGTTAGCCATGTAATTGTAAATCCAATGTAGTTGCATAGAATCCATGTATGTCTAAATGTTTTTCTGTAATCTGATGTACCCTCTCTGCGGTGAAGCTACGTTCAAATCAACCGGCTGGACAGGGTGGACCCTCTCTTAAAGATCCCACCGCTGCCCTCAATATGTGACCACTCCACTTCTTGACCGGCCCCAGACTGGACAATCTTTCTATGTCCACACTGCTGACCTCCAATCCAAGGAAACCTCGAAGTTACCTCAGCAACTTCACGTTTATTGGCAGGGTACTGTCTCACCCCTTCACCATTTAACTGACTGGAGTTTTAAAACTTCTCAGTGACCACTTGACCACGCTGCCACCATTTATCCGGCTGACCACTGACTTTGAGGGCCACCACCAATAAAAGAATCAGGAGAGGTGTTTTCCTTTTAAGATGCAAACAATTTATTTTGACACAAATGGGTACAATCTTGGTTGGTTTCAAACTTCCTTAGAGGCACAACTTTTTCTGTTACATAACACAATGGGGACCTATTATAGGGTTTCCACTAAACCTCTATAAACCCCTGCAACTTTAACTAGGGTCTCTATACCCTTTAACTGGACTGCTCACTAGCAGACCTTAAGACACACACTAACACTGGACCGTTCTCTTTCAGTCCTTAGGACACTCTAAACTAGAACATAACTCCTCCCCCTCATTTGGCAGTTGGCTTCCCGCTCTTTTCCAACTGTAGAATTCAAACCTGAACATTCTACTAGCCTCTAGCCCTGGTTGCCATGGCGACAGCTCTTCTAAGCTTCTGCCATGCCTCCCTTCTGTTTCACCCACAGAAACAAACCATAGAACATTCAAAACAACATACATTTTAACACATGTCACACAACATTTACACACAAATAATCAACATCATTACACTCTCACACTGGAAATTGCAATAAAAAGAATATATGCTTTAAAGTTATTGAAAAGTTATTCATGACAAATTGGTGTCAGAAGTGGGATATTCTTTTCCAGTGTGGGAAAGTTATTCATAACACCGCCGCTGAAAATAACGCACTGGCAGATGATAGGAGGCTCTCATATTTTCATTAGGAAAGATGGGTCAAACTGGATATAGGAGGCTTCCCCCATGTGATGAAGCTGGCGGGAAGCAGAGACAGTGTGCTCACACCCCCTGCATGGGCATCGCCAGGATGCAGTGAGACTGGTTGATTCCAACAGTGCATATGATAAGGTCCAATGACAATGTTTCCTCACTATTCTTTCCACTGTCCCATCAATATTCCCAGTTCTCTGCCCATTAAAACCAAATAAGAGAACACCAGAAGGATGACACACTCAAATATCACTTCTACCTTGCCAGTTTCCAATTGTAGTTATTCAGCTAACTCTATCTTCTTCATATAAAAGCAAATATTAATCAATAATCAAGTTAAATCCTACTTCAAGTATTACTTCTAAATATAATTTTAGTTCTATTCCATTTATTTAAAGCCTAGTTTACTTTTGTCACACACATCCCCACACATATCAATCTCAAATAATCAATACTAAACTCCATTCTTTTTTTAAAAAGTTCTACAGTTGTTAATTTATCAATTTCTGCAAAGTCTTGGATTTTCATAATCTCCTTCATCCATTTTAGTATTTCCAAATGTTTTCAATTTTGAAGGTAAAGCACCCTAGCTGCTGTTAACCCGTTTGTTTAGTTTAATTTAGTTGTATGTGTGTAGTGTTTAGATGTAAGAAATGGGGTGTTTATTTTTTGTTTTTATTAGATGTGTACATTTTTTCTTCATTTTTCTTTTTGTATACCTTGAGTGTTGTTTTATGTAGTTTAAAATGTATATGTTGATAAAAATTGAAATCACACACAGAGCCACCAAGACCTACTCTACATCCTGGTGCGATTTGGAAGACTTTGGACCATGGATTATGGGACCTGCAGTATCTTCACACATTTCCTAAGTCCACTATGAACCTCAACAATGACTGATCAAGATGAAACTTGGCACACAGAGCCCCATGACCAACTCTACATTCTGGTGCGGTTTGGAAGACTTTGGACCATGAATGATGGGACTTGCAGTACCTTCACTCAGTTCCTAAGTCCACTGCGAATAACACCAATGACTGATGAAGACCAAACTTGGGACAAAAAGCCCCCATGACCTACCTACATCCTGGTACAGTTAGAAGGAGGATGGATCATGGACGATGGGGACCCATGTTCACCCGCACCTACTGAACCCACTTGACACTGGATCTAGACTGAAACTGGAGCACAAACAATGTCTATCTCAAATAACTCGGGTGACGCTGGGTCCCCAAGCTAGTAATGTAATAAAAACCAGAAACAGGTGATTGGAAATGATCAGCTGATGAACCATTGCTGTAACTAAGACCAGCTCTTACCATTAGACAAAAGGAGTCAACTGTTTTAAGCAGCAAATGCTGGGTGAAGGGCAACAGTGGCAAACCTGTTGCCCTTCCTGGCCTTTCCTGCATTGTCTCCCACAATCCTTTGTGTTTTTGTGCTCTCAGGTGGGGTGGAAAATCGTATTCCTTTGCCACAGTTTAAATAATATTCAGTACCTGCATTTAGAATGGATGGCTGGACTGTAGGTGGCATCTTGTTATTTGCTTTCATCAGCCAACTTTCATGGGTCAGCCCCCTGAACCCATCTCATCCCTCATTCAAATAATATATTTTAAAGCATGGGAAAGATCTCTGGATCATGGCCTGGCAGGCTTCACTTGCTATCATGCATTTTTCTATTCCCACTTAAGAAATGACTTGTGGGAATTGTAGTTGGTTAAGCTACAGTGCTCTTGCATAATTTAGTTAAGTAGCGGGCATGCTCCTGCCATAAGTCATCATTTCTCAGATTTTGGTGAGCTGAAGTGAGATGCTTGATACCATTTAACATACCTTTTAGAGGTTTAATTTTATATAATAGAACAGTTAGAAGTAAGTTAATTAAAAGAGCTTTAGTGCCTAAAAAGAGTCAGCAGGTTTCCATGGATTGCTGATCAAAGAGAAAACGATTCCCTTTAATGATGTGTTCAGAATTTAGTTTTCTCCCTCCCCCAGCCTTCTCTCTCCTTCCATCATATAAGAACATAAGAACATAAGAAGAGCCATGCTGAATCGGACCTCAGCCCATCTAGTCCAGCATTCTGTATCACACAGTGGCCCACCAGTTGTACACGGGGATCTCGAGCAGAAGGGAGGGCAAAACCCTGACCTGCTCCCGACCCCCACAACCAGTACCCAGGGAAATCCTGCCTACCTCAACCAACTCCGAGGTGGCACTTGAATGTCCTTTTCAGTAACTACCGATACACTTGGTATCCATGAATCTGTCTAATCCTGCCTTGAAGTTGTTAAGGCTGACCGCTGTCACAACCTCCTCTGGAAGTGAGTTCCATAACCCAATGACCCTCTGGGTGAAGAAATATTTCCCTTTATTAGTCCTATTTTTCCTACCTTGGAGCTTCAGGGAGTGCCCTCTAGTCCTAGTGTTTTGTGACAAAGAAAATAGTTTTTCTTTATTCACCTTTTCTATATCATAGCCGGATAATCACACAGTGTGCTATTCTCATGATGAAAGCAGATGAATGAAAGATTTGGAGAGAAAAAATGAATAATATTCTTTCAGAAAGCTTTAAACATTCATTTCACAGAAACTTACCTTTTGAACCAAGAGACTATTTCCTCGCATTAATCAAGACAAGGGCTGTGTGCAAACAGTTTCTCAAAATTCCTTGTAAGTGAAGCGATCATTCGACAGAATTTCTCCAGGGAATGTCTCAAGTGTCCACCTTGAGTAATGACCAGTGACCCCCCACATCTTTTTTAAGGAGTCAGTAGCAACAGCAGCAACTGTGTTAATAGTTTTGATACTTTCTGTTCTCCCTCACAACACTCTGGACATAAATATCATTCTGCAGTATTCATTTTATGTGTTGGAGGAGATGCCTCCCAAGACATAGTGGAAAATATTTGCACATTTGCTTCTCTTTCTTTAGGGAGAGAAAGACAAATGTTAGACATTTACAGAGAGAAATGTCGTTTGAGAAATTTTGGCTCAACTGTAATGGAGTAACTGACAAGATAATATCCTTTTAAACAGAAAAGAAGTAGAAAGAGAATGTGCTCAGTCAAGTACATGTGCTGGGTATCACCTATAGAAAAAGGGTGGGAACACCGTCATCCAGATTTTTAGACTACAATTTCCATCATTTTTAACCAGAGAACATTCTGGGTAGAGATTATAGGAGTTTGATGTTGTTGTTGTTTATTCATTTAGTCGCTTCTAACTCTTCATGACCTCATGGACCAGCCCACGTTAGAGCTTCCTGTGTCAGCCATCGCCACCCCCAGCTCCTTCAAGGTCAAGCCAGTCACTTCAAGGATACCATCCATCCATCTTGCCCTTGGTCGGCCCCCCTTCCTTTTACCTTCCATTTTGCCCAGCATCATTTTCTTCTCTAAGCTTTCCTGTCTTTTCATGATGCGGCCAAAGTACTTCATCTTTGCCTCTAATATCCTTCCCTCTAATGAGCAGGCGGGTTTTATTTCCTGAAGTATGGACTGGTTGGATCTTCTTGCGGTCCAAGGCACTCTCAGAATTTTTCTCCAACACCACAGTTCAAAAGCATCAATCTTCCTTCTCTCAGCCTTTCTTATGGTCCAGATCTCACATCCATATGTTAATATGGGGAATACCATTGCTTTAACTATAGAGGTAGTAGTCCAAAACATTTTAAAGAGACCATATTGCTTTGCCCTACTCCACCTCTAGTTAAAGGTAGATTTTATTTTATTTATTTTAATCCCAAATTGGAAGTCTTAGAGTGCATCTAAACTTTAGAATTAATGCAGTTTGAAACTATTTAAACTGTGATGGCCCAATGCTATGGAATCATAGTAGTTTTAGTTTGGTGAGGCACTGCAATATTTGGCAGAGAAACCTAAAGACTTTGTAAAACTCCCATGATTCCATGGCATTCAGTCATGACCATTAAAATGGTGTCAAACTGTATCAATGTACTCTAAGTAAAGGTAAAGGCTTCCCCTGACATTAACTCTAGTTGTGTCCGACTCTTGGGGGGGGGTGATCATCTCCAGTTCTAAGCCAAAAGTCAGTGTTGTCCGTAGATGCCTCTTAGATCATGTGGCCAGCATGACTGCATGGAGTGCTGTTACCTTCTCGCAGAAACGGTACCTATTGATCTACTCACACTCACCAGATTCGAACCACCAACCTTTCAGTCAGCAAGTTCAGCAGCTCAGCGGTTTAACCCACTAAGGCACATTGTGCTATAGAAGCACCCATATTAAGCCTAATTAAAGGAACAGTACTCAGTCTACGCAGGAGTTTAACCTGGATTATTTTGGTGTTTGCTCCCCTTAGTAAACAGGGGCATGTTCTGCTCAATATAAACAATACCAGAAAGGATAATTTTAAGGCTTCTCATTGTAGAGCATGTTTAATTCAATTGCTCTTTCTTTTCTCATATGTGCAACTTCACTGTGTGGGGTGTTAGGAACTTCACCACACTTGCCGTCATTAATATAATGTTATATTGAAGATGGATACAGATTATTTTTGCTCCTCCAGAAACTAGGGGCACATTTACATGGACACTTAAAGCTAGGGATACCCAAATCAGCTTCATAGTAGCTAGACTATACGTGGAGTTGCCCAGGTTTAACCTGTGGCAAAGCTGCTTAACATAGCCTTGACCTGTGTTAACTGAAGTCACAGGTTGCTCTGGATGACCATTGGTTGGGAGCGCTTTGATTCTACCCTCCTGTATGTCAGGATGTTGAACTGCATGCCCCTCTTGGTGTCTTCCAAGTGTATTATTCCTTCAGTGACACTTATAACTATATTCAGAACCTCAGAAGACGTAGCGATGGACTTCTCACAGTATGAGGCTCATTCGTCATGTGCCACCAAAAGAATTATCTAAGCAAAATGCCAAGGGCCATTTGAAGTTTTCAGTGAACTCATATCTTCCATACTAAAGTACTGTGATGTGCTGTTTAATGGGACAATTGCCTATTCCAGCATTGGAAATAGTTTTATCAGTTACATTTCCCTGAAGGAAGGCATAAATAACTCACCTATAAACTATATTAATATATTTCAGGTGAGGTTCCAGACCTTTCAGTTACTTAGTACACTGCCCACAGCAATTATGCAAAAAGTTTCAGTGATAAATTTTTCATTAGGAAAGTCTTAAGGTTCTGTTCAAACTGCATTTTTCCACTGCACATATATTACCTTTGGCAACTATATAGCATACTGAATTGCAATGAATAGATTTTCTTACTCTCTGGGAAAAAAAGAAAAATATCTGAATTAAGATTGTGACAGATAAACGGGTAGATGATAAATGGATTTTGCAAAGATCCAGAAAATGAAAAATATATATTGTGATACTATTTATTTATGCTCCAATTTTGAAACCAATATAAGGAGATTATTCATATTAGAACTATGGCTTTCTTCTCCTATTTTTATTATTCCAATGGTTCAGAGTGAGTATCAATGACATGCTCTAATCCAGATTCTAACTTACCAATACAGAGAAAGCCCTGATTTGTCTTGGACCCATTTGCCAGACAGTTTATTCAACTAAGTTCTCAAATAGGAAGATTCAGGAACCCAGAGATGTATATTTTCCACTGAGTATCATGAAAATTGCGTCACCTTTTGGTAGTTTGGCAAAATGGGATGAAGTTCACCAAAAAGTTGCAGTGGGTTTGTTAAATGTCTTTAGAGTTTTTTTAAAAAAATTAAAATTGCCAATAAGCTGTTTAGCAAACACTAGAAGCAAAATAAATTTGCATGCATGGCTGTTTCTTCTGATCAAAATAAGGCTTCCATGTTTCGGATGAGTAAATGCAGGGATTTTTATGCAAAAGAGTGGCCTATTCCTTTGGAGGTTATTAAAAAAGGAGTATGCTTATCCCACTCCCCTTTTTTGTTTTGTTTTTATGGGAAGCATGGCTCATAATTATCAAAATATAGTTTGCTATAGTTTGTGTGGAAGTGGTTTCTTCCTTCTTTGTTTTTGAGTCATTTATATAAAAAATTGTACATGTCATAGAAGTGTCCCCAGGCAAGAAATCTGCAAAAGGGTTCAACAATCAGTTTCAGTAGGTTGTGTATTAGCTAGGAGGTTATCATACTGACAAACAGTTTAAAGCAGTATTTCTCAACCTTCCTAATGCTGCAACCCCATAATACAGTTCCTCATATTGTGGTGACCCCCAACCATAAAATTATTTTTTTTGCTACTTCACAACTGTAGTTTTGCAACTGCTATGAATCATAATGTAAATATCTGATATGTAGGATGTATTTTTATTCACTGAACCAAATTTGACACAAATTCCCAATACACCCACATTTGAATACTGTTGGAGTTGGCAGGGATTGATTTTGTCATTTGGGAGTTGTAGTTGCTGGGATTTATAGTTTACATATAATCAAAGAGGATTCTGAACTCCACCAATGATGAAATTGAATCAAACTTCCCATACAGAACCCCCATGCCTTGAAGGGACTTGCTAGCGCGAGCCTCCCTCCAGCCTCACACACTCTCCCTCACCCTCACCCTCACCCAGGAACCACGCTGCCATGAGCCATCATGCCTGCTCTTACTTCCCTGCTTGGAGTCTCAGAAACAGCCCTCCCCTAGGCTGAGAGGCCAGCAATCACAGTGGAGAAGGACTTTTGGTGGGAGGATTTGCTGTCTGTTTCCAAAAAGGAAGAGAAGGACAGGTGGTCTTTGGTGACTCCTCTGAAACCCCCATGTGACTCCCCCCTCCCCCAGGGGTCCTGACCTCCAGATTGAGAAACTCTGATTTAAGGCATTTAAAATTAGAGAAATAAATAAAAATATTTCAAATGATCTGTGAATTTAGGAAGAGGTCATAGCATATAGCCATATTGTTAGAGGAATCAACACAGAAACATCAGACAGCCTCCTGAACTTATGCAGTTCCAATTGGCTTCATTAGCAAATGCAACTTGCTCAAGGTCTTCACTGGTTTATTTATGGAAAGAGAGAAGAAACCTCAGAGGCACAGCAAATACCACCATCACAACTAGTCTTCCATCATTCCCCATCCCCAAAGCACATTTCTGACCAACCCCTCTTCTTTTTTGTCTACTTTCACTTATTGTTGTGAAAGCTGGACAGAGAAGAAGAAAGCTGATGAGTAAAATCAACATTGTTTTGGGAAGGGTTCTATGAATATCATAGACTACAAAAAATACAAACAAATTGGTCCCAGAGCAACTCAAGAAATCATTTTCTCTAGAAGTCAAGATTACTAAACTGCTTTGGTCATGCTTTGGTCATATTATGAGAAGACATGACTCTCTAGAAAAGACTTGGTAAAGTGAAGCAGAGTAGAAAAAGAGGAAAACCACATTCCAAATCAAGAAAGCCAAGGCCCTGAGCCTGTAATACCTAAGCCTGTTGACAGGGTGACTTAGAATCTCTCATTCATAGGGCCTTCATGAAACAAAGTCAACTTGAAGGCAGTTAACAAGAAAAACAAGAAGGAATACATTAAACCCACACCCAATTTCTGTGGAGATACAATGGGATGAGAGTGTACAGGTTTGATGTCCTTCCACTCTTGGTAGATAAGTAAAAACCTATAAGTTATTTCAAAAAAATAACTAGTAATTATGATACAAAGAAAAAGTTAGAGAAAAACATATTTTCACATGTTGATGTTCATCTGAGTCCTTAATCATAGCATGTTGTTGTTTACCTTCAAGTCATACACTATTAAAATCATAGCTATGGTTTTCCCCTAGATTTTGGATGGAACAGAACTGTGTGTTGCTCAGAATAGTATATTTCAGCAAGTCTCTCAAGAGAAGGTCCCAACTGTTTGAGGAAGCAAACAATTTTTTCCCTTACTGTATCCTCGTTCAGGTCTCCATAGCCTCGTGCTGGATTGATCATACAAGCTTTTAATTATTCCACTTTTCTTCGAAGGGAATCATGAAATTTTAATGTCTGCAGTTTTAATTTAGAACATAAAAATCCCTAAATAAAAGAAAGAACAGTGTGAATGAATATCTAGGCTTGCCCGCTCCTCCCTTCTGCATTCCTCTCACCACACACACACAATGCAAGTAAGAATGTTCCTTTTTTTAAAAAAAACTTTGGCTTTTTGATATGAAACAGAATTTCCAAGCCTTTGTTTTCCAGAGATTCTTGGAAGATCCACCCGTTCCAGTTGTCTTGCAGAGCAGTTACCATGGAAACCTAACATCAAAGGCACAAATATGGGCAGAAGAAATCAGCCCCCACCAGAAAACCTAGCCCTCATTCCTATTGTCAGAGCTGTTTACTCAAACTATGCAAATTGATTGTTGGGCATACAAATGGAGTGAATGTGAACAGAAAGACAAATTGATAGATTAATAGATAGATGGATGATAGATGCTTCTGTATGAAAAAAATATGTTTTCAAAGTATAGATCTGTCTGTTTTCCCACTAGCAACTTAGAAGTTGAAAAACTGCAGCTAATGGCTGGATCCAGATGTCCAAAATCAGGAAACAACTATAGAAAAGGATGAGTAAATTATGTCTATGTTCGGTCTCTATATTCTTCCCAACTGCAGGGCTACTCACCTTTGCCTAGAAGAACAGATAAGAAAACAGAGAGATAAAAGGTTTGAGAAGGCCCTGGACAAAGTGCTTTCTAGTAGACCCCCCCTCTCCTCTACTGATGGACCTTGACAAAAGTAGATGGAGGTAGAGCAATGCATTACTTCTAACAAGAAGCAAGGTTTACCCTCTCAGACCTCTCAGTGGCCTTCAGTACCATCGGCCATGGTGTCCTCCTGCGTTGCCTGCCTGGAATGGGACTTGGAGGCACTGTTTTCTGTATGGAGATGACACCCAACTCTGCTACTCATTTGCACCAACAGTCCAGACCCTGAATTGGTGCCTGCCAGCTGTTGTGGACTGGATGAGAACAAACAAATAGAAATTGAATCCAGAGAAGACAGAGGTCCTTCAGGTCAGTTGTAAGGCAGATCAGGTTATAGGGTGGCAACCTGTTTAGACAGGGTTACACTCCCCTGAAAACACATGTCCGCAGCTTGAGGGTCCTCCTGGACTCATTGCAAAGCCTGGAAGCCCAGGTGCCAGCAGTGCCCAGGAGGCACTTTGCACAATTAAAACTTGTGCGCTAGCTGCGACCATACCTTGAGAAGCCAGACTTGGCCATGGTAGTCTACACCTTAATTACACCCCACCTAGGCTACTGTTACGGATACTATGTGGGGCTACCCCTGAAGAGTGCCCAGAAACTTCAATTAGTTCAAAAAGCTGCCCATAGGTGCTGGACCAAGGAAGCATACCATCTTTTGCTACAGCGCCTGCACTGGCTGCCAATATGTTTCCATGCTTGATTCAAGGTGCTGGTTTTGACCTTTAAAGCTCCAAACAGTTCAGGTCTAACTCACTTATCTGACCACATCTCCTCATACCAACCTGCCCGATTGCTAAGATCATCTGGAGAGGCCCTACTCTTGCTGTC
Organism: Anolis apletophallus; assembly: GCA_030556195.1. Lineage (NCBI taxonomy): Eukaryota > Metazoa > Chordata > Lepidosauria > Squamata > Anolidae > Anolis > Anolis apletophallus. Next base: position 79,193,284 of record JARBWK010000004.1, read on the forward strand.
TCCACCATCTCAAATTTGATTGGTGGTGATGAGAGAGAAGGCCTTCTTGGTGACCACTTTGACCTTTTGGTCCCAAGGAGATTAAAACAGCACCTTCCTTGTTATCTTTTCAAAAACAGCTCAAAACCTTCCTTCCTATTTAAGCAAGCCTTTAGGGATGATATATAGTTTGAAGGGATAAGAAGGCCAACTTTTATTGAGCTAAGCAAAGTGCAATATGATCAGACAAGACTCTACAATAATGTAGTTGGTTTGAAATGCTTATTTATATTTTATTTTATATATGGTTTTATGTCTTGGATATGCTGGTTGTTTTGGACTTGTATTGCTTTTAATATGTTGTAAGCCACTTTGGGTCCCTTTGTTGGGAAAAAGAAAGATACAAATAAAGATTTATTATTATTATCCATCTGTTTAAGTTACAATCATGCCCCTGAGAAGTCTTGCAGGAAATTAAAAGTGTGCCCCTATTGAACTTGCACCAATGGATGCCTCTATTCTATTACTTGGAGTGGCACCACTTTGCAGTATTGTGGAAGTGGCTGCTGCAAATGGGTGAGCAGCATGATCAAAGAATTGGGAGGGATAGCACAAAGATAGGCACCATCACTCAGCCTTATATGGCAATATTGCAGTGGCAGTTTCTCAAGAATGTTGATACTGGCCCTGAAGTTAAAAAAAAAGGCAAATGGAGAAAGAGACAAAAACAACTATAAAATTAGACCCTTGTTTGTCCCTCCACTCTGCTTTCTTCTCTGACTTAGGACCCTATACTAGACTAAATCCCCAGAGGGGTTGGGATATAAAATTCCAGTTCTTCCCAGGATAGAGTCCCCACCCCACCCCAAACCCCCAAGTTTTCTCTCAGGGGGTGGCTATGTGCCCTCCTGGATCAAACTGTGATTGACCCAGAAGGGCATCTAGCCACCTCTCCCATTTCCCCTCCAAAATTTACTCCTGCAACCCTCTCCAGAGAGCTCTTCTGAAATCCATTCTCCACCCCACATCTCCTGACATGTCATTTGCACATTCCTGTACTCAAAACGAAATATGCTTACAAACAGTAACAGTAATACACAATGCTAAACCAAGAAATTTAAAGGGGTAGATCTGTAGGCGTTGCTAATAAAGAGTCTCACTGGTACAAAAATATCAAAATGTATATTGTAGACAATATCAGTGCTGTAGCACAATATTACATACAGTGCAATGCTGTGTGCATATATCACAATATCTCATACATCATATAAAGGTCAATACAACAATATAACAACATAACTCTTACAAACATCTGTGGGCTGAAGCGACGCGCAAACAAGATCCAAGTAACCCTGTGGGTCGTCCGGAGCCTGATAACTCGCGGACTGGAGACTGAGTCTGTGGGGGAGCCTTGGTGGACAGAAGAGCTGGCAAACTGCCGGATGGGCAGGCGCCTACGGCTAGAGATAAGCTGACGATGCCAAGATGGCCGTTTCACGTAAAAACACGCTTCCTCGGGGTGCTCTGGACTTCTGACCGCTCCTCCCCAGGGTTGTAGTGGGTCAATTTGCTCTCAGCCCGGGAGGACACTTGCATTATCGACATGTATTGAAACGCGGAAATGCGAAGTCCCCCAATCAGACTTTGAGTCAAATTGACCCACTGGTTGTGAGGAACCCACATGCAGTGACACTTTTTTGGGGTTCTCTGACGACAATGAATAGCCCTCCGGCTATCCTGATGACTGCTGGGGGGAATTAAATCTTGACAGGAGATGGAGGACCTGGAGGGGCGGTCAAGAGTCTTAACAGCTGCCGAGGCAACAGCAGCTGAGATTGCTAACGACGGGGCATCGTCAAGCTCGGGTGGGTCCGAGGTGGGAGACTAATAAAATGCGGGCTTTTGGATGCTTCACTTTGCAACTGGCAAGGTGTTGCATTTGGGACTTGTGACTCTGAATTCCTGTATCCTGCATCCTGTGAATCTTGATTCCTGTACGGAGTAACTTGCTGCTGCTGCCCATACCACATTCGGCATGGTTTGAGTTCCTTTGTACTGCTCTGCTGCCTAGACCTTGGATTGCCTTCTCATGTTGTTGTTTGCCTCCTCCCTCTGCTTGATCCAGTTTCCTTGAGTGCACTGCTGCTGAACCCTTAAGGACGGCCCACCAGTGACGACCCAGGACTTCTCTTGACTACGCTTTTGTTCCTGCTCTGTTTGTGCTTTTCCCTGTTCGTTTTTGCCATCGCATCTTGCTATCACTGTTATTTTGTGCTGGTTAGGATGCTTTTGAGTTGGGTTTTTACTGACTATAAAGTGCCTTTTGTTCTTTTGAGTGTTATTTAGCACAGAGACTCTGTGAACAATAAACTATTTCGTTAACTCTTTACTGGGTCTGGCTCTTTAGGAGGCTTCTGCTGCGACAGACAAAGCTCTCATATTCATGCCACTCCATCTCAGAGGTTAAGAAAGGAGAAAAAAGGGGGAACCCTACCACACTATATGTCATAGCTGAATAAATACCCCAAACATCATTAAAACAAGAGATAAACACTATTGAAAGACATACAACAAGATGCACAATTAAAATATAAGTTCAAATCCACTGATAAAATGCAGATAAAAATTCACAACTTAAATTGTCTGGGTAAAGATGGGTCTTCAATTCTGCCTTAAATGTTGACAGATTATGACTTTAAATGCCCAGTAGATCACAATAGTATTTAAAGATTTAGTCTGAACAAAGACTACAACCAAACATGAGTGCTCAAATGAAAGATTTTGCTTTTTGTACCAGTTCTTTTAATTTATATATTGACAAAATGAAGTTTCTTAAAGTCATGTTGAGATTCAAGTGGTGTAGAGGATTGCACATCGGAATAGTACTAAGGGAGACAAGTGTTCAAACCCTTGCTCAGCCATGGAAACCCATTGGGTGATTTTGGACAAGTCCCACTCTCTAAGACAGTGTTTCCCAACCTTTTTTTGAGCCGCGGCACACTTTTAACATTAAAAAAATCCGGGGGCACACCACCAACCAAAATGACACAAAATGACACTGTAAAGAATGGCTGGGGGATGGTGAGCTGCTGGGAGCAGCTGCTGGGAGTGCCGAAGCCAGGGGAGGAGCCAGGCCACACCATGCCCCTCCCCCTGGCTTCAGTTCTCCCACAGCTTTGCCAGCCTTGAGGGGGCAGTGCCAAGCCAGCATTGTGCTGGCTCTGCCACCACTGCCTTGGCACTGCCCCCTCAAGGCTGGCGAAGCTGTGGGAGCGCTGAGGCTGGGGGAGGGGGCGGAGCCAGGCTGCGCCATGCCCCGCCCCTCCCCCCCGGCTTCAGTTCTCCCACAGCTTTGCCAGCTTTGAGGGGGCAAGCCAGCATTGTGCTGGCTCTGCCATCGCTGGCTTAGCACTGCCCCTCAAGGCTGGTGAAGCTGTGGGAGTGCTGAAGCCGGGGGAAGGGGGCATGAGCGGTGGACGGGATTCAGTAAGCGGGGCTCCTCCTCTGCGTGGCTTCAACAAGCAAGGGGTGAGAGTCATGGCGGGAGTCATGGCAGATTGGAAGCTGGTTGGGGAAATGGCCGAAGGAGGCGGTGCCCCGGTCCCTTCTTTTTCTTCGCCGCCGCCCGTCCCTTCCTCCTCCTCTCCCAAGCAGCAGGAGTTCGGCAGGAGGAGGGGGAAGGAAGGGGGGCAGAGAGCTTTTCTCACAGCACACCTGATGATCACTCACGGCACACTAGTGTGCCACGGCACACTGGTTGAGAAACACTGCTCTAAGACACAGAAGAAAGCAATAGAAAATTTGTTCTGAGCAAATCTTGCCAAGAAAACCCCAGAAGAATTTCACCTTAGCGTCACCATAAATTAGAAAATATTGACTAGTAAACAACAACAGAGCCCTGCTAAAATATAAGATACTGGAAAGGTTATTTTTTAAAGGACATGGTGACATCATGGCATTGCAATATCACATCTGTTCATGATTTATACCTGAGATGTTTAAAAAGCAGGTTCAACACAAAGGTTAATTCGCTAGTGCATAAACACTTGATCTTGCAAAGATCCCATTAACCTTTTCAAATTGTGAAGGGCTGGAATTCAGATGCAGCAAAATGCAGAGCTTTTAAAACAGTGAGTCTTTCAGAAATGTCTAATAATTTCTACTTCATTACTGAAGCAGAAACAGCAGAAATAAATATTTTCCCATTTCCTTCTTGTTTCTGCTATATCCTTTGAGGCTAAGCTGTATATAGCAGCATTGCTATTAGCTACTCTGTAGAAGAGTTGCCTGTTTGAGATGATGGGACTGGAATATCATTCAGCTGGTTTGAGAAGATGATGCTTTGGTGTGGGGGGCGGGGTTCATGAATGGGCTTTCTTTCCACCTTTGTATTAATCCATGATTGTCAGTTTGCATTTCTGGTTTCCTCCTTTCATTTGAAAACTTTTCAGCCTAATTAATTAATTAACATTAAAAGGCTTCAGACTTCTGGATCAGTTAAGCATTTCTCCCCTCCTTCCGAGATAAGGAAAGATTAAAATGAGTGGCTGATTTAAATGAGTGGCCACATTGGGCCACATGGCTTTCAGTGTTAAGTCTTTGAATTTTCTGCCATAGTGTTAGTCATTCATTCCAAGAGTCACATCATTTGGTTCTTACCAGTTTTGATCATACATTTGCAGCGTTTCTGTTTTCTCCTTTTCAGCGATGGTGTTGTTAGTTACAAATGATCAAGTACCATACTTCAGTGGCACCAGAATTAGGAACCATAGAATTAAAGTTCATGGGGTGGTTTTTATCACTTGAACCATTCTGTGTATTTGAGCTGCTCACAGAACCTCAGATTGAAAAACAGTTTAAAATATCCAACTGTCAAATGTGTGATTTTTAGAGTGTGCATTTCACTACTTTAGAAAACAATGGTACCATCCCCTTAGCCATAGGGGATACATTCCTGGACCTCGCAAGGATACAGGAAACGGTAGATAATAGCAAACTTAATTGAAATGAAGAGTGCCTAGCCCAAGAATGCCATAGAGTCATGCTGGAGAATCTGAAGAAGTCACATTTTGTTGGAAGTGGATAAATGAAACTGCAGGTACCATCTCCTGCAGATATGGATGTTGTACTGCATATAGAGGCAGACCCAAAGTTACTAACAAGATAGGTTCTGCAACTATTCTTAAGCTGAATTTGTTTGAAAGTCAGAACAAGTACATTTTCTTTTTCTATTTCTATTTCAAATTTATAGGCCGCCACTCCCCAGAGCAGGGGTGGGCAAACTACGGCCCCCGGGCCGGATCTGGCCCGGCAGCTGCTTCTCTCCGGCCCCAGCCACCTCCCTCCTCGCCGCCGCGAGGCCCACAGCAGCAGCGCTGAGGGCGCTGGCGAGGAGGCAGCTAGAGAGTGCGGCGCAGGCTCCCCGGACACCCCACTTCATCCGCCGCCGCTGCCCGCTCCTCTCCCATGCCTCCTCCTCCCTGCTGGATCAGTTAAGCATCCCTCCGAGCCGGCTGCAGGAACATGGCAGACAGGCCGAAGGAGCAGCGGCCATCCTTGAAGGCGATCCCAGCCTGCAGCAGGTGCACTCGGCAACCTGCGGGGGCTGATCGCCCTGGCGATCTCCAGGGCGAACAGTTGCCTCAGATCGCTGAGTGCTTCAGGGATGGCCGCCACTCCTCCAGCCTGTCTGCCATGTCCCCGAGGCGTGCGGCAGCCGGCTCGGAGGAGTACACGGGAGAATGAGGACGAGGCGGAGGCGAGGAGGGAGGCAGCGGCGGGGAGGAGGAAATGGGGGAGAGGAGCGGGCGGAGGCGGTGGATGAAGTGGGGCATCCGGGGAGCCTGCACCACGCTCTCCAGCTGCCTCCTCCTCACCTGCGCCCTCAGCGCCGCTGCCGTGGGCCTCGCGCCGGCGAGGAGGAAGGCGGCGGGGCCTGAGAAAAGCAGCTGCCGGTGGCAGAGCCGAGGTGGAAGGGCTTCCTTCTTTCCTTCCTTCTTTGCCTCCCTCATTCAGGCAGGCAAGCGGAGGGGAAGGAAAAAGAGGGGGAAGAAGGGGAGGCGGCAAATAAAGTGTGTGTGTGTGCTCGCCCTCCTCCTCGCACGCTTCCCCCTCCCTCTTGCCTCGGCGCTCTTTCCGGTCTTCCTCCCTCCTTCCCTCCCCCTCTCCCCCCTCTCCCTTTCCTTCCTTCTCCCTTCCACAGAAACGCAGCTAGGGAGAGGGGGCGTGGCCTGCTTCCTCCTCCGTGGCTTCCAAGCCTTCTCTTCTGCCTCGTTCTCCCTCCCTTCTTCCTGCCTCTTTGGGCATATTCAATATTTGTGCCAAGTTTGGGCCTGACCCACAGTGCTTTCTGGAAGTAGGTGAACTACAACTCCCAAGGTAAATGCAGAGCAAACCCTTTCCGTACTTTGTGTTGGTCTCATGAAAGTTCAGTGTGCCAAGTTTGGTTCAAGATGGCTGAATGGCCATCTGTGAGGAATGCTTTGATTGTGTTTTTCCCTTATGGCAGAATGAGGTTGGACTGCATTGCCTTTGAGGTCCCCTTCTGCTCTAGGAATCCATTGTTATTATTAATATTATTATTATTAGTAGCAGAGGCTGAATGGCCATCTGTAAGGTATGCTTTGGTTGTGTTTTCCCTTATGGCAGAAGGAGCGTGGACTGGATGGCTTCAGAGGTCCCTTCTGCTTTAGGAATCCATTGTTATTATTATTATTATTATTATCAGAGGCTGAATGGCCATCTGTGAGGTATGCTTTGGTTGGGTTTTCCCTTATGGCAGAAGGAGGGTGGACTGGATGGCCTCAGAGGTCCCTTCTGCTCTAGGAACCAATTGTTGTTATTATTATTAATAACCCAGATAACCCAGTTCAAAGCACATAATGTGGGATGTTCAGCCTTGATATTCTGAATCCCCTTCCACACAGCTGAATACAACCCCACATTATATGCTTTGAACTGGATTAGATGGCAATGTGGACTCAGATAAACCAGTTCAAAGCACATATTGTGGGATGTTCAGCCTTGATATTCTGAATCCCCTTCCACACAGCTGAATACAATTCCACATTATATGCTTTGAACTGGATTATATGGCAATGTGGACTCAGATAAACCAGTTCAAAGCACATATTGTGGGATGTTCAGCCTTGATATTCTGAATCCCCTTCCACACAGCTGAATACAATTCTACATTATATGCTTTGAACTGGATTATATGGCAATGTGGACTCAGATAAACCAGTTCAAAGCACATATTGTGGGATGTTCAGCCTTCATATTCTGGTTTATGCAGTTGTGTAAAAAGGCCCCCTGTTCAAAGCCAATATTTTGGATTATCTGCCATGATATTATATTATAATTTCAATATATTATAATGTGTATATATATATATATATATATATATATATATATATATATATACTGTACCGTATTTTTCGCACCATAAGACGCACCTGCTGATAAGACGCACCTAGATTTTAGAGGAGGAAAATAGAAAAAAAAAAAAATTCGCTCCCTCTAAAATCTAGGTGCGTCTTATCAGCAGGTGCGTCTTATCAGCTCTGACGCGACGCTGGTTCGCTCCGCCTCTGGCTCCTTTTCCTTCCCTCCGCCCTTTCCTCGAGGGAAGAAAAGGCGGGGGGAAGGAAAAGGAGGCAGAGGAGGAGCGAACCAGCATCGCGTCAGCTCTGACGCGACGCTGGTTCGCTCCGCCTCTGGCTCCTTTTCCTTCCCTCCGCCCTTTCCTCGAGGGACGAAAAGGCGGGGGAGGGAAAAGGAGCAAGAGGGGGAGCCAACAGCGTCCTCCTCCGCCGCCGCAACGGACCAGAGAAGAGGAGGCGGCGACAGGGTGAGTATATCGCCGCCCTCCCTCTGCTCCAGCGCCTCCCCCCCCCCCCTCGCCTGCATCTTCGCTCCATAAGACGCGGCTGATTTTTCATCCCACTTTGGGAGGAAAAAAACTGCGTCTTATGGTGCGAAAAATACGGTATATATACACTATAATATAATAATTATGATATTAATACTAATAATATATGAATATTTATTGATATATTAATATGTTAATATTAATGATGTGTAATATGTAGTAAATATAGTAAATAAATAAATAAATAAGTGCAGCCCTCCATAATATTTTTTGGCTCTCGTGCGGCCCCTTGGAAAATATAGTTGCCCACCCCTGCCCCAGAGGCTCGGAGCAGCTTACATCAGCCATGAGCGACACAATAAAACAGTAAAAACAATAAAACATAAAACTGATTAGCCAGGTGGGAAAGCTTGCCTAAACAGATGTCTTGCACGCTCTCTGAAAAGCTAGTAAGTCTTTGGAGCGTATGGACTTCAAGCGGAAGAGTGTTCCAAAGAGACGGGGCCACAGCAGAAAAGGTCCTGCACCTGGTCTTTGTAGATCTTGAGACTGGGACCTACAGGCAGCATTTGATCATCAGATCGAAGTTGTCTCTGGGGTTGATAGAAAGCGAGTCGATTTTTTAGGTATAACGGGCTGGAGCCATGTAATGCCTTGAAGGTGAGGACCAGCAGCTTAAAGATGACTCGATACTCGATCGGAAGCCAGTGAAGTTTTTGCAGAATTGGAGTGATGTGGCACCTTGCAGGGGCCCCTCCAAGAGTCTAGCAGCTGCATTTTGGGCCAGTTTATGTCTACGGATAGTAGATCCTGGTAAGCCGATGTAAAGAGCATTGCCATAGTCCAGTCTTGAGGTGACCAAGGCCTGGATCACTGTGGCCAGGTCATCTCTACGGAGGTAGGGGGCCAGGTGTCTGCTATGACGCAGATGGACGAAGGCTGTTCTACTGATAGTGGACACCTGGGCTTCCATCGTCAATAGTCTAATTGGACACCCCGGCTCTTCACTCGAGGTGAAGGGTGCAAGGTCTCACCATCTAGGGTCAGTAATTTGATGGTCCCACCACTCAAAGAGCCCAGCCACAGGATCTCCGTTTTTGCAGGGTTTACTTTCAGCCTGCTAGCCCGAAGCCACCTGGTGACAACCTCCCTGTAGAGTTTGTTTTCCTGTCTCAGCCCCTGTTCAGAAGATTTCACCTCACACTCTGTCCCTGTGATAGTTGGATTTTGGAAAATTTGGCTTCTTGTGGAAACAAGGCTTGGTGATTAAACTTCAGCAGAGACAGCTTTTCCTCATAATAACTCTTTCAGGAGTAAATTTCCCTTCTTAGTGGTAGATTTCTCTCACTTTCTATTGTCTCGCCCCAATTCTTAACTATAAGTTATTTGTAAGGCGGATGTTTTCTTCGGTGTTGAGTATTTATGTCACAGTGGATAGGCAACAGAAATATAGAAGTTTAATTCCCCATCGGCCCAAAAACTCCAGTCTCTGTTCGTGTGAATAATGAAACTCTCATTCAATTCACAAGGTAAATATATAACTTTGTATTGAATTGTATTTAACAATAACTGGCAAAACATCGAAAAACAACAGCCATCACAGCTACCTTTCTAAACATCCTTTCCTCACAGATATTAAATCCCAACTGACAAATCCCAACTGTCACTTTGTAACTGACATTCCTCAAGGTTCCATTTAGCAGTCTTGAGACAGCGCCATCTGGTGTCAAACATGTCACATTGCAGGTCATCTCAAACTGCGAAAATATATCTTGTGCTGACTCATGAATTGCTATTAAAAATGCAATAATCTGACACTCCTCCTTCATGAGCAACACAAGTACACACATTACTTATAATAACAATATCTTCTTACAAAATACATTTAATTTACAATTAGTCAATGCTTTTGTAAACATATCAGCCATATTCTTGTGTTTTCCTTTTAAATACACACTTGCAACCAGTTACCTTTACATCTTTTGGTTACATCTGCTTGTTCTAAAACATTTAAAGAATGAAGTGAATCAAATTCCTTCTTCATTGCTTTTACCCAACAATCACGTTCATTTTTCGGTCTACGCAATGCTTCAGCGTAAGAATTAGGATCTTTCCACTCTATACTTCCTATTTGCGTGACTTGGTACTTGGCTGGTGGAATTCCTTCATGTGGCCAAACTTCCTGTGTAGCATGTGCAGACATCTGTCACCATGCAGAGGTTTCCCTTCCAAACTCTGAATACTATTTGTAGACATTTTATTACTAGCATTCATTCTATAGAAACCATTTTGAAATTTTACTTCCTTATACATACCTGTATTTTTATTACTCATTTTACATAACTCCCCTTCAAACTCAATGGATAAACCATGGTCTGCAAGTTGTTTCACCCCTAGAACATTGTGTTCTAGCTCAGGAACTAAATAAACATTGTCTAACTTTAGACTAAGTTGACCAATTTCAACTTCTCCCTTTGTTAAAACCTTGCACCTTTGACCATTGGCTAGACTCACACAACTTTGCATAGAACCAGATAAAGGTTCCTTCTCTGCTAACAATTTACTATCCTTAACAAAACTCTTTGCACTCCCAGAGTCAATAATCCAGGGTACCTGAGGAATAAAATCATTGTTACATTGTAAACTCATCAACAGACAGCCTGAATCAGAGTCTTTTCTTGAATTGTTGATCTGTTCTTTCTTGCTCTGTGTTGATTCACTCTTCTTAAACTTGTTCTGATGACATTATCTAGCTTTGTGTCCTCTTTTATTACAAATGTAACAGATGATGTCACACTGGATTGTCTCTTTCCTCTTCATATTGAAGCCTTTGTTGACCGTCTTCTCCGTTGAAAGTTGCTGGGCATTTCTTCTGTAACAAGCCCAGTTCTCCAATCTAGTCAAAACTAAGTCGAAGTTGATGTCCTCTTCTTTCACAGATTGCATGGAGTCAAAGAATGAGTTGTAGCTCTGCCCCAAACTGCTTAGTAGAATTAAGCCTCTCTGATCTTCTGTAAAATTGGTGCCCCTTGCTGCTAAATCATTAAATAGGCTCAGCATTTTACTCAAATGAGTCTCTCTGGCACAATCTTCCATTGACAGAAGCTTCAGTGAAAACAGTTCTCTGCTCAATAAAACTTTTGAGCCTCCAGTAGCCTGCTGATACAGCTTTTCAAGCCTTTTCCAACAGTCAGCGGCTGTTTCTTCCAGAGCTAAATATGTGAGGTGCCTATCGTCAACTGACAGGATGATGGTAGCCCTTGCCTTGCCATCTTTCAACCTTTCTGCATCAGAAATAGGTCTATGTGTTAAGCAGGATAGCAGCTCCTCCTTTGCCAAAACTGCTCGCACTTTGGTAGCCCATATTAAATAATTTGAGCTGCCTCTGAGTTTTGCTAAATGATGCTGTGCTCCAAATAATGCCATCTTTCTTCACACTACAGATGCTCCTGGCAAAAATTCACTTCAGTTTTTTTCTCTAACACTGAGGTAAACAGCGACTTCTGCTGCAATTTGCAGTGTTATTCAAAACTTTTTCTATGAATTATGGGTTATGTAGTATCTCTGTGCCTCTGCAATTCTGGGTTCTGGGTTCTGGGTTCTGGGATCTGGGCCCATAACCTCTTCGGCGTTGAGTATTTATGTCACAGCGGATAGGCAACAGAAATATAGAAGTTTAATTCCCCATCGGCCCAAAAACTCCAGTCTCTGTTCGTGTGAATAATGAAACTCTCATTCAATTCACAAGGTAAATATATAACTTTGTATTGAATTGTATTTAACAATAACTGGCAAAACATCGAAAAACAGCCATCACAGCTACCTTTCTAAACATCCTTTCCTCACAGATATTAAATCCCAACTGACAAATCCCAACTGTCACTTTGTAACTGACATTCCTCAAGGTTCCATTTAGCAGTCTTGAGACAGCGCCATCTGGTGTCAAACATGTCACACCGCAGGTCATCTCAAATTGCGAAAATATATCTTGTGCTGACTCATGAATTGCTATTAAAAATGCAATAATCTGACATGTTTGTAACTCAGGGTACTGCTAGTACACTGAATACACATATACCTGTAAGTATATTGTAAGAATTACCATTTTTAAGACTAATCTGGAAAAGTTCACAATGTTAGCATTTATTTGTGCCTGTAGTCTATCCAGCGGAGCAAAGAAACTGTGTGATAAAGATAATTCTTTTTTTTCCGTACTCGAGTCACCACGGTTTGAAGTTTATATTTCAATTCTGGAAACAAGGGTTCAAATTTCCACTCAGACATGGAAACCTACTGAGTGTCCTTAGGCAAGTTTCTCTCAGCCTCGGAGGAAGGCACTAGCAACTTCTGCTTAATAAATTCTGCCAAGAAAACCTTATGGCAACCTTATCTGATAGCACACAACTAGAGCGCCATTAGAAATAGTGTATGTTATTTTATTAAAGGGAATCTCCAGAAAGGGTTTGAGTGGTTTAATAATAATAAACTTTATTTGTAACCCGCCCTATCTTCCCAGGGTGGACTCAGGGCGGTTTCCAGGCAAACAATGGGAAACATTCAATACCATAAACATTCAGTTACATGACAAGGGATCTTTGGCTCCATCCCAAGTCTTTGGGGGGGTATTAATGTGCTTTCACATAAGTTGATTAATTTTGTTAAAAGAAAAGATGTTGGTGCTGCTAAAACGTGAACATTCCAGCTGACTCAATTTTAATATTAACGAAGCCTTTCTTCATTTTTTGTGAAGTCAAATCCATCATTCCTCAAACATGACAATATAGCAGATTAAAGAAAGTGATAACAAATGTGAAAGGATTTAATTAAAAATAACAAATCTTTAGACAGTTTCCTATGAACAAGTCTATAATCCAACACTCTAGAAATGGTTTGTAAAACTATAAAATGTGAAAATGAGACTGGATTGTAAACTATGGACCTGTTTTGCCCCGATGTTGAACTTACCTTACATGACTGTAAGCCTCCAGAGACAGATGTCATACTTTAATGTGTTTGCAGAAGAAGCATTTTGTGTCAGTAAGACAGCAAGGCTATAAAACTCATTTCAGTTGAAATTAGGTAGTGCATTTGCCTTGAGTATCCCTTGATACAGAACAGTGCTGAAAAAACATTTATGTGTGTGGATTGCTGTGAGTCTTTTGGGCTGTATGGCCATGTTCCAGAAGCATTATCTCCTGACATTTTGCCTGCATCTATGGCAGACATCCTCAGAGGTTGTGACATGAAACATCAGGAGAGAATGATTCTGGAACATGGCCATACAGCCTGAAAGACTTACACCAATTCAGTGATTCTGGCCATGAAAGCCTTCAACAATACAATTATGTGTGTTGTATCAGTTGCTGAACAACACTTCCATTTCTTTCTGCGAATATGGCCAGTGACTGAGCTGCTGAACTTGCTGACCGATAGGTTGGTGGTTTAAATCTGGGGAGTGGGGTGAGCTCCCACTGTTAGCCCTAGCTTCTGCCAACCTACCAGTTTCAAAACATGCAAATGTGAGTTGATCAATAGGTACCATTCTGGTGGAAAGGTAACAGTGCTCCATGTAGTCATGCTGGCCACATGACCTTGGAGATTTCTATGGAAAATGCCAGCTCTTCGGCTTAGAAATGGAGATGAGCACCACTCCACAGAGTCAGACTCGACTAGACTTAATGTCAAGGGGAAACCTTTACCTTTACTCTTACCACAGCCTACTGTCTGGAGAAGCATGGGGAAAAGGAGGAGCAATTTGGGATGGAGTAGTCTTACAAAAACAATCACCATAAAATTCATTTTTGCAGAATTTCACGATAGAAAGAAAGTTGTGTCCTTCTAAAACTTGAAATAGAACTCACAGGAATGTTCTGTATCCACCATCAGTATTTCATTCTACTCTTCCCCTCAACAATAGAAAAATACTAGATGCTTATAGAAATAAAATATAGCAGTTTGGCGCTGAGCCTGTGGCAACTGAAATAAAAGAGATGCACAAGGTGCTGGTCATTAGAAAAGGAACATACATGTACAAATTAAGCATCCCTTATTTGAAATTCTGAAATCCAAAATACTCCAAAGATGTCCACATGGGTCACTGAGATAGTGACCCCTTTGCTTTCTTGAGTGTTTGATATACATAAACTTTGTTTCATGTGTATAAAAATTCCCCACATGTTGTGTACATAAGGTGTATAGGAAACATACATGCATTTCATGTTTAGATTTGGGTCCCATCTCTAAGATACCGCATTAGATTAATTTGTTATGCTTCATGTCTAAATGTTCTTTTATGTTTATGTTTGAATTTGGTTAGGTTAATTTATAGTTATATGTTATTGTCTTGCTATTATCTTTTGATTTTCACATGTATTTACAGCTTGAATTTTGCCTTTATAATGTTGGAAACCACTTTGAATTCCCTTAGGGGGGAGAAAAGTGGTATATAAATATAGTAAATAAATAAATATACACCTATATGCAAATACAGGTATTCCAAAATCTGAAAAATACCATAAACAAAGTTTCAGAAAAGGGATGCTCGACCTGTAATTGTTTCCAGAAATCCACTGAGAAACAAATCAGAATATACACCTCAAAGTAGTGTACAAAAAGCCCATATACAGGTATCTGTCTTTCATTGGCATGGGTGCCATTTCAGCCTTCATGGGTGACACATGAAGAAAAGGACAACTGCTGATCTTTCTGGTGAAGAAGCAGAGCAGAAATAGAACCAAAGATCAGCCTTCTATATATAGCAAGCAGTTACTTATAAGGAAGGGATACCCAGGTCTCCCTGTCTAACTTTCCATTGTTCTCTTTCTGCTGGTTCAATTTACTTGTTAAAAGTGTTGAGGCTCAGCATTTAGGTCTGACTTCATACGGATCACTCATTCTGCACCTCAGAGGAAACCACAGAGGAAATAATTGTCTCTATTAGCCTTGCTGAAGAATAAGCTGAGCAGCGAGAGCTGTGGGCTGTGATGTCAGTGGGGTGGAAAATCCTCTCTTGAATTTCATTTGAATTTTAAAGGTGCTGAGTCCGTTTTGGAGACAGTATTTGACAGTTAAGTTCCTTTACTTGCACTGCAGAAATTGAGCAACATAATGATACAGCCTCCCTCACATTCAAATTCAATAAAGAAAGATAAATTGTTCTGAGATTCCAAAACAAATTCAAAGGGTTGTTTTATAGAACGTATTAATCTCTAATTTGTGATAGTTAACTGCTGCTCCTGTCTCTTTCTTCATTACAAGGGATGGACCATTTAAATCTGAATTGGTTTCCTATATATTACCCGTGCATGCGTTGCTGTGCCATAGTCTGTGGTTAACCCCTTCTACCCACATGGTGGGAAAGCACAATCAAAGGACTCTTACATTTTGCTGTGGGTATGTGTGCGTTTCCTCCTTCCTTCTCTCCTTCCTTTTCCCTCCATCCTCCCTCTTCCTTCCTTCCTTCCTTTCTTTCTCCCCTTCACCCTTTCCTGCTCTCCTTCTTTTTCTTTCCCTCTCTCTCCTTCCTTCTTTCCTCCATCCTCCCTCTTCCTTTCTTCCTTTCTCTTCCTTTCTTTCTCCCCCTTCATCCTTTCCTGCTCTCCTTTTCTTTCCCTCTCTCGCCTTCCTTCTTTCCTCCATCCTCCCTCTTCCTTTCTTCCTTCCTCTTCCTTTCTTTCTCCCCCTTCACCCTTTCCCGCTCTCCTTCCTTTTCCTTCCCTCTCTCCCCTTCCTTCTTTCCTTCATTCTCCCTCTTCCTTCCTCTTCCTTCCTTCCTTTCTCCCCTTCACCCTTTCCTTCTCTCCTTCCTTTTCCTTCCCTCTCTCTCCTTCCTTCTTTCCTCCATTCTCCCTCTTCCTTCCTTCCTTCCTTCCTCCCCCTTCACCCTTTCCTTCTCTCCTTCCTTTTTCCTACCTCTTCTTTCCTTCCTCTTCCTTCTTTCCTCCCCCTTCACCCTTTCCTTTTGTCCTTCCTTTTCCCTACCTCTTCTTTCATTCCTCTTTCTTTCTTCCTTTCTTTAGGCCCAGCGGAGGGCCTCCACATTTGGCTTATTTGGCGCCCTTTTGCGCTCCGAGCCTCTTCTGAGCTCTCTGCCATGAAAGGCAGCAGTGAGGGAGGGGGCCGGTCAGGGAGGAGGAGGCGGCAGTGGCATGAGGTGCTGCTGCGGCTCTTGCTGCTTCTTCCTCCTCCGCCTCCTTCTCCTCCGCCTCCTTCTCCTCCGCCGGCTCCTCCTCCTCGCCGCTCAGCTCAGGGCCTTCCTCGCTGCCCCGCCCCGCCCCCGGCTCGGCCTCCTCCTCCTTTCCCTCCTCTGTGCATGGTAGGTGGTTTTTTCAGTTTGGGAGGGGGGAGGAGAGGAGCGTAGGCGCCATTTTGTTGTCTGGCGCAGGGGTTTATGGGAATTGTAGTCCCAAATGTTTTTTTGGTTTTTTAGTGTGTTGTCTTTAATTTGGGGGGTTAGCTGCAAACATAGCGAGTAGGGTTGTGAGTCTATGTGGGCTAGTTTTGTGTTTCTGCCTTGCGTGGTTTTGTTGCCTATATGCTTATAATAACGGATGTTACATTTTTATATATATAGATAGTATCCATGATATAGGATGTGCACTTGGTTAACTGCTCATTTTATAAAACAGATTCAGGAAGTCTGTACAACAATGCCAAAATTTACAACCAGAAGAATTTCATCCTGCAGTTATAAATTAGGCAGATTTTGAAAGCTGTGCACCAAACACTGTATTTGAAAACTTTCAATTTTGGTTGCCAGCTATTAGAATTAGATACAACATTATGCTTTCCATCCAAAATAGGTTTTTATATCCCTTCTAATATTCATTTCTGCAAAACACCATGTGGCACAGATCTGAATATGCCAGAAATGATGGCTGTAATTTGAACATGGCAGAGTGAGTGGGCAACACACCTCTCAAGGCTTTATCAGCTTTGTTACTGTCTGTCTATCCACTTTGTGTGATAGTTTGCAATGGATTGTTAGCATGAATTGGCAAAGTTCTGCTCTATTAAACCTGGTTTGTTTGCCATTTCGGGAGGAAAAAACCAACTAAATTGAAACACAGATGGGGTAAAATGTCCTTCCAGATTGGCTAGAGCTCCAAAATCAAGTTTCATGGACTCAGAGGAACATGGGGTGTGAGCTCCTTAGACAGCAGCTTGGCACAAACCTGCAGGGATAGAGGAGATTTCCCAAGTGTGGCAAGACATGATGCCTCCACCCTACGCTACAAGGATGTAGGCCAGATAATATCAAAGGTGGGTTGGGAAACCACACCTCCTGACAGATTCTCAGCCTAAAATACTCTCTGGAGCTTCTCTAGGCTGTGTTCTGCCTTATCATCACTCTTCCCTTGATTTCCCTGGGTGGGAAAGCCTATGGATGAGCATCCAACAAGATACTACTATAATCCGTCTTGTTAGAGTCTTAGCCAGTCTGCAAGCATACCCTCTCTAAGTGTTTGAGCAACTGCTGTCGTTTGTGCCCCCTTTCCACATACGAAGAAATATATCCTTTTAGCTGCTTTCATCTTGTTTTTTATCTTCAACCTGCCTCCACTTCTGCTTCCTTCCTTTGTATTTGGTGAAATAGTAACCAGCAGCTGATGTTGTTATTGCCTACCTGTCTCTACCCAAGGCTCAAAATGGAGTACAATATATATTAAAATATAATATGTAACTAGAGACATTAAAATTATTTAAAATTAATATATTAACATATATACATCTAACATTATTAAACAAACTATTACACGTTAAAACCAATCATATATAATTTCAAAATGTCAGTTTAAAAGCCTTCGACAATACATTAAAATGCATAATTTAAAATCAGCTGGATAGGTCATTAACACTTTAAAAAATTAAAATTCAGACATGTTTAGCTGTAGGCTTTCTCCATATTTTAGAGTAGCTCTCCAGGGTCTGAACTCTATCCCTAAAAACAGATTTAGCAGTGGGGTTGCTCTTTTAATGAAAGAAGGATATTTATTTATTTATATTATTTACTATATTTGTATACCGCCCTTCTCAGCCTTGTGGCAACTCGAGGCGGTTTACAAGGCAAAATTCAATGCCATACAAACACAAGTACAATAAAAAATATTAGCATCAATAAAATCATAACAGCAACAATAAAACATAATTCAATAAATACTCATTAAAAATTGTCCAGTCCCATCGTGTAGTTGTTCCGTTTCTTATGTCCATTACTCAATATTTGCAAATGCTTGCTCGAATAGCCATGTCTTAAGTTTTTTCCAAAATATTAGGAGTGAAGACGCCAATCTGATCTCCCTAGGAAGGGCGTTCCATAGCTAAGGGGCCACCACTGAGAAGGCCCTGTCTCTCGTCCCTGCCAGCCATGCTTGTAACCATGGTGGGACCAAGAGCAGGGCCCCCCTAGATTATCTTAAAGTCCTCGATGGTTCATAAGGGGAGATGCGTTTGGAAAGGTAAGGTGGGCCAGAATCGTTTAGGGCTTTATAGGCCAAAGCCAGTATTTTGAATTGTGCCCAGGAGCAAACTGGCAGCCAGTGGAGCTGGCGCAACAGGAGGGTTGTATGCTCCCTGAGAGCCGCTCATGTTAGCAACCTGGCTGCTGTCCGATGGATCCGTTGAAGCTTCCAGACAGTCTTCAAAGGCAACCCCACATAGAGTGTGTTGCAGTAGTCTATACAGGATGCAACAAGAGTGTGGGCTCCATGGCCAAGTTAGACTTCCCAAGGTATGGGCACAGCTGACACACAAGCTTTACTGTGCGAATGCTCCCCTGGTCACCACCGAAACCTGAGGTTCCAGGCTCATCAATGAGTCCAGGATCACACCCAAGCTGCGAACCTGCATCTTCAGGGGGAGTGTTACCCTATCCAACACAGGCTAAAACCCTATTCCCTGTTCGGCCTTACGACTGACCAGGAGTACCGCTGTCTTATCTGGGTTCAATTTCAATTTGTTAGCCCTCATCCAGATCATCACGGCAGCAAAGCATCGGTTCAGGACCTGAACAGCTTCCAGGTGGGAAGGAGTGACAGAGTTGGACATCATCTGCATACAGATGACACCGCACCCCGAAATTCCGGATGATCTCCCCCAGTGTCTTTGTGTATATGTTGAACAACATGGGAGACAGTATTGAACCCTGAAGAACCCCACAAGACAATGGTCGTGGGGCTGAACAGGTGTCTCCCAGTAACACCACCTGGGTACGGCCCTCCAGAAAGGACTGGAGCCACCGTAAAACAGTGCCTCCAGGGCCCATTCTGGCAAGGTGTCCCAGAAGGATATCGAAGGCCACTGAGAGGTCCATCAGAACCAACAGGGACACACTCCCCCTGTCCAGCTCCCAGCGTAGATCATCAACTAAGGGGACTAAGGCTGTCTCGGTTCCATGTCCCGGTCTAAAGCCAGACTGTGCCGGATCAAGATCATCTGTGTCTTCCAAGAATACATGGAGTTGAGAGGCCACCACACATTCCAGGGCTTTGCCCAAAAAGGGGAAATTGGAAGCAGGCTGATAGTTGACAAATTGAGTGGGGTCCAGTGATGGTTTCTTCAACAGCAGTTTATTACAGCTTGTTTTAAGCTCACTGGAATGTTGCCTTCCCAAAGGGAGGCATTGACCACCACCTTCACTCAGCCAATCCCCCTCTGGCTTCCTTTACAAGCCAGGATGGGCAGGGGTCTAGGATGCATGTGCTTGCCCTCATCCCTCCGAGTATCCTGTCCACATCCTCAGGTTTCACCAATTGAAATGAATCCATCAAAACCGGATAAGCAGATGCTGACATTACATCCCCAGAGACTACTGTTAATATGGTGTCCAGACCAGAATGGATCAAAGCAACTTTGTCCGCCAAGAACCGAGCAAATGCTTCGCAACAGGCTGCTGAGTTGTCAGGGCTCCCATCCAAAGAGGTGGCATTTAATAGGCCTCTGACAACTCGAAATAGCTCCACCGGATGGTTCTTTGCAGATGCAATATTGGCCACAAAGAAAGATTTCTTTGTGGCCTTTATTGCCGCATCATATGCCCTTAGAAGGACATCAAGCCATGTTCGATTTGGCCTGCTCGGATCTGAACGCTACACGCCCTCTAGTTTCCTCTTCCTTTGCTTCACCACTGCCATCTCCTTGTTGAACCAAGGGGATGGGTTAGCTCGGCTACTTGAGAGGGGATGTTCGGAGCAATCGTGTCTATTGTCCTAGTCATCTCCCCCTTCCAGAGAGTGACCAGGGCATCAACAGGATCACCTACCGAGGTAGCGGGAAACTTCTCAAGAGCTGTCAGGAAAACATCTGGATCCATGATCCTCCTGGGTCGGACCATCTTAATGGGTCTTCCACCCCTGTGAAGGTTAAAGGGTGCAGTGAGCCTAAACCTGATCAGGTGGTGATCGGTCCATGGCAACGGAGCTATGGCAATGCCAGACACCAAAGACCCAGTGCCATCAATGGGCATGCCGCCCAGCCAGTTTCCACAAAAAGAAGGGCCAGCTCAACCGGCAGCCAGCTCCAATGGCTTCAATGGCAGCTGACTCACACAGGCCGACAGTTAGGCTGAGAATCAGCTGTAAACAGGCACGCCGAACACCTCAATCAGGAGGTGAAAAGCAGAAACCAGGGAAGCGCCAGCCAGCAGACCAGTGATAAGTAACAAATAGCGAGGGGAGAGCGCCCAGATAAACCTCCACAGCAAGAAGGGCCCAGTGGATCTAATGGCGGCTGTCTCCCCACAGGCAATCAGGGTGACAATCAATGATCATGGCCAGGGAAGCTACAGCCAACAAACCAGCAGGAGTACTGGCAATGCACGCAATCCCACACTGTGGCAGCCGACAGAAACCTGGGTGTCTCAACTCCTGGGCTCTTAAGCTTTCCTTGGGCTTCAGTTCTTCAAATCCCTTTCTGAGGAGGGAGCATTTCGGCCAATAGGGCAGTAATGGACGACGCGCCTTACCTCCTCTCCTCTCCTGGTCTTCTTATCTCCCTTGTTTTCACTGGGCCACCTCAATCAGCCTCTGAAGACCTCTTCCGAGATCTCAAGAGGTAAGATTAAGAGTATTGGACTGGAGGGGCTGGAGGGAGGACTCAGGGGAACAAATTAGTTCATCTCATTCTTACAGAGTTTTCACGGGTCAGTGTTTCCTCAGCGCCATCTTACCAGATGGACTAGATATACCATTCCATTGACAGGTAAACCTCCAGCTACTAATGGCAGTAAGTACTTCCACATTATCTACTCTCTGATACTTTCTCCATCTTTCTCTCCCACAATGCTTGAACAGGTGAATAGTGCTGTATTCTTTTGTCCTCCTTTATTATTATTATTATTTACTCTATTTGTATCTTGCCCTTCTCAAGAGTGGCCTTACAATTGGAAGCAATTCAATGCCATCAACAGACAATAGAAATTGGACATGTACATTAAAGCAGAAATTAAAAGCAATATAAATATTAAAAACACATTTTTAAGATCACATAATTTGAGGACATAGTCAAAGGCCGTTCCGTCATTATTGCACATAATTCTACTTTACTTATTTCACAGCACTATTGGTCAAAAGCTTGGTCCAAGAGCCATGTTTTTCTTTGATTCCTGAAGGTCAGGAGGAAGGGGGTTGACCTGATGTTGCTGGGAAGGGAGTTCCATTTAATGAGGGGCCACTACTCAGAAGGCCCTGTCCTACGTCCATACCTGCGAAGGAGGTGGGACCGAGAGAAGGGCCTGCCCAGATGATCTTAATCTCTGAGATGGATGACAGGGACAGATACATTTGGACAGATAAGATGGGCCAGAACCGTTTAGAGCTTTATAAGCTAAAGCCAGCACTTTGAATTGTGCTCGGTAGCAGCCAGTGGAACTGATGTAACAGGAGGGATGTCCTCTCTCTGTACACCACTTCAGTGAGCAGCCTGGCTGCTGCCTGTTGATAGAAATGTTTTCTTCTTTCACTGCTGTGTCCCACAGCAACAGTAAATTCATCCATCATGGCCCCATTCCCTCTTATGCCTCCTCTCATCTTCCCTTGCCACTCCAGCTATTTCTTGTGATACCTTTTGAAGAAAACACTGTGGTGTTTGATCTCTTGTGTTTTTTCTGTCTGATTTATGAAACGAGACAATCTTTTACCAGATGTGTTGGTTTCTTGCCAGAAACCTTGGAAAATTCTACAGGGAGACCATTGCTGCTGGTGGTGTTCCTTGTAATATGGCAGGAGGTGAAATACTTTGGCAGCCAGATCTAAGTAAATCACCTGTTGTAACTGAGGTGGGTGTAACTGCAAAATAGCTGTAATTTGGAGGAAACAAACGCTGACTTAATAAACAACAATTAGGGAAAATTAAGTCAACATTAGCCCTCTGAACAGGAAAACATAACATCAGCTGTACTTGCAAACTAGAAGCTTTCAATCACCATTTGAAAAAAAAACATCATTGAATAGATCTTCTTTGTAAGCAGACATGGCACAAGCTACTTCAAAGGCACGAGAACATTAGTAGGCAATATTATGCTATATTAAGTTTTTGTAAGGAGTTATCTTTTTAATTCCAGCTATAGCCAACTGTCAAAAAATAGCTAAAACATGGAAGCAATTTTTGTTCAACAAGTCGATCTAGAAAAAGAGGAAAGAAAATGTTTAATATGTGAAATCACACCAATATTTCTTTTGAGAGAAATGCCAGTGTCTACTATATGATCTTTTAATGAATTTTAATCATTTTAATATTTAATGTTATAACTCCACAAATTGCTTTAATTGCTTGTGAAATACATCTTACATGCATGCTTTTATTAATAACTTCACATAGTTTTAGTCTTATTGCTTTTAAATATGCTGTTAGTTGCCTTGAGTCCCATAATTGGGGAAAAGGTGAGATATAAATAAATGACTGATAGACAGATAGTACAGAAAATGCTTTCATAACAACTCTCAGATACCTTTTTATAATACTTAAAATTGTAGAAAAGGTAAAACCTCAAAGGGTTTAAACTACTTAAATGTTTGCTCCTATTTACCTCTAATACAGCATTTCTCAACCTGGGGGTCGGGACCCCGGGGGGGGGCCCAAGGGGGTGTCAGAAGGGTCGCCAAAGACGAACAGAAAGCACTTTTTTGTTGGTCATGGGGGTTCTGTGTGGGAAGTTTGGCCCAATTCTATCATTGGTGGGGTTCAAGGGGCTCTTCTATTGTAGGCAAACTATAAATCCCAGAAACTGCAACTCCCAAATGCTAAGGTCTATTTTCCCCAAACTCCACCATTGTTCACATTTGGGCAAATTGAGTATTCATGCCAACTTTGGTCCAGATCTATCATTGTTTGAGTCCACAGTGCTCTCTGGATGTAGGTGAACTACAACTCCAAAACTCAAGGTCAGTGTCCACCAAACCCTTACAGTATTTTCTGTTCATCATGGAAGTTCTGTGTGCCAAGTTTGGTTCAATTCCATTGTTGGTGGAATTCAGTATGCTCTTCGATTGTAAGTAAACTATAAATTCCAGCAACTACAACACCCAAATGACAAAATCAATCCATCCCCAAGCCCACCAATATTCAAATTTGGGCATATTGGGTATTTGTGCCAAAATATAATTATATAATAATTAAACAACACCAAAATATTATTTCATGTCAGTAAGGAACTTCTGTTTATAGCATACTAGTTGTTTATTCTATATCCTATATCAGAGCCAATGTAAAGAAATGATATGAGTGCTGGACAAGGATGTCATTCAGTAGGTTTTCACCGATGAAAACCTACTGAATGACATTTGGAAAGTCACACTCAGTTTCTAAGAAAGGCAATGCCAAACCTTCCCTGAATAAATGATGTCAAGAAAACCCTGTGATAAGGTCACCATAGGTCACTTTTGATTTGATGGCATATAGCAATAACAAGTTACAGGCAATGCAAAAAAAAGTGAATGTAAAGTAGACAAGGAGCAGATTAAATTAGTGTGGCATTAATCCCAAACGAGTGCTATACCTAAACCACACACCATGCTACATTTAAGATAAGTCTTAAAGGGGAAGGTAGAAGTGTCAGCTAAAAGAAAAATTCTCAGGCAATAGTTTTATTAGATCAACTCAAAGGTCACAAAATGCTGTGCAAGCTTTTGAACTCTGCAAAAATCTTTCTTTTTCAGGCAGGAGGGTAAACAAAGGAAAATATGTGTTGAGTATCAATGAGAAAAAAACATAGCTGATCTTAAAGCCCCTAAATCCAACACTGCACAGGCAGAACTTCTTCCCCTTTCCTTCAGACCAGACTGCATTATCCGAAACCTCTGCTCGCTATACCTGGGATTAAGCAAATTAGTAGAGATGAGAAGGAATCAGAGATTCAGTGTAGGCAGCTGGGTCAAGAGGAAAGAGGAGCACAGACTCAGAGCCCAGAGCAAAAGAGAGAGAGAAAAGCGCTATAGAAGAGCAAAGAAAGAGAAGTGGCAGGAGAGGAGCAGCGTTCGCTGGGATGAAGCCAATTAGAGGAGAAAATAGTCGTAGTTTTCACAGTTAAGGTGAGCAACTTTAGGTCTTAGCATTCAAGGAACATTCTAATACATTCAGCCCTTTTCAATATTGGACCATGCATACACATATTAAAAATGCAGTTTTATTAAGTATGCATGCACAACCTTGCACTATAATCCAATGGTGCCACATTTAACATTGTGCAGAGTTGATAAAGTTGCACTGTGCCAAGAACAAAGAAAAGTTCAGTTGCTGTAAGTTTTCCGGGCTGTATGGCCATATTCCAGAAGCATTCTCTCTTGACATTTCCTTTGTTGGGAAGTGTTAGCTGGCCCGGAATGTTTCTTATCTGGAATTCCACTGGTTTTTAGTGTTGTTCTTTATTTACTACCCTAATTTTGGAGTTTTAAATACTGGCAGGAAGCAGCCAGGCTTTGAAGCTGCAAGGCCATTCAATGCTAATCAAGGTGGCCAATTGCGACATTCACACTTGCCTCCAGCAGACAAGAGTTCTTTCACCCACCCTGGACATTCCACAGATATATACACCTCACTTGCCTAGTTTCCAACAGACCTCACAACGCCTGAGAATGCCTGCCATAGATGTGGGTGAAACGTCAGGAGAGAATGCTTCTGGAACATGGCCATACAGCCTGGAAAACTCACAGCAACCCAGTGATTCCAGCCATGAAAGCCTTTCACAACACAAAGAAAAGGTTCCCGCAACCTGCAAGAACGTTCCAAGCACTGTTTTTCTTCCCAGTGGTGTTCCCCAAGTGGTCAGCAACATCAAATCTTGACCACATTCAGGAAATTTTCAAATACTCACCCATCCCTACCTGATACTTGTAGAAATTTAGGGTGTGGATTTCAACATCATTTTCAGCAGCATCACCAGCCCAACAACTCTCGGTTGTATGGGAGTTTATCAATTGCTGAAATTATATAGAGAATGGGGTCAAACATCTGAATAGCAAGGAAGGGTAAAGTCATTCTCAAAGGAAGCAATGAATATTTTAACTATTTTTATCCTGCTGTGAAAGTGGTACAGTAGACATGGAGGACACAGTGCAAACATATAATAATATCTTCTAATCCAATGGAGGACAGAGTTAGGGGGACTTTCTTAGGCAACCCCCCAGCTTGCCTATTCAATCCCCACTCTGGAAATGATGGCACCATTCTTACCACATAACACCATGGCTATTAGTACAGTAGGGGCCTGTTTTATTGAGGTTTTATTGATGTTTATTGTTGTTTTATTATGTTTCTACTGCATATGTTCATTGTGTGAACCGCCCCAAGCCTATGGGAATGGAGCAGTATATAAAATGGAATAATAAATAAATAAATAAATGTCATTCCATAATAAATGATCCTGGTAATGGAATTATTCATTGAAAGAATAAGAAGGCATTTTATAAAAGCAGGAAAGTCAGTGATGGCACACATGACTAGTTAGTCCATTTCCAAAAACAGCAAATTGTGCTCTGCGGGACACATCCTGTCCCACATCTGACAAACCATTAAATGCAAGTCACAGCTGGAAGATTTATGGGGAATAGAACTTCAAGACATAAGCAACCATGGAACACTTGTTCTGGGGTATCAGATAACCACCAGCAGAGATGGATTATAGCAGAAGGGATGAATTGGTGCAAAGGCATTAGGAAGCAGTTTATCTTCAAATTGATGTTCTCTAACTTTTCAATGGAATAACAGCAGATTTTCTGTTTTTGAAACCAGAATCTGATGTAAGGAACATGCATATACACCATTCCAGCATAGAGGATTAGATGAGAGCAAAGATTCCGAGAATGGAAGGAAAGAACAGAGCTTGGATAAGTCACTTCACAGGATTATACTTATCAGAATCTCATAACTAGCATAACCAGTGGTCATCCTAGCTGGGAGTTCAAAAAAAGTAACTTTTTGAATGCTTAAAAAGAGTTCATAAGAAAAACAAATTTTATTCTTCATATACATTTCACCTCTTCTAAGAATATAATCCATATTGTATGCCTATTCCTGAAGCCATTGTGGTGCAGAGGTTTGAGTGCTGGACTAAGTCTCTGTGTTCACATCCACACTGAGCCATGGAACTTAATGGATGACCTTGGACACATCATTCTCTCTCAGCCTCAGAAAAAGACAGTAGCAATCTCCTCTTACGAACTAGCGCAGGCATTGTGGTCATTGGAGGAAGCCCTGCTCTTGGTCCCACTCTCATCTCAAGTACAGCTGGTGGGAACAAAAAAGAGGGCCTTCCCTGTCATGAGGTCATTGGCCCTGTCATTGCCCCCCACCTCTGGAAATCCCTCCCTAAAGAAATAAAGCTGGCCCCCTCCCTCCTCTCCTTCAAAAAACAACTGAAGACCTACTTTCTCTGACTAGCATATGGAGAGGAGGAGGTTGGATGGGTGAGAGATCAGTGCCGGGCTTCTGGTTGAGAAATATTTGTATTTGGGATTTCCTGGTCCACGCCAGGCCAATGACCTCATTTGACTATATAACCAACCCACACTGTTTTGTGAACCCTTGCTGGCTGATGTAAATTAATGTGGATGTTTTGTTTAGATTTTATGTTATTATATAATTTTGTCCAATTACATGTAGTTTAATTTTTTGATGCTAGGTTTAATTTATTGATGTTAGGTTTAATTTGATGTTAGGTTTTAATGTTATTTTCATATTTTGGGCTTTTCTGGGATTTTATGTCAGTATTCGTTTGTTTTTTGTAGGCAATGAATGTTTGTTGTTGTATGTTAGAATCTGCCCTGAGTCTCCTCAGGGAGATAGGACGGAATGCAAATAAAGTTTGTTATTATTATTATTAGCAATTCTCCTTGAAATATAACTGGAATCAACCTGAAGTCAGATAGCAATGATACTATGTTGTGTACTCTCTTATAGTTGAAAGTGAGCTTGGTATAGTGGTCAGAACATTGGATCGGACCTCTGGGTTCTATACCCATTGAACTATGGGATTTACTAGTTGAGCTTGGACTATTGTGAGGATAAGGTGAGGGTAAGAAGGGCCATTTATATGTATTTTGGATTGACAGAACAACAGACACCCCGTAAATCCCAGTGGCTTCTTCTTACTGGTGAGTGGGGTTTGGGAGACTTTCAGGGTCTGATGTAGCCCTTAAACTAGAGACTATGCATGCATCATGAACACATTGCAATAACAAACACATAATATTGGCAATGAATTCATAACTGCCCAACTGGGGGTGCCTCCATATTCTAGAATTAATGCACTTTGTCATAATGTTAACTACTATTGCTTGATACTATGGAATCATGGGAGTTATGAGTTTACAGGTTATTTAGCCTCTTTTTTGTCAGTAATTCCATTGAGCTTTGACAATTAAAATGATGTCAAACTGCATCCCCAGATGCACCCTGGATTTCAGCTATGTTTTGGGGATTCCAAATTTTGTATTTCTGTTTAATGTGTAATTTGTGCTTAGAAAATGTACAAACCTAAATCCAACCACTGTTCCCAAGTAGGACAGTCCCACTGAATTATTAGTGATAAGACAGCACTCACATACATTCTATTGATTCAGGGAACCAATAAAATTGCATTCAGTTTAAATCGATTGTTTCAATCTTTCCTTCTTCCAAGGGACTTTGGTGCAGCTGGCTGAGAATCAGCTGCAATAGATCACTACTGACTGAAAGTAGTGATCAGGTCGAAGTGAGCTTCCGACCATTGTGTAGCTTGCTGTCATCCTTTGCAGCCTGAAAGATAGTTGCATCTGTCAAGTAGGGAATTTAGGTACCACTTATGCGGGGAGGCTAATTTAACTAATTTACGACACCATAAAATCTCCAGCAAGCATGCAAAGAATGAGGAAGTACTCTATCAGTGTCACAAATGGACGGTGAAGCGACAGCTCTCCTGGTGGCCAGAATACCCTCATGAAGCTGGAATGTTAAATGACCTCTGTGTGTCTGTCTATATATGTTGTGTGTCTATGGCATTGAATATTTGCCATGTATATGTACATTGTAATCCACCCTGAGTCCCCTCTGCGATGAGAAGGGCGGAATATAAATATTACAAATAAATAAATAAATAAATCTCAAGAGCGCATTTGTCACCCTTAACCAGTATATTTTCACAAGAAACCAAGAATCAGATTAGATTCTTGTCACTAACTAAAGATTGCCCATACATCTTCATGCATCTGTAGAGATTCGAATCCACCATTGGCTCCACCATTGGATAAATTTAAAATGTTTGGCTTAGGCAGCAGGGAGATGAAAAGGCAACAAATGGGTCATTATAACTTTATTCTTATTTTGCCTTGACTGACAGGTCAGGAGAGAATAATGTATTTTGTGCCTTAAGATGCTCAAATGGCATGAGTGAGCATCCTGTCATAAGGGTAGCATCCTGTAATAAGGGTAGCAGACATGTGTTGAAATTTGAATGTACTTAAATGCTTTGGGAACAAACTGGATTTAGTTGCATAACCAAAAAGTCAGCTAGATGTTAGGTAACACCCTGGACCAACTAATCAAACAGCCATTGGTATTTCTTTGCTTGTTTCATTGTATGTCATGTCTTTTTCTATTTTTCCACACCAAACAGGTTTAGATTATGTAACTATACTATCTAGATAAAATGCCCCCAATCATGGATGATGATGGAGGTGGCGGTGGTGATGATGATGATAATGATTTTGGATTATCACTCCCATAATCCAGTGACAATGATGGCTGGAAGTCTTGGGAACTTGAAAAGCCTGGGAAAGCAGAGTTTTCAAACTCCTTTTATAGGAATTGCTGTAAAAGCTACAGAAGTCAATTACAATGGCCAGATGGCTAGTTCCAACAAAGGTATTTTATTGCAGCTGACCTACACAAGCCCCTCACCTTTGTGATTTCCCAAGCCAGTGGTGCAGAGCCAAATAGAATTAGAAATAGCATTCCTTTTTCTTTCTGCTCACAGTTTAGAAAAGTCACTTTTTTGGATTACAACTCCAGAGTGGATAAAGACAAAGATGCTTGGAAACCACTTTTGCAACTCCCACCTCAAAGGTAAAGGAAATGTAAAGGTTTCCCCTGACATTAAGTCCAGTCATGTCCAACTCTGGGGTGTGGTGTTTATCTCCATTTCTCAGCCAAAGAGCTAGCATTGTCCATAAAAACCTCCAAGGTCATATGGCCAACATGACTGGGTGGAGCCCATTACCTTCCTGCAGAAGCAACACCTATTGATCTACTCACATTTGCATGTTTTTAACTGCTTGGTTGGCAGAAGCTGGGCCTAACAGTGGGAGCTCACCCAGCTCCCCGGATTCAAACTGCCAAACGTTTGGTCAGCAATTTCAGCAGCTAAGCAGTGTAACCTGATGCGCCACCAGGGGGTCCATCTGAAATCAACCCTGAATACCATAAAGCTGCCAGATCACCCTAGATGTCAGGCAAAAATTTCTCACAGATACCTACAAAATGCTGCCAAGAGGAGCATTATGCTTCAAAACAGACACTCTCACCACTCCTCATAAGCAGAGCATACTTACACAACAACGGTTGACTTAAGCATTACCTGCCTTGGAAATGTGAACCAGAAGTGATTGTCGCCCTGAGTCCCCCTTCGAGGGTTGAGAAGTTGACAGGGTATAAATACGGTAAATAAATTGTCTGGACATTTCTAAATTGTATTTTTATCAAATTTTGGGATGTATGGCTGATCATAAATGTGTAGGAATGAAAACTGGACAGATTGCCAACCCTAACTTAGCAGACAGCAGTTCAACGGGTTATTTAGCTATATCCTATATGGTCGGCAGGTGGTTTTGGCAATCATTAATTGTCATGGAGGAGTGACGATGGCTTTGTATACTGCTACAGTGTTCCCTCACTTATTGCTGGGGTTAAGTTAGGTTACGAAAAACCGTGATGTAGGGATGCTGAGGGCTTCGTTGATGATAGTTTGTAGTTGAAGGTAGAAGGGACACTCTCAGCTGGAATTCCATCCAGTTGCAATGGAGGAGAGTCGCAATGGCTGCCATTGATCATGAGCTGAGCATTGGAAAAGGAAACACCTAATCAAAACAGGATGGAGGATAAATGCCAAGCGTCCTTCTGAAATATGCAAAGGAAGATCCAGTCCTGAGAAAAATACCTGATGTGTACCAATCACAGGAAGACTAATGCAAGACAAGACACAATATCCTTGGCAGCAAAGGAGACTGATAGATTATGCAGCAGGTTGCATTGCCTGATATTCCTATAAAGATTGAATATCCAAACTGCTTAAGGGTAGAAGTATTTGAGATTTCTGATTTTGAAATATTTGCATACACATAAGAAGATATCTTGAAGATGTTTCCCTAGTCTAAACATGATATTCATTTGTTCCTCGTGGACACCTTATGCACATAGCCTGAAAGTAATTGTATATTTAGTATCTTCAATCATCTTGTGTACATTGAACTTGTGTACATTGAACCATCAGAAAGTAAAGGTGTCACTCTCCCAGCTACCCCTGTGGACAGTTTTGGATTTGGAACCTTCTAAAAAAAATTGATAAGGGATACTCAACCTGTACAACAGTGTGTTCTCCTCAGATCTCACTCACGTGTAAATATTGAATAAATGTCTCCTTTTGTCATAGTAATGGTTTTAATTCTACGGATAGTTCAATTGCATTTTACCCGGACTTATAAGAAGCACTGACTGACTTTCTAGCAAAAACTGGGTGCTATAAATAATATCATAAGAAAGCTGAGTGACACAACCTAGGGATCAGAATCAGACACAGTGAAGACACCTGCCTTTATGCTTTGCTACTGATTATGCATGCCCAGTGTGAAATACATCTCACCATGTTAAAATAGTGGATGTGGCTCTTAATGAGACATGCCGCATTATCACAGGATGTCTACACCTTACACCACTGGAGAAATTATACTACTTAGCCAGTAATGCACCACCTGACATCCATTGGGAAGTAGCAGCCTATAATGAAAGGACCAAGGCTTTGACATCTCTGGCCCATCGTCTGATCAGATCAGCAGGCCAATGCCTTAAATCAAGAAATAGCTTTCTAAGATCTACAGAGATACTCATAGGAACACCTCAGCAAGCAAGAGTCCAAAGGTGGCAGGCTAAAGCCCGGAACCTCAATCAGTGGATGATACTAGATGAAAAACTCCCCCCACCCACCCACCCCTGAGCAGACAGAAGACTGGATGACTTGAAAGTCACTGAACAAACCATGAGATGAAGAGTCAATCTTAAGAAATGGGGCCACAAAATGGAGTCCACAACATGTGAGTGTGGAGAAGAGCAAACCACAGACCACCTACTACAGTGCAGTCCAAGCCCTGCCAAATGCACAATGGAGACCTTCTTACAGTGACACCAGAGGCACTCCAAGTGTCCAGCTACTGGTCAAAGGACATTTAATAGAATGCCAAGTTTTAACTTTGTGGTTTTTTATATATTTTAACTTTATTTTCAGTTTGCTTCTGACACCACAAATAAAATAATTTTTCATTTTATCAGTAACTTTATATAGGTCTTTTAAAGTGGTTTAGCTGTATTTTTATGGGTTACTTTAAGTTCCAGTGTTGGTGGGAGATATAATTGAAGGAGGAAACAAAGGATGCTACTTTTGAACACTTGTAGATTCAAAGGCTGAGTTTCAAGCATTACCTAAATAGTAATGAGAAGCTTAATGTAGTTTTTAAAATCTGATGGCCCAATAACATTGGGGGTTAGGTGGGAAGAATTGGGGGTAAAATAGTAAATTTCATCTTTAGGGGGGTGTTCTTGTTAATGTTTTTCTCATGTAGGTGCTATTAAAATACAATTTTAAAAAGAAGGCCTTTTAAACTGTATCTAGGACCATAGCAATATTTGGAACAAAATCTAGAAGGGGGGGAGACTGAATGAACAACAACAATATTTTTGTTCTAAGGCAATTCCAATTGATCAGTGATACTTCTCCAGCTTCCTTAGCTCCTTTTTCCCCAAGGTTACATATGCATAAGTTTAAAAGGAAAAATACATTTGAAGCACACACAAAGGACAGGTATGAGACTTATGCTAAATGTTTGGCTGCATTGTTGACCCCTAATAAACAAGTGACTTGTTTGAATTGGCTCTTTTAAACACCCTTCAGATGTTTTGGATGTCAGCTCCCAAAAAGCCTCAGCCCTTGTGGCCAATAGCAAAGGATTATGGAATTTTGCACCACAAAACATTCAGAGTGTCAAAGACTACTGTCTTTCAGGAAATTTAACTTTGAAAACATTTAAACAGAATAGGTAGTTTGAAGACAGGGACTTCAATGTCATTAGGGAGGTTTTTTGCCAACCTGTGTGGCCTATTTTTAAATTTGGAGTGTAGTGGAAATTAGAATGGAACATTTAGCTGAGCTTTGTTTTTTATTTAAAAAGAAAAAGTCCACAACAAAACTGTAAAAAGGATCCCCAAGGTGTATGATTTCACATTGAATATAGAAACTAGCATTTTTCTGCACTTAAAGCAGAAAAATATGCTGCAAAATGAAATCTGGCCATTAATTTGGAACAAGTGATCTTTACTTACAAGGTTATCCATGCTGTGAGACCCTTTGCAGCAGATTAACTTTCACATCTGCTGGCACCCTGCTCCCCAAATAAAAGGTGAATAAGAAGCTCAAGCAACTTAGATTGCTACAGACATCTCAAAAATGCTGTTGCAAACATGATACTGCAGCTCAAGGCTCTTCTTTATATGCTCTTCAGGATTTCAGCCTGTAAATCTGGAATTTACAGGTATGTCTGTGGTTCATAGTTGTATTCAGCTTGAGAAGTGGCATCAAAACACTCTGGGGACCCAGCAGTAGAAATTTGTTCTTAGGATGACCATACAGAGAGAGCAATACTTGCCCAAATTTATGTCCATACAGTGCATGCAATGATTTAAGGATTGTACTTTTTAAAAAAGAAAAGAAAAGAAAACTAGAACATGATATCTTTGCACCTTCAGAAAATCATGGACATTATTAAAAGGGAATAAACCTTATTCACCACAATATTCTAGATATGATGGATGATGGGATTTCCATCTATCTTGATTAATGGGCAAGCTACATTCATCCCATGATGAGTGGTGCCATCATAACCTTGAGATGGATGACTCCTCAAATATTCTTAGGTTTCTGCAAAATTAAAATTACCCTTATTGACTAGTGAGCATAGAGGCAGTTCATTACTTCAGAAACGTTATCAACGCATGGCAAGCAACCCGGAAGTGACGCTATAGTTTTGAAGCCTCGGGCGCCATTGTGATAAAGGCGTCATAATGGGTTTTGTCCTCCGTGACGCGGGATGGAAGGAAAGTGCTTTCAAGCCGGGTTTGACAGGGCTTCCGACCAAGGCCCCTCTCTCCCGTGAGAAGGACCTCAGCCAGAAGCCCTGTAAAACCCGGCTTGAAAGGGCTTTTGTTCCCTCCTGTGTCATGGATGCTCCTCCCTCCTCCTGCCCAGCTGGTAACTAACGTGGGTTATCTTTGACCCATGTTGGTTCCCAACTGGCTAGGAAGGGTGGAGGGGATACTCCCCCCTCCTCCTGGCCAGCTGAGAACTAACGCGGGTTACAGCTAATGCGTATTAGTTCCAAGGTAGCAAGGAGGGGTGGAGGCCATTAAGGAAGGACTTCCAAAACTTACGAAATTCGTTAATTTTGGCGTTTTTTCAAAGAAAATTTCTGAAATCAGTCCAAAATCGAATCACCAGCGCCCCCTACAGCCAAAGTGATTTTTCAACCAATTTTTTTTGGATCAACCAGCCCTAGTAAATACCCATGACTTTGGTGGTGGGGAGGTGTCATTGCACCCTTCCATCCTCCTGAGGCTTACTTCAGATTAGACAAGAATTCCTACTAGACAGTTGGAAAACCAATATGGAATTAGGATCTCAATCTGTTCTGGGTTTGCACTCCTGAAAGATCAGAGCTATGGCTTGGGGATGCTTTTGGACAAAGCACTACTCCAATAAAGCCATGTCACTGCAATGGCCAGGAGCACCTTTGCATGCCAGTTGTGTCCTCTCCTGGGAAAGGCAGGTGGTTAATGCTTTAGTTACTTCCCAGTAATGTGCTTTATGTGCGGCTGCCTCTGAAAAATGTTTAGAAGCCGCACCTAATGCAAAATGTAGCATCCAGATTTGTGTCAGGCATGCATCTTAGAGACCATATAACACCAGTCCTACAAGAAGTGTACTGGCTTCCAATCGGCCTCTAAGCTCAAACCAAGGTGCTGGGTTTAACACTTTGATCTACAAAATCAAACATGCCATGTCCAGTGCTGCTCTGGAGCATATTTGTATTAGGCTAAACTACTCCATCTATATGAGCCCTCAATTAGCTAGAGAGCTAACATGATATAGTGATTTGAGCACACTGGAAGACACTTTGAATCCTTGCTCAGCCATGGAAACCCATTCACTCTCATCACCAATAGAAGGCAAAGGCAAGTCCCTCCTGAACAAATCTTTCCAAGAAACTCCTGTGTTAAGATTGTCTTAGGGTCTTTGTTGTTAGGAATAACAACAAATTCCAGACAGTATCAAAATGTGGGTGAAAAAAGTGGGGCAAAAATCGCAAGACCTGACAACAAGTCCAAACACAGACCTGTCAGTCAGTCTCAGTAATGGTCCCCTGCTGTCCTGTAGTTTACTTTTTATTTAAGTGTAGCACAGCCAGGCTCGTTTGTGCCTGGAGGGCTGGGAAGCGGTCCCGGGGTTCCCTTAGCATTAGGGCCCGCAGCAGCTGAGATTGATTCAGAGGATGAGCTAGATGACTGGGGCGGCGCAGGGCCCTTCAGATGGGCCTCGTTCCCGCTCAGAGCTTGGAATGGGATGAGATGATGTTTGGACCTAGTGAAGAGATAGCTCACCAGGTGGACATGGGAAGCAGCGAAGAGAGTTATGAGCACCCCGGGGGGGAGGAATTCGCAAGAGGCCGAGAATGTAAACATGGACGAATCCGAGTGGGAAAGTGCCAGGGAGGAAAGTTCTCAGGAAGATAGCGACACAGCTGCCGAAAGGCAAGGTCGCTCCTTCGATAGGAGACGAGACATTGAGTCGAACAGAAGGGCTTGGTCTAGAGTGCTAGACCGGCCGAGGTCCGTGAGTAGAGATTGGAGACGCAGAAGCCTAGAGCGGCGCGGACCTCGGCCGAAGGATTAAGTATAGGATCCGTGGGAATCCTTCCTCAGTTCTCCGGCCACGTCTTTCCTGAACAGGCATGAGGCGGAGTGGGACCACAAGCCTGCCGTGGTCATCAAGCCTTGCCTTGCAATTGCCTTGTTTCCTGAGCCGCATTGGTTTGCGGAGCCTTGCCCTGTTTCCTGATCCGCATTGGTTTGTGGAGCCCTGTCCTGTTTCCTGATCCGCATTGGATTGCAGAGCCTTGCCACGCTTCCAGCTTAATTGCTACGTTACTTTGGACTACTTTGCTTATTACCTTTTGGACACTTGCATATTATTGGACTATTTACTCTTTGGAACTGTTTTTATACTCAATAAAGTAGTTAGCCTTCAGTACGTCTCTGTGTGTGTGATTAAGGGGCCCGCCAGGTCCGTGATTGTGACATTAATTGACTCTCCAAAATATGCTGGACCTCATATGTGCAAATGTAGATATCTAAATGTACACACAAGCAAATTTCTTATTTCTCTTCACTCTACTGTAAATCCTTAATTTCATAAAGATCAGAACAAAGGAATGCTTGCAAAGGAATGCTCGCAAAGAGTTCTCATTGTAATTGCTTTCCATTTGTGCTTCCATTTAGCCATCTGTGCCCATGGGTCCATTTATTTACAGCCCAGATCAGCTGTTTCGGGATGTAAACATACAGACATGTGCTGAAGCAGGCCACATCAGGGTGTATGAATGAAGTCACTTATTTTCCTTGACTGTAGGGATATACAGTCATGTAAATATGCTCATTTTTGGTCGGAATCAGGTTTTAAGTACACTTTTAAAATAAGTGTTTTGCAGCTGTTCATCTGAATCAGAGCACATTTTTCTTAAATGTAATTTAGTCGCTGCCCCTTTTATCCTGATTCCTTCTGCATTTTAGGGCCTGTGAAGAAAGGGCCATAATAATAATAATAATTATAATAATAATAATAATAATTTATTTGTATCCCTCCACCATCTCCCTGAAGGGACTTGGGGCAGCTCACAAAAAGTACTCAAGAGTGCAACAATATACAAAATACAGCAAAGTACATAGAGATATAAATTGATAACAATGTAAGCTTACATAGCAAATTACATAAAACAACATATAAATCCCCCACTAATTTCAAAGAGTCAATAAAATGCAGTAACTGCTGTGGATATAAGCAGGCTGTATACAATATCAGCCCCATAAGGTGCTGAAGTGAAGCGAATCACTAGATCCTTGACTTTAATAATTAAGATACTAATCATGGTCAAAGCTTGTTCAAAAAGCCATGTTTTCAAGGTTTTTTTCAACTGCGAGAGTAAGCCTAGCCTAATCTCTCTAGGGAGGGCATTCCAAAGCCAGAGAGCCACCACCTAGAAGGCCTTCTCTCTCATCTCTACTAACCACGCTTGAAACGGAGGTGGGACTGAGAGGAGGGCCTCCCCCAACAGATCTTGCTTTTGACTTCTATTGGTGCTGAGAGAATGAATAAGTTTCCATGTAGGTAGGTATATATTAATTCACACGATTTTTCCCCTTCTAACTACGTATCTTTTGTTTCTTTTTAGAAATGTATCTCTATAGCGATCCCTACAGCCATGCCTCCAAGCAGCTGTATTAACCCTTCTCTCTCCAAAAGGCAGCTGGGTTGATCCATCTATCTTTAATATGTACAAGTGTGTGTTATGTATATACATGGATGGGCAGACACACACATATAAATTCACTTCAAGATTTCAAATTAATTTCCCATCAACACTGTAGAATTAATGCAATTTGGCCCTATTTTAACAGCCATAGCTCAGTGCTGTGGAATCCTGGGAGTTGTAGTTTTGCTAAGTATTTAGCCTTCTCTGCCAAAACCTTCTACTACCTCACAACTCCAATGATCCCAATAGTCAAATCAATTCTGAAATAAGATATTTTGGTTTAGTTTTATCTGCTTTAGTTAATTGATTGCCCCCTTCTTTCTTGGGTGGTGTTTGAGCCTCTAAATAATGTCGGATTTCCAGCTATATTTGACTGATACGATGAATTACTGCAAAAGTATTTTGATCTCATGAGCAGTAGGCTGTTTAAAATCAGTAATCAGTGTGTTAATTGACAAGAATGCAGCCTGGGGGAACAACATCTCATAGAGAAGGCTTCAAAATCTGCTTAGTTACAAAGGGAGAAGCAGACCATAACAGTAAAATACAGTCAAGTATCTTTTTTTCCAGCTGCATCCCAATAAGGTAGCAAGGATATTAATAGTAAAGTCTCAGCATGAAAAAAATGTTCACAGCTCACTACTGGTGATTTAGGGTTTGTCAAGGACTTTGGAGACATTTTAATCTAGCAGGAACAGAAGGTTGAAAAATAAAAATAAAAATGAAGTTTACGATTTGGTTGGAAATTCCTCATCGCTAAGACATTGAGCCTGACCTGACTATTAAACACACTGGGAAGGCATCAATCACTGTTGGCATTCTGGTGACTTTAGATGCCACAGAAAGCTGGGGCAAAGCCTTTTTTATCCTTCCCCCCACCCTCCCTCCAACCAATGGAAAGCAAATTACTATATTTGTTCACACTCCTCAAAGCACTTCTACATGCTTTTTATTATTATTCACATTTCCTCACACAAATGTTTCAAAAATAACAAAGGTGACATGTGTGTGTGTGATATGCATACATACTCACCTCCTTCCAGTGTTGCCTATTGTCTATACCTTATTAATTCCAGGAGGGGAAAAACTGGGAAAGTGATGGATAGAAGTAGGAGACGAGTACAGAATTGACTTCTGCATCCTTTCCATTACTACAAATGGTGCATTTATTGGGAAACAGGAGTAAAGTGCCACAAACACTTAGGTATTTCCTAAGAATACATGAGTTTAAATAGTTAGTGATGCTTTTAATAAGATACAGTGCATCTGAACGTTTTGAGTTAACAGCTGTCACTCAGTCCAGGTTTTGCATTGACATAAGAGCAGCATCTTGCATTAAGAACTAACATCAAAGGGAGCTCTAGTGTGAGGGTGTGAGGATTTAAGGCTTCAAGGAAACAGCTTCTGTGCCTCGTGTTCTTGTCCACTTTGGGAGATTGCTGTCTGCTTTGCTCTTGTCTGCCTTGAGGAACTTTGGGTCAGTTGATTTTGTGTGGTTTAAATTCCTGGTCTCTTTGGCTTCATGAAGAGAAAGAAGGAGAGAGAGCAAAAGAGAAAGGAGGCTGGAATGAGTTCAGTATGAAGAAAATGGTGCTTCTACCTCTTCACTTTGTGTTTTATGTTTCCTTGCCACAACTTTGCACTTCTACCATTTTAAAGTTGATCTTTCTTTTTTAATGTTCCAAGTAAATGTGCAGGTTTTGCCTTGCTGTTACACTGGCCAACACACATTTTGTTGCCTCAAATGTGTTTCCTTGCCAAACTCAAGGTACCACTGGAAAAGATATATAATTATACATCTGAAGTTTGTCTTAAGCTGTTGTTAGGACTTCATTTTAGGAGCATGGAAAGTTATCAGTAAATAATTATCTTTTTTATCACTGTTTTGGGTGGTGTTGGTGGGGCAGTGTTATGTGGCTTCAGGTTGACTTTTATGTCTATCCTCTTTTCCTTGCAAATACTTAGTCAGAAATGTGCTGTCACCTTCCTCTTTGTTTATCAGATATAAATAAGTAATCCTATCTTGCCTCACAGGCAATCAAAGCTTGGTAGTAAATAGTTACAGGTAATGAATTCCTTTTGAATGATTCCTTTCTCCCCATAAGTAAATTAAGGTTTGAATTGTGTCAGAGACATTTTCCAGCAGTTCCCAACATCACACAGGGGAGCACGTCCCCGTCCCCCCATCCCCCGTCCTGTTTCACCAGCCTCTGTGGTAAAACAACAGATCATTCTGTTGCCCCGCACACCACGGCAATACTTCCACATGCTGATCCATGCTGACTCTGGAGCCTCTCGTGTTATGATGCTTCCACTCTGGTTGCTGGCAGAGCTCTGCTGGAAGTCCAGCAATGTCATATGATAGGCTTGGCTGGCAGCCAAGCGTGATAGGCTTGGCTGGCAGGGAAGAATCCCAGGATGCTAAAAAAAAAGTCCCATGTGATGAAGTGGTAGGTGAAAATAGTAGGTCCTAATCGAGGATGGTTGTGTGGCAGTTGCCCAAGGATACCACATGCTGGAATCAGGTCTGGTTACTACTTAAAATGCTCTAGTGCTTCGGCTTTTTCATATTTCAGTGTATATCTAGTTGACTGGGAATAATTCATCTAGATCTGTATGGACTGTGAATTGCTTACATACAGAGGTAGAGTGGTAAATTCCCGGATGGCAAGAGCTCATTCTGACAGTCACCAAAACTGTGCTCTGTAGAATTTGAAGATGCAGATAACCCTGCTGATCCACATCAGCCAACCAGTTTGAGAAGATTTCAACTCTGTCAGGAATAGGTATGGCATACAACTAAGGGATCATAATTGTCCATTCAAGAGGTAGCCATTTTAAAATGTTGGTACTCCAACCAGTATCACTCATAACAATATACTGCCACTGGGAAAATCCATCTCCACCTAGCAGATAGAAAACAACATTGTGTAGTGGTTTGAGCATTGGATGATGACTCTGGAGAGCAGGTGATTTCTTCCTAATCAAAATTATCTGGTGTTTTAATTTTACACTACATCAATGCTCATGCTGGTCAAAAGAAAGAAGTTCTCCTCCAAAGATGGTTAGCACTCACTGTAACCTCACAGGAAGTCAATCTTTGCAGGGGAACAGAAAAAAATGTAAAAGTTGAAGTGGTCTCTTATATTAATTCAGGAGTAGAGGACAATGTGGTGCAATTATCAGAAGCATAAGAATCAGATGCCTAACACACACACACACACACTTATCCATGGTACTCCCTGACAAGAAATTAACTTAGGCAAAAGGCCAAGATCAAGCTGCATGCCTGAAATCTTGGCACAGAACAAGGGAGGTGAGGTTCACCAGAGAGTAAAAACTGAATAAGGCTTGGATTGAAGTGTATGAGGAGTGTTGACTATCGAGGCTGTGCCAGAGCCTGCCTTCTTCCTAGGTATACATGGATAATTAGAAGCACTGTGAAAGAATCCAAGAACAAAGTATCCATTTTCTGTAAGTGCATATAAAAATATAAAGTAAGAGCCAATCCTGCTGACATCCAGAAAGAAATTTCCAAGGTGAAGATTTGAAATCTCAACTAATTACCTAAGAATTATATTTTCCCCATGGTTGGACCAGATATTTCTAATGGGGATTGTTCCTTAATTAAGTCTCTGGTGAAAATGGAAGACTTTGTAAAAAGAATGTTAGCAGGAGTTGCTTAAGCTGATGGAGAAAGATTTGCACCTGCAAGCTGTATTTTGTCCCAGAAAGCAAAAAAGGGCCATCTAATTGGTGCCAACTATTTGCAGAAGAATTATTGAATTTCTTTCCCAGAAAAAGAGTGTTATAGAAATGTTCCCAAGGCAGACTAGCTAAGTCCTGATATAAATCATTGCCCTGTTAGTTAACGGGCATGTTTTTTAAATAGTCAACCTCTCTGGAGTCAATTTCCCTTCTCCAGGCTGTACACATTTGCACGAGTGAATAGAAAATGCTAGATCTCTTGACAACTGAGCTCCTGTTCCCCAGTGGAGGTAAGTTGGTTCAAAATAATCACAGTTGCTTTTAAAGCATTATTCACAAATGACATGTTCTCTTAAATCAATTTTTGCATTACCTTTCTATAGAGACTGAGGAATCTTTACTGATTAATATATCTACAGTAAGACCTGGGCAGAACTTAAACAACTATATCTCTCACCATAGCAAGGATCATTAGACCCAATGTGGTATAGTGGTTTGAGTGTTGGACTAGGGCACGAAGACACCAGCATTTGAACCATCACTCAACTGTAGCAACCCATTGGGTGGACTTGGGCAAGTCAAACTCTCTCAGCCTCAGAGGAAGCGAAATACAAATCCTGCCTAGGGAATCCCATGATAGATTTGCCTTAGGATTGCAATAATTGGATATGACTTGAAAACATACAACAAGCAAGGATCATTACAGTTCTCAATGTGTCTGATATTTTAATGATACATGCTCCATAATGTTGGTGCTTGAAGATACATGTTGGATCAAGTTTGCCAGAGACTGGTGTAGTGCTTAATTCTGAAGAGCATGTGTTCTGTATGACTCCCCACATAAGCCCTGCCTCCAAGAAGAATTGAAAAGTACAGGCAGCTGCATTGATCTATTCTAGAAGATTTTCCTCTTTGTTATGACAAGGGAACCTAATCACCCAGTGAGGGCAATGTCTTATCAAAGTATTTTGCATTACCAGAGGGATAGCTCATAACATTATAAGCTTGGTAAGAAAATCCATTTTCCTCTCTAAGAAGCTTGCAACTGGGTCCACAGGAAATAAGTAAGTTTGTGGAATGTAGCAAATAACATCGTTATCCCCAATGATCAAGTCATGGTGTCCTAACCCTGTAAGACCTAAGGTCCCTACACCCTTGTTATCTCCATTCCTTTCAAGGAAAGAGATAATGAAATCTTAGCATGACTGGTTTGGCAGAAAACACTTTGTTTAAAGGGATATATAGATTCCAAATATTTAAAAATAATTACACTGAAATAAATTTAATCTGGAAGAGTACACATAAGACCTATAGG
The DNA here is from genome assembly GCA_030556195.1 of Anolis apletophallus. Lineage (NCBI taxonomy): Eukaryota > Metazoa > Chordata > Lepidosauria > Squamata > Anolidae > Anolis > Anolis apletophallus. Next base: position 79,235,468 of record JARBWK010000004.1, read on the forward strand.
CTGTATCCACAGTATGGCAGTGTGATATCTTTTATCATCTCAGCAATTGCCTTGCAGGAATTTTGTCTCCAGGCAAAAGTAAGTGGGATAAGGCAGAGGAGATTATGTTTCCATACAACCATATTGGCTATTGGTTAGTAATTAGCATGTCAGATAACTCCATATATCTTAGGGGGGGGGGATCTCTCCCTCCCAATTTAAGTAATTATGTTTCACAGATGCTTCCTCCCCACTTCCTGTGATTTCTTTACCTCTAGCTCACACAGATGTGTAAGCAGTTCCCACTGGGAGAGCTCCAGTCCTGAGAGATCTGGGTATGGTTATGTGTAGAGCTCTACTACTGTTGTTTTAGTGACAGAAAGCACCCCCGGACAGCACCAAAATCTGCACCAAAGCAGGTTTAAAAATTCAAGCAGAATTTTTGGAAATGCCGTTTAGGACAGGAGCTTTTGCATTCTCTGCCATAGGGCTCCTCCCCTTCCCAAACAACATTTCCCACAGTTCTGTGCTTTCTTTCCCAGCAAACTCTGCTTTCTTCCTGCTTTTGCTCTTCTAATGGTGAGAGGCCATTAATTTAAAAAGGAATTAGAGCCTTTTTGGCTGCTTGCCATGAATATGAAACTGACTTTGGGAGGCTTCTGAACATTGCAAAATTAAAACAAAAAGGATTGGGTAAGTTTTGATTCTTAAGCTTTAGGTGCAGGCCACACCCATGTTTTGGATATCAATTCAGAAGTACAGATTTAACAAATTTTAATATAACTTACAAAACTTCTAAAAGTTTTGCACACATCTAGTGTCTACATGGCATCCTGGCATCCAGCCACCCCAAAGCCCCCCAAAACAAAGTTCTCCTGGTGCAGATGTACCTATGCATTTTTATGCATCCCCATAATAAATCCAATTTTAAAATATATTTTTCTTTGAAAATATGTTCTTCAAATGCACACTTTTTAAAGTTGTACACATTTTCCAGTGCAATCTTTCCAGTTGTCAATCAGTCTGGGGAAGTATACAATTTTGATTTCCATAGGGAAACACAAATGTCTTTTCCAACCTAGGACATAGAAAGTTCGCACAAATTCCAAGCAATTATTATTATTTATTTCTATACTGCACTATCTCCTAAAAGGGACTCAAAGCAGTTTACAACAAAAAAATCTGTAAATACTCAATGCCTATAAAACATAACATAATAAAGCACTTCAAATAAACAATAATATAGAGAACATCAGAATATGCTTATAAAGCCACTCAAAATAGCGGTGATGGATTTAAATCTACAAAATAAATAATCAGGACACATTTCTCTAATTTAAAACACATATAAAACAGTTAACAATAAGCTACCCGAATGAAGGTCAGTCTCCATGAGCTGAGTCAGAATTTAAATAAAGTGCTAGTCCTCCTCCTCCCTGTATGCTTGAGAACACAAGTAAGTTTTTAACAACTTCTTGTAGGAGGAGAGGGAAGGGACAGTTTTCAGTTCTTTAGGGAGGGAGTTCCAGATGCGGGGAGTGATCAGAGAGAAAGCCCTTTCTCTCATTCCCATCAGCCATCAGAGATGGGGGTGAGACTGAGAGGAGGGCCTCCTGCACTGGATGCAGTGTTCATGTTGTATATGGAGATGTGGTCTTTCAAATATTCTGGTTACCTCCTAATGTGGAGCTTCAATGGGAGAAGTTTCATCTGGCAAAAGGTGACATTCTGAAGAATCTTTCCAGTATTGAATCTGCCAATAATATTACTCAGAAAACAAATCTGAGAGAAATGATGCCATTGAAATCCACAGCTTCACATAATACCGGTAGGAGCAGGGCCGTAGCCAGGATTTTGACTGGGGGGCTGAGTTTGGTTTTGGGGGCTGAGACTGGGTGGAAGAGGGTCTACCCTAGCAAACCTTTTGTATTGTTATCCCAATAACCCCATTAATATGGGATATAATGAGCATGGTGATCAGATCATGATTTAAATGCACATAACAGTTTAAATAATGTACCAGTAAGGCCTTAGCCCCCCACCCCCCCACCCCCTGGCTACATGCCTGGGTAGGAGTCTGAGGATGTACAGTTCTTCCCCTAGTGGTACCTTCCTGAATGCCTCATCATATCTCAGTTGGCCTATATGAACATTCGGCAAAAGCTTGTCTACCACACAGCATGCAAGATGCATTATTTAAAGCTTGTGTTTGATATTGGAGAAGCACAGCTGAAGATCTATTGTGTGGCTGTTTTTTAATATAATATATTTTTTAAAAAACAAAAACAAACAGTGGGCAAAGGGAGTATGATGCTTTTTCCGAAAACAGAACTCAATGAGGAAAGCCTCTTTTGGACTGTGAGCTACCTCACTATGTTAATTTGTTTAGGGGGATTTCTTCCTTCATAGCAGCAATGTAGCATTTTTTAATTTTTATTATTTTTTTTGAAAGGGTGCCGGAGTTCAGCCTGCGTGCCAAATAATCTGATGGGTTAAGCATGTTCCTTTCAGCACTTTGTAATAATGAACACAACCCTGGAGACTAGAAAGAGGTTTGTGCTGTAAATAGCTTTTCAAAAATGGGATTGCACTCTGCACTTTAATTTTTCATCCATGCAAGGCTTCAGGTTAATGATTCATACAGAGTAAGGGAACTCTACTGCAGATGTTGAATTTTAGAAGAGCTAATGAGCCTTGGGCTCCTATATTTATACAGTTGCTCCTCCACAGGCCTCACCAGGTGCAATGCCTTTCCTTTTGTTTTGATAGACTTAACTAACTGGTGGTTCATTAAAGATGCTAGTTTACATATAAATGCATTTCAGGAATATAAATATCTGTGATGATCTGTATTAAAGGCTTTACAATATCCCTCAAGAGACAATTTAAAGTGATAAGGGGAAGGCAGTGAAATATGTTGCTCATGCTGCTTCTGCTAAATTCCAAAAATTGTGCAAGTTCTTGGCTCTAATTATCTTTTATTAATTCAAATCATTATTTTTCAGAAAGTTCATACACACTGCACACTATTCAGTGTGTGTTCACCTGAAAATGTCCCACTGAAATGTAAATTGTGAGGGCATACTTGCTGGCTATGATGTTAGTAGGATGGTAAATCTACTATGGATCTTTATCACATCAGCCACATCACAGCAATTTTACTGATGAAGCAAACAGGAACATATTGGCTGCATACCAGTTTGAAAACAATCACTCTCATGCCTGTCTGCAATCGTGCTATTGTGCCTGTCCTTTGCTTTCCCTTTCTTTTCCTCTCTTGCATCTTATCTCCCCTCTTCCTATAGGCTTTGGTAAATGGTCCTTCTACTAAAAAAAAAGATTTCTTTTAAGTGTATGAACAATAGAAATCATTTCTCTTTTTCCTAATTGATTATCACTTGCTCTGTTAGAGGGGACAATATAGCTTGTAATTCGGGGAAGGTACAAAACATCTGGGTTCAAAGTGTGGGGGGCATTACTTACTTTACTTAGACAATCCCTCACAGTTCAAGGATGATTGTCTTCCAGATTGTCTTCCAGATGTCTTGGTAGTGGATTCGTAGGTGGCTGTGGAGCCCTATTCTAGATCTGCATGTTCTCCAATAGTGAGGACATCAGTTACCAGATGGAAGGTGGTCCCAGTCAGGGTTGGCTTGACGTGCCTTCCTCTTGGCACTTTTCTCCCTTTTACCCTCCATTCGTGCCACTTCGAATTCTGCAGCACTGCTGATCACAGATGACCTCTAGTTGGAGCACTCAAGGGCCAGGGCTTCCCAGTTCTTGGTGTCTATGCCACAGTTTTTGAGGTTGGCATTAAGCCCATCTTTAAATCTCTTTTCCTGTCTACCAACATTACATTTCCCATTCATGAGTTCGGAGTAGAATAATTGGATTAAGGAGCAGAGCAGTGTGTGTTTACTAGGGGGAATGAAGTGAAATCATATCCAAACTTGCTCAACCTCCCTCTTCCCTCCCCAGGGCTCACTCTTCTTAGTGTAAAGCAGGGGTGCTCATTAGGTAGCTCAGGAGCTACTAGTAGATCTTCGGCCCTCTTCCAGGTGATCTTCGGGCCTCACCAGCCGGATGGGGCACTCCTGCCATGCACACGCACACACGCTTCTGCTGCTGGCTTCCGCTCTCACGGTGCTCCTTTCGCCTGTGGGGCATTGCAGAAAGAAGGAAGCACGAGGCGGGGCCTCTGGAGGGAGCACCCTGCCTCTCTCTCGTCCAGAAGCAGCTGTGCAGCCTCCATTGCTGGCAAGACAGGCAGGGCGGAGCGCTCCCTCTGCATGCCCTGCCTCGTGCTTTCTCCTTCCTGCAATGCCCCACAGGCGGAAGAAGCGCTGCGCAGGCGGAAAACAGCAGCAGGAGCATGCGCGGTGACGGGAGCGTGCGGCGGCAGGAGCACGTGGGAGCACATGGTGGTGGGGGCAGGTAGATCTTTTGGACTTGGTTGCTTTAAGAGTAGCTCGCATGCTGAAAAAGTGTGAGCACCCCTGGTGTAAAGCATATCCCATTCTGCTTAGGAACAGCAAAGGGAAGAGGGGGAAGTAGGGGGGAAAGCAAGAAAATTACACCCACTCATTCAAATAGCAATCTTGGATTTTTCCTGTTGGTAAAAATGTGTGGTTCAGCAACCATTTAAATGCAAAGCAACTACGGGAAAGACAGGATGTCATACCATAAGTACTGGTTACAGACACTGTTATTCTGCTATAATTGCAATTTTCCAGCCTCATGTGACAAAGTCCTTAGTTTGAAATTTATAAGAGTTATCAAAGGTGCTGAGCCCTATCATCCCATAAGTTCAGCAACTTACGAAGACTGAAGTGGATTCACTGCCACATTGATGCTTGAGCATCCACTTCCACCAATTCTATATTCCCACAAACAGAGGCATTTCCAGGTAAATATGCTGAAAATCACACTTTTTTTCCCAAAAAGAGTATTTCTAACACTACAAATCAAAATGTGATTTACAGCTTTTCTGCCTTTTCCTCCTTAATGGATTATGTCTAAAGTATGTGTGATATCGAACAGAATTTGGGAGTCTTGCCATGAAGGCAGACCAGCTAGACCCACCAAAGAGGATCCCTTTTGTCCTGGTGAGATAGGAAATAACCATTTTCCCTAAAATTCCCAATAAAGATCTCACCAAGTTGAAGAAAGAAGCCATCGAGTTGTTTGTTACGTCTCAGCTGATGATGGATGACAGTCGCAATCTTTCATCCATACTGCCATGAAGAACAATTGAAACATGCCTTTTTATAAGGTTACAGATTCAAATTTCCTGCTCCCGCCCCCTGGCCGGCTTGCAGCTGATTGGTTGTCGTCATCAGCTGGAGGAGGAGCGTAGGAGGTTCCAGTGCTCCCCAGCCAATCAGGAATCAGGTTCCAGCCAATGAGGGTGAAGAGGCGGGCAATGTGTACAACAATGAAAGCGGAGGTCTAGTTGAGTGGATGAAATATGTAGATTTGTGTCCATGTGCCTGGTGAGGATTTCAAATATCCTCAAGCTAGACAAGCTATTGTTTCTGTGTGGCAATAAACATTTTCCTTGGGTGAGCAATCAAGTTTCATTATCTGTGCCTTCCTGTTTGGCACAGACACATAAAAAAATCCTGTTGTGTGGGTCTCTGTAGGATGAAAGGTAAACAAAAGAAAATCTGTGACCATGTGCTGGTTTCTGAGGCCAGCAGGGACGGTCTTTTGTGGGTGTGGGAATGGGTTTGTCTATTAATCAATGGCACAATGGCAGGCAAAACTCAGAAACCATTTGCCTTTGATTGACAGAAACCAAATCTGGCCAAGGGGACAGACCCTTGTCCTGAAAGAATTGGTCCCTGCTTTTGTTCATGCAAGGAGAGATATTGATGACTCATTAAGTCTTTAATTTCAAGGATACAGCTGACAAGCCTTGGAAGGCTGGCTGTTCACATAGACAAACAGTGGCATCTTCATATTTTCAATAACACTTATACATAAGGGAAATTAAAAGGGACATGCGGGGTGGAATAAATTTGAGACATGAGGGAAAATGTATCTTCCTAACCAACCCTCCCTTCCAACCAGAAAGATATAAAATTTATTAAATCCATGATAAAGGGTTTATGAGGCTTTGAAAGGGGGAAAAGTTCTTGACAAGTTCATATATACTGGGAAGAGTCTTTGATGAGTCCATGGGGTGGAAAGAGTCCATGACAATTCATAAGCTGGAGCCAGGGAAAAGTTCATGAAGATGAGTTTTAGAAAGTCCTTGTGAAGTTGGGAGAAGGATCCATTTAAGCCAGCACTGAGGAAAAGGGTCCCCATGAAGTGGGGAATAGAGGTCTGTCCTTAGTTTAAAACCATAGGGATTCATAGTTTTACCATCTTCTACAGAGCCCAGGGAAGGGGGTCACCTCTGATATCATGTGTGTAAGGCATGATTTTAATATTAAATGAAGTGTTTTAAATGCTTAATATGTATTAATTTTAATGTAATTTAATTTTATCTTACTGTTATTGTATGTGTTTTAAGGCATTGGATAATTGTCTATAATGTAAGCCAGCTTGAGTCTCCTTAGGGATAGAGAAAAGTGGGGTATAAATAGGGTAAATAAATAGTGAGAAGAAATAATCATAATCTTCTTCTTCTTTATTTATATCCTGCTTTTCTCGTTCACAGGACCCAAAGCGGCTTACAACATATCAAAATCATGTAAACAACAATCCAAATATATCGATGATAAATATAAAACATCATAAAATACAGAGTTTAAAACAACAATAATATACACTCACATTCTTGTAGCATCATGTCAGATTATATTGCATTTTCTTCCAGTCCATAAACATTATGGTGTGTATTATTACCCCAGCTTAGTTTCTAAGTTTCCAACTTAGAAAGGGGGGGTGGTGATTGAACATGAAAGATGACATCATCCAGAGCCTTTCCATTAAATTCTCTGAATAAGATAGATTCACACTAAAATACTTATATGAAAATACACAGCATCTACATAGTAGTCTTCTACTGATTTACTTAGAAGTAATTGCTACTGTATCCAGTGAACTGGCTTATTTCCCAGCAAATATTGGGACTGCCAGTTTACAGTTCAATTCTAAACATCACTGGCTTATTCCCAGTTGAGTGTAAATCAGCGTTCCAATCTGGTGTTTCAACTTTTTTTTTTAATATATTAATAGAATTACAATTTTGTTTTATTCTACAAAGTGTTCAGGTACTGGGCCTGCCAACTGAGAAAAACTATTGGTGTGTTGATGCAGGCTGCTTTAAGAACAATTCTTCCCTGAAGCATAATTAGCTATACTAATTTGAGAATCAAAAATCAGTTCATTTTTGAAAAATGTTAACCCTGGTGTCCTGGCAAGCTTCCAGTTCTGACAATTACATTTTTCTGAAGTGGTTAGAACTCCCTAGATGATGCATTCTTCATCTTCCCTCTCCTAAGTCTGATGAATAGCGCTGCTAGTGCTATTACATGGTTGTCGGATTCCAACCCAGAAGTCCTTGAAATTTTGTTATAAATGAAGTGTGTATGGATTGTAATTTTGTAAAGCAGTCTGGAGCTTCTGAGTGGCATTGGAAAGACTGATGCATCACCATGTTTGGTTTTATACACTTGACTTAACTGAAGAATTGGGGGGGGGGGGAATTATAAGGGTGAAGAACCAAATTGCCAAACAGAAGCATCTGTGATGTTCGTAACCTTGCTTCATACCAGAATAACTCAACTGATGGATCATTTCATTATTTTATTTATTTTATTATATGCAGGTTTACTGCACAATCCTGGGTAAGACTAGAGGGCAATGTCCCCTGTGTTTTACATAAGAAAATATATTGTTCTAAACCAAGGGACAGCGTTGTCCCTCAGACATTTGAACCTATAGTTCCCATTAGTCCTACCCAGTGTGGTCAGTTATATCCTTAAACAAATTGGAAGGGGAGGAACACCAGAAAAGACTGAACACTTATTAAAATTGGGGTCTGAATCTCTCTTTTTTTTTTTTTAATTGATGTAACTTGTTCTTTATTTTATGGCTGGCTTGGTTTAAGTAATCTCTGACTGGAAGAACAATTGCATATACATTTCTAAGCAGTTTAATGCATCTGATTCCCAGATACGTATGAAAGCCTGGCAAACCTGAGGTTTAGAACAGTATAAAAGTTCTGTACTACAATTCCTTACTTATTCCTCTTTTCCATAAAATTAGGATTCACTTTTAAGCAAAATCACTGTACAATGTGTTGGAGATGAATTGATTATATGGGACTAGATCTTGTCAGATTTTAAAAGCTAAGCAGTCAGCACTCGATAGTACTCTTGCATGGAAGACCACCAATATGTATTGGACACTATAAGCTATATTTTAAAAGAATAAATGAGCTAAACTCTTTTAATGTATTTCTTGTTTAAGAAAGCATTTGAAATTCAAGGTTATTTTCAAATGCTTTCCTAGAACCTGTATCTTGTTCATCTGCTCAGGCCCAGGTCTTTTCAGCCTTAGCTTCACAGCCAAATAACCTCCTTGGTGATGTTCTCCTTCTATTATCAGTTGGGCAAAGAACTTCCCAGTCTTTCAGGCCTTTCCAACTTCTGTATACCCCCACTGTCGTGCTGGGTTTTTAAGAAGTTTTACCTCAGTGTTATATTTAGGTTTCATTGTATTGCCTGTCATTTTAGCCTCTGCTGCTATGAATTGATTGCTGCCTTTAACTGATGGTTTTATTGTGCTGCTTTTGATTTGATTTATGTGCATTTTGGATTTTATGTGTGGTTTTATTGTATGTTGCCCGGAGAGCTCTTTGCTTTTGGATTACTAATAAATCTTAGGAAGGAAGAAATATGTTTGTGATGCATGGTCCATAATCAAGGACTAAAACAGAGACTGTTTCACTAGTGATCTTGTCCTCATCCTCACTCAAACCAAGGCCTTGGATGGATATTCTCATTACTTCAGCCAGTTCACATGAGGGTAAACTAGTGATGCCAGACCTCAAGGTATAGTCATGAGTTTCCCTCCCTCCTGTGTGATTGGCTGAATGCCGAGGATGGCCGCCTACTCCCTCACTCCAGATTGGCCAGGAGGTGAGACTGGGCCAGCTCACACTTTGATTGGTGCAGGCTCCAATGACGTAGCTGGGGATCCCTTCCTTGTTGGACAGGGAAACCCTGAGGTGCCCAATTAGCCCTCTGGATGGAGAGAAGTCCCCAGGAAATATATTCCATATTTGGAGACTTAAACTGTAGTTTTTAAGACAATGGATGTCCAGTCATGGAGATTATAGGATTATGTAAATGTAGAGTACAGGATGCCAATGGGTAATGACCCCAAGTCCATTTTCAGGCTGGCCAGAATCACCCTTTCAACTCTGGAATTCCCTGCTCAAGGAAGTCAGAATGGCCCCCTCCCTACTGTCCTTCCGGTGGCAGGCTAAAACCCTTTTAGTCAGACAGGCTTTTAAAGATGAAGGTGTTTAAGATCAATTAAGGGGTTTCTGTGGATTTTAACTTTGAATGTGTTAACAATTAAATTGTCGTTTTTTAAATATTGGCTACATTTCATCCTGTTTTAATGTTTTTATATTTGTATATTTTAAATTGTTATGCTGATTCTTTTAGCCTCTTTTAGTCTCCTTCTGGGGTTGATAAATCGGGGTATAAAGAATAACAACAACAACCACAACAACAACAAAGAAATAAATGTCCACAGGAGTGCTGAAATGACCAAAATTCTGTTTGTTTTTGGATATGGCCGGTTGACATGCAGGGCCAGTTCCCAGATGGTAAGCAGGAAATGTATCTGTGTATGTCCATAATAGCTGTATGATTTGTCCTTTGCATGGCCCAGAGCACAGCATGACATTCCAGAGGGTTGCCACCTCAGACTTGGGTCAAGAAGGGGCCAGTGACTCTTGTCTTCAGAAATAAAATATATTATTTAATAGTGGAATTCCAGAGATAACATTTGATGGTGAGGGATAGAGGATGGAAGGCAAAGGGATACAGTGTATTTGGACCAAGTTAGAAAGGATACATTTAACAAAGCTCTGTCATAATGTTTCTTATTTTTGATTATTAACTTCTGCACATGTGTGCATCTCAGAATCAGCAGAGGGAGACACAGAGTGAGGCAGAGTGAGAGAAAATAAGATATATTGTAATGAGGAGGAGGATACATTTAATAGAAAGTTGATATTAATGTGTTGTTGAAGGCTTTCATGGCTGGAATCACAGGGGGGGGGAGTTTTCCGGGCTGTATGGCCATGTTCCAGGAGCATTCTTTCCTGAAATTTTTGCCACATCTATGGCAGGCATCCTCAGATGTTGTGAGGTCTGTTGGAAACTAGAGAAGTGAAGTTTATATATCTGTGGAATGTCCAGGGTATAACATTGTTGCCCTTTCCGGGAGGCTCCTAGTATTAGGCTTGGTTCACTTAGATATGCATTGGAACAAATCAGTGCATAATAAGGAATTTTTAGTAAAAAAATATATGCAAAAATGGCCTTTGAAAGGGGTTGGATGCTGCTAGTCTGTTGAAGGGTGGCAAAGATTCATATAAAAGGGAAGAACATCGTTTAATTTCATTCTGACTTAATGTCCTTTGAAAACTATAAATCTTTCGGGTTGAGAAAAGAAGGCTGAGAGGAGACATGATAGCCAAATATATCAGAGGAAGTCATAAGGAGGAGGGAGCAAGCTTGTTTTCTGCTGCCCTGGAGACTAGGACGCATCAAACTACAAGAAAGGAGATTCCATTTTAACTTTAGGAAGAACTTCCTGACCATGAGAGCTGTTCAGCAGTGGAACTCTCTGCCCCGGAGTGTGGTGGAGGCTCCTTCTTTGGAAGCCTTTAAACAGAGGCTGGATGGCCATGTGTCAGGAGTGCTTTGAATGCAATTTTCTGCTTCTTGGCAGGGGTTTGGACTGGATGGCCCATGATTCTATGATTCTATGGGGGGGGGTGCTGTGTTCAATAACAAGGACACAAATAAGAACCTTCCTATCAGCTGCTCCTAGGCTATGGAATTCCCTCCCAGGGAGGCTCAACCAATCTCTCTCCGCTTTTTGCCTTGGAGAAATATCTTCTTACTTAAACAGGCCTTCAGCCTTTATTTAGATGGAGTAGAAGGATGTGCAATGAGTATGCAGACCTTTAACTTGTGATATGAGCTTGTGCTCTTTTAAATTAATGTTTTAATTGGCTTGTTTGTTTAGTTCTTTTAAAACATTTGTACCACAAACTGTTTAAGCTATTTTAACTAACATCGGAAGCTGCCTTGGATCCCATGCTGGGAGAAAGCTAAAGCATAAACCAAATAAATAAGTAAAAACAAGTGGGAGTGTCATAATATGAACACGGTGTTTTCAACCACTCAGAGTTTCTGGTTGCTGTTCAGAAGCAGCTAGAATGCACCCTTGTTAAATAAAACAAAACACCAAACCAAACCCCTTCTATAAAGTTGAGTCCAAACTGAGATCTCCAGTATTTATTAAGCTGCTGTCTTAAAATCATGAGAAAGCTTTGAACAGGGAAGGGGAAATGAACAAATAACCTTAGCTCTAAAAAGCTTCAGGTTTCTCTTTGAGATTTGCAAATTTCAGCAGCCTCAGCAATGGGGAAATGTGAGAATTTATGGAAACCCAAGCTGAGATTAAAGGTTGTCATGGAATATTAATAAGGGTAGGACACAAAACTGCTGATCTTCTCACTGCATCCCTTTCCTCATTTGTAATCTTTGTGTCTATCCAATCCATTATACAATGGACCTTTCCAAATATGCTGGCCTTGCTCAATGCAGCATAGGCTGAGGTGGAACAAATGATAGATCATGTGTGTAATCTCTGAGGCATTCTTTTGAAATGGTACATAATCTATTACTGGAAGAGGTGCTGGGCATAAAGTTGCAGGAAAATCATGAAACAACAATAAAAAAAATTTAGAGCAATAAAGTGGTACAGAACAGAGGGAGCGAATGTGGAGATGAATTATGAGGCAAGCATTGCCAATCCCCATAGAATTAGCCATGAATGATTTGTATTCCATCTTTCTTCGGGGAATTCAACATTGTGCTTTGGTCTTACATATTCAGCAGAGCCAACATTTTAAAGATGGAAGTGTTTAAGATCAATTCAGGGGGTGTTGTGCTTTTTAACTTTGAATTGGTTCTAATGGTTTTTAACTGGGAACTTTTTAAATACTGTCTATATATTTAATCCTGTTTAATATGTGTATATTTTAAATGGTTATGATAATGCTTTTATGTTAAACCACTTTGAGTCCCCTTTTGGTGAGATAAAGCGGGGTATTAACAACAACAACAACAACAACAACAGAAAGTGACATAACTAGGCAAATGCAGAAGTCCTTGAGGATTAAAATGAGCCCTCTTTAATTCTGTCAATTCTCTCAGTCTTTTATTCATTCTCTTTCTGGCTCAATGCCCCTGGGGCACACAGCACCACTTACTGCCTTTAGTGTCATTCATTTCACTCTCCTAGAGTTTATTCTGGTGATGGCACTCTGTTTGGTGGCAAAGTCCATGCTTGGCTCGGACTCATGGTTAGTGGGTACCACCATAGTAGATTTCCCATGTTAAAACGTCCAACATCAGCTCAGACAGCAGAAGCATCAGAGATCTTGGAGGCGGGGGGCAGCACCTGTCAAGGATCCATGAGGAGAACTATCTCATGGCCCTACTGAAGTGTGGTACCAAACCTGAAAATCCCAGCAATCCTGCGAACTGGATCACTTGAACATGGATTCAAAGCTATGTTTTCTATAGTCAAATCCTAGTTGTTGTAGATGTAATAATAGCCATTTGATGCCACTTCATCTGTCTTGTTTTCATCCTATAATAACCTGGAATTGATAGTCTCTTGAGATAGTTTGAACTCTCTATTACAGAGCTCAAGTTCCAAACTAGAAGGATGTTCTAGATCACTTTAGCAAAGCATTCTTAGTATTTAGGTCTGCAAAACGGAGCCACCGCAGTGGTGGCCCCTTGTCTGTGGAAAGCCCTCCCCAGTGATATTAGAGCAGCTTCCCCCCCCCCCCTTTCCTGGTCTTCAGAAGGAAAGTGAAAACCTTGCTCTGGGGTTAAGCCACTCAATATTAACGATAGTTCAATAATAGCTACGGAATTATGTGCAATGACTTTTGGAAAGGCCCCGGATTACAATTGTGGATGGCGTGATTTTTAATAGTAATTGTAATGTTTTATATGTTTTAATGTGCATTTAATTTTAATTTAACATTTTTAACTTAATGATTTTAACAGTTTGTTCAAAGGTATTGAATAGTCGCCATATGTAAATCCACCTTGAGGTTTGAGGTAGAGAAAGGTGGGATACAAATAGAGTAAATAAATAAATTATGACTAGTATCAAACTAGTATTACTGTATACTATATCACATAACAGTTGCTGTAACTCATTGTTAATCCTTTAAGGAAATAATTATAAGTTGTAAGAAGACAAACAGTGACAGAATTAAAGAGAAATAATAATTGTTTGCAAGTGATACATTCGTGTTGACTACAACAGACATGAAATGTCACCTTTGCTTACATGTGCATCTCCTTTTTTACCATTACATGGTTCACTTGCTGACTTCCTCTTACAAAATGACACCACACCAAAGAAGAAGAAGAAGATTTTTTGTTGTGTTATGCCGAGACCACAATCCTGTGGTGTTCTTTTCTACCCCTTCTGCCTTCTTTGTCAAATGAAAGATATCTCTTTGTGAATTTTTACCTCTGGCTCTCTACCTGCACATGTTCAGGAGGTCACCTGAATGATTCTGCTTCCTGATAAATTGTAATGATTTTAGAATCCCTGTATCTGGTGCAAGCAAAATGAGATAGAGGAATTTAATCAATAGTAACACATTCTTCAACTATGATCTGTCTCTATGTTCTTTAGCAAAAGATGAAAGTACATAACATAAACTTATAGTGTTTTCCTGTTGCCTCGAAAGAATCCTTGTGATTACTGGATCTAGGATGCCTCATAAAAGGTAGCACTTCTAGACAAATCCAATTAATTTGGGAACCTGACAGCTGAAAATGCAACTTTGAATTCACAGAATAAAAATGTGCTTGATAGTATTCTTCATGTGAAGGTGATTGGATGTTATCAGAATTCAATGATGTTTTGCATAAGTTATGATGATAATATTTTTTTGCTAGGGGCAAATGACAACCAATCACAGGCAACATCTGAAGCAGAGGAGCATAGATTTCTCCCCATTTACAATATAATAAGTATATGGTTCCCCTCACCCTATACTAGAGAGCGTACCAATGCCTCTGAATACAAACTTATAAAAATACTTGATTGAGGGCACATCAGCATAATGATTTCAGCACATGAGCTTTATTAAAGGGAAGTGTGGGAGGAAAAGACAAATAGTTCAAACCACACAGGAGCACTTCCATCTCTGGTGATTGTGAATTTTTAAAACTTAACTATTGTTTTGTTTAAAACAAAAAAAAAACTGCTTCCTCTTTTTTGGATTTATTATCATTGAATGTATTGCCATTGAATGTAATGCACATCTCCGTTTCAAAGGTGTACACAGAAAAAAGGATTTCTGGTTGAAAATATGAGATGGTGGTGGCCAAGAAAAAGCTGATAGGAGGAAGCTGTGCCTCTCTGATGTTTGGTGGGAAGGTAGTGGGAAGCCGGTTTCCCACCAGGCCTGACATAGCCTTTCCACCAGTATTTTCATGGCCACTGCCAGCTTCCTACCAGTCGTTTTGTGACCTCTGCTGATGCTCCCTCCTCCATCTCCATTTAGGATTGCTTGCCCAATGACATAAGTGGATTTCATGTGCAATTTTAACACACTATCAAATCGAATGCACACCTCAATTTAGCCCAATTCATTAGATTTGAATAAATTGATAGTTTAGGAATTGCCTATAAAATTCTCCCTCATTCTTACTTTTGCTTGGTAATGGATTTGAGTTCTCATTGAGCTGACTTAAAAATTAAATCATATTCATTTTTAAAAAATAAAAGAATGAGTGGCATCCTGTTGATCAGGATGCATGAGGTAAACTTACACATTTATAATTCCTATTTATAGAATCATAGAATCATAGAATCATAGAATTGGAAGAAATCTCATAGGCCATCCAGTCCAACCCCCTGCCAAGAAGCAGGAAAATCAAATTCAAAGCACCCCAACAGATGGCCATTCCCCCTCTGTTTAAAAGCCTCCAAAGAAGGAGCGTCTCCCACATGCCAGGGCAGAGAGTTCCACTGCCGCTCTCACAGTCAGAAAGTTATTCCTAATGTTCAGGTGGAATCTCCTTTCCTGTAGTTTGAAGCCATTGCTCCGCATCCTAGTCTCCAGGGCAGCAGAAAACAAGCTTGCTCCCTCCCCACTGTGACTTCTCCTCACATATTTATACATGGCTATCAGGTCTCCTCTCAACCTTCTCTTCTGCAGGCTAAACATACCCAGCTCTTTAAGCCGCTCCTCATAGGGCTTATTCTCCAGACCCTTGATCGTTTTAGTCGCCCTCGGGGCACATTCCAGCTTGTCAATATTTCCCTTTAATTGTGGTGCCCAGAATTGGACACAGTATTCTAGGTGTTGTCTGATCAAGGCAGAATAGAGGGGTAGCATGACTTCCCTGGATCTAGACACTAGACTCCTATTGATGCAGGCCAAAATCCCATTGTCTATGACGACTCCAAGATCTTTTTCACACATACTGCTCTTGAGCCAGGCATCGTCCCCCATTCTGTATCTGCATTTCATTTTTTCTGCCTAAGTGGAGTATCTTGCATTTGTCCCTGTTGAACTTCATTTTGTTCGTTTTGGTCCATCTCTCTAATATGTTAAGATCATTTTAATTCCGCTCCTGGCTTCCGGATCATTGACTATCCTTCGCAATTTGGTTTTGTATGTAAACTTGATGATCATGCCTTCTAACCCTTTATCTAAGTCATTAATAAAGATGATGAAAGGAACCGGGCCCAGGACAGAACCCTGTGGCACTCCATTTGTCACTTCTTTCCAGGATGAAGAGGAACCATTGGTGAGCACCCTCTGGGTTTGTTCACTTCACCAATTACAGATCCACCTAACTGTAGTTTTGTCTAGCCCACATTTGACTAGTTTGTTTGCCAGAAGGTCATGGGGGACCTTGTCAAAGGCCTTACTGAAATCCAGATATGCTACATCCACAGCATTCCCTGCATCTACCCAGCTATCAAAAAAAGAAATCAGATTTATTGTCGAATGCTTTCATGGCTGGAATCACTGGGTTTATATATCTGGACATTCCACAGATATAAAACCCAGTTTTCCTAGATCCAACAGACCTCACTACCTCTGAGGATGCTTGCTATAGATGCAGGTGAAACATCAAGAGAGAATGCTTCTAGAACATGGCCATATAGCCTGGAAAAAAACCCTACAACAACCCAGAAATCAGATTAGTCTGGTGTGTGTTTACATTCATAGTATTATTTCCACAATTAAAGGAGATTTACAAAGTTTGATCTGGGAAAAAACACCTTGTTATGTATTCATAACTACGGCCAACATTTTTAAGTTCATTGCATTATAGATGCAAGAAATACACATTCCACAGTCTAACTCAATATTACAAGTCCTGCTAGAACTAATAGGACAGAAGTACTTATGAACCTCATTCAACCTAAATCATTAAATACAAGAAGACACCATTTCACCAACAAACACGAATAAAAGTTTAGAAAAGAAATAGTCTTAGATTGGTTCTGACTCAAATATATTGTTGCCAGTTTCTGAGTACCTTTTCATAAACTCTAGAAGCAACAAAACCCGGGGCATGTTGATGTGTAATATACTGAGCAGAATGCTACAAACTTTGATGAAAACTTATTTCAGGTTTTTTCCCTCTTACAAGTAACTTTACTAATTCAATGCATTTTGAATGTAAACTCTGACAATGGCTTATCTAAATAAGATTTGTGGAAATAGAGTGGGATATATTTCCACTGCATGGAAAATGCTCCGCTTAGTGTATGTATAATGGTGTGAGACTTGAAGACAGAATTTTGTATTACCATAAGAATTCACTTGATCAAATCTGTCAGTTTCGTAAGCCTCACTGATGCTGGTTCATCTGTTATTTGAAAACCTAACGTAAATTCATTTCAAACTTGACAGCTATCTTCACCTCTTAGGATGAGTTTATAAAGATGAGATAGAAATCCCCTTCTCTGGGATCTATTGTAGAAGCTCTTAAAACATCCATTAATTTGCATATTGTGATTGGTCAGTCTATTGTTTATACTCAAGCAATTGTGGCATTTTCTCTTGAGGGCTTTGCACTTTTATAAAACTTTTTTTTATCTTGGAGTAGTGTGGCTTACAATTCCATTCCATCTAAATCTAATGGGAGATAGAATATATTTGAAATACTGGGATTACATTGCAAATTTTGATCATTATCTATGTGGAAAGTACTTTCTACAATATGCTCTTCTTTGATCATATTATTTCTTTAATATACTTAATCTAGCAATTCAAATGCATATTGTAAATTGTCCCAACTCTATGCCTCAGTAGAAGAGGGGACACAATGAGATCATCTAGCTGCTGTCCCCTATTGATTTATCCCCTATAATCCAGGTCATGTCTACATGGCCCAAATAAATTGGACTTGTCTTGCAACTACTACAAGCCATTTATATGGTGTACAACTGGTTTTGTTGCAGAAGTATGACTTCCAGTTGCTAATATGGCATGAGGAGAACCACAATCTGGCACAAAGGGAACCACAGTAGTTTTGAAATGTACACAATTGGATCAGGCTAAATCCTTGTCACCAGCTAGAAATAGCAACACAGTAGAACTTTACTGGCAATCAATGTCACTTGTGCTGGAAAAAATACCCAGGCGCCCTATTGTAATATTGTGAATTTCTGTAAGAATTGCAGGTTCGGGAACCCAGTATGACTACCTTGTAGCCTAATTTCTTAAGGTTGGCTCTGCATCCCGTGGTGCCAGAGCGCAGTCTGTTCAGCACCTTCCAAGTTGCCCAGTCTCCTGTGTGCTCAGGAGGGAGGCTCTCATTTGGTATTACCCATTGATTGAGGTTCTGGCTTTTAGCCTGCCAATTTTGGACTCTCACTTGCTGAGGCGTTCCAGTGAGTGTCTATTTCTTGATTTAAGTCATTGGTGTGCTGGCTGATGGGCCGGAGATGTCACTGCCTTGATCCTTTCACTATTGGTTGCTACTTCCCAGCAGATGTCAGGTGGTGCAATGCCAGCTAAACAGTGTAACTTCTCCAGTGGCCACAAAAACCCCCACGGCACAGGGTATGTTTACCACAAAAAAACCCCCCAAAATTTAAAACAAAATGGTAAAACACACAAAAAAACAAGGGGATTACAACACCCAGAATCCCCCGCAGCAAAGACAGATGGCGCATGCACAGACATACTGCGCAAGCATAACGGCCTCTTCTCTCCTCCACCCTGCCCCAAAACACCAAAAACACAACAAAACTTACATTCAAAAAGGCAGTTGTGCGCTCGCCCACAACACAGAAAGGAGCAAGATGCCAGGAAAGAGGGACACAGGCAGGGCTCCATTCTGCTGCCGGTACCCCACGCCCCTCTTGCTACAGCATGCAGCGGTGGCCTCCGCGGTGGGGAGGAGAGACTCGGGCCTAGGAGCAACGCGGATCTCACCAGGAAGCAACCGGGGAGGATGGAGAGGGGCCAGAGACAGCCAGGCAACTGCCCTCGGCACACCGGCAGAACAGGAGCAGCAAGCCCCTGCCTCTTCCTCCTCCGGCCTCTCTCTCTTCCTTCCTTCCCCAGGGCCCAAAAGGCCCACGGCTGCCCTGGGGAAGCAGCGGGCCCCGCCCACTGCCAGGCTCTCCTGCCTCCGGGAAGGAAGGAAAGCAAAAGGAAAGAGGTAAAGAAGGCAGGAGGGAGAAGGGACACGAAGAGAGGAGGGACAAAGAGGGAAAGTGGGGAGGAGGAAGAGAGAAGAAGGGAGGGAAGGAAGGAGGGAAGGACAAAGAGGGAAAGTGGGGAGGAAGGAGAGAGAGGGAGGGAAGAATAGAAAGTAGGAAGGACAGACAAGAAGGAGAAGGGACACGAAGGAAGGAGAGAAGAAAGGAGGGAAGGACAAAGGGAAGGAATGAAAGAGGGAAAGGGGGAAGGAAAGAGAGAAGGAGGGAGGGAAGGAAGGACAGACAGGAAAGAGGAAAAGAAAGCAGGAAGTAGAAAGGACACGAAGGAAGGAGAGAAGAAAGGAGGGAGGGAAAAAGAGGGAAGGGGGAGGAAGGAGAGAGAGAAGGAGGGAGGGAAGGAAGGAAAGAAAAAGGAAAGACATGAAAGAGAAGGTACATGAAGGATGGAGAGAAGAAAGGAGGGAGGGACAACGGGAAGGAATGAAAGAGGGGTAGGGGAGGAAGGAGAGAGGGAGGGAGGGAAGGAAGGAAAGAAAAAGGAAAGACAGGAAAAAGGTAAAGAAGGCAGGAATGAGAACAGGCAGGAAGGAAGGAGAGAAGGAAAGAGGGAGGGACAAAGAGGGAAAGAGGGAAGGGAAGAGAGAAGGAGGAAGGGAAAGAAGGAAGGAGGGAAGAAAGGAAAGAAGGAAAGAGTTACCACAGGAAGGAAGAAGGCAGACTACACTGCAAAGGAAAAGGTAATAAAAGGCTATAAAGGAGAGTGAAGCTGGTGAGTGGAGGAGAAAAATAAAGAGAGGAAGGGAACTGAGGGAGGGAAAGAAAGAGAAGGAGTGAAAGAAAAAGGGAAAGAATATGGGAAAGGAGGGAAAGAAAAGACTGAAAGGAGGAAAGAGAGAAGAAAAGAGCTGAATGATGAGGGAGACTGGGGGAGAGCAAGAACAAAAGGCAAGAAAGGATGTTGCTGTTGTTCTTTACCACAGCAACGCATGGCCGGGTACAGCTAGTAGAATCATAAAAACATAGAATTGGAAGACACCACAAGGGCCATCCATTCTAAATCCCTATCATGAAAGAACATAGAACGAAAAACCTCCAGAGGAGAGTCCACCATGCTCTGAGGAAGCATATTCCACTGCCAAATAGCTCTTACCATCAGGAAGTTCTTCCTAAAGTTTAGGTGAAATCTTTTTTTCCTGCAATTTGAGTCCATTATTCCATGTCTTAGTCTCCAGGGCAGCAGAAAACAAGCTTGCTCCCTCCTTTTTTGTCCACCAGTCTTCTATTGAGAGCTGGTGTGGTATGGTGGTTTCATTACTAGATTATGACTCTGAGGAACCAGGTTTGAATGCCCTTTTAGACATGGAAACCACTGGGTAATCTTAAACAAGTCATTGCTTTCTGAGCCCAACCAAACAATTTTTGCCAAGAAAACCTCATAATAGGTTTGCCTTAGGGTCACCATGAATTGGAAATGACTTGGAACATCTTCTATTGATTAGTCTTTTAATATCTTCTAATATTTCAGCCTGGAGGCTTACAGATTTTCTGTCACTCGCATTTTCTCTCCCCCTCTCTCTCTCTCTCTCTCTCTCTCTCTCTCTCTCTCTCTCTCTCTCTCACACACACACACACACACACACACACTCCAGCAAATATTTGCCTGTTTCTATCAATCACTCTTTTATAAATGAGTCCATCTTCCACTAATCTTGCAAACAACAACAAGACCCCACATCCTGTCCTATCTGTTGCTGTGGTACTGTTTCTGCTTTATAGCGTCAAACATCCTACTTTCACCAGATTTTATCAGTCAGTGGTTTTGCCTTGGCAGGAAATACTTCTATTCACTTATGTCAAAGCATCTCAATTTGGATGGTCTCATCTGTTTTCCCCAAATACTTTATTCTTACCTTCAGAGAAACTGAAACTAAACAGCAAAGAGAGCTGCAGTGAGGATCAGTAACAATTGGCTAAGTCAGTGCTGTCCAACTTCTAACCGGCCAAGGGCCGGACTTGAGGTCACTAATGACCTGGGGGGCCGTTCGGCCCTGCCCCCAGGCCCCTCCCCCGCCCCCGCCCCCAGCCCCCTCCTAAACTGTCATTCTTCCTCCTCTTTCTCCGGCGCCGCGGCGCATGGGACACCAGTGGTGCCGGGAAGGAGGAGGAGGCCAACCCTCCCCCCTCCTCCTCCTCTTCCACCGGCGCTGCGGCGCAGGGGAAAGCAGCGACGCCCGGGAAAGAGGAGGAGGAGGGAGAACTCTCCCTCCTCCTCCTCCTCCTTTCCCCCGCCCGCGCCCTTGCCCGGATCCCGGGCGCCGGCGCATGCACGGGGAAACAGGGACGAAGGAGAAGGCAATCAGCTGACTGCCTTCTTCTTCGTCCCTCTTTCCCCGCCTGCGCACCGGGCGCCAGGATCCCCTGCGAGAAAGAGGGACGGAGCAATCAGCTGACTGCCTTCTCCTTCCCCCTTCCCCGCGCGCTGGGAAAAAGAGGAGGAGGAGGGAGAGTTCTCCCTCCTCCTCCTCCTTCCCGGGCATCGCTGCTTTCCCCTGCGCCACAGCGCCGGTGGAAGAGGAGGGAGAACTCTCCCTCCTCCTCCTCTTCCCCGGACGCCGCGGCGCACGGAATAGCAGCGGTGCCCGGGAAAGAGGAGGGAGAACTCTCCCTCCTCCTCTTTCCCCCCGCCCACGCCTTTGCCCGGATCCCGGGAAAGAGGGACGAAGGAGAAGGCTGTCAGCTGACGGCCTTCTCCTTCGTCCCTCATCTTTCCACGCGCCCTTGCCCCGATCCCGAGTGCCGGCGCGGGGAGGGGAAGGAGGAGGGGCGAAGGAGGAAGAAGGCAGCCAGCTGACTTCCTCCTCCTTTGTCCCTCCTCCTCCCCGCAGGGACGCGCCGCAGCTCAATCGCGAGCCGCGGTGCAGGGAGGGGAAGGAAAAGGGCGAAGGAGGAGGAGCCAGCTCACTTCCTCCTCCCTGCCCCACCCCCCCCTCCCCCTGGCCACCTTTTTTTAAAAATAAAAATAAAAATGGCAGCCGGGGGCATAGCGGGGGCCGTGTCCAACAGGTTGGGGGGCCGTGTACGGCCCCCGGGCCGCCAGTTGGACAGCCCTGGGCTAAGTCAAAATAAGCAAGCAGAACGCTAATAACTTCCATGACAGTGGAGAGTTGAATCTGCTTTCGGTTGTAGTCTGAGTTTTAAAACAGCTATACTGCATGCTGAGCCCTACTCCCTCCCACTTCCTGGCAACAAGTTGAACCCAATGGGCAACTAAAATCTAGCAATTAAATTAGCAATTAAAATATGTTTTAATTTGTATGAATTGTATTGATGAAACCAATAAAGCATACAATACGGTATTTGTTTATTTGCATTTTATAATGCGGCATTGAATCTTGGTTTATTTGTAAGCCACTCTGAGTCCCCCTCGGGGTGAGAAGAGCAGGATAGAAATATAGTCAATAATAATAGGAATAATAACTCCTTTCAAGTTCAGGTGGAAACCCAAAAAGAATACTCTGTTACTATCATGTAAGTCATTATGTGTGACTGGTTATAAAGGTTTAAGCAAAGAATCGTTATTGGATTCAAGCCATCATTTTAAATGCTGTTTATGATAATCATATTTGCATATATGCATGCATGTATGTATGTATATGCCAGATTGCCACTGCAGTTTTGCCAGATTGCAGCTACTAGGTTTTTTCATCATGTACAAACCATTGAAGTGTCCTCATTTTCTTTTACATACAAGGCAGTCCATCTGAGGATATCATTTTCAATAACCTTTGTTACTAAGGTTATGTGAATATAGAAGACTAGTGGGGAGGCTGATTCCAAAGAGCAGGTTTTTTTAGGTTATAGAACTTTACACACAATCCAAATACAAGTCACCATAAATCATTGCAGACCTGGCCTGTGGCATTTGTCTGCTCTATGAGTATTTGATTTTCCTCCCTCTTACCTGTGTGAGATATTTTTATGTTTATGGCTTATGGAAAAAATGGTCAATCAGCTGGGAATTTTATCTGATTATCAAGAACTATTTCCCCATACCTTGTAACCTCCTGATATGTTAGACTAAGAGGCATCTACACTGTAGAATCAATTCAGTTTGTCACTTATTTCACTGTCATGGCTCCATGCTATGGAATTCTAGAGTCTAGTTTAGTGAGGCACCAAAAGTCTTTGACAGAGAAGGTTAAAGAATTTGTGAAATGACAACTCTCAGTATTCGATAGCATTGAGTGATGGTGGTTAAAGCAGTATCAAACTGTCTTAATTATACTGTGTAGATGCACCCTATGACTCCAGTTGGGTAGTCTCACACATTTTAAAGGTACAAAGCAGTGGAAGGCTACTTCTGGGCAATTCAGCATGTAGTGGCCTTGAATCACATGATGTCCAAAACAAAATGATAAAGAACAAAATGCCAACATTAGCACATATGTGAAGGGGCTGCAAATCATTCAAGCAGGAATAAGTAAAGACAGCCTTTTAATGTTAACAAATGAAGCCAATGCCAGTTTTAGCATTACTCAAAAACCTGGTTCAAAGTTTTTTCAGGACATGTTAACTTTCCATCTCAGTATCAACAGAGGTCTTCATGTGTAGGTCTAATCAATCTATCAAAAATGGATCCTTCTTTGGAGGCTTTTAAGCAGAGGCTGGATGGCCATCTGTCAGGGGTGCTTTGGATGTGATTTTCCTGCTTCTTGTCAGGTGCTTGTACTGGATTGCCCACGAGGTCTCTTCCAATTCACAAACAAAGCACACTTCCCTACTATTTCTATGGTTCACATACTTCACATTTCCCTCATTTTGAGCTAAACAATGTTTGAGGACAACTTTGTTTTCCCATTCAAGCTTTATTTCACATTATACATATTTCTTAAAGCTGAATCACGCTTAAAATTCAGACTATTTCTTGTAACTGCCATTTTGACAGCTGACTGCAGTAATACATGCAGCACAATTTGAAAATTTAGTTATCTTTTGCTTTCAGAAAAAAATGTATATTATGGAAACACATAAAACATTTAAACCATAAAGGCACTCTAGTGGAAACACAGCTATGCAAAGTAGAAGGATGGTTGTGGCTTCTTTAATTAGATCTAACCATCTGTCATGCAGCCTTCCTGTCCTCTCGATATGTCCAAAGTATGGTTGCTACAAGTTTTTCAGGTTGTTCCAGTAGCATTCTCCCCTGATTTTTCACCTCATCTGTGACTGGCATCTTTGGAGTTCTGTTGGAGGTGAGACAAGTAGAGTGTGTATATATATATCTGTGAAATACCCAGTGTGGGAGGGGGGGGGGGAGCTTTGTCTGTTGAAGCAAGTGTGAATGTTGCAATTAGAAAGCTTGAATAGCATGAAGCTGCAGTCTCAATTTAGTCATCTTGGCTTCTAGAAGAGTTCATGCTTGGTTTGCTCAAGTCAGCTTGATGACAAATAACAACCATAACTAGTTGTGTGTGCCTTGAGATTAGAAGCTTAGATGTTAAAGGTACCACTAGCAACTATGTTTTTTCCTGCTTTTTGGAAGAGTGCAGTTTTTGTTTTTATTGATAATGACACCACAGGGAAGAGAGGTTCAGTGCTCCTCTCCTTTTATCGGAGCTGCATCTACTAATGATGCCCTTCCTCCCTGAAGGAAAATGTTTTTCTCAACTTTCTAATCCCATGAAGAGGTATGCTTACGTCTTAAACTATTACTGGGGAGAAAATATTAAACCTCTGCTCTTCCTGTGATGTTTTTTTGGGGGGGGGGGGATTCCTAATGAGAATTGGATCCCTAGATTGCACAAGAGACAGGCATCATAGCTGTTAAGAACATTGTTAACAAATATGTATCTGTGGTAAATATTCAACAATGTAACAAGTTGCCTTTAAAATTGTTTCTATTTTGCTATTATTTTGCAGCAGATAGTTAAAAGCAATCCTGGAAACAGGAAAATATCATTATGGGAAGGTACAAAAATGCGACAGATTTTATGCCCCAACGTCATATGGACTATATTGTGCTCATATTGTGCTCTGTGAAAATTTACTGGAAAAAAAGTTTGTGTCAAGTTGAGAAATAGGCTGAAAAGAATAGAAGAACTACGTGGGCTTTGTTAGACTGTTCTCCCACATCTCCCAATTTAAAGAGACAGCCATGACACAAAAAAAAATTGGAATGCCAGGAAAGGACAATAAAAATTTACTTCTTACTTTTTTATTATATTTTTATGGCTAGAAAATGGGAATTATAGCTGTGGGATTTTCTTTTTCATGTGCCAAACATAACATTGCCCACTGCATAATCTCAAAAGGCAAAAAAAAAAATCTAAGATGGGCATGGCTACACTAAGTGTATCCAAGCCAAATAAAGGAGCTATGCAAAGCTCACTATCTTCACAGATTATTGCTGTATTTTGCAATAGATTACATTGCCTGAAGGACTTACCAGAGTAGAACAATTGGATAAAGGTAGTCCAGAGCCAGAGTCAAGAAGAGGTCCAGGGCTCAAACCACTAAAGTCCAATTAAAGACTGAGTGAGACAGGAGGGCATAGTTGAAGATTAACATTAAACACAGTCCAAGTTCAGGCAATTATGCGGTCCATCCAAAGTGCCAAACTGTCTAAGGACCATTGGCAAGATCCAAAACAACACATATATTATTTCCAGCAGCTCCCCCAGCCTAAAATGGAAGCTTTTACAGCTTCATTGCCTGAGCCCCACTCACTTTAGCATGAGATGTCCCCAGAAAGACAGTTCTCTTCTCTATAAATCCCCTGCTCTAGTGCAGAATCATCTTACTTTCTTGCGGATGGAAACTCTGGTGCTGTGCTTTTGAGTTAGGAGGAGGTCTTGCTTCCTCTTCTAAGTCAGGAACTGGGCTCTCTTACTTTTCAGGAGCAGATTACACAACCTTCTTCCCAAAAGAAAAGGGTTTTTCAGAGGTGGTCTGCTGCTCAGTACCACCTGGTCCTTGAAATGTTTCCTCCATTGAGGGCATGGGGGGCTGACATGGGTACTATGTGCCTTTACTTCAATGAGTAGTAGGCAGGCATTATTAGCTCTCCAGGTCAGGCAACAAAATATCTTGAACCAACCCTGCCTACATGCCTGATATACGTATATATGTCAAGTTGAAATGCTTTCTAACTTCTGGGAGCATTTGGACAACTCTCTTCATTGAGGTAATGTGGAATGAAGATAACTTTTCATTTGGATTGTTGTAGGTTTTCCAGGCTATATGACCATGTTCTAAAAGCATTCTCTCCTGACGTGCCATGTTATAGAAGCATTATCTCCTGACGTTTCGCCTGCATCCATGGCAGGCATCCTCAGAGGACTTCACAACCTCTGAGGCTGCTTGCCATACATGCAGGTGAAATGTCAGGAGAGAATGCTTCTATAACATGGCCATATAGCCTGGAAAACTTACAACAACCCAGTGATTCCAGCCATGAAAGCCTTCAACAACTTTTCGTTTAATTTCTTACCATTTGATACAGAAGGTTCAAAGATGCAATCACCCTGGAGGACTGAAAAAAGGATTTACATCTCCACCATTAGAAGAAATGTGGAAATGAATACCATTCTGTACAGATCAAATTGGCCTGCTACACGGGCTCTCTCCCCCTTCTTTTTGGACCACTTACTTTGATGTAAGACGAATCATTACGGAGAGGAAGGTTATGTACAATTAATTAAAAGGAAACATCTCTAAGACCAAATCCAATATTGCTGCTGTAGGTTGAAACATTTGTGATGTATCAAGGTTTAAATTACTAGTGTTTTACCAATGTTGCCTTTGACACTCATTGACTTAAATGAATACCCAAGGGGTGAAAGAGATATCAGTTCTCTACAGGCAATGAATATTATAAGGGACCAAAATTAATCAAGGGAGGGAGGGAGGCAATGCATGAAAAAATGTTTCAAGCCGCTTTGAGTCACTGCATCAGCAGATCTCTGAGAAAATTACGGAAGAGCTTAATATTAAGAGATGGATTGTCAACAATCATGTCACCAAAGAAAAAAATAAACCCAACCACAAATGGCACTTGAACAAATGACATCTCCATGATTGATGCACTAATCTGTATTGTCAATTTGTCTTAAGTATCACTTGAACAGCATATGGTTTTGTAAATTAAATTAAAAATGGTATCCTAGTAGAAGCTTGTAAAAGGCCTTTTTAAAAAAAAAAATCACAAGACACCTTTTTCATACTTAATGACTAGCACACTTGCAGAAAAATTCTTTGTTTCATGACCAATCTGTCTTGGTTCAATGGATCTTTCTCTCCTGTCCACCAAAGCCTCCCTGTCACCACCACCAATCTGCTGTGGAGGGTCTGCCCTGCTAGCCTTCTGTGGCAGTTATTGCAGGTTGCATAGAGAGGAGTCCTGACCCTGTGCCATGGATAGAAGTCATTCTGTCAGTAAGGTGAATATATCTCAGACCTGGAGAGACAGCAATATGCAGCAAAATGATTTCAGAGCAGGTATCAAATCCATAAATTACAGTGTTTTCCATCACTTTGGGTTGTAGCGAGGAAGAACTCCCTCCCTAAAGAAATAAAGCTGGCCCCCTCCCTCCTCTCCTTTAAAAAACAACAGAAGACTGGCTTCTGCT
Source organism: Anolis apletophallus (assembly GCA_030556195.1). Taxonomy (NCBI): domain Eukaryota; kingdom Metazoa; phylum Chordata; class Lepidosauria; order Squamata; family Anolidae; genus Anolis; species Anolis apletophallus. Next base: position 79,263,013 of record JARBWK010000004.1, read on the forward strand.
CATTAGCATATGGAGAGGAGGAGGAATAGATGGTTGAGAGATCACTGCAAGGCCTCCGGTTGAGAACTATTTGTATTTGAGTTTTCTTGATCCATGCCAGCCTAATGACCTCATTTGACTACATAACCAACCCACACCATTTTGTGAACCCTTGCTGGCTGTTGTACACTAATGTGTATGTTTTGTTTAGATTTCATGTTATTATCCTCTCCATTGGCGCCCCCTTGTCGTGGGGGAGAGGCTTGCGTACCCTGATGAAATTGTGAGCTATACTGGCGGTGGCATGATGGCCACTGGTGGGGCCTCCCATGCCTGACAGATCACAGCCGAAGGGTCTGACAAAGAGCGTCAATGGGCAGGATGGGCTCTCTAGCCTTTTGGCAACCATCTTAGGAGACGGAAAACTCTAAATTCAAACCTGGGCAGATGGTGCTCATCTAACCCTGTAAGGTTAACCATCTAAGAGAAGGAAACTCGAATCAAATCTACGACCTGAGGACCCCGCTGCCACCGTCCAAGCTTGCTAGGTCCTGGCAGACGAACCTTTGGTTTAAAGGGTGAGGCCAGTTCTGTGCATGCTGCACTCCACCAGAAAAATCCATTGCACAGGCTCGAAGGACACATCCAACCTCCGTCATCAACGTGCTTGTAGAAAGCGTGGGATGAGTTCTTCCTAAGAATCTTCGTTCGCAAAGTAATGCCAGAGAGATGTTATTATAGAATTTTGTCCAATTACATGTAGTTTAATTTATTGATGTAAGGTTTGATTTACTGATGCCAGGTCTTAATTTGATGTTAGGCTTTAATGTTACTTTCATATGTGTGGGTTTTCTGGGATTTTATGTTGGTATCATGTGTTTTATGTAGGCATTGAATGTCTCCCTCGGGGAGATAGGGCAGAATACAAATAAAGTTTTTATTTATTATTTTTAGGAATATTTGAATGCTGCCTTATTTGTTTGTGTTTTTTGTTTCCTCCTGCACCTAGAATTTTTGGTCTCAGCTTATTCAGCGAAAAAGATAGCACAAAAAAAGAAAGGGTTACCTTAATTCGTGCTTTACATGTAGTCAGTTAAAACTGAAAACATTGCAAGAGGCACCTGGTGCTTAATGTAGCCATGGTGTTTCTACAATTAAAAGGAAATAGCTGTTGTGTTTAGACTGCAAATATCAGGATGCTCCAACCTCTGTGTCATGCAAACTCCCAGACCAATGCCAATCTGGCAGAGCAACATGGCTTTCAGTGATAACGTGTATCAGAGAATCCAATGATTTTGGATTAACTGTGAAAAACAAGGGCACGGAGCCCTGAGCAAGTGTATCTGTTGGGTATAGCAGACAGAGGGTGGCATGCACTCTTGGCATGACAGCAGATGTCTTTGGAGTGGTAACTGCACAAGTTGTATAGAGAGTCAGCAACAGATCATACCACCTTCACCCACCAGGAAGTTCATCTGGAGTCATCCTGCCAAGGCCAGTTGTGTCAAGGCTGGGTGTAGACTGCTCATTATAAGAGCCCATAGCCTTGGCACAACACAGTTGAACAAGAACAAAGGCATGCCAGAATGCAATTCAGTGGGGATCTGCTTTAATTTGTATTTGTCTCTTCCCCATCCAAATAATTTTTAGGTATTGAAGGGGCAGCACTGGTATGGCCTAAATGTCATAATGGCACCACATCCCACTTGGCCTTGGTTTGCGCTTGGATGAGAGACCATCAACAAACACCAATTGCTGTATGCTAAATTATGGACAGGAAAAAAGGCAAAACCACCCCTGAAAGACTGCCATAGTTGATGGGTGACTTGAAGACACATATACAAATATGAGATACTTGCATGGGAAAGGAAAAATAATTACTTCCCCCATTTGTCCCTTTTCTATTTTCTCATCCCTACCTCTACTTTCTCTTCTCTTCCCTGTCCCAAAACATGTTCTTTTTGTGTTTTTAATTTTTAATAAACTCTCTAGAAATGTAAAAGGGTTTCTGCACTCAAGACAACTGAAGTGCATGAAGTTTCCAAACTTGTCACCTCTCTTTTCCCAGTTTAAACTCTGTCTAGAGCTGTAATTCCAAACTACTAGGCTCCTGTGCTCGGAAAAATCACTCTACACACACATAGATGAATTGAGAATTAAAACGGAGGAAATGTTCCAAAATGTTCTCTATTTTTCCAGTTTTGCAACATTTTATTGTTTTATTTTCTTTTAAAAAAAGTTTTCTCCAGAGCAGTGGTTCTCAATCTGTGGGTCCTCAGGCGTTTGGGCCTACAACTCTCAGAAATCCCAGCGGGTTTACTAGCTGTTAGGATTTCTGGGAGTTGAAGGCCAAAACATCTGGGAATCCACAGGTTGAGAACCACTGCTCTAGAGTCTTATCATTGAACTAGTAAAAAAATGTCACTCATATTATCTAGCCACATGACTGCAAAATTCATCAATGCTGGGCCCGTAACCTGTTGTTCCAAATAAAAAAAGGTTTGATGCAAAGTATAAAACACAGCAGATAAGCAGTTAAAAAGGGTTCACAGCAAATGTGGCATATGAGGACTCAAACTGGAAATAATGCATCTGAGCAAACAAGCCATGTTATTAAAGCATTTCTACTTTATTGTAGAAAGCAACAGAAAGGCAGTAATACACATGCAACAGCATGTTTAACAAGTTAGAACAGGAGAAAACATACCATGAGGCTCACAAAATGGAGGTATACAGCAGAAGACTTAACAGCAACTCTAAACTCCTCCCTTCTTCATCGCTTTGATTGGAGGAGAGAGTGAGCCAATAGGCAGAACCTAGCAACATTGATTTATTCCTTCCAACTATATTACTAACTCTACCGCTAGATGGCGCTCATGAGAGAGGAAATCTGCTTACTTCTATCATTCATCTACTCTCATGAGACACAAAACACATTCATTTAGACATATTGAACTACAGCATTTTGCTATTAATTTCAACAGTAATGTCCAAGTCAGGGGATTTGTGCATTCGAGTCAATTAGTATACTCGTAGAAACATTGTTTTAGGTTTTTAATGCTTTTTATTGCTTTTAGTGCTACGTATTAGTATCTTGTACGTTTTGTAAACTACCCTGAGCCAATCGGAAAGGGTGGTATATTAATTGAAACAATAAATAAATAAATAAATATCATAATTTCTAAGCCGAAGAGCTGGAGTTGTCTGTTGACACCTCCATGTGGCCAGCATGACTGCTTGAAGTGTCGTTATCTTTCCACTGGAGCAGTACCTATTGATCTATTCACATTTACATGTTTCTGGTCACTTCTGGAGTGAACACATCTCACCATGCTAAAATAGTGAATGTGGCTCTTAATGTCTGTACCCTACACCACTGGAAAATTACACTGTCTAGCCGGTATCACACCACTTGGCATCCACTGGGAAGTAGCAGCCAATAATGAAAGGACCAAGGCAATGGCATCTCTGGACCATCCCCTGTTTGGATATCAGCCAACACGCCAATGACTTAAATCAAGAAATAGTTTTCTAAGATCTACAGAGACACTCACTGGAACACCGCAGCAAGCGAGAGTCCAAAAGTGGCAGGCTAAAAGCCAGAACCTCAATCAATTGCTGATACCAAATGAGAGACTCCCTCCTGAGCACACAAGAGACTGAGCAACTTGGATGGCGCTTAACAGACTGCGCTCTGGCACCACGAGGTACAGAGCCAACCTTCAGAAATGGAGATACAAAGTGGAGTCCATGATATACAAGTGTGGAGAAGAGCAAAACTCAGACCACCTATCACAATGCAGCCTGAGCCCTGCCACAAGCACAATGGTGGACCTTCTTATAGCAACACCAGAGGCACTCCAAGTGGCCAGCTACTGGTCAAAGAACATTCAATAGAATGCCAAGTTTTTAAACTTTGTGTTTTCTCAAATACATCACAATTGTACCTTTGGTTCACTCCTGACACAATAAATAAAAGAATAAATTTACATGTTTGTGAATCGGTTGGTTGACAGAAGCTGGCGCTAACAGCGGGAGCTCACCCCACTCCCCAGATTTGAACTTGCGACTTTTCAGTAAGCAAGTGCAGCAGCTCAGACGGAACTAGCTGCTCAGTGCTCAAAAAACCCAACCTCCCATCCACACTACACAACATGAAAACTTCCCTTAGTAGAGATTGACAGGGATGTGGAACTTCATTTTTCTAAGCACAGGAGCCTGGCATTTTAGCAGAAGAACTCCAGGAAGAGTTTAAAGTTACTGTTTTTATAATGCAAGATCCAGAAAATGGGAAAGGGGATGTCACTGGATGCTTACCTCTCCTTGCATTTTTGCTGTCATGTCTTCCTTGCAGACAGGGCCGTAGCCAGGATTTTGATTCGGGGCTGATTTTGCTGTCATGTAGCAAACCTTTGTATTGTTATCCCAATAACCCCATTAATGTGGGATATAATGAGCAGACATTGAAAATAAACATAACAGTTTAAATAATGTACCACCCTGAGAATTTGGGAGGCTGTCCCCCTGGCTACATGCCTGCTTGCAGACATTAAAAGACTGGAGTGTCTGGGGAGCATGACTACAGCTCAGTAGTTGTTTACACTGAACAATCAGCCACCTTAGATAAGCCAGATAGTTAAGGACTATTGGAAGATATGATGTGGCATATACAAGGTAGGAGGGAAGGATAGGGTAGATAAAGGCAAAATAACCAAGCCATTAAAGCCACGTAGAATCATAGAATCAGAGTTGGAAGAGACCTTGTGGGCCATCCAGTCCAACCCCCTGCCAAGAAGCAGGAAAATGGTATTCAAAACACCCCTGACAGATGGCCATCCAGCTTCTACTTAAAAGCCTCCAAAGAAGGAGCTTCCATTGCACTCCCGGGCAGAGAGTTCCAATGCTGAACAGCTCTCACAGTCAATAAGTTCTTCCTAATGTTTAGGTGGAATCTCCTTTCCTGTAGTTTGAAGCCATTGCTCCGCATCCTAGTCTCCAGGGCAGCAGAAAACAGGCTTTCTCCCTCCTCCCTATGACTTCCCCTCACATATTTATCAACTTAGTTCCTTTTCTCCCCCTCCAGATGTAGTCTGATCACTTGAAAAGACAAAGAGCCAGCAGTTGTACACTCACCATCATTATGGCTTCAGTTTACAGCATCTCTTACATGCTGAACTAAACCATCTTCCCCCCGTATAGGCACAAAGACATGCAACTGGGATCCTGACCTTGAGGACTTTTGCTGAGCTAAGTCCCATATTAGCTAAGCACAATTTTATTTATTGCACATTGTTCTTGACTTCAAGTAGTTTTTGATTTATGCTGACCCATTTTCTTAGCAAGATTTGTTCAAAGGGAATTTGCCTTTGCCTTCCTGAAGCTGGGAGTGTGTGACTCTCCCAAGCCAACTTGGTAGGTTTCCATGGCTAACTCAGGTGTCCCCGTGTTCTAGTCCAGATTTGAAACCATGATGCTATGCTGCCTGCCTTGCACATTATGCAAATAACTTCAAGTATTTTGTGCATTTAAAATATATACATGTATACTAAATAATAGGCATGGTTTAGAACCCAAAAATAGGAAATCGAAAATCTAATGGGGGGGGGGGGGTTTGATTAGTAATAGAAAGACTTACAAAAAAATTTCCAAAAATTTCTAAAATGTAACTTAATTACTAACGAAATTCGTTAGTAGTTCGTATGCCAGCGCATGCGCATTCCAGATGGTTTTGGCCTACAACTCCCAGAAATCCTGACAGCTGGTAAATTGGCTGGGATTTCTGGGAGTTGTAGGCCAAAACTTGAATAAATCACACTGAATTCTAGATGGGACTCTCCAAATAGGAAGGAGGGAGGGAAGGAGGGAGGGGGTATTATATTCTTGGAAGCAGCAAAAAAAGGAGGAGCCCCCCCCCCCTCGCTCCTCGCTGCCTCTCTCTCACCCCGATCCTGAAGGAGCAAGGGCCCAAGTTTGCCCAGGCTGAGAGGAAAAGGAAGAGGCCTGAGGCTGTGAGGAATGGTGTGAGTTGAAGTCCAAAACACCTGGAGGGATGAAGTTGGCCCATGCGATGGGGCAAGACAGAGCAACGGGGAAGAGAAGGGAGGGGGGAGAAGCCACCAGGAAAGAGGAGGGGGCAGAGAAAGCATGTGAGAGAGTGCAGGGAGAGAAAGGAGGAGAAGCGTGTGTGTGTGTGTGTGTGAAGTTGGCCCGTGTGGTAAGGCAAGACAGAGCAACGGGAAGAGAAGGGGGGGAGAAGCCACCAGGAACGGGGAGGGGCAGAGAAGCATGTGAGAGAGTGCAGGGAGAGAAAGGAGGAGAAGCGTGTGTGTGTGTGTGTGTGTGTGAAGTTGGCCCGTGTGGTGGGGCAAGACAGAGCAACGGGGAAGAGAAGGGAGGGGGGGAGAAGCCACCAGGAAAGGGGAGGGGCAGAGAAGCATGTGAGAGAGTGCAGGGAGAGAAAGGAGGAGAAGCATGTGTGTGTGTGTGTGTGTGTGTGAAGTTGGCCCGTGCGGTAGGGCAAGACAGAGCAACGGGGAAGAGAAGGGAGGGGAGAAGCCTCCAGGAAAGAGGAGGGGCAGAGAAGCATGTGAGAGAGTGCAGGGAGAGAAAGGAGAAGTGTGTGTGTGTGTGTGTGTGAAGTTGGCCCGTGCAGTGGGGCAAGACAGAGCAACGGGGAAGAGAAGGGAGGGGGGGAGAAGCGTGGAGGACTACACTTTCCAGAATGCCTAGCAGCATAGAAATGCGGGGAAAAGAAGATGAATGAAGGCGGGAAGGAAATGAGTGGGAGAAGACAGGGAGAAGTGAGTAGTACAATAATTAAGAATTAATTACGATCATAACGCAAACTGTTGGCCTCAAGGACCGTAAAAGAAAGTCTACTTCCTGGTTAGCTGCCGTGATGCGTATAAACTAGAAAGTCCCATTACATACGAATCACTTAAGATTTCTTTTAATTTTCATAACTTTTTTCTCATGCCTACTAAATAACATTATTTATTTATATCTGACTTATTTTATTTGCTTTCTCCTTACATGGGATCCAAAGTAGCCTTAGAACTTTGAATCGGGTCTGTTTCTTCTCAGTTCACTCATTTCCCTTGAATTGCTATTTCAGATACTATGAATATCAGTTTTTAAAAAACCTAAGAAGTGATAGTTTCTGACACTTCCTGCCCCCTTCTTCACAGAGATTCAAACATCTGAAGGCTTTACAAAGTGAATCTTAAAAGCATGGAGAAAGGTTCCATTATATAACTTTAGGGCAGAAAACACACTAGAATTTTAATGCAAAATGCTCATGGAATACTTTTTTATTTCCAATGAATTAAAAAAAGTCAGCAAAAGCTAATTTACTCTGATAAATTTCTAGCCAGTGCTGTCAATGGCTCCAGGGAATGTGACTATAAATTAACATGGTTAAGTGGACAGTTCCCTTTGTATTGAAACAAACAGTACTGTGATATATAACAGTAAGTATGGTGGTTGAGCTATATTAGAGGCCTCTAAATGAAAAATGGAAAAGATAATCTATAGTCCCAGAGGACATATAGTACTACAGGGGGGGGACGGGACCCATGAGTTTGGTATATATGACTTTATTACGGTTTTAAAAGCATAAAGCAAGTGGGCAACAAGTTGGGGCCATCATACAACTTTGAAAGACCACAAGCCTCTGCCATGCACTATACTGGAAAAAAATTGGCTCCATATCCTCCCTAAAGAACCCCTAGGGGAAGGTGGCAATTTTATCTTGAACATAAAATAATTTACTCATAACCTTTTCATGCATACATTGGCATATACTTAACTTGAGTGAACGATAAGAAATTAGGTTGCAGATGTTCTTTATCTCAGCTGCTCAGGAGCAGTGGCTATTGTGAGCCCAGATGCAAATATGTTCCTCAATAAACACACACACTAGACACACTTAGTTGAGGTAAAGGTTTGTTTATTTATTGTATCAGGAGCGAACCAAGGGTACAGTTGTAATGTATTTAAAAAAACAAAAAGTTTTTTTCAAAAAAAACACCTTGGCATTATATTAAATGTCCTTTGACCAGTAGCTGGCCGCTTGGAGTGCCTCTGGTGTTGCTATAAGAAGATCCTCCATTGTACATGTGGCAGAGCTCAGATTGCATTGTAGCAGGTGGTGTGCTCTTCTCCTCACTTGCATGTTGTGGACTCCACTTTGTGGCCCCATTTCCTAAGGTTGGCTCTGCATCTCATGGTGCCAGAGCGCAGTCTGTTAAGCGCTTTCCAAGTCACCCAGACTTCTGTGTGCCCAGGGGAGTTTCTCATTTGGTATCAGCCATGGGTTGAGGTTCTAGGTTTTAGCCTGCCACTTTTGAACTCTCACGTGATGAGATGTTCCTGCAAGTGTCTCTGTAGAGCTTAGAAAACTATTTCTTGATTTAAGGCATTGGTGTGCTTGCTTACTTACTTAGGCGATCCTTCGTTGTCTGAGTAAGCTTGTCCTCCAAGTTCATTGTACTGGCAGTGGGTACATACGTGACTGTGGAACCCTATTCTTGAGCTGCATGTTCTCCTGCAGTGAGGGCATTGGTTTCCAGGTGGAAGGCAGTCCCGGTCGGGGTTGACTTGACATGCCTTCCTCTTGGCACATTTCTCTTTTTTGCCCTCCATTCATGTCTCTTCAAAAACTGCTGGTCACAGCTGACCTCCAGCTAGAGCCTTCCAGGTTCTTCCCAGTTCTCGGTGTCAATGCCACAATTTTTAAGGTTGGCTTTGAGCCCATCGTTAAATTTCTTTTCATGTCCTCCAACATTTCCTTTTCCATCCTTGAGTTTGAAGTAGAGCAACTGCTTTGGGAAATGGTGGTCGGGCATTTGGACAACGTTGCTGATCCATGCAGAGTTGAAGGCGGAGGACCATTGCTTCAGTACTGGTGGTCTTTGCTTCTTCCAGCACACTGACATTTTTCCGCTTGTCTTCCCAAGAGATATTGGCATGCTAGCCCATATCCGAACAGGGTGATGGGCTTGAGATGTCACTGCCTTGATCCTTTCATTATTGGCTGCTACTTCCCAGTGAATGTCAGGTGGTGCAATACTGGCTTAACAGTGTGATTTCTCCAGAGGTAGAGATAGGCCACAGCTTTATCAGAAACAGCTTTTTTTAAAAAAAGGTTGGCACCAGCATGGGTCTGTATTAGAACATAGATCAACCCTCTGGCCTGCTGCTGGATCCCTTATGGGTGACATGAGAGTAACCATACAGGAAGCTCCCACCCTGTATGATCCTTCTGTCACCGGTGGGTGTGGGAAATTATTCAGCCCCACACAGGAAAGACCTGTTCTACCTAGTCTGCTTGAGTCCCCTGGAGGGGATTCCCTAACTAATGTCCAGGATACAATGGATATATACCTCCTGGATTCAAGACTTCTGCCAACTGCACCTACAAGTTTTCACAAAGAGAAATAGCCTAATGGTTGCACACCAGTAAAAGCCTTGATCACATTCCAAAACTATAACTGCAGGGTGGAATGATAGAAAGATGCTCAGGCAGCAAGTACTGGAAATTGAGTAGGCTTTCTTTATTTATATCCCAATACTTGCCTGCAATGAAAGCAACATCTAGCTACTCCAGATATGCCCAGCCAGCCAATGAGTTTAAACTCATTGGTTGGTTAGTTTTCCTCCCACAGCCAAATGCCATGCAATGCTACAAAGGCACCTGGGAGCTCAGCTGGCCCTGGCCAGAAAGTGAAGGGAGGGGACATCGATATTCTACTCTCTGCACTAATTTGCAACATCACCCTACGATAAGTCAAAAGGCCCTCCTTTTGCTCAACCATTTGGTTAAAAGAGAATGTGTGAGAGAGCAGAGAACTATGTCACAAGAACTAAATCTTACCCCAATGAAGACATCGAAGACAATAAAGACAGAAATTCGAGTTTTTCTCTCTCTAACACAGTGGTGTCAAATGTGTGGACCTCCAGGTGTTTTGGACTTCAGTTCCCAGAATTCTTGGTCATTGAAAAAGCTGGCTAGGGCTTCTGGGAGTTCAAGGCCCAAACATCTGGAGGGCAACTAGTTTGGTGTCTCTGGAAACACAGCCTGTCCGATACTAAAGCAGTTGGTTCTGTGTGAAGCTAGAGATCTATGGGAGAAGGATTTAGCTGTTTTTTCTCACATAGATACTCTTCAGAGATTTTACGAAGAGAAAGGTAACACTACTGTTGTCTGCATTCATTCCAATAGCTTGATGTATATATTAGTGCCTGTGGTTTACATTAGGTAAATTATATGTGTCTTGTGTTGTTGAAGACTTTCATGGCTGGAATCAGTGGGTTGCTGTGAGTTTTCTGGGCTGTATGGTTATGTTCCAGAAGCATTCTGGAAGAAAATGAACAAAATGAAAATGAACAAAATGAAGACAAATTCAGAAGAAAATACAAAAAATATGGCTACCAGTATTGAAAAACTTTAAAATCAGGGCAATAAATCGAGATCAACACTTAAACAAACAGGGGAATTCCAGATAAGGATCAATCAGGGCCAGCTAAAATCTCCCAACAAAGGATTTCCCCAGGACAGAAGCAGCCAGACTTTGAAGCTGCAATGCCATTTAATGCTAATCAATGCGGCCAATTGCAACATTCATACTTGCCTCCAGCAGACAACAGTTCTTTCTCCCACCCTGGACATTCCACAGATATATAAACCCCACTTGCCTAGTTTCCAACGGACCTCACAACCTCTGAGGGTGCCTGCCAGAGATGTGGGCGAAACGTCAGAAAAGAATGCTTCTGGAACATGGACATACAGCCCAGAAAACTTACAGCAACCCATATATGGGTCTTAATTTTGCAAATGGCATGATAAAAGAATAGGCCTCCAACAGATGGGATTGCATGGTGCCAAGGGCAAAATCTCTGATATTAAAATCTCACAATTCATCCAACACGAAGAAAGCAGTATCTGGAGAGAACTTTCAGTCTAGAGAGTTTAGATCCCCATCTGCAGTGTGGGTGGAATGACTGCAGAACTCACAGTGTATATATAGTGGAACCTCTGCCCCTGAGGCCACATTCAACTAGCCAAACTCTTTCTGAGAGACCTGCCTTTTCTCCAAAGTCCACCCTACTTAGAGAAAAGAACAGAGAGTGAGAAAGCAACTCCTAGCTGTTTTGACATCAAGGAGTGCTCACTAAAGTTTCCAGAGCCATGCTCGTTATGACTCTCATCCACATTTCTCCACATAGTAAAAGCAGTGTGCATTTCCATGAGCATTGTATGAAAATAAACACATCCCTTTTAGTGTTTATTGAATGTTCACATTTTACTATGTGTCTTTCCATTAACTTCTCCATTCTGTTTAATTCACGTTGGCACAGGATTCTCATCTATGCATTTTTCCATGTGTAATTTTCCTTGCCCTGACCCTGTAATTACATCACAAATTTAGAAATGCAGAGATTTCTGGACCAAGAGAAATGTGAAGTGAAAGAATTTCTCATCCATTGATAGAGTATAGCCTGTTCCCAGAACATTGTTTGATAAACGTATTCAAAGAAATTAGCACTATACAAGATTTTCAGTGTTTCTGAGGACTGTACTGCTTGCATTGGGATTTAGTAACAGGATTTTGGTCCCAGGCTATTACTGAGGAGATGTAAATTGACATACCCAATACACGAGGAAACTCATATAGAGTGACCCTGGCCAGTCACTGTATTTCAGTAAATAAACTCATAAAGTTGCTTGGCTTAATTTGTGAGGGTTTTCAGAATGCATAAATTTCACTTTGAGCTCCTTGAAAGAAAGGCAAGAATTAATAAATACAACTCAAACCAAAAACCTGCTCCAAGTCATCACAAAACACACATGCTTGCTGCTGTTTGCTGGGAAGTTAAAGGAGTCCCTTGTCTTATTCCTTGGCTCATTCCCTTTGAAAATATGTTAAACGGAACATATAACAAAGGGGAAATTATTCAAGTTTCTTTCAAGGTCATAAAAACTGACCTCAATTAGTTTACAATGGAGCTCCACCAAGTCTGACATTGCAAGGTATGCATTCTTCAGCTATGTTATTTTCTTGTCTTTGTCCCATATGTACAATTCTATAGCACTTATTACCTAAGGCTAGTAAATTTCTCTTTGGAGAGGCATTTAAATGTCAGCAGTTTGGGTTTAAACAGAAAGGGTTTTGATTTCATACCATACTCAGGAACTGCACTATATCATCCTAATCCAGACATGACAGTCATCTTATGGAGAAAGAGAAAACAGTCAGATGAGTATAGTTTTGGTGTGTCCTCAAGCAACATTTAAGACGTTAAGACTTCTAATAGAAAAATGGAATGGATTTTACCCAGTGAACATAATAGAACTAAACATTAACAATGAAGAAGGGGAGAGCTGTAACTTCCACCAAAAGATTCTGCAAAATGTCTGGCATGTGGTGTGCTCCTGTTCAGTATTCCAGTTAGTCAGTTCTAGAGTATGTACCAGGATATTCTATATTTCCACTTGATTTTCTATTCTCTCGTCAGCAAGATCCTGTGGCTACAAGATTCCTTCTCATAGCCAGCCCATGGTTGGTGGAGGGACAGAAAAAACATCTGGCTATTCTCCTGTAGCCAGATGTAAAATGCTTACATTCACCATTGAGACCTCAGGAGGATTGCAGTGGATATTATGAATGATGTAATCACTTTGCATTTGGCTTGGAAGATGCAGGGCTATGTCTCATTTTGTTTCACTTCTCCTTCTTTCATTTTCATGTTTACTCAAGAGAGTTGATTCATATATGCATAATCCTTGCTATGTTTTTTAAAAAATCTCCCCACTGATTTCTGCAAGCAGGCACCTCTGCTACCAATCAATCAGCTCTAGGAACAGTTTAAACTTAATAGGCATCAAAATTGACCCAATGAAATGATTCTATTTACCCCCTTTCTGTATATATGTATCTGTTCCTCCTAAAGGCATCAGAGCCTTTGTGATCTTGAAAGCTAAGCAAGGTCAGCCCTGGCTAGCACTTAGATGGGAGCCCACCAATGAATACCAGATGCTGTAGAAGGAATTCACAAAACCACCTCTGAGCATTCCTTGCCTAAAAATATTATCTGATTAAAGAGCTGATTAAAAAGCCCCGCTGACAGATGTTCAAGAATGACTGCCAAAAAAATTGATGCAGTCAAAGGGACTATTTTAGGAAAAGAGAGAAACTATAAATATCTAGTAATGTCTGATCCAAAAAAATCCACCTGTAGCCAGTTTGTTTGCTTAATCAAAATGGTTTCCACCTTTGTGATGTTTCTTTTCTTCTTTTCTAATAAAATCAGGTTTCTTTTTAATAAAAAGGTTAATTTGTCCATGTCTTTTATTTCATTTATTTTTTTAATCCACTGGTCACTATCCGGTATTTTCTTCTGTTTCCAGAGTTACGCATATGTAATCCTGGCGGCTGTCGTCATATACGCAAACAGGATGTCTTCATTCAAGTCTAATTCCTAGTAAATAATATTCAGGGGTTTTTTGGGGATTTTTTTTTTAAAAAAAACTGTTGACACTTTGTGAATCATCCTCCAATATTTCTGAGCTTCCCTGCAAATATGATGGTGGAAGCTCCCTTCATGGTTGTTACATTTCCAACAATATTTGGAAGTATTTTTATACATTTGATTTAATTTTTTTGGTGTATTGTACCACCGGTGGAACATTTTAAACCAATTTTCCTTTAGGTCAGCTGCATATGTGTAATTTAATTTTTTCTTCAACATTAGTTCCCAATCTGCCAACAGAATCGATCTTTTAACGTTCTCTGTCCATTTCAACATACAATTTTACTACCTCTCCTTCTTTCGACCACTCTAACAGTTTGTCATAAATTTTTGTTATACTCTTTTTTTCTATTTTTAGAATTTTGTCCCAGAATTATTCCTTATTGTTGAAACCTAGTTTCTTATCTTGATTATAGTGTTCTTTAATCTGTAAATAGTGTAGCCATATAATGTTAGAAAACTTCTGTTTTAATTCTTCACGTGATTTCAATGATAAAAAGTATTTTTGTCCATTCTTTAGTTTTTTGATATTACAAATTATTGGGAGGTTTTTGAAGAAGTATATTAGTTTAGGAAGGACATTCATTTTTACTAAAAAGATTCTATCCAATAAAGATAAGTTCAAGTGTTTCAATTTTTCAAGGTCTTTCCATATTTCCTTCCAATTTTTTTCATAATTATTGGTCAAAAGTTGTCCATTCTTTGAAGAGATCCAAATTTCTAAATATTTTATTTTTGTGGCGATCTGGAGACCTGTGATGTTTTCTTTAATACTTCTTGCTTGTCCTTCCCTATATTCTTAGTTAGGATCATGGTTTTATGTCTATTTGATCTGAATCCGGCCAATTTTCCAAATTCTTCAATTTTTGACAACCACTCTGTTCTGTGCTCACATGGATTTTCGATTATGCCAATTATATCATCCGCAAAGGCTCTTGCTTTGAATTCCTGTTTGCCAATTTTTACTCCCTTTATCTTTTCATCTTCTTTTAAACTTTAAAGATTTCCAACGACATAATGACAATTAGGGGTGAAAGAGGACACCCTTGTCTTGAGCCCTTCCCAATTGTACACTCTTCCTAAGTTTGTCCATTTATTTGGATCTTGGCCTTCGGGTTGTTATAAATTGCCTCAATTGCATTTATAAATTGATGGTCTAAATCCATTTCCTTTATTAATATTTTAAAGAAGTCCCAGTTAAGATTGTCAAATGCCTTCTCTGCATTCAATGCGAGGAAGGCTACTTCTTTCTGTGGATTCACTTTGAAGTATTATATCATATCAATACAATTCTTATGTTTTCTTTTAAATTTCTTTTAGGTAGGAATACTACTTGTTCTTCACTTATCCAATCACAAAAGAATTCTTTTAATCTTGATGCTAAAACATTTGTAAATATTTTGTAATCAGTATTCAATAATGAGATAGGTCTATAATTATGTACATCTGCTTTATCTGTTTGCTCTTTACGGATTAGTATTATATCGGCAAAACTCCATGACTCCGGTATAACCTGGTTTTAAAGTGCCCCATTCATCACCTTTTTTAGGAGAGGCATAAGTTTCTGTTTTAATTTATAATAGTCCACCATAAACCCATCTGGGCCAGGGGCTTTATTTGCATCCATATTTTAATTACTTTTTCTATCTTGGCCTCCATTATTTCTTTATTAAGACTTTCCCTTTTTTTTATTTACTAGCTTGGGAACCCGGCGGTGACCGGGTTTTTTGAGAAATGTATTAGTTGGTCTTTAGCAGTTATTTATATGGCTCACAGTGGTGTCAGGAAGTTAGAGAAGGCACTGCGAATCCCATCATCCATGGTCTAACCTCCTCCAAACAGCACCAGGATGTAGAGTGGGTCATGGAGGCTCTGTCTGCCAAGTTTGGCCTTAATCCATCAATATTGGGAGTTGCAGTGGTATCATGAAATTACTGAAGGTACTGCAAGTCCCATCATCTGTGGTCCACTCTCCTCCAAACATCACCAGGATGTAGAGTGGGTCATGGAGGCTCTGCCTGCCAAGTTTGGCCTTGATCCATCATTATTGGGAGTTGCAGTGGTATAATGAAATTACTGAAGGTACTGCAAGTCCCATCATCTGTGGTCCACCCTTCTCCAAACAGCACCAGACCGTAGAGTGGGTCATGGGGGCTCTGTGTGCCAAGTTTGGTCTGCATTGGTCATTAGATGAGGGTTGCAGTGGTTTCAGTAAGTGAGTGAATGTACTGCAATTCCCATCATCCATGATTCATCCCCCTTGGCTTTTTGCGCATGCGTCAAAAGGAATAGGACGCTCCAAAGACTCCTCTCCCCCGGAAAAAAAGAATTTATAGCTCATTCAACGGGTAAGAAAACAAACAAAAAGACCAATTCGTCACTCTTGAGTGCAGGGCACCATAAGGTTAAAGAAACTTCTGAGAGAAGCTGACTTTGACCTGGGAAGAGATAAGAGACGAGTCTCTGTTTGTTTGGAAGCCCGACGAAGGCAGAAAGATGGCGAAGAACCTCCGAGAACTGAGTAAAGAGATTAGTGAATCTCTAGCTGCACTGGAGAGTAATATTAGAAATGATATACGCTCGGTCCAAAAAGAAATTAAAGAGGTAAAGGAGGAAGTTCGGGGGGTTAAAAAAACTGCCCTTGAAGCCCAAAAGAGATCAGAAGAAAATGAAAGCAAAATCAAAGAACTCACTCATAGACTGGCTGGACAAGAAGACCGAATGAGGAGACGTAATTTGAAGCTTTTGGGAATTCCTGAGTCGGTGGAGGCAAAGGACATTGAAAAAAATCTGGTAAGCTGGTTTACCAGTTTGAATATATCAATTAAAGAGACAGACATTGAGCGTGCTCACAGGATTTACAGACCGAGAGCAAATGATAGACACCCAAGGGAAATTGTGGTGGCATTTTCCACAGAAAAGAAGAAAGAACAGGTCTACAAGGAGCTTAAAAAGATAAAAGAATTGAAATATAATGACAATGCAGTTATAGTGAGAAAGGACTTTTCTGCAGAGACTATACAAGAAAGGAAAAAAATGGCTCCCTTCACAAAGAGACTGTTTGAAAAAGGTATTCAATTCACCTGGGGCTATCCTGCTTCAATTATAATCTACAAGGATGGGAAAAGATTTACTGCAAAAAATCCAGAACAAGGTGAAAGGTTGATGATACAGATGGGATTAGGAGATACAGAGCAAAGCAGTACGGAGGAGGAGGAGGACCCAGGACAAGGATCCTCCCGGAGTCCCGAAGGACTTGCTCTGCAAAAAAAAAAAGAAGAAGAATTCGGCCAAGTAATTCACAGGAGCTACTTAATGAGTAGAAAAATGTTAAATGTGATATATGTTAACTGGTATAGCTTTACTGAAGTTAAGTAAAGACTGATTTTGCTGAATGAGTTGAAAACTAAGTATAGTTTGATATAGATTGTATAAAAACTCAGGGGAGGGGAGGCGAATTTTGGAAACGCAAGATCCCAATGTATAAGGAGAGACAGGGAGGATTTCTCCCTTATTCCATATCTCTGCCTTATAGGGGAAAGGGAAACCACAAAAGTATAATTAAAATTAATTTCCACGTACACAAAATGAAACTTGTTTTGAATGAATATGGGATTTCTTAGTATTTTGAGTGTAAATGTAAATGGACTAGCCGGAAAGGTAGGAGAGGTTAAAAAATTCAGATTACAAAGTCTGGCTAGGTCAGAAGGGGCTCACCTTTTATGCCTTCAAGAAATTCATGGGGGAAACAATAAGAAATCACTTCTGAGTTCTAACCTGTGGGAAACAGCTGCTATAGCTGAAGGAACTAAAAGATCGAGCGGAACAGCTATCCTAATGAGGAAAAACATGAATATTAAGATTTTGGATCAACTAGGAGATAGACGGGGGGAGATACATATTTTTAAAAGCTAAAATAGAGGATAAAATATTCACAATAGCAAATATATACTGCCCAAACCAGGGTCAAAGACAATTTTTGGAAAAATTATGAAGAAACTCAAAACTTCTATGAAGGAGAAACTATTTTGACGGGGGACTTCAATTTAGATATAACTCAACATAACACAGTTAAGTTAAATAAATGGGGATTAAGAGACGCATTTGAAATAGTCAACAAAAGGCCCAGCCTACGTATTATTCCCATAGATATAAAAAAATACACACGGATAGACTTTATTATGATGAGGGAATCTAATGAATTAAAGATAAGAAATATATTAACACATGGGATCTGGATTTCAGACCATGCCCCAATACAAATTGAAATAGAAATTAATTCAGAACCTAGAAATAAAAATTGGAAATATAATAGTTCAATATTTTGGAGGAAAGAAGATAAGGAATACATAACAAAACAAATCAAAAATTATTTTAAGGAAAATAGGGGTTCGGCGTCAGAAAGTATAATATGGGATGCAGGTAAAGATGTAATAAGAGGCCACCTCATTTTGCTAGAAAAATTAAGAAAAAGGAAAATTTTAGGAAGAGAAAAGAAAAGATAGAAGAACTGGAAGCCCTCCAAAGACAACAACAGGTTAATTATAAGGTGCAAACCCAAGTTCAAATACGAAATTGAAGGAAGATCTAGATGAACTAGATATCTTTACAATATGGAAAAGAGAGAAATTAGTTAAAAATGAATTCCAAAGACCAAGAATAAACTCATTGAAAAAGTTAGCAAAATATTTAAGAGATAGGAAAGAAAACAGAGAATTAAGGTAATAAAGATGCAAAATAAGAAACTTACATATAATTCAGCTCAAATAAGAGAAGCTTTTGCTACATTCTACCAAGGGTTGTACAGTGAAACCAAGAAAGGCCAATTAGAGGAAGAAATAAATTTAAAATTAGATGAGGAAGAGCAACAATTATTAAATTCGGAGATTTCAATTGAGGAAATAAAAGATGTAATTAAAAAATTAAAGAAAGCTAGATCTCCTGGAATAGACGGATATACAGCGGAGTTTTATAAGGAATTCATAGAAATTCTGAGCCCTGAATTGTATGTATTATTCAATAATATTTTGAAAGGGGGGAATGCACCTGACACTTGGAGGAAGGCTGAAATTATAGTTATTCCGAAACCACAAAAAGACCCAAAAGAGACGGGATCATATAGACCAATCAGTCTACTAAACCAGGACTACAAAATATTCACGAAAATTCTATCCAATAGATTAGAAAAAGTATTATCAAAATTAATAAAAACAGATCAATATGGATTTGTCAAAGGCAGATCTATAGGGAACCCAATTAGAAATATTATAAATATAATGGAATATAAGCAAAATAAGAAACTAGCTATTTTAAAATTAGACATACATAAGGCCTTTGATACAATAAATCATGAATTTCTGTGGGAGGTTATGAGGAAATTTGGAGTAGGGGACCTATTTCTTAAAGCAACCAAAGAACTATATAGAAAAGGAACAGCAGTAGTTAGAATAAACGAAGGAATATCAGGAGAATTCCCAATTCAAAGGGGATTCAAAGGGGAGTAAGACAAGGCTGTCCCCTGTCACCATTGCTTTTTGTTTTAGGAATAGAGGTGTTGGTGGATAGAATAAGGAACAATGCAAGGATTGAGGGGTGTAAATTAGGTCGGGATTGGAGGCTAAATTAAATCTCTATGCGGATGATCTGTTGGTGTTATTATCCAACCCCTAGATGGAATAAGGGAATTAAAAATTATACTAAATGATTATGAGAGAAACACAGGATTGAGGGTTAACATAAATAAATCAGAAATTATGTACTTCAAAGTAAATAAATTAGAAAAACGGGAAATAGATAGAATAACCAAAATTGGCATGGGGAAAGGGAAAATAAAATACTTGGGGTGACACTACACAAAAACATAGATAAGATGAAGAAGAGCAACTATAAGGAGGCATGGAAAAAGTCCTTAAGACCATGAAAAGATGGAAGGGAAAAAATTTGAATATTTTTAGTAAAATAAAAGCAGCAAAAATGTTCTTAATTCCAAGATTAATGTATCTATTCCAGGTTCTCCCACTAGAAATTAATCCTAAACAAATAAAAATTTGGGATAGGACCATTAGAGAATGGATCTGGAGTGAAAAGAAACCTAGAATCTCAAATAAAGTATATTATACACACCAGGAGGAATTAGGATGGGGATTACCAAATTTGGAATTTTATTATGAAGGGTTCCAACTAAAATCACTGATAGAAAACAGTGTAAGGAGAGAAGAAAAATGGTGCAGAATAGAAGATGCAGTAAACAATGGAGAGGGAAAATTTGGGATTTTCACTGGAAATCTAGAGGCTTCCATTAAAAAAACAAGAGTTCCTAGAAGACTAGCATTAAAGATATGGAAAAAATGGAAACCACTATGGATGCCGGATATAGTAAAATTGACACCACTAGAAAGTTTATACGGAAAAGAGTTTGGCCATAAATGGTGGGAAGATATGAAAGATAAAGGCTATTACTGCATAAAGGATATGTACGACATAAATGGCCAATTGATCCCCATGAATAGGATAATAGAAAAATGGGAAATAAAAACTGGATAAAGGTATTGGGGCTATATAACAAACTCAAACAAGGAAAATATGGAGAATGTTTAAGCAAAGAAAATAAATTTGAGAACATACTTATGAAAGGACAGAAGACATTGAAAGGCCTAGTAGGAGAATTATATAAAACAATGATAAAAGACGAGGAATATGTAGTCAGAACATTACAAACCAAATGGCAGAATGAAGGGATACTCACAAAAACAAAGTATTGAGGAATTAAAGAAGGGGGTAAACAAAATTAAAATGGAAAAATATAAAGAATTAGAAAGGAAATTTCTCTGGAAATGGTATAGGACACCAGCTCAATTAGCAAACATGGGTACAGGACTAAGTCCGATGTGTTGGCACTGCAAAGCAGGAAAAGGCTGGTATGCACATATGTGGTGGGATTGTTTAAATGCAAAAACTTTTTGGAACAAGATAATTAGTAAAATGGGGAAACTTTTCAAGATAACAATCCAAGTCAACATGGAATTTATGTTAATGGCAACCACAGGGAATAAAAAATATTGCGGCGAAGAACCAGGATTTATTCAAAGCAATGATTCTAGCAGGAAAAGCAGTAATCGCCTGGGGTGGAGAGATGTAAAAAATGGAATTTGGAAAATTGGAATAACTATCTATTTGAACAAGTCCAATCAGATATTATCGCTTGTATAACCCAAGAAGACTCACAGGAGGACATAACAGAAGTAATTAAAGAGAAATGGGCAACATATATAAAATGGGTAGAAGAAGGTGAAGCCAACACAGATATTGCACAAAGACTTCAAAAATTGTGTTCGTGGTTAAAAATAAAGATTTAGAGAGGAAAGTGGTTGGGGGGGGGGTTAGGGAAGGGGGGTGGGAGGAGTTGGGAGAAAATAATAAATGAAAAGAAACATGAACGAATCTGTAAAGAATGGAAAGAGGAAATATAGAAAAATGTTTATGATAATGCATGTTTACAATGGATAATGATTAATTGTTCAAATATGTTTCTTTTCAATAAAAAATATTTGATTAAAAAAAATGATTCATCCCCCTTAGAACTGCAGTAGGATGTAGAGTGGATCATGAGTACTCTGTGTGGCAAGTTTGGGCCTGGTCTGTGATCTGTAGGGGCTAGTGTTCTATGGGAAGTGAATTGGGTGAAGGTACTGTAAATCCCATCATTTGTTACTCATCCTGCCCTAAACTGCTCCAGGTTGTAAAGTGGGCCATTGGGGTTCTGTGTGCCTAGTTTGGTCCTGATCCATCATTGCTGTGGGCCACAGTGCACTAAGGAAGTGAGTTAAAGTACTGCAAGTCCTGTCATCCATGGTCCATCCTCCCTCAAACTGCACCACGATGTATACTGGGTCTTGGGGGTTCTGTGTGCCAAGTTTGGTTTTGTTCTGTCATTGTTGGGGGCTGCAAAGTGTTTTGGCCTTAAACATCCACCATGCCTGACTGCCTCAGGCCTTTTCCTTACCCCCCTCTGCCTCTTTAGAGTGTCGGAATGTTGGTGGTGCTGGCCAATCAGAGGCATTATGCAAATACTCCTTCAGTGCCAACCAATCATGTTGTCGGAATGTGGAGGCTGGGAGCCAATCAGAACGCTGCCACATACATACAAACAAACATACAAGCATTCTGTTTTATTATATATATTTATTTAAAACTTTTGTACCCCGACCTTCTCACCTCTATCGAGTGACTCAGACCGGCATAACAGCAAAAATTCAATGCTATAAATTTAAAAACAACTACAACAACATATTAAAATACATAAAAACTCAACATAAAACCACATCGCCATTAAAACAATTCCACTCAATCTGTAAATGTGGTCATACATTCAGACAATAGCCAGTCTCAGCCTATTCTGGGAAGGCTTGGTTCCACATCCAGGTCTTCACCAGCCTCCTAAAGGACAACAGAGAGGGGGCAGATCTAGCATCACTTGGGAGAGAGTTCCACAGCCGAGGGGCAACCACAGAGAAGGCCCTGTCTCTCGTCCCCACCAGCTGCGCTTGCGAAGCCGGCAGGACCGAGAGCAGGGCCTCTCTGGAGGATCTTAATGTTTGAGCATCCAATATCTTTGGCAGCTTAAAACTATGTATTTGGAAATATCCTCTTTTGATATTTGGTCCTTTGTATATAGTTGTTCATAAAAAATTTAATTCTTCTATTATTTCTCTATCTGTTGTTGCCATCTTATTATTTCTCTCAATTTTTGGAATTTGTTGTGATTGTTTCTTTTTTCTAACTTGCCTTGCAAGCCACTTACCGTTTTATTTGCGTTTTCAAAGTATTGTTGTTTTAAAATTTTTAGTTGTTTAGCTTGATCTTCTATTTCTATATGATTTTTTTTCTTGTGAAGCAGTGGAATTTATATCTTTGTCATTAATTTCCATCTCACTTTGCTCAAGGTTTTTACTTTAACTCATTCTCTTTTTTCCTGAGTTTTATACTCATCCCTGTTAGTTTTGAATCAGAAGTCTTGGGATTGGAACCTGGCTAAACTGTAGGAAACAAAGGGTGGTAATAAATGGACATTTCTCTGGGTGGAAAGAGGTGAGAAGTGGCGTACCCCAAGGTTCAGTTTTGGGTCCGTTACTTTTAATTTATTCATAAATGATCTGGATGTAGGAGTGAATTCTGAGGTAGCAAAGTTTGCAGACGACACTAAATTGTTCAGGGTAGTTAAAAATGACACTGATTGTAAAGAGCTCCAGAAAGATCTCTTGAAATTGAGTGAATGGGCAACAAAGTGGCAAATGCATTTTAACCTAAACAAGTGTAAAGTCATGCACATCGGGGCAAAGAACCCCAACTACACCTACAAATTGATGGGGTCAAAGCTTTCCGAGACAAACCAGGAAAGGGATCTTGGGGTCTTGGTGGACAGCTCAATGAAGATGTCAACCCAGTGCGCAGCAGCAGTGAAAAAGCAAATTCTATGCTAGGCATGATCAGAAAGGGAATCGAAAATAGGTCAGCAAATGTTGTATTACCTCTCTACAAATCGATGGTAAGGCCACATTTGGAGTACTGTGTACAATTCTGGTCTCCGCACCTTAAGAAGGATATAACGGAACTGGAAAAGGTACAGAAAAGGGCAACAAGAATGATCCAAGGGATGGAGCGGCTCCCTTATGAAATCAGGTTGCAACGCCTTGGTCTTTTCAGCCTTGAAAGACAGCGTTTAAGAGGTGACTTGATTGAAGTGTATAAAATCATGCATGGGATAGAAAAGGTGAATAAAGAAAAAATATTTTTCTTTGTCACAAAACACTAGGACTAGAGGGCACTCCCTGAAGCTCCAAGGTAGGAAAATTAGGACTAATAAAGGGAAATATTTCTTCACCCAGAGGGTCATTGGGTTATGGAACTCACTTCCAGAAGAGGTTGTGACAGCTGTCAGCCTGAACAACTTCAAGGCAGGATTAGACAGATTCATGGATACCAAGTGTATCGGTAGTTACTGAAAAGGACATTCAAGTGCCACCTCGGAGTTGGTTGAGGTAGGCAGGATTTCCCTGGGTACTGGTTGTGGGGGGTCGGGAGCAGGTCAGGGTTTTGCCCTCCCTTCTGCTCAAGATCCCCGTGTACAACTGGTGGGCCACTGTGTGATACAGAATGCTGGACTAGATGGGCTGAGGTCCGATTCAGCATGGCTCTTCTTATGTTCTTATGGTCTAGCCCAAGGGTCCCGAAACTAAGGCATGGGGGCTGGATATGGCCCTCCAAGGTCATTTACCGGACCCTCGCTCACAGTCAACCTAAGTCTGAAATGACTTAAAGCACCCAACAACAACAATCCTATCTCATCAATCGAAAGCAAGCCCACACTTCCAATTGAAATACTAATAAGTTTATATTTGTTACAATTGTTCTTCATTTTAATTATTGTATTGTTTTAAGTGGTTTTTGCACTACCAATAAGATATATGCAGTGTGCATAGGAATTCATTCATGTTTTTTCAAATTATAATCTGGCCCTTCAACAGTTTGAGGGACTGTGACCTGGCCCTCTGTTTAAAATGTTTGAGGACCCCTGGTCTAGCCATTCCCCATCTTGCCCATGTCAGAACAAAGGGCAATAAAATAAAAATAATGTTTCAATTCCATTAGCAACACAAAGGTAACAAAGTTATGGAATTACTTCAAAATTTTGTAAAACATGGTACGATTGCATTATTTTAAAAAACAAAAAATCCCTTGACACTTCATTTTCCTGACCTATATTTGAGATGAGATTTATGTATTTTAGTATATAGAGTCCCCAGTAGTGCAGCAGGTTAAACCACTGAGCTGCTGAACTTGCTGACCGACAAGTCAGTGGTTCGAATCCAGGAAGTGGGGTAAGCTAATGCTTTTAGCCCCAGCTTCTTCTTTGAAAACATGCAAATGTGAGTCGATCAATAGGAAGCACTCCAGCAGGAAGGTAACAGTGTTCCATGCAGTCATGCTGGCCACATGACCTTGGGGGTGTCTATAGACAATGCCGGCTTTTCGGCTTAGAAATGGAGATGAGCAACACTCCCAGAGTCAGACATGACTAGACTTAATGTCAAGGGGAAACCTTTACCTTTACTATACCAGTTTGTGAAATCTACAGAGGTTTTCTGGCTTAATGCACTTCTGTTTTTGTTCCTTTTTTAAGAACAAAAGCAGTAAATTGTTTATGTCCAAAACAGAAATATCATTTTTGTTCCAACTTAGTTTTGAAAGCTGCATTGCTGGAAAAAGAAGCAATAAACATTGGACCAAGGAAACTGCGCGGAGGGATAATTTCCATATAGACAAATGCTACAAAAGAACATGTTTGCCTTATAAAATAATAATCAAGTCTTGCAAACTGAAATTGGCCCATGTTGAGGAGAAACAGTGCTGAGCTACAATGTAACTAATGTAATTGTGTTCTAAACAAACAGTTATTGGTAAAGGCCCTAACAATCATTTAATCTAGAAAAAACTGTCTAGACTCTGAAACTAAAGCCAATACATTGATAGAACCGTTGATCGACCATCATCCCTTGCAGAGAAGATTGTTCACTAATTGCAGTTTCATCAATAGAATGTAGTGACAGGCGATGTTTCTGATAGCTGGGAAATGAGATTCTTTGTCGGAGATTGAAAGAAAATTACTCCAATCTAGTTTTGGGTTGGGAGAAAAGAAAGGGAGGAACAGTATTTACAAAGTGGATGATTAGTGTGTGGAAAACAGCTGCGAGTTTCCAGCCACTTAGCTCAGCTTGAAAAAGGACTTACACAATATCAGTGGATTTTCTGCCTACCAAAGGATTAGCTCTCCTTGTACATTTGTGAGCACAACAGATATTCCAAAAACATCATAAATCTCTAATGCTTTCTCACCCAAAATCTTCAAAGCCCTGTAGGATTTCCCACCAGTTGATAACATGGCATTTAACCTTTAGACTGGGATTAAAAACTAGCAATACAATTGGGTATGATGTTACTTCCACAGAGTAGAACTCTGAGCTGGTGAATAAGCCATTGGGTCAGCATCCTATGGAAGGACTCCTAAGTGCATAAGGTCCAATTGAGACTGATACCAAGAGTGTGGAGGAACATTAAAGCAGTGTTTGAGAGTCCTTTATTATGATCATACCATGCCCAAAAGAGACTGCTGAATTGCTGGCATTCGGCATACTAGTATTAGCTCAAAGCATATCTAGAATCTAGAGGTGTTGAAAGGATGGGAATGAGGAATTTTCTTTCTATATTTTCAGAGGACATATGAAACTATAACCCCCCCCCCCTCAAAAAATAGACATCCATATTGGGATCCAGCTACCAAAATTATTAATCAAAATAGGAATTTATAGCTGGAATACACTATCAGTTTAGCTACCATAGTTACATAGCTATGCAGAAACTCCCAGGCTGACTTCTCCAATTCCCACTAACCAGGCATTAATCATTGCAGTTGACAAGGATGTTCCCCTTTCATTCAGGAAGCAGGTAACTGATGGGTTAAACACTGTTCCACAAGTAATCTCCAGTACAACTACCAGAAGATTAGTCCCTGGGTGCATCTACACTGTACAAATAATGCAACTTGACATCACTTTAACTGCCATTGTTCAGTGCTCATTGGAGTTATGGTTTATTAATAACATTTTCCAAAAAAGAACCAAACACCTGCAGTTGTTTATGTTGAAGCCTTTATTGGGTAAGGCTGGATCCAATACCATTAGTTTCCATTTATAGATTTTCCCACTGCTCCTTCCAACATATAGGCCACATGACTGTCACCCTGGTTTAATGAATGAGTGTACAATGCCTTTTGGATGCTAGAAAATTAGGATTGCTACATCTTGGAAAGAAAAAAGAGGACACATTTATGAACTGACTACTTCACCAAGCACTATAATGACTGTCACTTTAAATAGGTATCTTTACATGTTGTTGTTAGCTATCATCAATTTGGCCTTGATTTATGGTGGCACTATATATGAATGAAGCACTTCCAGTCATTCTGGTATCAACATCCCTGCTTAGATATTGCAAATTTAGACACATAACTACGGTACTTTGATTGGATATATCCACCAGAAAGGTGATCTTCCTCTTGTTCTACTGCTTTCTATCTTGCCAAACAATGTAGTTTCTAGTGAGTCATGTCTAGATAAGCTGTGATAATTACTACTTGAAATACAACTAACCTTCATGGTATTTAAAGAATAACTCTGCATTACCTTTTCTCGTCTCCCCATCCCCCAATTCACAACTATTTCACTCAGGACACTTCCACACAGCACTATATTCCAAAAGATCAAGGCAGAAAATCCCACAATATCTGCTTTGAACTGTCTGAGTCCACATGCAAATAATGTGGGATTTTCTGCCTTGATATTCTGGGATATAGGGCTGTGTAGAAAGGCCCCCAAAATATCAAGGCAGAAAATCCCACATTATCTGAGTGTGGACTCAGGGCCTTTCTTGATCTGGGCCCCCTTCCACACAGCTGAATAAAATCCCACATTTTCTGCTTTGAAGTAGGATATTTGGCAGTGTAGACTCAGAAAACCTAGTTCAAAGCAGATATTGTGAGATTTTCTGCCTTGATATTCTGGGTTATATGACTGTGTGGAAGGGCCCTTAGTCATCTGAGTCCACACTCAGATAATGTGGGATTTTCTGCCTTGATATTCTGGGATATAGGGCTTTGCGGAAGGCCACTCTGTTAACTCAGTTCAAAGCAGATATTGTGGGATTTTCTGACTTAATATTCTGGGATATAGGGCTGTGTGGAAGGGTCCTCACTCCACCAAGCTGAGCTGTTCTATTGCCCCCTAAATGCAGGAGAATGCCTAAGCCATCTCAGCTAGCTTGCATTCCCTCTCTATGTGTGTGTCTACATTGTAGAATTAATGCAGTTTGACACCACCTTAATTGTCATGGCTCAATGAATAGGGAATCATGGACATTGTAGCTTGGTGAGGCATCAGAACTCTTTGGCAGAGAAGACTAAAGACCTTATAAAAGTCTGACTCCAAGGATTCTATAGCATTGAGCCATAGCAGGTAAAGTGGTGTCAAACTGCATTATTTCTACAGTGTAGATGCACCCCATATGCCTCCCCTTTTTCTCATCCCCCCAATAACAATCTTTCCCTGAACACTCTGCTGGGCTGGTATACATCACTTCTCTTGGCAAAGCTGTCAATTGACATTTTAAAAGTTAACCTGGATGGCAATTTTAGCTGCGGAAAAGAGGACATGTCTGGGAAAAGGAGAATGTATGGCAACCTTATAGTAGACCTTTGTCTTTAAGTACATCAGAAGCAGAAACCCAACTAGAAAAGCAGTTGGGCCACTCGACGACAATGGTCAGAAAGGGAAAATCAGTGAAGACAAGGAGATTGCTGAGCGGCTAAATGACTTCTTTGCCTCCGTTTTCACACAGGAGGACAGACAACATATGCCTGCAGCTGAGTCAGTTTTTTCAGGGAGGGAATTAAAAGAATTAAAACAGATAGAGATAAACAAGGAGGATGTTCTCACATGCCTTACTAAACTAAATGTCAACAAATCACCAGGTCCAGACGGCATCCACCCCAGAGTTCTTAAGGAACTCAAGTATGAAATTGCTGAACTTCTAGCTAAGATATATAACCTTTCTCTAAGATCAGGCACTGTACTCGAGGACTGGAGGGAGGCAAATGTAACACCGATCTTCAAGAAAGGATCCAGAGGCGATCCAGGAAATTATAGACCAGTCAGTTTAACCTCAGTTCCAGCCAAAGTGATGGAAACCATTATTAAAGAAAATATTACTAGGCACATAGAAAAACAGGCATTGCTGAAAGAAAATCAACATGGTTTCTGCAAAGGCAAATCATGTCTTACTAACTTGTTAGAATTCTTTGAGGGTGTAAATAAACACATAGATAAAGGGGACCCAATTGATATTGTTTATCTTGACTTTCAAAAGGCTTTTGACAAAGTCCCTCACCAAAGGCTCCTAAATAAGCTCTTCAGCCATGGAATCAGAGGACAGGTCTTGTCCTGGATTGGAACCTGGCTAAACTGTAGGAAACAAAGGGTGGTAATGGACATTTCTCTGGTTAGAAAGAGGTGAGAAGTGGCGTACCCCAAGGTTCAGTTTTGGGTCCGTTACTTTTTAATTTATTCATTAATGATCTGGATGTAGGAGTGAATTCTGAGGTAACAAAGTTTGCAGACGACACTAAATTGTTCAGGGTAGTTAAAAATGACACTGATTGTAAAGAGCTCCAGAAAGATCTCTCGAAATTGAGTGAATGGGCAACAAAGTGGCAAATGCATTTTAACCTAAACAAGTGTAAAGTCATGCACATCGGGGCAGAGAACCCCAACTACACCTACCAATTGATGGGGTCAAAGCTTTCCGAGACAAACCAGGAAAGGGATCTTGGGGTTTTGGTGGACAGCTCAATGAAGATGTCAACCCAGTGCGCAGCAGCAGTGAAAAAGCAAATTCTATGCTAGGCATGATCAGAAAGGGAATCGAAAATAGGTCAGCAAATGTTGTATTACCTCTCTTCAAATCTATGGTAAGGCCACATTTGGAGTACTGTGTACAATTCTGGTCTCCGCACCTTAAGAAGGATATAACGGAACTGGAAAAGGTACAGAAAAGGGCAACAAGAATGATCCAAGGGATGGAGCGGCTCCCTTATGAAATCAGGTTGCAACGCCTTGGTCTTTTCAGCCTTGAAAGACGGCGTTTAAGAGGTGACTTGATCGAAGTGTATAAAATCATGCATGGGATAGAAAAGGTGAATAAAGAAAAATTATTTTCCTTGTCACAAAACACTAGGACTAGAGGGCACTCCCTGAAGCTCCAAGGTAGGAAAATTAGGACTAATAAAGGGAAATATTTCTTCACCCAGAGGGTCATTGGGTTATGGAATTTACTTCCAGAAGAGGTTGTGACAGCTGTCAGCCTGAACAACTTCAAGGCAGGATTAGACAGATTCATGGATACCAAGTGTATCGGTAGTTACTGAAAAGGACATTCAAGTGCCACCTCGGAGTTGGTTGAGGTAGGCAGGATTTCCCTGGGTACTGGTTGTGGGGGGTCGGGAGCAGGTTAGGGTTTTGCCCTCCCTTCTGCTCGAGATCCCCGTGTACAACTGGTGGGCCACTGTGTGATACAGAATGCTGGACTAAATGGGCTGAGGTCCGATTCAGCATGGCTCTTCTTATGTTCTTATGTCTCAAAGTAGCCTATTAATGTTGCTACATATTCAGTTCTGTTGCTGTTGATCCTCACCGTGTGCACATGCCAGCTTGGGCAGTTTCCAAAAATGATTGGAAACTGCAGTCTCCAGTTCTAGTTTCCTAGTGAAAAATAGCAGTTTCAGAGAAAAGGGAGAGAAAGGTGTTTCTCCAGTTTTACCACTTTTGCATTGTTAATCTTCTAGCAAGACATTTGTGCAATTGAGGGCATGCAGAAATGCCATCATGAATCTTTCCCCTTGGCACAAAGAAGCTTCAGCTGTTGTATTTTGAGCTGTGCTGGGACTTCCCATGTTCCCAGTTGTGGCTTAGGGCAAGGAGACAGAAGGCAAGTGGGTGCCAACTCATTGTGCTTTAAAATATAACTCTCCATAAAATGTTGACCTTTCCATTTTGTATGTGATCTGAACCTTGTAGTGGATTAGCAGTTGCAGCTTGCAAAACATTACACAACTAATCTGTTTGGCATAGGTGTAGGATGCCCATTAATGTGCTAATGTATTTTTCAACATCTGTATGTTAAGTGCTCTATGTGTGTGATTATATATTTATGCAAAGACATGCTGGTTCCCATCCCACAAATACCGATAATGCTATTTTGCACTGACATCATGTAGGGCTAATCATTACAATTATGTAATAGGTTGTGGCTACCTCAGGCAGCTGTTGTGAGAAGGGTAGTAAAGAGGTTTTTTTATCTGTTGTTACTGTGTTTCTTGTATATACTCATGTATAAGTCAGCCTCATACGTAAGTCAAGGACAGGTTTCAGGATCAAAATTATGGATTTTGATATGACCTGGGAATAAGTTGAGGGTCACCAACCACAGCTGCTATTTTGCTGTCTAGGAATTCAAAAAGGCCAAAAGTTGCACTGCAGGAAATAGAGTAAAAAGGATCGATGCTTCTTTTAGGTTCTCCTGGGAAAAATTAAGCACTTGCCTTTTGCCATTCTTATGTTGGAAACAGCTTTGAGTCCCCTCGGGGATGAAAAAAGCAGTATATAAATGTAGTAAACAATAAATAAATAAATAAATAAATAAATAAAAGGATGATTCCTTTTCCACTAAGAGTAAAGGTACGACCTGAGGATAAGTTGATCCAAATTTGGGGTTACTATTTTCGACTAAACTCTCTAGATGTAAACATGAGGATACATGGTACTTCTGGGTATGGAGAGTGGTTCTGAGGCTTGCAGCCACACATGCCAGAATCCCTTCCCTGACTTTGGATACCATGTACTTTTACTCTATCAATTACTACACCGCAGGCAGAAAAAGATTTCAGGATATCTGTTCATCTATCATGTCTAACACACATTTCCTTCCATGTATTATCCAAATCAAATAGGTTCCAGTGTGTCCTCATATTTGCTGAGGTTTATTTCCAGGACCACCTATGGGTGCCAAAATTGATGAATGCTAAAGTCCTATTATATACAATGACATCTATTATATAAAGTGGGAAGCACTTCAAAAGAGTGCTGGAAAGAGCCTGGGGATCTCTGAAATGATGGGAAGCTACAGTAGGAGGCCCTTCCAGAATATCAAGACAGGAAATCCTACATTATCTCAGTGTGGACTCAGTTAACCCAGTTCAAAGCAGTTATTCTTGGATATAGGGCTGTGTGGAAGGGCCAGGGAATGCCTTCACATCAGGATTATGCTCGGCACACTGTAAAATGAAGATTTGCTTATTTTTTTCCTAAACATTTTGAAGCCATGGATGATTGAACCTAGTCCAGATACAGAGAACTGACCATATTAGTTACAGGTACATAAATATCGTAATTGCTGTATATACAAATATATCAATATGGAACCATGGCTATGCAGGGCAAACTGTTAATTACACGAATGTCGTAACTTCTGTGTATCCAAATGTATAAATTATTGAAATGGTGTTAACATTTGGGGGGCCATTTATTTTTATTGTGTGCCTTCAAGTCATTTCCAAGCAATGGTTATATCCAAGACAACCCTATCACAAGGTTTTCACAGCAAGATTAGTTCAGAAGAGATTTGCCATGGCATTCCTCCAAAGCCGAGAGAGTGTGACTTGCTCGAGGTCAATCATGGTTGAGGAGGAATTTGAAGCCTGGTCTCTAGAGTCACAGTCCAATTTTCAAGCTATTACATTACGTGGCTCTTACTGCCCATTGATAATGCCATGATTCCACTTTGCAATGGTTTCATCCCATTAGATAGGAGCCCCCGGTGGCACAATGGGTTAAACCCTTGTGCTGGCAGGACTGCTGACTGACAGGTTGGTGGTTTGAATCCAGGGAGCGGGGTGAGCTCCCATCTCAGCTCCAGCTCCCCATGCAGGGACATGAGAGAAGCCTCCTATAAGAATGGTAAAACATCAAATATCCGGGCTTCCCCTGGGCAACATCCTTGCAGACAGCCAATTCTCTCACACCAGAAGCAACTTGCAGTTTCTCAAATTGCTCCTGACATGAAAAAAAATCCCATGTGATTCTGGCATTTGGAGAGGTTCTGAGGAGCTTCAGCTGGGAATCCCAGGAGTTGCAATCCTAGGAGTCAGGCATGTAGCTGGGACGGATAGACAGACTTGGGGGGCTTCAGCCCCCCCCCCCAATTTTCAGGGTGGTCTGCGAGAAGGCCTTCCTGGTACATTATTTAAACTGTTATGTTTATTCATATCATGACCTGATCACCATGCTCAATATATCCCATATGCATGGGGGTATCGGGATAAGGTTTGCTAGATAGATCCTCTCTCACTCAGACTCATCACCCCCCAATCAAACTCCTGGCTACACTACTGCCAGGAGTGATCAAATTGTGGCAGTTAACATGGAATCATAGGGTGCGTTTACACTGGAGCATTGGTCCATTTTGACACCACTGTAACTGTCATGACTCAGAGCTATGGAATCATAGGAGTTGTAGTTTTACAGTGTCTCAGGCCTTCAATGCCTAAGAGTACCAGTGTCTCAACCTACTGCGAATGGATGAGGATGGCTGAGGAAATGAGAACTTTTGCCTTGGGCTGAATCTCCACTGTAAAATACATACAGGTTGATATCACCTTAAGTGGCATGGCTTTCATGTGGAATCATGGGAGCAGTAGTCTCAGGAGGTCTTTAGCTTTGTTTGCCGAAGAGGGTTGGTGCTTTACCAAACTACAAATCCTGGGAGTCTACAGCCTTGAGCCATACCAGTGAAAGTGAATTAATTCTGGAGTGGAGATGCGGGCCTAGTTCTAGAAATATGCCCAGTGAGCGGTCCCCAGGTGATGCCAACATTCTGTCCAAGCATTGCTGGGATTGAGAGGCCATTCCATTGGACACACTGCCACTTACTTTGGAGCAAACTTGACTAACACCGAGTTGCAAAGGCTTGAAGGCCAGGCTGAGAGGCCCTTCCTTTCCTCCCCGCCTGCCTGTGGTTTCAGGCCTTGGCTGGGCTGAGCACAGTTGGGAGACATCAGTGAACGCCCCTCCCTCCCCCGCTCTCTCTTTCGACCTGGTTTCGATTTTTTCTCCCTCCCTCTCGACTTTCAGTAATTCGAAACTTTAAAGAAGGCGAACGAGGGAGGGGGAGCCCCGTTCTGGGAGCGTCAAAAAACACACACCCATCTCTCCCTAAACTCCAAACCGGATTGTAGTGGTCTTTTTTCTTTAAGTCCCAAGAGCCGGAGTTTAACTTTCAAGCTATTACATTACAGGACTTGTGGGAAGACTACAGACCCCTCACCCCCTGAGGATGCCTGCCATCGAGGTGGGCGGAACGTCAGGAGAGAATGCTTCTGGAACACAGCCAGGCAGCCCGGAAAACTCACAGCGGCCCCAGGCCTTGCGGTGTCCAGAAAGCAAGGGAGGCGTCCACAAGGGTGTGGAGTCATGGGAGATGTAGTTTGGTGAAACACCAGCATTATTTGGGATGGTAAAAGTTTCCCCCTGACATTAAGTCCAGTTCTGTCCGACTCTGGGAGTTGGTGCTCATCTCCATTTCTAAGCCGAAGAGCCGGCGTTGTCCATAGACACCTCCAAGGTCATGTGGCCGGCATGACAGCATAGAGCGCCGTTACCTTCCCGTCTTAGCGGTACCTATCTACTCACATTTGCATGTTTTCGAACTGTTAGATTGGCGGAAGCTGGGGCTAACAGCGGGAGCTCACCCCCACTCCCTAGATTCGAACCTGCGACCTTTCGATCAGGCAAGTTCAGCAGCTCAGCAGTCAACCCACTGCGCCACCCGGGGCTGCTATTTCCTCTTTGGGCGAAAATCCTGGTTGAAACCCACAACTCCTCTGGCTCCCAGGTAGCCTTGTGCCATGGCAGCCCCCCCCCTGCACTCATTCTACAGGGGAGAGAAAACGGGAAAGCGGGCCGCCTTTTAGAAAAGCGCGCTCCAAGCCGCCCGCCCATTTCCTCTGGTTCAACTCCCGAGCAGGAGAAAGGAGCCCTTCATTGAGCCTGGTGGGGGACAAGGCGCAGCGCTTCCCACTCTTTCCACGCACGAGACCCACAGGAAGGTGGCCTGGCACGCGCCACGCCTCGCAGGCCTAGGCCTCTCCATCCCTTCCCTGGCGCGCCGTGATTTCAGGCACCTCTCCATCCATATTGTGTGTGTGGTATGCGGGCGGGCGAAGGGGAGCCTCTCTCCTCCCTCCGGACGCTCTGTGGGAGTTTCCCGCGCCTCCACGGCCTGCCAGGGGAGTGTCGGCGCGTTTCCCGTCAACGTGGGTTTGCTCTTCCTTTCCTTGGAGCGGAGAAGCCCCCGAAGACGGGCGGAAACGAGTCAGCGCGCAACAAGGGCGACTTTGTGAGGAGTTTGGGGCGCCTCAGAGAAGCCGGCCTGGGAGGAGAAAGAAAGAAAGAAGAAGCAGAGAAAGTTTGGAGGAGGAGAAAGAAAAGAAGTCCCGCCTCTCAAACTCTGAGGCGCGGAGACCAAAAGGAAAAGAAAAAAAGCAAGAGAGGAAGACACATCTCAACTCTAAAGAAACTTTTCCAGAGCTTCAAAGTCTCTCTCTCTCTCTCTCTCTCACTCACTCACTCACTCACTGTGTGTGTGCTCTTCTCTCCCACTCCCACTCTCCCACTCCTTAGAGATGACTCAGTTGGAAAAGATGATCACATAGTGCAAAGAGTGGGTGGTCTCCTTTCTCCATGTGCGCCCAAGACAAACTTTAATTTCCTGAGTTTTTGGGGTGCCTTTTTCTTCTGAGAAGATCATGACAGAAGGCCCAGATGGAGGAGAGTCTTCCCAGGAGCAGAAAGAAAAGCAGGCCAAGAAGAGGAGGAGGCGGAGGAAGAAGAAAGAAGGGGGCAAGACAAGGACTGTCTATTCGAACTTGCTGCTCCCTTGGCCCGAAGTGGACAACTCCGCTCTGCCAGCCAACAACAGGCTAAAGACCACCAAATACACCGCCGTGTCCTTCCTGCCCAAGAACCTCTTTGAGCAGTTCCACCGCCTGGCCAATGTTTACTTTGTCTTCATCGCCTTGCTCAACTTTGTGCCTGCTGTCAATGCCTTCCAGCCCGAGTTGGCCTTGGCTCCTGTGGTCTTCATCTTGGCGGTCACGGCTGTCAAGGACTTATGGGAAGACTACAGTCGATACCGCTCAGACCAGGAGATCAACCACATGGAGTGTTTGGTCTACTGCAGGTAATGGGAGGGATACAAAGGCTCTCTTCTCCTCGTGGGGACAGTGATGCTCAACTTTGGAAGGGAAGACCAAGGATTTGGAGTGTGTATTAGACTTGCCAAGGCCAGAACTTGGCAAAATTACTTCTCTGGGTAACCAAACCAATAAGTGCTGGAAGTCATTGCCTGAATAAGTAATTTTTCCAAGCTCTAACTAGAGCAGGAACTGGGAATAAGCTGAAAGGAAAGTGAAGAGAAACCAAGGTTACATCTGCAATTAATGCGGTTGGATGTGACTTTACCAGTCATGGTTCAATGCTAAGGAATTGTGGGAGCTGTAGTTTACAAGGCCTGTAGCCTTTTCTATCAAAGACCACTAGTGCCTACAGCTGCCAGGATTCCATAGTATTGAGATAAAGTGAAGTCAAACTGCATCAACTCTGCAGTGTACTTGCACCACAGGCTGCTGGTTGGGAAGTGAAACAAAATTATTTTTATTAGCTGTTTTGGGGAAGATCTTTGATGTCCCTCTTTCCATGGAAACAAATATCAAATGGTAC
The DNA here is from genome assembly GCA_030556195.1 of Anolis apletophallus. Taxonomy (NCBI): domain Eukaryota; kingdom Metazoa; phylum Chordata; class Lepidosauria; order Squamata; family Anolidae; genus Anolis; species Anolis apletophallus. Next base: position 79,298,961 of record JARBWK010000004.1, read on the forward strand.
AATTGAGCAGGGCTCCATAGTGACACAGCGGGTTAAACTTCTGAGCTGCTGAATTTGCTGACTGAAAGGTTGGTGGTTCGAATCTGGAGAACAGGGCGAGCTCCTGCTGTTAGCCCTAGCTTCTACCAATCTAGCAGTTCAAAAACATGCAAATGTGAATAGATCAGTAGGTACCACTTCTGCAGGAAGGTAACAGAACACCATACAGTCATGCTGGCCACATGGCCTTGGAGGTGTCTACGGACAAGGCTGGCTCTTTGCCTTAGGAATGGAAATTAGCACCACCCCCCAGAGTTTGGCACAACTAGACTTAATGTCAGGGGAAATCTTTATCTTTACCTTACAATTGAGTACATTTCAGATTCTAGATTGAATGGTTTTATCTTATCCCTTTATGTTGTATTGCTAAATTACTTCAAATTTGGCAGGGCAGGCCCAAGGCTTTTGTGTGGCTGTCTGTATCTATTCCAAAAGCTCATCCTGACCTTCGATTACCTCCACAGACCATCTTCTGCAGCATGTGGACATTTCTGTATTCCCTTTCCAATCTTCTGTTTCTCTGTCGTAAAATATTATGAAGTAGAGGTGAACCATATAGTGATAATTTCCCACCTAGATGGATCTTCTCCAGTTAATTTCCTTGTATGTGCTATTTGTCCTTATTTCACCCCTTCCCATTCCTTGCACATTCTTTTGTATATGTTCATTTTATATAAAATGAAATGCATTATAGTCTTTGATACAGGAAGAGTATATTTCCCTCTCTGAACATTTTCTTGAATGGATTGAGCAGTTCTATAGTGTTCTGCTGACCATTACCACATGTAGTCAGAAAGAACTAGTCATTCCTCCATACTGCCCGCATGCATCCAATTTCATTAGAAGCTAAGCAGGATCAGGCCTAGTTAGACCTTGGCTGAGCAGCCGACAAGGAGAATGGTAGGATTTTTAGGGCTAGGAAAGCACATGGCTTGAAACCCAGAAGATTGCTATCAGACAGAACTGACAACCATTGTTCTGGATGGCTCATAAGTTTGGCTAAATATAATGTAACTTCCTCAGTACCTGTTACAGTAGTTAATGATAATCCCACGTTCCATTGTGGAAGTTCCACAGCTGTCAGTGAGGTGTACTTCCAGGTGTTACGAATTGCACCACAGTATGGCCCTGTATCTGTCGTGGTATGTTCCCAGACTTTGCGTGGATACATGAAACCATGGAGCAAAATCCTTTTGAAACAAAGGACTTCCAGCCCAAGAAAAGCATAGAGTCATACAAAATGCCTAGAGAGAATACCTTTTGTTATGCATTGATAAATAAAACCATGAATATGGGGGTTGTACTGCATTACATTGTCTTGGATGACAGCCTGTGAATTACTCTGAACGTCTTAATGCCCATGGGCTTGATAGATAAGCTTGAGTAAAACTGTGGCATTAGCCATTGCATCCCCCTGAAACCATGTCCTTGGTTGCCCTTTTCAGTTACAGGCCCTGAGTAATTTCCCTTCTTTTTCTCTTTGCTAGTATTCCTGAAATATTTTCCCTACACATTTTAGAAATAGGCAAATCAATCCCGATTCTATCAAGAACTTTTCACGTTATTCAACTAAGATTTCTGTAGGATTGTTGGTTTAACTTTACATTCTCTAACCAATTACCATATTGCCAAATATGTATCACAGAGCAATTTAAAACTGGTTGCCATGCTGGTGCCATGCAGCATGAAATTAACTTTATTTCTGAATCTGAGATGCATTGTTTCATTCATACATCTTTGAGATTACTTTGTTGCTGAAAATGGTTATATTTATAGCAGTACAGTAATTCTGCCCTGGTAATGTGAAACCTCATTACAGCAATATGCAGTTAAATCTTTGCTGACCAGACAGAAAAGGATGGAGATTCCAATTTTTCAATTATAGGTTGTATAGATTAGGAAAGCATGAGTTAGTGATGTTTTGCTGCATTTGCCTTCTGTAAGATCTGACCTATATATGTGTGTAGATCTCCAGATTATTCTCCATTTAATGACTTGCAGGCATGCAATGTGAACAAATTAATTGTAAAACACAAACCTAGTGCAGACTTCACATTCCTGCTTTACCCAGCTGTGGTTTGCTGTATCATTATTGCACTGCATATCAGGATACTCCTTTCTTCCCTCTTTCTGTTTCACTTCGCCTTGTGTGTGTGGCTTAATTGAAGATTTCCCTGTTTGAAAAACCACAAGTTGTTGGGTTGTTTTTGCAATATCCACATCAGGAAAAAAATGAGAGTGAACATTGATGGGTTGAAGAGATGTTAAATTAGGCTTTGGAGTACTAGTGGAAACATGTTTAACAGTTGATAAAGTGCTTGTTGTTGTTGTTGTTGTTGTTGTTGTTTGCCTTCCAGTTGTTTTGACTTATGGCAACCCTATGATGACTTTATCACAGGGATTTTTTAGCCAAGTTTGACCAGAAGCATTTTTTTGCCATTACAGTGGTCTCTGGGTATCTCCTGTAGTTTGCTTCTAGGACCACTTGTGAATACCAAAATCCATGGATACCTAAGGCCCATTATATGCAGTGGTATAATAAAACGGTTCCTCTTATATAAACTGACAAAAAATCAAATGGTGCTGGAATGGACTTGAGGATCTGTGAAATGTTGGGAGGACTAGATACCAGCATAATGTTTGGCCTGCAACAAAACCAGTGTTTAGAGGGTTGTTGTTTCGGGGTTTCCCCCCCAAAAAATGAATATTTTCAAGTCATAGTTGGTTGAATTTATGGATGCAGAGCCCATAGATATGGTTGGTTGACTCTACCTTCCTTTGAGACAGAGAGAGTATAATTTGCCCATGATCATCCAGGGAGTTTCATGGTCAAGTGGGCTTCAAACTGTAATCTTCCACATCCTTGCCCAACAATCTAATGACTAAACTGTGCTGCATCTCACCAGATTGTATCCTTTTTATTTTAAAAAATCGCACTGTTTTTTTCAGTTTTGAAAAAGTGATTGGAAACATTGCCTGATGGACAGTTATTTACAGGTAGCCATTGGAACTGTCATATTGTTCACTCTTCATGGACTGGTACAGATTTTTCTCTTATACATTATAATTATAAAGGATAGTTTAAATAGTGTTGCTCAGTTCAACCTTAACATTAAATGAAGCTTTTTGGATCAGGAAAAGGTTGTGATTTAACATAGTTTTCTTCCAGTTTTTCCACTAAATTTTGGAGGTATGCTTGAGCTTCATCTTCTATACTGCAAGATGAGCATTTTGAAAACACATTTTTATCATGTCTAGGTCAGTCTAAAACACCAAACCCAGTGTTGAAAACCCAGTTTTGATTTGTCCTGAGTCCTTCGGAGGTTGAGAAGGGTGGGGTATAAATGTTCTAAATAAATGTTCTAAAATCTGAGTGATTTCAATAAATGCTCCATTTTCATTTTATCCAAATGATTTATTAGGCTGCTAACTGGAGCAAATTATAGGAAGCAAACAACCCCCCTGTTAAAACAGCTCCACTGGCTGCCGATAAGTTTCTGGTCCCAATTCAAGGTGCAGGTTATAACCTACAAAGCCCTATGGTTTGGGTCCAGCTTATCTTCACAATCACATATTTCCCTACAAACCTGTATGAGCTCTAAGATATGCTGGGGAGGCCCTTCTCTCGTTCCTACCCCCGTCACAAGTGCAGTTGGGGGAGATGAGGGAGAGGGCCTCCTCGGTGGTGGCCCCCTGGCGCTGGAGCTCCTTCCCCAGGAAGATTAGATTAGTGCCCACCCTGTCCCCTCTCCATAAAGACCTATAAACATGAATGCTTAAATGTGTCTTTGATCAATCAGTTCACTAGATGAAATGGCCCCTCTAGCCATTACTTAATTTTCAGTTCTTGCACTTTACTATTGTCCCTGCCCTGTAGCTGTAGTGCACTAATTTGACTTGGCCCTTCCAGCCCTAACGTATCATCTGACTCTTGCACTTTTTTATCAGACCTGTCCTTGCCGTTGTATTGGCACAAGTCACTGCCCCACCCCTTAGTTTTGAAATGCCCACTATGCTTGGCTCCTGATTGCTGTATGATGAAATATGTTTTTATGATGTTTATATATGACTTTTTATCATGTTATATTTTAGGACTCGGGGGTTGGTCCCCTTGTAAGCTGCCCTGAGTCCTTTCAAAATATGATGGCGGAATAAAAAAAATTAAGTTATATTATTTATTTGTTTGTTTTCTCCCTGAATGGGACCCAAAGTGGCTCACAACATTTAAAAACATTACAAACATCAAACTCATATAACAATAAAACCATCTATAAAATTGACATAAATAAACATTCTAAAATCGTTTAACAATTACTATTATTGTGGGGACTTGTCAATTAAACTAACACACACTTTGCAATATTTATGATATTTATTCCACTATTCTGGAATTCTGGAACTCAAGTTAATCTGTCAAAGTTAACCCCAAGTTGTATCTTCACATTAACTCTGCGAGACAATATTAGTTAGGCTGAGAGATAATGATTTTTCAAAGATCTCTAGTGTATTTCATGGCCAAGGGAGGATATTATCCTGGATTTTCTGAATTCAAGTCCAACACAATAGCCATCTCACATTGTGTGTGAGAAGTGTGTTAAAAAGGGTTTGTGGGCAGAAAAAAATACTTTCTCTGTCTTGTGGCTCATTCCCTATCTTGGGTTGAAATAATAAGTCTGAACAGCAAAGTTGATTAACTTAAAAAAATACAATAATCTGATTCTTCATTGTGGAATTTATGCCATTGCTCTTTGTTCCAGAAACCACCTGGAGATATAACTCAGATAGTTCAGAAAAAAGGCAAGGCAAAGTATCTATCCAATAAAAAATATTTTACTTTCTTGTATGGATGGGAGAACAGTGTGCTATAGTTTTCAGCATCTGAAATCAAAGCAGAACTCTCTGGGTGAGTCCAAATAATGTTGCTAAATTATAATGGCCATCCTAAAGAAGTGAAATTGTCTTTCCAGTGTAGATGGAACAAAGGGGACAATGTATAGAAGCTACTGTATACTGCAATTCTGTACTTTAAAAAATTAAAGTTAACTAATAAATGGAACAAGAATTAGCAACTAACAGTAGTTCTTTTTAATAACAAAAAAGGGTGTGCCAAATTTAGTTAAATGGTTTGTTTTAAAAGCAATCCAGATAAAGGCCTAGGTTGCTGTTATGTATCTTGTGGCTGCATAGGGTGTGCCAGCAGATACCACAGGATGTGCTGAATTTTGGCCAGAAACAACATATAAGAGTAGTAAGAAATTAAAGAGAAGTCAGAAATATATTTGCGTGGAAGAAGAACATATTTTCCTTGGAATTTGCCTGTTATGTCATATCTTGTTGATGAAGCTAAGTGAGAAGCAGCAGAGATGTTGTTGTTAGCCTGTCAATCAATAATTTTGGTACATATATAGCAGTTAGAATGATGGTCTCAGCCCCAAGTGGCAGAATGTTTGTATAATTATGAACCAATAGATGTGTGACTCTTGCAATGGCCGTCTGTATATACTCCAGACAGCCACCACAGTTTACAGGCTGAAAATTCCTACGTTCCCTGCCTTCTCTCTTGAGAAAGCCATCTCCTTGGGCTCCAAGTCAAACAATGCAAGTAGAGAAGCAATCTGTAAGCATTTTAATGTAAACTGAATTTTTAGTTCATGGTAAATTGCATTATTGATTTCATGGTTTCACACAGATGTTTTCCAGTAGAATTTGGTGGGATTAACAATGGGCAGAAGCGGAGAATGTAATGATTTGATACTTAGAATTATGACTGTGCGGCTTCAGCAGTTACAAATTGGTGCCTGTGCTGTCCAAGACATACGAGGGCGGGTCAATAAGTCTGTGACTTTTTTTTAATGAAACACAGGTTTTTGGATAAAAAAATCATTTTATTTTTCAACGTAGTCTCCTTTGAGCTCTATACAATTTGTCCAACGTTTTTCCAAATTTTTTATCCCTTCCAAAAAATAAGATTTGTCGAGGTCACCAAAATAGGTATTTGTTTATGAGATGATTTCATTGTTGGAGTCAAATCTCTTTCCGCCGAGCCATTTCGTCAGATTTGGAAACAAGAAATAGTCACTCGGGGCTAAATCCGGAGAATAGGGTGGATGAGGGAGCAATTCGTATCCCAATTCATGGATTGTTGCCATGGAAACTGCACATGTGTGTACTCTTGCATTGTCCTGGTGCAAAAGAACTTTTTTCTTGGCCAAATGCAGTCATTTTTTTCAAATCCTCATTAAATTGACCCAATAAGTTGGCATAATATTAGCCATTGATTGTTTAACCCTTTTGAAGGTAGTCAATGTGGATTATACCATGTGCATCCCAAAAAAACGGTCACCATGACTTTATTGGCTGACAGACCCACCTTGGCCTTCTTTGGCGCCGATTCAGCCCGAGAAACCCACTGTTTTGACTGCTGTTTGGTCTCTGGTGTGTTGTGGTGGATCCATGTTTCGTCCACGGTTATGAAACGACACAAAAGCTCGTCCATATTGCGGTTGAACAACGCAAACACTCCTGCGAAATTGTCACACGATTGCATTTGTGGTCGATTGTGAGTAAACGTGGCACCCATCTTGCGGAAAGCTTTCTCATACCCAAGTGATCATTTAAAATTGAAACTACTGAGCTGTGTGAGATGCCTATGGCTTTCACAATCAATTGCACTTTCAATCTCCGATCGGCCAACACCATATTGGGAATTTTTTCAATTGTTTCGGGTGTAGAGATCTCAACTGGGCGTCCAGAACGTTTGGCATCTTCCGTGCTTGTACGGCCACAACAAAATTCAATAAACCTCTTTTTTTACCATTGAAATTGATGGTGCAGAGTCCCCATAGTATTTATAAAGCTTAGCCTTGGTTTGAGTGATGGTTTTTTCCGCAAAAAGGAATGCTTAATGAGCACATGAAATTCACTCCCCTCCCCCATTTTCTCCTCAAATCACACGGTAGTCTGCTATCAATGGCTGTCAAACACAAAATACATGACACAGCTTGTTCAAATTTTGACAGGAGTCAACTGACAGATGCCTGTTGACAGGAGCAGTGTTGCCCTTTCAGTTAAGAGGCGGGAAATTCAAAAAGTCATGGACTTATTGACCTGCCCTCGTATGCAACTATATTTTAGCAAGTCTGCTTGGGGAATGAGAGCTGCTTAGAATAAGCAACAATGTATTTTTATGTGTTTGTTTTTTAGAAGATAAGGTTGATGAACAACAAATAATTGAAATGAAATAATTGAATGAATACACACACTTGGCCAAGTAGATCTGTTCAAAACTTTGGATGATCATAAGCTTGGTAAATGAACATGTATCTTATGTAGCGTATTTCAAACAATCCCAAAGGACTCAAGCTTTAGTTGGTTTCCTGATGATCCTGTGAAATTCCATTATTGCGCTCACTTTCTAAAAGTATAACCTGTGTCAAGCAAAAAGGATATTTACAAGAACATAGTGTCTCTTTCACTGGTTTTCAAAAGAAAAATATGAGCTGTGAAGGAAGACAATTTAGTATCACCTTGAAGAACAATTTATATATTGTAGTATGAACTATCACAGCTAACTGATGCAGGCTTTCAGGTGGTGTTAATTCAGTACAACAGTGGGGTTTTTTTAATGCAGGGTCATCTTTAGTTTTATGTGATGCTTTTTGCATACAGGTACAACTCTGCCCCCATTTTCGGAGGCAACTCATCTATTTATTTCTTCATAAATAATGGGGCCAGAAGACAGTTGACAACAGGCGCTGTTCATATTGTGACCGCTAGGTGGCTGGTATTGTGATATCACTTTGTCGCAGGACATTTTGGCAATTATGTGGGCCACCTGTATTCATCAGAACTTCATCAGTCTTTATTTCAATAGTAGTTGAATTTTCATTTCTGGCCAAGATACGATCATTCTATATTCAACTCCTTGTTGCTGTACTTCTGTGCTCCACTCTGACAGAGACACCAGTTGCGAAGAGAGGCTGCTGACAAAACTATCGTTACCATGATTCTAAAGCGTAAAGAATGTAGACGCGCCCCTAGGGAGAGCAGGATGACAACAATGCCTAGGATTGCTCCTAAACAGTGAATATTGAGATAAATACCTAGGTTTGTGTTTCTATCAAGCTATGCAGATTATTGGAAAATGAAGTCCTCTATCAGGAATGGACAGCATGTGGTCTCCAAAAGTTATGAGATTGCAAATCCCATTAGTTTTAACAAGTAGAACCAATAATGAATAATGATTTGAACTAGAGGCCAGTCTTGTATGTGGAGTGTACATCCTAAGCTAAGGCTAGATACTTGAGTATCAGATGTGCACATAATTTAAAGCAATCATTCAAAAGTAATCTTTCCAGAAACTGCAATATAGAGGGCTTTTCCCATGTGATGACCAAAACTTTCAAAATAGCCTGAAAGAAGGATGTTCTTCTCTATGCTTGGCATCCTTGTTTGTTTGATGCATGCCTTCCAGCAAAGTGCATAGAACCACTGCTTACAACTCCAGCTCATATGGAAACAAATTTCAGAGGAAAGGCTTAAAACCCTTAGCTTCACCCAGAAAAGGGTAGGCGTGATTTTAAAAAGTCATCTACTTGCTCTGTGAGAGGAACTTACTTTAGTCCTAATGTATTAGATGCATTAGTTACCGTATTTTTCGCTCCATAAGACACATTTTTTCCTCCCAAAGTAGGATGAAAAATCAGCCGCGTCTTATGGAGCAAAGATGCAGGCAGGGAGGGGGGGGGAGGCGCTGGAGCAGAGGGGGGGCGGCGATAGTGTCCCGGACAGCAGGTGCGGAGGAACGGGGCGGAAGAGGGGACTCACGGGGCGGGCTCGCCGCTCACGGACCCGAGGAGGAGCAGGAGGAGGGGGAGGCCACGAGGCGGCCCCCACGGAGACGCAGCGGCGGCGGCAGCAGCGGAAGGGCCCGAAGCCAGAGGCGCATCTTCGTGACGTCACTTCGTCGCGCCTCTGCCGAGGAGGAAGGGGAGGAAGGCCTCACCGGATGCGTGCTGTAAGGACGCCCGGAAGAGAGGCCGGAGGGAGGGAGGGACGGAGGAAGAGGCCGCAGCGCCTCCGCAGGGCTCCCTCCCTCCGGCGTCTCTCCTTCCGGGCGTCCTTACAGCGCGCGGCCGGTGAGGCCTTCCTCCCCTTCCTCCTCGGCAGAGGCGCGATGAAGTGACGTCACGAAGATGCGCCTCTGTCTTCGGGCCCTTCCGCTGCTGCTGCTGCTGCTGCTGCCGCCGCTGCATCTCCATGGGGGCCGGCCTCGTGGCCTCCCCCTTCCTGCTCCTCCTCCTCGGGTCCGTGAGCGGCAAGCTGCTGCTGCTGCCGCTGCATCTCCGTGGGGGCCGGCCTCGTGGCCTCCCCCCTCCTCCTGCTCCTCCTCGGGTCCGTTTAACACATTCATGTACATGTATGTGGGGCTGTGCAACTTTAGGGCAACCCCACATACATGTACATGTAGTGTCCCATACAGCAACCAGCCCCCCACTTTTTGGCTCAAAATATTTTTTTTCTATTTTCCTCCTCTAAAATCTAGGTGTGTCTTATCAGCAGGTGCGTCTTATAGAGCGAAAAATACGGTAGATGGATTGGAAATTGCTTGGTTCTGGTTTGACCTGACATTTCTTGGTCTTTCCTTTTGTTTATAGAGCCTTCTTTTTGTCTAAATTCACCTTGAAAAAGCCAGTATGACCAGATCAGGCTTTGTGATGCTACTAGTTTTGTGTGTCTCCTCAGTTATTCTGATATTTGAAAGTATGAGCTACTGCACTTGGATATGTATAGCAAGAGCAATATACTGACTTTTTGTTTTTGCTAAATGGAAAATTTTTACCATCCTAGTAGAGGGAGTGAGTTGGGTGTATAGTCTCCAGAGATGCAGGAGAAGAACACAAAGTTTATTTGAAGATATGGCACAGCCCCAATAACTTTAATCCAACTATCTGAAACATCTTGTTATCAGAGCACATCGTGTGACCTCTACATCACCCTGTGTTTAAATACCTCCTGTGTAAACATCATCTTGGTTAATTGAACTTCTGATATTTCCAAAATGTCTTGGTTGTTCTCCCAAGTTGTTTGGACTAGTCATTTGGTACTGATTTTTTTCCAGCTTCCTTTATCATTTTTAGAGAATGGAAAAGTGAGATATCGTAGTACCCAATACAGTTAGAATTTCTAATTCTACCTAATGTGACCTTTGAAATTAATACATTACATCTAAGAATTAGTTGAATCATGGGGCTTCAATGGAACTTGGGGTGATTTAGCTCCTACCGTTTCTTGATGCAAGATACATTCATAATGTTTCTTGTAGGTGGCCATCCAGCATTTGCTTAAATATTTATGATGAAGAACCCACTATCTTCAATAGCTGAGCAGTGTCTGTTAGGATGCTTCTCGTAGGGTACATCTGTACTGTAGAATTAATGCAGCTTGACATCATTTTAACTGCCATGGCTCAGTGCTACAGAATTATGAAAATTGTGGTTTTACCAGGTCTTCAGTCTGCTCTGCCAAAGAGCACAGGTATCTTACCAAACTATAAATCACATGATTCTTCCTACAGGTCAAATGCACCCCTAATATTTAGCTAGATTCTGCTTTTCTGTGTAACATATATTCAGTGGGTCCACTTCGGACCTCTAAAGCAATACAGGACAAATACCACGTCCCTATTTCCCCAAGTCTTTAAAACTCAGTGAACATTAATATTTAATTTCTAAATGTTATGAAGGATCTGAAAACAAATGAGAAGCTATAGTTAGGATGGTCTGAAACATTCTCGTGGCTTTGGAAATGAGCAGGGTGCTATGGCTTGCACAGGCTGAATGGCTTTCTACATGGTTTGAGAGCTGAGGACATCCCGAGGGAAAGTGTATGACATGTTATTTCCCTATTGTATCTCCCTTACTTAGCAAACAAGTTACAATATTGGAGCTTAATTAATCATCATATTAAACAAAAAAAGTGATTGTTCTTACTCTCTGACATAGTCATTGATTCATTGAGCTCACTGAGGTTGCCCCAATAAAAACTGGCAAGGAAACTGGAAGACGAAGTTAAGGATGTTAAGTAGTAGTACATTTCTCTCCTATTGAAGATTTCTTGCTTTTTGAGAGATGATGGATGCAATCCATTCAAAAGCAATCCACTATCCCACTGAGAACTGACCTGCTGATGTTTGGACCTGTCAAAACAAACATATTGTTAAATAAGTGGCAGGTCATTGAATGATGGGCTGTGTTTGGCTCAAAAGGTTATAAGTTGTAGAGGCCTGTACTTTGGGACACATAGCTTCAAATACTAATCCTAGCGAATTGGATGAGTCAGACATCCCCATATGCCAAAGAACAAAACTATATAAATAGCCTTTAAACGGAGGCTGGATGGCCATCTGTCGGGGGCTTTGAATGCAATTTTCCTGCTTCTTGGCAGGGGGTTGGACTGGATGGCCCATGAGGTTTCTTCCAACTATGATTCTATATATTCCTCTAGGTGTTTTGCTCTAAAATAGTATTAAGGACATTATCAATAAATGGGATCTGTGAGCATTGTTTTCTGATGTTGCCGTATTCCAATGAAAGATCAGCAACATTTCTGCAGTGACAGTAGTTTCATTTACTTGTGTGTTGATCACTTTACATACTGAGCACCAATTATTTCTCAAAAAAGGACAGAGAAAGCTAAGAGAGTATGTTTGAGGTTAGCTAGATAGCTAGATGATAACTCTTCAGAACATTTGAAATGCATTTATCAGAACCTTTAGGATGGTATAAAACCTATAGCCCTCTCCCTTTTCCTTTTTAAACAATGCAGGTGTTCCTGCAGTACTCATCCAGACGTCATCCAGACTAAACTTGGCAGAAGCATCACAATGATAGTGCTATGAAAGATGATGCAATGCAGCAGTAATAGCATCTGGAATAAGGACAGCAGCTGTTACTTCGCTTACAGTTTAAACTTTGCTTGCTTTTCCAAAACTTAACATGCGGTTTCTTTCAGCCATGCTGTCGGAAAGCCAGAGATTACTTAGAAGCTGTAACTTAACAGGAGTTTCTAAGGCTTGGAGGCCAGCTCCATCTTTAAGGGATGCTGAACAGAATTATCTTTGCACTGGCCACTCCTCCACTGGTGAACCCCACTGAGCAGGTTTCAGTGTAAAGGGGTCCTACTGAGGCCATGTCAGATTTTTCAGGATGCTGATGGTACTGTTATGCAAAGCATTCCTTAGTCCCCAGGGCACTGTAAAAAAGTAAACAGCAGCTTAGACCCAACAGTGAATCTTGCTCCAATTTCCCAAGAGTGGTGTGGGCTGGTGCCAAGCCTCCTATGTTGAAATGCTAGTGATGAGTTATTTTGGATAATTCGAAACATTTGCTACTAAGGATAAAATACTCTGAACATTATATTGTGATTGTAGTGGATCTACTGATTTGAAGTTTCCCATAGATATTTCATAGAAAGAGGATTATGGACACAAATAGATCTTCTGGACACAAATATAGACAGCAAACCCAATTCTTATGTTCTCTTCCATCTCAAATACAAATGTCTGTTAGTGATGTAAAATTCATAAATGTCATTTTTGCATGCAATAATAAATAATTTCACTGTTTTTCTCCTCACTGTAAAAAAGAACATTAAAACCTACAATATAAAGAATATTCATAGATCAGGATCTATGCTGGGGGGAAATGTGTGTAGGTTTGTTTTGGCTTTTTATTGCAGAAAACAAGACTCCTTCACAAAAAAACATTGCTTTCAGATAAGTTGTTTTAATAACACATGCTATGTTTTATACTCTGTACTAAAAATGTGCATTTTTATATAAAATGAATTCTTAACTGCAAAGATTGTCTATGATTCTTCACATCAGACTTTCTTGAGAAACCTAGTTTTAACTATTTTTCAACAACTCTCAGTTAACCAGATCCCAAGCAACCAGAACTCTCAAGTAACTAGCTTTTTTTGTTTTGTTATGAGGAAATGTGTATAAATGTTTGTCTCAGGATGTGTTTTCTAAAGGTGAAAAGCTTGGCCCACTTTGCTAATAAGCTCTTCAGGGTAAGATCAGCACTAGTAGAATTTAATACATTTCCTGATAAATTGTGCAGTAACACAAATCATCATTTTCTTTAATTTTGTAATGCTGTGTTTTTACTGGATTTGGCCAGAAGTAGACAACTATCAAAAGAGGTGTCAGGAAAAGTTTATGGTTCCTCTCAATGCTTCAATAAATAATCTCCTTGTGGCTGTTTAATACTCTTGTTTTTAAGGCAACAATTTAAATCACCCAAAGAATATCAGAAAGATTCTGTCTCTTTTTATGAGCTCTTCTGAGATTTAAGATCTTCAGGGAAGGAATCTTCAGAATGTGATGGAAGGATAGGATTCAAAGGCCTGGCTCTGCCCCTCGCTCTTGAGCAACTATGATTGTCGGCACGGGATTTTAAAAAAAGTAATTGAGTCTCCCTTCTATTGTTGTTATATGATCTTAAGTCAACTTTGATTTATGGCAATTCTATGACTGAGAGAGACTCAGTCATCAACTGCCTTGTTCAGGTCTCACAAACTCAAGGTTGTGGCTTGATTGATTGATTGATCGATCGATTGAATCAATCTACCTTGTGATGTTGCCTCTTCCTTTCATGACTGTCTTTCAACTTTCCAAGCATTATTATCTATTACAATTAGTAGAATCATCTCATGATATGCCCAAAGTAGGGGAGGTACTTGGGTAGTCATCTTTGCTTTTAGTAAGAGTTCAGGCATGATTCACTCTAGAATCAATTTATTTGTTTTTTAGCGGTCCACAGTATTAATAGAATTACTCTTTGGCATCACATTTCAAATGAGGTGATTCCAACCTCACCCCACCCCATTCACCTTTCTTCACTATCTCGTTTTCACAAACACACATGAAAAAATCAGAAATATTAAGGCTGGATGATTCTGGAACTGGTATTTTGATCTTTTTTACTCTTGAACTTTAATAATATGTCTTTACACTTTAACCTCACTGCTGCTAGAGATATTGTTTGCTACAAAGCCTAAAGTGAAAATCTGTGGACCTCTGATCGTAAAGTAGTGTTGGCCCTTCAGATTCATTATTATACTGTTGTGAATTTTATTTAATGTGTTGTATTGAGGCTGCAGCTGTATTGTCAACTCTTTTTTTAACTGAAATGTACCTTGGGATTTTTATTTTTAAATGTGATGTGGAAATTATTTGATACAATATTGTTTATAAAGTACCTATAATAGTTAGTAGGCTTGTTTGATTCATGGTTCTAAATGATTCAAAAGTACTTACAAAACAAAAGTTCTGGTAGTGAACATTTCAGAACTCTAACAGAACTTTCAAAAGTTCATTATAAATGGCAGTTCCTAATTGGTTCTGTCTTAAAAATTGCCAATAATGAAATAATAATGAAATTTTGATAGAGTTCTGAAATGTTCACCACCAGAACTTTTGTTTTGTAAGTACTTTTGAAACATTTAGAACCATGGATCAAACAGGCCTAATAGTTAGGTACTACATAAACAATATCTATCTCCATCTTCTATCTCCATAATACAAGTGGAAGTATATATGTAATGTACCGTATTTTTTGCACCATAAGGCGCACCTGCTGATAAGACGCACCTTGTCACTTCGTCGCGCCTCTGCCGAGGAGGAAGGGGAGGCGGCTGCGCTGTAAGAACGCCGGGAAAAGAGGCCGGAGGGAGGGAGGAACTCTTCCTCCTTCCCTCCCTCCCTGCGGCCTCTCTTTCGGGCCTCCTTACAGCGCGTGGCCGCCTCCCCTTCCTCCTCGGCAGAGGCGCATCTTCCTGACGTCACGAAGATGCGCCTCTGGCTTCGGGCCCTTCCTCTGCTGCTGCGGCTGCGGCTGCTGCTACGGTTGCCGCTGCGTCGGCGTGGGGGCCGCCCTCGTGGCCTCCCCCCTCCTCCTCGGGTCCGTGAGCGGCGAGCCCGCCCCATGAGTCCCCTCTTCCGCCCCCGTTCCTCCGCGCCGCCGGCTGGCTGCGGCGACACGGCGGCGAGAGTATGGGCATGCGCAGGAGCCGCCGGGAGCCACCGGAGGGGGCGCGAATATAGCGTAAGTACATCGCGGCCCCCCTCTCTGCTCCAGCGCCTCCCCCCCCCTCCATGTTAGTGTATTCACTCCATAAGATGCAGCTGATTTTTCTTCCTACTTTGGGAGGAAAAAAACTGTCTTATGGTCCGAAAAATACGGTATGTATGTGGCTGGGACTCCCACTTCCACAGATAGGCTCCCACTTCCACAAAAAACAATGAGTCCCACCACTGAGGAGCCATCAAAGGTCCTCCCTGCAATGACACTGCAGGTTATAGATAGTGCCATGAACATGTACAAGAGCTGTCAACCCTTGCCAATGTCCTCCACAAACACAATACTGCCCACCACCCAAGTGAATGCTTTCATACGGGGACAATTTCATCCTAGATGTTTCCTCCACCACAGACTTCTCAATGTTTCTTACTCTCTCCATTGGTGTGGAATTTTCATGATCCCACCCACTCCCTTAACCCTTTCCTACTGTTTTCTATGGCACCCAGCAAACAGAGCAGAATCGATCAGCAACTGAACATACTGGAGGGGTTTGGGGAACTGATTTAACATGATGGAAGTTGTAGTTCACCCTGCATCAAGATAGAGGGCTGTGACCCCCACCAACAATGGACCTGGACCAAATTTGGCACACAGAACCCTCATGACCCCATGGTTGTGGGGGTGGGGGATTGACCTTGATTTATAGGAGTTGTAGTTCACCTACTTCCAGAGAACACTGTGACCCCCATCAATGATGGCCCTGGATTAAGCTTGGCACACAGAACCCCATGACCAACTGAATATACTGGAGCAGTTTTGGGACAATTTACCTTGATTTCTGGGAGTTGTAATTCACTTACATCAAGAAACACTGTGACCCCCACCAACAATAGACCAGGACCAAACTTGGCACACAGAACCCCCATGACCAACTGAACCTACTCGGTGGGTTTGAGTTGTGGGAGTTGTAGTTCATCATACAGCCAGAAAGCACACTGAACCCCACCAATGATGCATCTGGAGCAAATTTGCTACATATGCCCAACATGACCAACTTTAAGTACTGATGGAGTTTTGAGGTGGTTAACCTGGCATGATGTGAGTTGTAGTTCAGTCACAACATTATGCATTTTCTTAATAGTTTTGACCTTTAAAGCTCTATACGGTTCTGGCCCAGCTTACTTGTCCGAATGCATCAGCCGCTACATCCCACCTCGTAATCTAAGATCATCTGGGGAGGCCCTGCTCTCGCTCCCGCCTACTTCTCAAATGTGGCTGGTGGGGACGAGGGATAGGGCCTTCTCGGTGGTGGCTCCCCGCCTGTGGAATGTGCTCCCTATTGATGTACGATCCACCTCATCCCTCCTGGCATTCAGGAAAAAAGTAAAATCCTGGCTGTGGGACCAGGCGTTTGCACACCAGCACAAGGCAGCACTTTAGATGGGATTTTAATGGAAAGTGGATGAATAGGGCCAATGCTTTTATGGACAGAACATTGTTTTAATCTGGAATGAATGTGCATGATGTTTAGGTAATTGTATTTTAATGTATTTTAATTGTTGAAGGGTTCTGGGGTCTTATATTGTTACTGTGTGGGCATTGAATTGCGCCTTACTGTAAGCTGCTCTGAGTCCCCCCTCGGGGGCTGAGAAGAGCGGGGCAAAATCCTGAAATAAATAAATAAATAAATGGGACCATTAATAACATTTTTAAAATGACCCAGTATCCCCGGGTACCCAAGCTAGTAAGAAAATAAATAAACCTATACAGTCTACATTACTTTGACTATAATGAAGCTAGTATGAAAAGGCTACATATGATTGACCACAGGAATGCACCTCCATATCATATAGCATACATAATCTTTTAATAGAGATGTGAGAATCATCCAACAATCTAGGTGCTGTTGAACTCTAGTTGCCAGCATTCCTTACCACTAACTACACTGACTATGATTGATGGGAGTTACTACCCTTCTATATCTGCAAGATCTTAGCCCTGTCATAGACAGCACTGCAACAATCAAAATTCATGACTGTTAGCTGTATTAACTGTGACTGATGGGATCTGAAATCCACATAACTGCCAAGGACAGGTAAAGCTGCCTCAAATAATTAGGCTCTCAATTATGTGATTTTTCTGCCTAAGCAGAAAAGTGGAGCGAGGAAGTGATAGTTTAATTGTATTTAATTGTGGTAGTTTAACTGTATGTATAATATGTATTCAATCTTCAGTAAAGTTTATGCATCCAGGTGTGAGCATAGGCAAGTTCATTGAGCCTAGGACCATTTTTTCTGCTATTGGGAGACTCTGGATGATTTATTGGCTAGCAAAAATACCAGAGATGGAAACAGAGAAGAAATTCCAGTGTAGCAACCCAGTTCTCGTTCGTGCCTGGGGGGCAAGGGGCTTCACCAGGGGTCCCACTTGCATTAGAGCCAGCTGGAGCTGAGGTAGATTCTGAGGAGGATTTGGAGGGGCTGGAAGAAGGGGATTTTGAGTTAGCTGGGCCTTCTTCCCCCACAGAGAGCCTGGCGTGGGATCCTGGCTGGCCTGATCCTTACGAGAATCTGGAAGGCCAGATGGATTCTGTAAGCAGTGATAGTGAAGATTATGAACGGCCGGGGGCGAGGTTCGCAAGAAAGAATGTGGGAAACCACGGAGGAGGAGGCCCGGGAAGTTGATAGGGAGTCAGACTCTCACGAAGATAGGGACGCAGGTGCTGGGAGGCAAGGACGAACCTTTGATAGGAGACGGAACATCGAGGCTAGCAGAAGGGGCTGGTTTCACAGCCTAGACCGACCGCGGTCTCGCAGCACAGATTGGAGGAGGAGAAGCCTAGAGCGTCGGAGGCCTCGCCAGGGGATTAAGTATAGGATCCGTGGGAACGGATCCTCAGTACCTCGGCCACGTCTATCCTATACAGATGTGTAGCGAGGCAAGTCCACGTAGCTAAGTTAGGCTAGTGGCCTGCGAAGGAGTATCTTGGATCTTGTATCTTGCTTTGTTCCCTGATCTGCTTTTGTTGAGCGGAGCCCTGCCAAGTCTTTGGAAACTTCCATGCTAAGTTTGCTTTTGGACATTACCTTGCTTTTGGATTACTTTCGATATTTTTATGGACAATTACCTTTTCAACTGTTTCTTATTCTTCAATAAAGTAGTTAGCTGATTATCGTCTCTGTGTGTGTGATTAAGGGGCCGGCCAAGGTCTTGCATCGTGACATCCAGTAGTGAATAGAAGTGCACTTCTATTTTTCAAAAGTAGGTATTTTTGTACATTATTACAAAGTACCCATGTGTCTCTTTTTTAAAAAGTGAATTATTACCCCTTGCTGTTGTCCATTCCTTCAGATGCATAAAGATAAATAAAATAATTTACTTAGTGTGTCAGATGCTATTGTGACTTTTATGGATTGTGAATTTTGTATGTGTGCTACTGTTTCCTTGTTGTTGTTGTTTTTAAGTTCTTCAGAAGCGGACAAGAGGTGGACAGCTCTGAAAAATTACTTCTTTTTTAATGCAGCTAGAATGCTGAATTCTGGGAACTATAACTATATATAGCTATAACTGGGAGCTGTTTTAGTATATAATACCAGTGCAGATGACAATGATGCTGTGGAAAATGGAAGGAAAAAGGAAGGGGGCCAACAAAGGGCAAGATGGATGGATGCTATTCTTGAAGTGACTGGCTTGACTTTGAAGGAGCTGGGGGTGTCTATGGCCGACAGGGAGTTCTGGCGTGGGCTGGTCCATGACATCATGAAGAGTCGGAAGTGACTGAATGAATAAACAACAACACATGACAAGGGTGTAAAACCTGGGACAGGATTAAAATCCTCACTAAATCCTCACAGGTTTCTCAGTCTGTGGCTTCCAGCTTTAATGTAAAGATTACAGACTCAAATCCAGGATGTCTTGGGATATTCATCCTTCAGAGGTCCACACAGTGTCTGCCTTTTTCTTTTTCTGAGATCTAAGATCTTGTCTGAAGAAGGCTTCTGAGTCTGCAATTGACATGGGTCTTGGAAAACATTGTAGTGGAAGGGCCATTTGGCAGGTCTTGGGTCTGAGGTGGCTTCTTAGTATGGTTAGATGCTGGCAGCAGGTCTGATTAACGTCTTTAAGGGTAAAGTTTAAAAAGATCAAAACTGCAGAATATTTTACATGGCATTTTGAAAGTAATGTATATAAATAGTTGTCATAATGTGGTCATATTAATAATAGCAGCTATAGATGGGAAAGAACAGTGTTCCCCTGGGGAAACTTTGAGAACACTGTTTTACTGCTTGGCCAACTTCCTTTACGGTAATGCTCATGGATGAGACTGTGAGATGTACCAAATAGACCTTGTCTCGTATCCAGCTATTTCCATAGACTCTCACTGTCTTGGAGTGCTGCAATAATGACAGAATTAGTTCATTTGGATGTATTTTTGTTATGGTTACCTAATAGCATAGATCCTATTTCAATTGAGGATAAGATTCCTTTGTGGAAAGATCTTCACTTCCTTGAAGAGGTTCACATTTGGTAAACAGATATTATTGCAACATAATATTGCTATGGTTTCATTGGTACACATGAAGGTAATAGCTTTTTTTAAAAGGATGACTCAGTGTGCTTTGTTCCTAAAAGAAAAAAAATCTAAGTATTATATTAGCATTATAAGTATTCCTGTCATATTTTACACCATTCTTACACAGTGCTTAAACATTTCCATTGGGAGACTGAAGTAATTTTAGACTAGGGCGTAGTGGCCTTTCCCTTTGAGGCATTCTTCCTTAAAGGGAAAGTCTTCACTTCAAAATGTAATTTCCAGCACATGAGGGACTCCAGATGAGTGAGAAGTGGATCTCTGTCCTGCATTGATGACGACATTACATGCTGCTTAGCTAGTCAATAAACATGGCATTTTGTAAGACTGTGGGGCTCTGGGCTATACCGTACATGCAAATAAAAAGACCATTAATAACAACTACAAGATTCTGAAAAATGGGAATAAATAGGGATAACAAGTAGTTTCACCTAGTACCTCTTTTGGCTGGTCCATCAACTGCTTTTTCTGGATTGGGATACCTTAGCAGCTGGTGAATTCCCAGTTACACTATTGCAATGCACTCTATGGGGCACCCCTTGAAGATAGCTCAGTAGCTGCTACTGCAAAATGTAGCTGGATTGCTTACATGTTATCAAAACCATCTTAAAAGAATTCATCGGCTGCCAATACAATTCCAAAGTGCTGGTAATAACATTTTAACCCCTAAATGGCTTAATATCTCAGTACTTGAAGGAAGACCTTTCCCTACTGTTGCTTGACAGCAATACACTGCAAAGGGATGTAGGACTGGACCTTCTCTTCTGAAAGCAAGGACAGTGACACTGTGGTAAAGGTTCAGTTGCTACCAACATTGGATTCATTTTGGCATTGAGTTAAAACAAGTAATGACAGGAGGAGGATGCCCAGGAGTGCGAGAGTAAAAGTTAGTAAGTGCTCAGGGGAAGGGACTAGAAGCAGTTTAGCTAGAAGGTCCCTGCCTCTGCTTGGTTCTGAAGGAAGAAACCTTCTTGCAACAATATTTTGTATCAATTTCAACTGATTATTGCAAATTATGCAATTCAAAAACATTTCTGTTCAAACTAGTTGTTTCAAATGCATAAAATTAAGTACAATCAAGAGTATCTATTTCATTTGGAAAAATCCCTAAGCCAATTCACATGTACATGAAACAGTCACTCCATCCACCATGAATAGCAGTTAAAAGCAGCAACTACAACACTTTAGAGTAGGAATCGAAGCTTATTAGAGATTAAAAAGTAGTGTTTAGTACTCTTGAGACACTATTCAGTTGCACCTGAGAGTTTTGTCAAGCAAAACTGGCATTGGGATTTTTCTTCTGGTGTCAGATAAATTTGTAGGATTCAAACTTGGAGTAAACAATTAGTGTGCTGTGGCTCCCTGTTTGAATTGTAATCTCAAACTTCCATAGTTACATTCGTACTGGAGGCATCTGAGGAGCTAAGACGTGCCATTTCTGCTGTTCCTTTGGCTATCAGTTGTTTCTTTACAGCTATCCAGTGACTATTAAGCTGTAATGCATAACATGACAACTGGAAACCATTAATTTTTCTAACAACAATTTCCCCAAATCCCCAGCTAGCATGAACAATAGATTTCGGGGTTATGTGGGTTTCAGTCCAAAAATACAAACTCCCAATAACATGACTCCATCTGATTTATTTTTTTGTTTCTTGTGTGTTGCTCATCGTGGAAAGTATTGAGATTTATAGTGGATTTACATTACGCAAGAGTGTATGTGACCTGAGCAATGTACAGCTTAAAATTTCACCTAGAACAAGAACACTGGAGGAAAGGAAAGTGGAAGCAAACTAAACACAGAATAAATATACGTACAACACTTTTAGTTGTCAAAACCTATTGTTCAGAAATATTGTAGAGCAGGGGTGCTCAGAATGGTGATCGGGATCACCAGGGTGATCTTTGGGCCTCATCCTGGTGATCTTGAGGCCCCTGACCAGGTTTTTTGCTGTTGGTCCTCTTCACGCGCCCCTGCACGCTGCAAAGAAGTCCTCCGTCGTTGCTCCTCCCCGCCCCCTGCTTGCGTGCCGCCTCCAAAAGTTCCAGAGTCCAAGAGGCAGAATGGGCCCCCTCTTTTGGATTCCTCCTCCTCCCTCCGTCCTTCTCCAGCCACTCAGAGTCGTAGGAGACCAAAGGGGGCGGGCCTGGATGACGCGATGCTTGGCTGGCCCCGCACGCATGCGCAGAAGCGCCCATTTTGCCTCTCTGACTTCTTGTGAGCTCTTGGAGGCGTGCCGCATGCTGGCGGCGTGGAAATAGGAGCAATGACGGAGGAGGAGAAGAAGGACGCTTTGGGGTCATTTCCTTACCGCATCTCAAAGGTCGGTCTTTTTACTCTGGGGTGGGTGCTTGATTGTTCTGTGGCATGTCTCTTTGTTTATTTTTAATGTTTAAAAATGGCCTTTTAGCTCCAAAGCCTCTCTGCTTGCTTTGTTCCTTGAGAAATATATGTTGGGGAATATGGAAATGTAGGAGAACTGGGGTGGTTGGATGTATTTTTGTATGTCCCTTTGTTTACCTTGCTGAGTATTAAATGGGCTTGCAGTTCAACAGCCTCTATTCTTACTTTCTGGCTGATAATATGTGTGGTAATATGGCAGTGTGGGAGAAATGGGGTGGTTGGATGTATTGTTATGCTCTGTTTTATATTGTTGTTATTAAATTGAAATGTTGATGTTTTATAACTTCATTTTATGTAAACTGCCCCGAGCCTGCTGGAAGGAGTGGTACATAAAAATGAATAATATAAATAAATAAATAAATAAGAACATAGTTATACATTTTACATTTCTGGGTAGGTGATCTTTGGGACTTGGTTTTTTAATCAGTAGCTCCCATGCTGAAAAAGTGTGAGCACCCCTGTTGTAGAGCTTCTGAGACTAAATAAAAGAAGTTTTATAGCATAAGCATTCATTGAGAGAACCTACATCAGTTTGTTCTTGCTGCGTGCCTTCAAGTCATTTTTGACATGACAAATGTAAGAAAACCTTATTACAGGTTTTTCTAGACAAGGTTTGTTCAGAGAAGGGTCTGCCTTTGCCTTCACCTGAATCTGAGAGAAAATGACTTTCTCAAAGCTGCTCAGCTGGTTTCCATGGACAAAGTGGAGATTCAAACCATGGTCTCAAAATCATAGTAAATGTTGAAATCACTAGGCCACATAGAGCATGAAAACACGAGGCCATGGGAAGCAGGGAGTTAATGCAAAGACTTCACAGAAAGGGTGAATTATGGGGATGACTGTGATTATACAGGCTCACCAGTGAAACAATACATGATTTTCAGAGTGTGCAAGAGTTGTTTGAGTGGTAGTAGTTTGTAGATTTGGTGGTACAGTGATCATACACTAGGGGTATATCAAGTTGCATGAGTGAAGTGATAGAGTATATGCTGAAACAAATTCTTGGACTACTTTGAAGGTATGGGCAAGGATCGTGTTCTGGATTTAAGACCAGACAACGTTCACCACAGGTACTCAAATGAGTGTCATGTGATCAGGTTAATAAATTGTTTTGTCTGGAGCATGCTAAATATGTAGATTAGAAGGAGCCAAGGTGAGCCAAAGGACCAGAGAGGAGAAAATATATGGATTGCAGTTTTTGTCATGAGTGTTTTTATCTTCTGTATTTTAATGAGAGGAAGCAGAATATTTGGGAATCATCTGTATATGGGAAGGAAGAAGACATATGTTTTAGAGACAAAACAAACCTTAGGGCATGCTCTGTTAAGTAGCCAATAACATTCTTTCTTGGGAAGAAAGATTAGAATGTTTGTCTTCAATTTATAGTAATAGTAATAATAATAATAATAATAAAAACAACTTTATTTGAAGGGACTCGGAGCAGCTCATTTATACTGTAGAATAAATGCAGCTTGGTATCACTGTAACTCCCATGGCTCAATGCTGTGGAATCATGGGAACTATAGTTCATGGGAACTATAGTTTTCCAAAATCTATAGACTTCTCTACTAAAGAGAGTTGATGCCTTACCAAACTACAATTCCATGACAATGAGTGATGGCCATTGAAGTGGAGTGAAACTGCATTAATTCTACAGTGTAGATATGCCCTTAGGCATTTTGAATATGACACACTGATAAAGCATCCAAGCAGAACTATCACAGATCTAGTTGGAAGTTCAGGATTGGAAGGGAGACACCTGGACAGAACAAGTGAAAATAAGGACAAATAGAATAATATTAAGGCAACCATAATTGTGCATTCTGGCTAATAATTTCATCAGCTCCCTTTAGATTGAATGAAAATTTTATTTCAGGCAATAACCAGCATTAAAACAGACAGTAAAAGGTAATTAGAGCATGCGTTAGGCATATAAACATAGTTTCTAAAAAGCAAAATTAGGAGACAGTGTTAAGTATGAGAATTAAAACAGTGTTAAATATTTCTATATTTAAATAACAGTGATTAAAGCTGAGTTAAAATAATAAAACCTTTAAAAACTGACACCACACTGTATATTTGGAAAATTACCATATGGACTTGATGTCAACAACACATTTCCATTTTGTACTGACTAATCATCAAGAATTCTAAAGTATAGATTGTTGGTTGCTTCTATCTTTAATAAAGATCCGTATTTTAATCTTAATTTCATTTTGTTTATATCCCATCTCTCTTCTAACTTGGGGCTCAGTATAGCTGCCAACAAAGTTAAAACACAGCACAGCTAAAAGACCTAATGCTGGAAAAGTTAAAATTCAATTAAATAAGTTATATTAAAATCATCAATAATTTAAGACAGTATAAATCATTTAACAATACTGTAAGAATAAAACTACAACACATACACCATTAAACTACTCTTCTGTGAAACTGTCTCCATAACTAATGGTAGTCTTTTTTTTCTGTTGGATTTTTAAACACTTTGCATTGGAAATTTAAAGTTGTGAGTAAGCCCTCCATGTCCACGATTCTGCATCCATGGATTCAACCATCCGTGGCTTTAAAATATTTTTTAAAACTCCAGAAACCAAATCTGAATCTTGCCGTTTTATATAAGGGACTCCACTTTACTACACTATTGTATATAATGGGACTGGAGAAGCCACATATTTTTGTGTCCTGCAATCAAACCCCTTTATATATCAAGTATTTACCTAAAGATATGAGATATGGAACTGGGGTACATCTGTGCCAGAAGGTAGGTAGGATATAAATTATTTAATTAAATAAACAAATATTGGCATATCTTGTGTAAGATATATACTGAGTGATCTGGCAAAAAGTATGGCTTGAGAAGACAGACTTTCTGTAGTTTGCTGTAAACAAAGTGCTGAAATTGTGTGTGTGTCTCTCCCTTCTCAGCTTCTCATCTTGTTGGATTTTTAAAGGTAAAATGACTGATTCTTCATTTTCAAATGGAAAACATCACCAAAATAAAGTGAGAAAAATGCAGAGTTCTTCTTCAAGAACAATGCTCCCTCTTCAAACAAGGGTATCTTTCTTCCCCCATGCATAAGTAATGGTTGGTGAATACTTGGCATAGCAGTAGTACTTGCGAAAAGGTTTTCAAGATTGTAATCTCTCACAAGGTGAACATGAGTGAGCACTGTGAGGTGGCTACAAAAAAGCTAATGTGATTTTAATAGAACTGTTATTTCAAGTTGCCAGGAAGTAATAACCTCACATTATTGTAACTAGTCAGATGAATGTAAACAATTTGGACCAGGTTCAGAGAAGGACAAAAAAGAGATTTGGCAGAAATAAAATAATGTGTGAACCTTGAATGAAGGATATGGGGGAAATTAGCTTGTGAAAGAGATCATTGGTTTAGGGCAGCATGGGGGAAATTATAGCACTGCTCAAATAATGCTGTGGTGGGCAAAGTGAGCCGACCAGGCATTTTTCGTGGTCCTCAGGAGTCAAAAATAGTTGTCTTCAAAAAATACTCTACTTAAATAATGCTGGGTGGCTTTTCTACCATGTTTGGAAATCTCCTGTGACTCTTGGGGATCATAGACAACGTTTGCCCGCTCCTGAAATAATGGAAGAGCTATTACAGAGAAGACAGTGAATACTTGCTCAGAGGTCAAAAGTACAGTCTGATATTGTTGGCAAAATATGGTTGGCCATTGGAAGAAGCACCCTAATGGTTCAGAGTAGAAGCAATAGATTGTGAGCTCTTCCTCAGTGGATGTTTTGAAGCAGAGACTATATTTTCACCATCAAGAAGGAGGTTGGACTGAATCATCTGTCAAACCTTTTCAGCTCTGGGATTCTGTGAGGAGCAGATGTATTTAGTTTCTTACTCTTTCATGCCACCTCTACTATCCTGGCACTGTGTTTCTCCCACAAATCTAACCCTGTCCCTGGCCCTACCCCCATAGCTTCTCAGATGATGCTTCCCCCCTTCTCATACATGCACTCAGATACTTTTTCCTGTTTTCCTACCCTGGTACATTTTATTATTTTGTTCTGCTCTTTCTGTTCTCTCCACCATCTCTTGAACCATTCTTTTCCTCACTTCTTTCTCATACTACAACACTGTGATGATTCTGCTTTCCCCTTGATCCCTCTCCATCTCGGGGAACAGACTACTTTCTTTGTATTTTTGAGGGTCTTGGAGCTCTACGGGGGAGCAGCAATTGGACACATATGTTGTTTTGGGGTCCCTTTAGTACTTGTGCAAAATTTCAGGTATCTAGGGTTCACAATTCCAGAGCTCTGCTTTATTAGGATAGGTTTTCCTCCTCTCATGACAACATCTGGTGAGGCTTTGTGGCTTGGATCTATTTGCTGCAGAAGTCTTTTGTTCCTAAATCTCATGGCAAACTCAACATCATGTACTAAAAAAGAAACTTTGGAAATAGAAGTGACAGCCACTTGTCTCTTTTTGGTTTTCTTTTACTGGAATTTAAAATAAGGCACAAAGTCAGGAATGTTTTTCTACCTACTAACATGATTGGGTTTGCCTTTCAGGGGTTTTATTCAGTATGAAAGCTTCCTTTAAGCAGGTGTAAGCAGCAGGGAACTTACTTTGGTGAGTAAAAGCATGAGTGACTTTGAGAGTGCTAGGGGGAATAGTTAGTTTACCCAGGTGTTTAAAAAATAAATTCAGAGACCACATTTTACATAAGCATATTCTGCAAATGTGATTTATAATCTAACTAGAGGCACCCTTGGAGTGTAAGAATTTTAACCTAAATGTGCACATCAGATGATAAATGTTTGGAAACCAAAATGAATTGTACAAAATCCAATCTGGCCCACAAAGGCATTAATATAATTACAGCACAGCATTTTCATCAGGCATTCAGTCGGATTTTGTGGTTCATAAGGTTGCCATGTTTCATAAGACTCTTTTGCATGCATGGTCTATTTTTCTTTCCCTTCCAGTATTACTTCAGCAGCTTCATTGCTCACCTTGTCATTTTTACCAACTTATATTCCTCCTGGCTACATCTTTAAAAGGCTGAGGTGAAGGTGGGGTGGGGAAGAACTGGCTTCTTTAGTCCTGGAGGGAAAAAGGGAGGTTTTATTTTTAGCACTGTGGTTTAACTCCTTCATTCCCTGAGACTCATCTAATTTCCAGCCTATTGCTGGCCCTTAGCCTCAGAAAGAATATATCCTGTAATGTTTCGGCCTTTCTCTCTTGCCTACTGCAACTCTCCAAATGAATGAATGAAAGCAATTTTAAGGGATTTCTTTCTAACATTGTCTAATAACATTGTCAAAATACTAAGTTCAGTGAATCCTCCATATTATCTGAGGTTAAAGGCACAGGGCCCCCATAGAAGTGAAAAACAGCAAATAAAGAGATTGTTATTTTTAAACCTGGAAGAACACCTTTCTAAGAATACCTAAATCTTCCAGCATGACTCTATAGTTTACTTTCATTAGAAATTGAACATAGAATCGCACTGGAAGAAAGTGTTCTCTCTAGGTAACTCTAGGTCCTCCTGCCTAATTGCCTCTCTTCTCCAAGCTAGGGAGTTTCCTACGGAGAGCGAGAGTGTGTTTAATAACATTTCTGAATAATCAAATCCACAAAAGTTAAAAGTATAAATGTGGAAGGATAACTGTATTCTCAAGGGGGAAATCCCCTCAATAAAGTATATGCAAAGGTCTCAAGATCATTAGGAAGGGGTCAAGTATTCAAAAAGTTCTTGATGCTTTATGCTGGTTATACATACTTTGTGATAAAATTGTTATCTACCTGAAGTTACCATATTTAATTGCATAATAGTCACACTTTTTCCTTTAAAGGGGGGGGGGAATGAGACTATTATGCGAGGAAAAAGGCTTTATGAGAACTGTTCTCTTAGCTGGCTCTAGCTGAGCATGTGGGAGAGTGAAAGCTATGCAACCTCCTTTGGTTGCTAGCCAAGTGAGGCCTCTTAGCTCTCCTCAGAGCTAAGAAGGACTGCCTTGGCACAACAAGCCTCCATAGTTCGGAGGGGAGAGGTGATCAGGTAGGTGAATTTGCCTGCCTGATCACCTCTCCCTTTGAGCTATAGAGGGCAGCCCCCTTGCATAATCATCACACCCATCAACTGTGGGTGCAAGTATTATGTGAGGAAAACAAAATTACAATTTTGGCAACCTATTATGCAGTGGCACTATTATGTGATGTAATATGGGTTTCAAAATTTGCAAGTTATATTTTCTGCTACATATATCAAAATCTGCAAAATACCTTCTATTCTGCTTGTGAAACATCAGACTTTGGTGTTGAGGAGGGTTAACTAACTTGTGACCCACCATTCTTGAGACTTGCTGGATTTTGGTCTTGTAGTTGGACATTTCAACATCTACCATTTTAAAATGCTGCTTTATCAATTTATTTGAGGAGGCATGGACAAACACATATGGATTTACTGGCCCAGTTCCTTCTCTTTGTCCAGGTCAGTTTGTTCTTGGTTGGCTCCATCATTGCTTTAGCAGTAAAATTAATTTCCTTGATAGTTTATTCCCTTGTTTCTTCAACAAAAACTTCTTCCCAAGGAAGAAGTGGAAGAAGTAAGAGGGAAAACAGCAAGAATACTGAGAAAGGCAAAACGTTTCCCCAGCACCATAACAAGTAAAGAAGAACAAGCAATCAAAGACCTCAACTCAGATCCAGATTATCATTCACCCAGCAGACAAGGGGAATGCCACAGTAATCACGGAGACAGAACAAAGTCAAATTTTAAATCCATGCATTACTTACTATAAAGCAGCATGTGTTCGTGTAAGCAGTCCACCAAGAGGCTCCCTGCATGTTGTCACATCCTAGATCATGATAATAGGTTTTGATAAAATGCTAACCACACAATTTTGACAAGTTTCTCAGAAATAAGTCTTGTTAATTTCAATGGATCCTTTTCCTGGATAGGTCAGTATAGGACAGAAAGCTGTCTGAAGTTATATTTATAAAAACTAAAAGTTTATGTTTTAATAACATAACAAAAGTCAGTAGGACATGCATCACAGAATTTATTGATTTTAAACACCTAGAATTTGTTGAAACATCCAGATAAGGATTCTGGTAGGTTTTGGATACTGGTTTTGATTTTTGAGAGATTTGCTTAGTTTCAGAACTCTCTGGTCTATTATTTTTCCACCTGGCCTTGCTATTTTTTGAGTGTTTGTTATATTCACTGGCTTCTCGTCTAATTAAATCTTCTCCATGCTCTGTTGAGTCCAAGCTAACAAGTTTTGCCTTCCAAATCTGGCTTTCTTATACCCAGTTGTTAAACTTTCTGTTTGTGTCATATGTATATATATATACACACACACACACACACACATACATATCTTTTCTTTTAGTTGTATTTCTCTTCCAAAATTCTGTATTTAAGCTTCTCAAAGAGGTTCCACAACCCTACGAAATAAAGGTCTGAAGAATTTGTTCTGTGGTGGTCAGAGCAAAACCCACAGATTTCATTTAAATGAAAAGATGTCAGAGCAGTGCTTGGTTTATTGCATACCTAAGCAGCTGATCCCGATCTGCAAATTAAATAAATAAATAAATTACAAAGAAGCTGGAAAAGTTTCCAAAGAGTGAAAAGGCCAAGACATTAGAAGTCCCGTCAGGCCCAATTAATTTCCTTTTCAAAGTCCGTATCAGATTGTTACTCTACATGGACAGCGATTTGTCAGGTGGTAACTAATTGCACTGGAAATATAACCAGCAGAGAAGCCAAATGTTTGTAACCTCCTGCCACACAGGTAAAAAAGATTTGACCATGCATCTACTTTAACATAATCAGGAAGCAAAGGAGTGGTAAATTCTCCTCACTTCTTGGCAAATACTGGCTTACCAAGTAGACGACCTGCCTATTAGGAATCGATGTTTTCCCATATAAAAATGCTATATAGAACAGCTCCTAGCATTTCTCACTGTTTACTAAGATGGTTACAGCTGATGGGTCTCATAGTCTAGCAACATGTTCTTGCTATCACAGTGCAAGGGCTGGGTTGCCATTATCAATGTCCCTCTTCGTAAGATTTCTTCAAAGGAGGGCTGACCTTGACTTCTGCGGAGACTGAGAGAGTATACCTTGCCCAAGGTCACCCAGTGGGTTCCCATGGCTGAGCAGGGATTCACACCATGTTCTTTAATGTCTTCATGGCTCCCCAGCAACATGTGGAAGAATACAAATAGCACAGTAATTAAAAGATCTCTGCTACAATGTGTTACTCTCCACTTATTTATTTGTAGTTATTGATGCGTGTTCAGTTATCCTTCTAAAAAGTAGGGACATCAATAATGGCAACCCTGCCCTTGCACTTAGAATCACCCTTTTACTGCCTTGTGTTTCTATCAATTCTGTGTGCTAAATGAGGCCAGAGCTCTAGTAAAACTCTCAGAATCTCCTAGCCACTACCTTTGTTGGGGGGATATGGAATTTCCAATCTAAATTAACTTCCAAACTCTGTGTGTGTTCTCTTCATTTTTCATATTTTAGCTTGGAATTAATTTTAAATCTGTCCTCATGAATAGGGTTTCTTTCCTTTTTTTAAAAAAACCTGCAGCCCTACACATTTTAGCCTGTTCTACCATTCACTTGTTGGTCTAGGTGCTGTTTACTGCCCAAACCATGCATGCTAGCTTTGAATCTGCCCAGGCAGTTGCAAGGAGAGCTGAGGACCGTGTTTTAAGTATATTGCAAGAACAGTGCATTCAGTTGTGGAGCCCAGTTGAGGAAAAATATTATTTCTGGAGGATATGCAAGAGTTGACGCTTTCTAGCTGTTTTGAGTGGCAGCTCCAATCCTAGGCAATCTTTCTTAGAAATTAACACTAACACATTATATGCTCCTATTGCCCCAGATTTCCAGTTCTTCTTTGACTGCAGCCTGTATCAACTGGGTCTGTATTATTAAGAGTGTTTTCAAGGAAATGTATTAAAAACATATTTGCATCATTATCAGACCAAAATACCTGGTAAAAATTATCTGCCTGCTTCTAAGTAGTATCTCTGAACTTTCAGATAAATTGGTATCTTTTTCAAAGATCAGCAACATTGAGAGTGCTAGATTTTACCAAACTTAGTACATTAACATTTCAATGTGTAGTGATTTTTTTTAGTTTTACAGTTATGGAACTTTTTCCTTTGGCAGCTTACAAAAACCCTAATGTGAGCCTATTGCAGAAGTAATGTAGACATCAGAGACATTTCTTTACTTGGATTGTGCAAATTAAAATGGTGGAGAGTTTAGGGTTTTGGGGAGGTATATTCTAGATTGCTTTTAGTAGTTCTATGGAAAAATCCCATTTCTAGCCTGCAGTTTAAATTACTGCATGCTTGGTGTTTCTTCCAGATGTTAATGCAAAACTGTAAGTGTATTAACTAAAGGGAATCAAATAAAACTAAATTGTTTAATGAAATTAAATCAGATTATACATATAATAAAAAACAGAATATACTGTGGTCTGTAGTATGCATACTGCTTTTTTAGTACATACCGTGTTTCCCCGAAAGTATGACACCCCCGATTGTAAGACGTATCGGGGGTGTCAGAGGGGTCGGCTTATATAAGCCGTACCCCGAAAGTAAGACGTACCTCGGGCGGCATGGCGTGGCTTCCTGGCTGGGCGACGAGAGGCTCCCAGAGGGGCTCAAAAGGGGCCCGGAATCCTCCTCCTCTTCCTCCTCTTCCTTCCAGCGGCGCCTTCCATCCTCCTCCTCTTCCTCCCAGCAGCGCCTTCTCCCTCTCGCCGGTTCCGCCCCCTCCCTTCAGTGAAGGGAGGAGGGGCGGAGCCGCCGCCGGGAAGTCCCGCCCGCACGGCGGCTCAGGCGTCTTTCCCGCCGCCGCCCCGCTCGCCCGCGCTCAAAAGGGAGCCGGGCGGTGGCGCGCCTGAGTCGCCCTGGGGCGGGACTTCCACCGGCGCCTTCTCCCTCTCGCCGGATCCGCCCCCCTCCCTTCACTGAAGGGAGGAGGGGCGGAGCCGCCACCAGCGAGAGGGAGAAGGCGCCGGCGGAAGTCCCGCCCACACGGCGGGTCAGGCGGTTTTTGCCGCCGCCCGGCTCGCCCGCTAACGTGGCGGGCGAGCCGGGCGGCGGCGAAAAGCGCCTGAGCCGCCGTGCGGGCGGGACTTCCGCCGGCGCCTTCTCCGTCTCGCCGGCGGCGGCTCCGCTCCTCCTCCCTTCAGTGAAGGGAGGGGGGCGGATCCGGCGAGAGGGAGAAGGCGCTGCTGGGAGGTAGAGGAGGAGGATGGACGGCGCCGCTGGAAGGAAGAAGAGGAAGAGGAGGAGGATTCCGGGCCCCTTTTGAGCCCCTCTGGGAGCCTCTCGTCGCCCAGCCAGGAAGCCATGCCATGCCGCCCGAGATAAGTCTTACTTTCGTCTTACTTTCGGGTACCGTCGATTAATGTAAGCCATACCCGAAAGTAAGCCATAGTGGGGATTTTGGGGGTCAAAAGAAAGTAAGACGCTGTCTTACTTTCGGGGAAACACGGTATCTGAGAACTGCTTCCATAATCATATGTCTGGTCAGACGTGTTTTCCCATTTAAGAAGCTTACAGATATCGTGAATTCTGGCAACTGAATGAGACTGTAATATAAATATCACCCAAACATAAGGAGTCGTACTCAGTCATATTTTACTAGTCTTCTTCAGAGCCACAATTGTTTTATAAAGGCTGGTGAGTATATTTGTTCCAATAGTTTATCAAGGACTAATTGGCATCATGTCAATCATAAATACAATTGCCATCTGAGTTCTGGGGGAGGGAATTAACAAATACTGTCCTTTGTGCTACTCTGAGGAAGAGAAGGACTGTTGCTTCTCTTTTCTAGCTAGAAAGGGGAAATATAGACAATTATCAGATTAGGCTGCCTTTGAAGACTATGTCTATTGACTCAGAATCCAATATTTGGTGGTGGCGGCCACCAGAAGCATGTACAGTGCATCTTACCTGGCCATCAGATTGATTGTGCTGAGACAGCTTTATTAGCTTTCTGTACATTTTCAAGCAACATTCAAAATGCTAACCATTGAACTGTAGTTTCTGAAGAACCTTCCCAAAAGTGGAGATCATCATAAAAGACAATTTTCTGTATGTTTTCACACAAGAAAAAAGTGATGGTACCTCATTTGTGATCTCTCCTTCTAGTTCCTGTTAATTTGAATTACAAATACTCCCCAGTTTATCCAAGCACTTTGACTGACTGCAATTGTTCAGTTTCTAGATTATTGATCAGTGTGTATTTTTGCTGTACTGTTTTACAATATTCTAACTTTTTACTCAGTGGTCAATTTGATTCTTTTAATTTTTAGGTTTAAAAAAAATGTATTTTTATTATTTGGTTTATCTTTTAAATTGTGAATTACATTATGTATAAACCAACCAGTGCTACAAGCCCTAAAAGTAAATCCCCTGTATTCAAAGAGGTTTATGGTATAATCCCCTGTATGTTTACTCAGGAGTAAGGCATCATATATTTATATACCAAATGTAATTGCATAGTCTTGCAGCCTTGAAAAATGACCCCCCCAAGTACTCAAAGCACATGGTTGAGTCATAAACCGAGACCAGATTACTAGTTTGATCTGGAAAGCGTTTGTACAGACCTTGGTGTCCCTAATTTGGGCAGCGGACAATATTTCCCTCTTTGTGGCACAAGGGGAATGCCAGATTCATGATAAAAACAACAAAAGATGGCTATTTTGACCTCCTTTTAGCCTCTCCAGTGTTCATTACTACTTACTGTTTGAAGCAGCCCTCGTTTTACTAATGAAATGCCTGTATCTGGGACATATCATTTCATTTTGTACCTATAGCAGGCAACTCACATAATGCAAATATTTTCATTTGTGGAAGAAC